>CM070788.1:17992500-18592500 GCA_036346955.1 Dipus sagitta
AAAACTCTGTCAATTAACAATCTAATAGGGAATTCAACTGTGAAGAAAAGAGATAAACGTCTATCATGATAACTTACTTGAAAGATGAAATAATTGGGCTTAAGACATTCAGAAACTGAAGGCAAACATAAGGGCAAACAGCTCAGAAAGAACAAAATTGTGTTGGATGGTATTCAGCGAGTGGGAATGTGAAACCTATATTTTTGACAATAAATAAGTAATTGATGGTATTTTTTGTGGGTTAAAATAGATCATATTTCTTCTGTTTAAATGTAATGGCATCTACATATAAACATTAAGTAATATGGTCATTGCATAAAAAGTTCACTTGGGTAAATTTGTTTCTTTGCTTAATCAGAATTTTGTATAGACACAATCCTTTTGTTTAGGTAAATTACAGAGAACATGTCTCTAAACGACTTCTTGTGATGTCGCTGCCTTTGCTGAGGACCATGCCTGTAACATGATGTAAATGTTTTCCTCTAGGGCCCTCGAGGTGTCCAAGGTCCCCCCGGTCCAACCGGCAAACCTGGAAAAAGGGTAGGATTGTTTCTCATGGTGTCTCTTGAGGTTGAGCTGTGTATGTTTATTTCCTTTTACTTTCTGTTAGTAGTAGTACCTTTTACTAAATCCTGTTTTTGGTCTTATCAGGGTCGGCCCGGTGCAGATGGAGGAAGAGGGATGCCTGGAGAACCTGGGTCAAAGGTTAGGAATTTGTAAATCTATATGTTCAGACCTTGTATCTTTATCTTGATGAGTTACACATCTTGAAAGAAAAATTCTGGGTATGAAATACTTGACATGTATATCTCAGTCCAGATATGGACTGGCAATCTGATGATTGAAATGACAATTGTGTTTTTTTTTGTTTGTTTGTTTGTTTTTTTCAGGGAGATCGAGGGTTTGATGGGCTACCAGGTTTGCCCGGAGACAAAGGCCACAGGGTAAGATTGATTTGTTACTATTTTCCGCATGTATACACATAAATGCATGTGTCGAGTGCGTGCTGTGTTATATATGTATTCATGTATGTAGGTGCACATGTTTGTACAGATGTGTGTATACCACTGTGTGTGTGTGTGTGTGTGTGTGTAGGCCAAGATTGTTCTTACCTCCCTTTGAATGATTTCCACCTTAATTTATTAAGACAGGATCTACCATTTGAACTGAGAGCTTGCTTATTCAATGATTCCAACTAGCCAGCTTGCCTACGGGATTCCCTATTCTCCCACGGGCTACAATCACAGATAGATCATGACTGCCAACCAACACGTACATGGATTCCAGAACTCGATTTCTCATGCATATCCAGCAAGTGCTTTACTGATTAAACCCCCACTCGTTACATTTATCCAGTGACTAAAGGGATGTTATGATTTTTTTTGGTATTGATAACAATCTAGGAAATCAGAAGATAAAGAAAAAATTAACTTAAATATTGTTGAATATATTTAATAAATTATCAAATCTAAAATATACTGAGAAAACAAGATAAAGTTGAACATGAGACATCAATATATATATCTTTTCATTGTTTTAGGCATTGAACTATCCCATCCCTGCAAACAAATAGAGGTGATATCTTTATGCTCATGTATGTGGAAAAGCCCACATTTGTAAAAGAGTAGGTGTAGAAATTAAATATGTGTCTTACATCTTGAGAATTGCATTAATCCTTATAGTTTGACTGTAGAAATATACTCAAAAGAATAAATATGTAGGCAGTCTGCTATTAATATAGCTATTCACTGGTGATTTATGGTTTCTTTAAGGGTGTGTGTGTGTGTGTGTGTGTGTGTGTGATGCATGTCTGGTCATAGATGTGCACACAAAATTCATAGGAGAATATCACATGTCCTCCTTAATCACTCATCTGACTTATCTCCTTGGGACAAGGTCTCTCACTGAACTTGGAGCTTGTACAGTTTTTCACTTAGGCAGGCTGATCAGTTTTCTGTCCTCCCCAGTGATCAGCTTCTCTCCTTCTTGCTCAGCATTGCGGCTAAAGATGTGCTTGGCCATGCTTTGCCTTTGAAAGGGTGCTGGGGTGGAACTCAGGTTCTCATGTCCACAAAGCAAATGCCCTTACTCACTGAATCACTTCCCCATCTCCTCCACTGTTGTGTGTGTGTGTGTGTGTGTGTGTGTGTGTGTGTGTGTGTGTTTGTGTGTGTGTGTGTATGATAAGAACTTTCACTCAGTGTAAAAGCTCAGATTCTGCTAAGGCTAAACAAGCCATCATGCTGGATAGCAGCTCAGTGTGTATTTTTTAACTGAGATAATAAAGACAGATACATACATATATATATATGTATAGATATAGATATAGATATAGATACACACACACACACACACACACACATATACACACACACTCTCACACATATGTTGAAATGTTGCTTCACCAGAATGAAGAATAAATGTAGGACAACAATTTGGTGAAAAAGAAGATGAAAGAAAAATCATGTAATCCATTGATTGTACCCAATCAACAATGATGAATATATAATTACATTTATTGAATGAAACCTAAAATCCATTTAGTCTTCTTGAATTTTACTGAGCTGATGTGGATTAGTTAAAAATAAAAAAAAATTGTTTCAGACATCATTAGAGTATATTCATGCTTAAGGTAATCGCTAGCAATATAGATATCTAAATACTTAGCTTTATGATTTCTAAATATCTTAAAATATTGCTAGTTTTTATTTTCCTTAAATCATTTTTGTTAAAAAATGGGAAAACATTTTCCTTGCATACTAATAGGCAAACCTGGTTAGAGTTTAAAATTCTGCTTATTGGTGCCCCAAAGCATACACACACCCTGCTGTGGGCTCTGATGCACCTGGTGATGCTGCTCACCTGACAGACCTGTGCTTGATCATTCTGCCGATTTCCTACCCTTACCATGTTTGTCTTTCTTCATAGGGTGAAAGAGGCCCCCAAGGTCCTCCTGGGCTTCCTGGTGATGATGGAATGAGGGTATATTAAGATTTTAATTCTTTGTCATATTTGCAATAAAGGCATCAGAGAAGAAGGTCACATTGAAATACTGCACTGCCTGACTTCCTTGCGTCCCTTTTGTAATGACAGGGAGAAGATGGAGAAATCGGACCCAGGGGTCTTCCAGGTGAAGCTGTAAGCAATGCTTTTCTTCTTCGTTAAGTAACAAAATTCCTGGGTTTTTTTTTGTTGTTGTTTGTTTGTTTGTTTGTTTTTGGTTTGTTTGTTTTTGGGGAATAGTAACTGATATGACTGACATATAGATAATGCTAACCTTCGGTAAATATTGCAGTCATACCTCAGTTAGCCAGTTAATTGTCACATTAAAAATAAAACAATAGGGGACTGCAGATATGGCTTAGCAGTTAAGGCATTTGCCTGCAAAGCCAAAAGACCCTGGTTCTATTCCCCAGGATCCTTATAAGGTTACAGAGACTAGAAATAAAAATGATGTGGAATATAGCATCATTTTGGTCAAAGCCTTTACCTACTTATTGTTTGTTTTATTCTGTTTTTTTCCAATAGCTCCAGAATTTATGTTTTCTAAATAAATTAATCTTACCAGAAGGAAAATACTAAGGAGGCATGTATACATTAGGGATAAAAATATAACTTTTCCCACCAGTTATTAATAATGAATTTTTAGGAAGCATGGTTGGACATGTTTACTGAAAGTTCCCTAGAACAAAGGACAAGTATAGAAAAAAGACTTCCTAATTGTCGTCTTAATTTTCTCCATTATACTGCTTCTCGACTCAATTACGGTAAACCCAGTTGGAAATATAATAAATTGTTGCACTTAAATTCCTAAAAAAAAAAAGGGCAAAAAAGCAATGGAGTTAAGGAGGGAGATGGAGAACAGGAGAACTTGAGTTTCTTAAGTATTAATAATTAAAAAAATCTAAAAACACATGATTTCTAAAATTGGCATTATGGGTGTTCAGTAGTTGCCTCTCCTTCGGTGAGTCAACCTCTGGATAACTCATGGAATTTATGTACAAAGCAAAGAAGTGAATATCCGGGTTTTTCTATTTGTAAAATCTGTGTGATGATATAATGTGATTGAATATGGCATTCAAATCAGAAAATAGCACAAAAGTGCCATGCTAAAAAGTATTGCTCTATTTTATTTAATTAAAAATAAAAGCGCCTGTGATGCTTATGTAAATGTGTAGAATCCGTCACAGTTTGCTGTTACCCATTCTGGTTTGGGGGGGTCAGTATTGACATTACATATATAGAGACATGTTAAACTACATTCAGCATATTGAGAGAAGTTGTGCAAATGTGTTTTTTTCACTCCAAATATGTTAGTTTTTTAAAGGAGAGATCTGTTTTGAAGATATTTATTGCAGGGATACACTTATCTTTGTCTTTTCCCAGGGCCCACGAGGCTTGCTGGGACCCAGGGGAACCCCAGGACCTCCAGGGCAGCCTGTATGTATTGCTGGACACATTCTGCATTTCTTGGGTAAACCTGTTGCCAAACTATTTCAAGAGAGTGTTCATAAAGAACTCAATAGATACCCAAGAGTTAAACCCCTTGTTATATTCTAAATCCAGGATATTCCTCTTCACTGGTCAACTGATCATGCCCTACCATCTTGCTTTTTCCTTCCTTTTCAGTCCCTAATAGTTTGCATGATAAATCCCCAGTGATCAGGGGAAAACAATGCTAGATTATCTCCAGTGTGAATTTGGAAGTGAGCAGATGTGCCTTACATCAGTTTCATTAAATCCTATATTTTTATTTGTATTTATTTGAAAGACGTTTTAATCATTATGCTAGTGGGTGGCATGTGATTAGAGTGCCCTTTTTAATTTTCTGTTTTAGCATCTAAGTTTTTAAACAAATACGCCTGTGTTGTTCTTCATTGAAGGGTATCGCAGGGATAGATGGCCCACAAGGACCAAAAGGAAACATGGTAGGTAGGAAGCTGCCGTAATCCTCTTGTCAGAAATCTGTGCACTAACCACATTTGTTTAGTAATCATCATCATGCTCATCTCATAACACTTTGCTAAGGACATTAGCTACTGCTAGCATGGAGGCGTCGTAATATTTTCCAGGTTCTCTTGAGGGAAAACTTATTTGGGGGCTATCTTTCAGTTAGTGAGAAACAAATCTATTTTGTTAAAAGCCTCACTAAGCACACTGTGTCTTCCTATGGCAGGGTCCGCAAGGGGAGCCTGGACCTCCTGGTCAGCAAGGGAATCCAGGACCTCAAGTAAGTCTCAGCCACTGTCTCTTCTGGTGTGATGGGATTCATAGCCCTAATATTTCCTGTGGAAAGCTAAAGTTATGCAAAATTAAATTGTGAATGTAGAAATAAGCTTTTCTCCCTATATTTTTCACCTTAAATTTGAACAAACTTGCAGAGGCTACTTTCTTCAAAAGGAAATGTCCCCTTTTTTATTCTTTTTTTTTTCCTTTTTTTTCTTTTTATTCTTTCTTTTCTGTTTTTGAGGGAAGTCCAACAAACTGACCTTTTATATAAGAGAGAAAGAGAGAGAGAGAGAGAAGATTGGTGTGCCAGGACCTCCAGCCACTGTCAAACTCCAGATGCATGTGTCCCCTTCCCTTGTGCGTATGCATGACCTTATGCACTGTGTCACTTTGTGCGTCTGGCTTAGGTGGGACCTGGAGAGTCAAATACGAGTCCCATGAGGCTTCACAGGCAAGCACCTTAACCGCTCAGCCATCTCTCCAGCCCCCAGAAATGACTCTTAACATTAGTAGAGTGCCGGGTGAACAGCCTTACCTGCAGGAGGAAGGGTGCCAATTCAGATCACCACACTGCAGGCCCTTTTGCAAAGAGGAGCTTGTGTAAAACTCAGTAGTGTCCACTAGTCTCTGTGGAGTGCCAGGGGATGTGTGAAATAGGTATTCTTGTAAGTCGTGACTATTTCCAGGTACAGAGGATTACAGAGTTAATAATTTGCTAATTCAAAAATGTACTTTTGGAGCAGAGAAATGACTGAGCATTAAAGGGATTGCTTGTAAAGCCTGATGGCCCAGGTACAGTTCCCCAGTACTCACATAAAGCCAGATGCACAAAATGGTGTATGTGTCTGGAGTACGTTTGCAATGGCAAAAGGCTCTGGGGCACTCATACTCACTCCCTTCCATCTCACACACAAATTAATGAATATTTTAAAAATGATACTAATCTGGTTAGTGTAGAAAAGTAACCTTTAGTAAAATATTATTAGGGCTGGAGAGATGGCTTAGAGGTTAAGGCACTTGCCTAAGAAGCCAAAGTACCCAGGTTCTATTTCCCAGGACCCACATAAGCCAGACGCACAAAGTGGTGCATGCGTCTGGAGTTCATTTACAGTGGCTGAAGTCTCTGGTGCACCTATTCTCTCTCCCTCTTTCTCTCTTTCTTTCTGACTCTTTCTCTCTCAAATACAGTACAATAAAATATTATTAAATTAAAAAAAACCTTAAAATATATATTCTTGTGAAATGATTTCTAAATATGAAATATTTTTTTAATAGGGTCTTCCGGGTCCACAAGGTCCAATTGGTCCTCCTGGTGAGAAAGTAAGTTGCTCTGTTGTTCTAGTAATCTCTTTTCTACAGGACTGCGTTTGTAACCTCAAAGAATCATAAAGCCTGCTTACTGGTTTTGATAAGGAATCTGTATGCACAACATACAAAGGATTAATCTGAGGTAGCTCAATGATACCACAAAATGGATAGAATTCATTCTAACATCTTAAATTAGAAATGGAAAAATTTGAACAGTTATCTAACTATGACATCCTCATCTATGCTACTAGCAGAAACCTACTATTAGGAGTGAATGTTTTCTTTGTATCTTGATTCTCCTTTTCATTCTCATTGTTTAAGAACTATAATTAGGTCTTCTTACAACTAAGGTTTGTTGCCAGCAATGAGGAAGGGGAAATTGTAATTGTCATGTGTAAATGACAATTAATATTCTCACTTCTCATGCAATGTTTGGACCAAAACAAGAATAAATGTTTAATTTAAGTAGTAACTTTTTCCCTGGTCCCCTTGTTCAGATTCTGTGAGTATTATCTCCTGTCCACTGTAATTACAGGATATTTATTACTTGGGTCTTCCTAATTGTTTTCTTAGTTTTGTGTTTCAATGAACAAACCAATTCCTTTTGATAAAAAAAGACCCTGTTTTGAAATGTTGCTTACATACTACCAACATGTATTTGCTTTAAGTTTACATGAGTGAATCAGTGTTAGTATTTTTACAGAAGTGTGCCACAACATAACTTTTGTAATATGTCAGTTTGTTGTCCTTTACCCTCGTCACAGCTCTGGATCTCACACATTTGCATTCTGTCTTCAGAGATTTAATTTTTCTAAATATTTCTTCCTTATTGGGGTATGCTTAACATATGAGTTAGATCATATGACTGAATTTTTTCCCATTTATTTCCATCTTCCTTTATTTTTTGGTTCACATTTTTTCAGGATGTGACACGAAACAGTACTTTGACCCTAAAATATTATTAGATTCAGAGTTCTGTTAGTTAGTCACCAATTGCTGGATACATAGATAATTTATAATTTTAATTATCTGGAAATAATTCATTTGAGTATTTGCATAGACATGTTTGATTTCCTTAGGGGAATTACCCAGAAGTCCAGGGTCATATAAGTTAATCCCTGATCACTTTTAGAAGTTTCCAAATTCTTAAGTGGTTAAACCATTTATTTTGATTTTTCACCAGCAAGATATAGAAATTCTAACCTCTCTATATCCTCACTAAGTAAGGCTTCTCTCTTCTTGATTCTGATCATTCTTGCTGATGAGAAGTGGTGTGACATTGTGGAGTTAGTTTGCATTTCCTGGTGATATTTTCATTATCGCTTAGGCCATCTCTACAAAGAATTTATTAAAGGAGTAGGCACATTTGATCTGTCTTTGAGAGCAAGAGTTAATTTTGGCTCTTACTTAGGCTTTTTTTTTAACTTTATTTTTATTTATTTATTTGA
Source organism: Dipus sagitta (assembly GCA_036346955.1). NCBI lineage: Eukaryota > Metazoa > Chordata > Mammalia > Rodentia > Dipodidae > Dipus > Dipus sagitta. The sequence continues at coordinate 18,000,486 of CM070788.1, forward strand.
GAGAGAGAGAGACAGACAGACAGACAGACAGACAGACAGACAGAAGGAGAGGGAATGGTTGTGCCAGGGCCTCCAGCCACTGCAAATGGACTCCAGATACCTGCACCCCCTTGTGCATCTGGCTTATGTGGGTCCTGGAGAGTTGAACCGGGATCCTTTCGCTCTGCAGGCAAGCACCTTGAGCGCTACGTCATCTTTCCAGCCCTCTTACTTGGGCTTTTAACTTGGGAGTTAACGTGCAGGATACTCATCATCATGCAAAGCTTCCCGAGAGTCCATGGCCGCTAGATACTTGTCTCCTGAATTCGACCAATGAAATTCATGAACCACAGACAGAGAGATTTACAAAGATTTTATTGTAGAACTCTAGAGAAAGGGAGAAGATAGAGCTCCCCTGTTATCAGGAGGGGTCTCCAGCAGGTAAGCTGCCTGATCAGGGTTTCTTACAGGAATCATGCTTTTGTGGTTGGTCTTATTCCCTTCCCATGTCAGGTTTCTGTGCACCTTACAGTCTTAGTCATGGTTACTTACAGTCTTAACATGGTTACTCCTGGCTTCAAAGGAAGGGGTAAAAAATCTAAGGAAAAACTAGATTCTTTTTTTTGTGGGGGGGTATTTCTGGTCTCCAGCAAGGTGGAGGCTGTCGAGGACTTTTTAGGAGAAAAGCAATCAGGAAAAGACCATTGACCAATTTTTTTAAAAGACATATATTTTTAAGATTTATTTATTTATTTGAGACAGAGAGAAGGAGAAACAGAAGGGGGGAATGGGCACATCAGGGCTTCTAGCCACTGCAAATTGACCTCAAGACATACACCACCTTGTGTATCTGGCTCACGTGGGACTTGGAGAATCAAACCTGGGTCCTTAGACTTCACAGGCAAGCATCTTAACCACTAAGCCATCTCTCCAGCCTAATGTCAACCACTTTTAACCAAAGAAAACAAGACGAACACACAACAAATACAAACTTTCTAGGCTCTGGTAATCCTGAATTGCTTCAGAGATATCTATTTCCTGGCCTCCATCAAGAGAACCTATTGTATTATTTATTTATTTTTATTTACTTATTAGAGACAGAGACAGAGAGAGATAATGGGTGTACCAGGGCCTCTAGCCACTGAAAATGAACTCTAGATGCATGTGCCACCATGTGCATCTGGCTTACGTGGGACCTGGAGAATCAAACCGGGATCCTTTGGCTTTGCAGGCAAACGCCTTAACCACTAAGTCATCTCTCCAGCCCCCTATTGTATTATTTAATTGAAGGGTTGACATTTGGAATGTAAGGCTTCTGTGTGGATGGTTTCTACACTGTGGCAGTAAAACAGTATTTTTTTTTAAGTCTTGTGATTTCAAGGCATTAGTTTCTCAGTTGATTTTAAGGCCTTACTTTATGTAACCATACAAATCCTAAGCCACTATTATAGGTCATTGGTTTTTATCTGTGCTACTCTAATCCTTTAGCACATCATAAACATCTTACATATATTAAAAATCTCAGTTGAAACATGTACCTGTTAAATTTTCTACCAGGACTGTATCATGACTTTACTCGATCGTTGAGAAGCATTAGCTCCTAGTGAAAATTACCACAAGCCAAAGCTGAAATACAGGATTTGGTTCACTGGACATCTAGTGCTAAGAGAGCTATTTCCAACCCATACCACTTTCTTTCAGTTCTGTGCATATCTACCTCATAGATTCAAAGACACCCATTTTGCATCAGGAGTACAAGGAACTCAAGAACATGAGAGACATTGTACATGAAAAAGTAAACACTGGGCTGGAGAGATGGCTTTAGTGGTTAAGCGCTTGCCTGTGAAGCCTGAGGACCCCGGTTCGAGGTTTGATTCTCTAGGACCCACGTTAGCCAGATGCACAAGGGGGCACACGCGTTTGGAGTTCGTTTACAGTGGCTGGAGGCCCTGGCGCACCCATTCTCTCTCTCTCTCTCTCTCTCTCTCTCTCTGTCTGCTGCTTTCAAATAAATAAATAAAAATAAACAAAGAATGTTTAAAAAGTAAATATTTTGTGCTGGAGGGATGGCTCTATGGTTAAGGTACTTGCCTTCCAAGCCGAACATCCTGGCTTGCACTACCCATGTAAAGCCAAATGCACAAGGTGGCACATACATCTAGGGTTTGTTTCTTTCCCCACGTATGAATAAGTAAATCATTTTAAAGTAAGTATTTTGTTTATTTTTTGTGTGTGTTTTTCTCTGTTTTTGTTTGTTTGTTTTGTTTGTATTTCCAGGCAGGGTCTCACTCTAGCTCAGGCTCTCATAGAACTCACTCTGTAGTCCCAGGCTGCTCTCGAACTCACACCAATCCTCCTAACTTGGCCTCCGGAGTGCTGGGACTAAAGGCGTGTGCCACTACTTCTTACGTGTTGCGGGAAACCAACCTTTACCCTGGGGTGATGAGAACACGTGCCTTCTCCTCAGTTAGGGCACAGATGATAGACAAAAGGACAATCCTTTCTGTGAAACGATGCGTTTATTGGGGTTACTTACAGAGCAGGGTGAAGGGTCACTTAGAGGAGCTATTAAATGGACTCAAAGGCAGCTACATTACCAGGAAGCCCACCTCCATGTAGGTGACACTCAAGAAGCTGTGTTTTGCGGGGCACACTGCACAACCTTGCAGGTACCTCAGTTGTAGTGTCCAGAGCACACTACATTACTTGTAGGCAGCTCAGTTGGAGAGTCTCACCTCCAAACAGATAGTTTTTTTTTTTCTTTCTTTCTTCATATAGCCTTAGGATGGGGTCTTGCATCCTTTGTTCAAACTTGTTGACTTCCTGAGTCTCTGGAAATTCCTTTCCCACCTACACAAGGAATGTTTCAGTTTCTAATCAACATAACTTTGGGGAGTGCTTGTGTGACCTTTAAAGGTGCAAGTCTCCCAGATTTGAGTTCATGATGCAGAGTCCCCTTCCTTGCTTCTGGAGAGAATATTTCAATTAGGGGGAAGATGCTATACAACATTAACATATGCTCTGTTCCATAATTCTGCATCTAAAAACAACTGTTTCAAAATTAGATGAATGGTGATTTTTAAATGTTTTCTGTTGTAATCTAACATTCAAATGCGATTTAATGTTCAATCTCCAAGAATTTTCACGTATCTTGTTTCAAGTTATTATAGCATATTTTTATTATCATAGCAATAAAATAACTCATAAAGATGATTAGTGATTTAAAATGGATCAACCACTTCCATTATTTACTTTCTGACATTTTGAGAAATGCTCTGAATATTTCCTGTGTTTTGGTTGCTCAGAATTCATACTACTCCTGTTTGCTTTAAAAGAAACAAATGCTATGACTGTGAGTTTCATATGAATTACTAAGACACAAAATAAATGTCTGCAAAGGCAAGTTTTGAACACATGGAAGTGTGTCTGGATCCAATCACACTGCAGCCCTGTCATATCCTACCAGCTGCTGTTTCATGGGATTCACAGAAACAGAATGAATCATGTATATAAATTGTTTAACACAGTACATAGAAGCACCCCATAAATTTGGACTCTTTCATTAAGATCTAAAACATATGACACTCATTCATTTTTTTCCCATCTCTTCTGGGAAAACATAAGATGTTGAAAATGCAGATAAAACATTCCCCTGTCTTGGATCTTCCTCTCTAAGAGAGATGGATTGATTTCAGTTTCATTAAAAAAAAACCGTCTTAGCATACCAGATACCCCTTGGTTATCCTCAAATATACATGAACAGGTAAAGTTCCCTGCAATGCTGTCCACCAGATTACAGAAATGGCACATCTACTGTCGGTGACCATCAGTGGACTAGTTGTCGGTGCGAGCACTACCATTGTGTCTTCAAGGAACAAGACCAGGTTCTTGAAAACATAAGATAATTTAAGTGACAGGAAAAATGCTGCAATTTAATATTTAATGGCTTGTGATAATTACATAACTTTAATTGCATGCTGCAGGCTCACAGAAGGGATTGAAAATTTCATGTCCTTTAAATGATAGGGAATTAACTACAGTTTGAAATCTAATTTTTCTTTTTAATTATTCCTTCCCATGTTTTTTTTTTCATGATGATTTTCTTCATGTTTTCCCATCAATCTCTGTAGTAATTGGAAAGATAATAATGCTCATCCTAAATACTCTCTGAGAAAGGAACAACAATAAAAAAAATACCTCCAACTATGCCCAGCATTTATACTTGCTCATGTTACATATACTTGCTCATGCTATACTTGTTTTTCATTTGTTTCATAGTCCTGCCTATGAGTCAAACAGAAAACCAAAACAGGAATAGGGACTTAATAAAGTTTAATATTTTCATCAGAATGCCTAATTTCTCCCAAGAAAGAATGCACTTCCTGCAGTAGTTACCAATCCTATGTTCTAAATTTAGCAGCACTCAGGTTATATGGATTTGTAATTCTTGGTATTTAAAAGTGGATTACACCAATCCATTGAAGGGTGAGTTTACTTTTTTTTCGTCTTATATTAGTTGCATACTCGTTCATGTACTTTTCACATAAAAGTAATCTTATGATTCTTCAAGACCTATTAATAACAAACACATGATAATTTACATTAATAAAATAATTTACATGTGAACTTGCATTTCATCATTAGGACTAGAGAACTGTAGTTAGGTGCCTCTTAGCAACGAGAAGGAGAAATATGTCTATAGGCAATTTCATTATCTGTGGACATCACTGCAAGTATTTATCCAAACCTCTTGGCAATCAGCAGACACAACAGATAGAAGATACATAGTTTGCTGTCAGCAAAATAGGCTTAAGCTTTTATAGTAAACTTATATTTAATTAGCAGAGGTTAGACACCAATAAAAATACATAGTGTAGTAAGTGTGAACATCAGTAATGTAGTCATATATTATCCTAATTAGGAATTGTATGCTAGCTGCACTTCTGTGTGCAATGCTTTTAGATAATGGGTCTCAATATGTTTGTGTAATATCCCCTAACAGACTTGGGTAGTGAGTTGTCCTTGGTATCATGAGGTTGTGACAATAGGCATTTTTCATGGATATGTCAATCCTGCTGCACCACTGTCATGTATGTGATCCATCAGTGACCACAGTGCTACACTGGGGCTCCTGACTATATTTGAATCGACATGCATTAATACACTGATGTCAATAGGAATAGTCAGTGTTTCATTCAAGTGAATGGATTTCTGACCTGTATTATTTGCTTTTTTATTCTCGAACCTTCAATTTACTGTGATTGTTTAAAAAAATGATTGATTTTTAAAAAGAAACAATCTGGACGAAGAACATATTTTTCTAAAAAAAACCTTATTTTTATTTATTTATTTTAGAGAGAGAGAGAGAGAGAGAGAAGTAGAGAGAAGGAGAAAGGGAAAGAATGCAGTGTGTCAGGGCCTCTAGCCACTGCAAATGAACTCCAGATGCCTGCATCACCTTGTGGATCTGGCTTATGAGGGTCCTGGGGAATGGAACCTGGGTCCTTTGGCTCTACAGGCAAGAACCTTAAATGATAAACCATCCTCTAGCCTGAAAAGCTGACAAGCATGTTTTTGACAGGGTCTCACACTAGCCCTGGCTGACCTGGAACTCAATCTAGCTGTACTTGAATTCATGACAATCCTCTTATCTCAGCCTCTTTAGTGGTAGAAAAACAGGTGTGAGCCACGATGCTTATCTTCCACTGAAATTGTGCAAAAGTTACATGAACTCTTTGTCACTTACAGATAGAAGCAATTGTCTCACTAAGCCTTTCAGTATTGCATTACTGTTCACAAAGCTTTTTCATTATTTTCAGTGTCTTAAATAAGATCTTCTCTTCTTTTTGACTAGGGACCGCAAGGAAAACCAGGGCTTGCTGGCCTCCCTGGAGCTGATGGGCCTCCCGTAAGTAACAGTGTCCTGCTCATTAAAATTACATATGTAATCCTCAAAAACAAATTTTACATGTGTCTTAGAAGTGATGACAAGTAGCCATTCACAAAAGTAAATTGAGCCAGTAATTAAACATTGATCTCACTGGGCTGGAGAGATGGCTTATTGGTCAAGGAACTTGTCTGCAAAGCCCAGGGACCTAAGTTCAACTCCCCACAACACAGGCAGGCCAATACACTAGGTAGTGCCTGTGTCTCTGCTTCACTTCCAGTAGCTGGAGGTCCTGGCACACCCATTCTCTCTATATATCTTTCTCTTTCTTTATTTCTCTCTCAAATCACTAAAGTAAAACTTAAAAAAATTGAAAATACTCATCTCTCGAAAACACCCTTTTACATACATGTCACTTCTCTGTTGCAAAGTCTTTCATGAGCTCACAGTGGCCTCTAGGTGACTTACCCAGAGACTGTAGAGGAGACCTCCCAGACTTCTTTCCTTTCCTCCTTCCACACTGATCAAACACTTTCTCTTCTTTTCTTATGTTTGCTTCTGTTCATGGAGAACATGTACCCCTCTCCTCTTCCTTTCAACTTTCTTTCCAGTCATGATTCTAGGTGAAGGCCAGAATCGTACATTAATTCCTTCTGACCTGTGAAACTTCCTCTACATTCATGAAGTCCCCCTCTGGAATATAGAAATAACTGTTATTTTCTCATGCATAACATTTTATATGCATCATCAACCTTCAGTAGTTTAAAAATTATTATTTTTGTTTTCTCTTCAAACTACCTAGATATATGACAAGCGGGATATGAGATTTCGAATCCTACCTCTACCTATTGGTTCACTGAGGTGTAATTTTACATTTTTATTTATGGGACTCCAATTGCTCGATTATTAACACTGTTAGTGATTATTATGTTTCTATATTTTCTCATTCACATACCTTTGTTGCCTTTGGAAAATATACATGTAATTTAATTTTATATGCAAAATATGTAAGATAAAAACATCTTTACATAAGATTAAGAGATTGAAGTTGATTTGTTAACTAATGATATTCATTATTCCTTGTGCTTTCCACCAACAGTCTCACAAACACTCCATATTCAATGCAATCTATATGGAGCAAGTTTACTTGTAGATTTCTTTCTAAATGCGTTTCCAATATGATATAAAACTATAAAACCTGTTACGTAAATGTTAAATGTATCTTGAAACGTAAAATTATAAGACCTCAATAGATTGAAAAAAGGAACATGTTATTAAAACCACTCATAGTGCATTTCATTGTATGTATTTTTGCTAAATCTAGGGTCATCCTGGAAAAGAAGGACAGTCTGGGGACAAGGGAGCTCTGGTAGGTCATGAACTGTCCTTCAGTGTTCTGACCACTTGCCTGCATGTAAACAATGACTAAGTGTTCTCATCTCTATAATATGTGCATATATATTCTATACCTCAAGTAATATGAACAAAAACATAAGAATGAGAAACATTTCATCTCTGTAAATATGCATTTCCCTCCTAAAGAACTTACACCATGACTTTAATATAAGTAAAGTTCCTATAAGTATTTTGATGTAATAAACAAGCATATCTTAGACTAATGATAACCTTAATTTTATGTTACTATGTTTCTGAAAGTAGACATCCTATGTTTTAGAAAAAATAGTCCAGCAATCATTAACAGATCCATATTGTGGGTTTCAAAATGTACTCGGGGGCTGGAGGGATGGCTTAGTTGTTAAGGTATTTGCCTGCAAAGCCAAAGGACCCAGGTTCAATTCCCCAGGACTCACGTTAGCCAGATGCACAAGGGGGTGCATGTGTCTGGAGTTTGTTTGCAGTGGCTGGAGGCCCTGGCACACCCAATACCCATTCTCTCCCTCTCTCTCTCCCTCTGTCTTTCTCTGTCAAATAAATAAATAAAAAACATTTTTAAAAATGTACTTGGGATCAATGATCATGAGGATAATGATGGAATTTGATAAGTACTTCTGAGTATCACTGCATGATTTATGTAACCCTAGTTAAATTTTTATTTCTTAATTCCTGTATTAACCAACTAGGAGGATATTGAGTTGTTATAATCTATTTTATCTAAATGAAATATAAGATAAAACCTTATTCACTATTAGCTGAATTTTGTCTTACTGTAGCAGGGGTAGGGTTACTTTTGTTTATAGTCATTAGTTGTAAGTTATTGCATCATTCTCAGCATCACTGCAGACATGCTGTGCTTTATAAATTATTTCTTTTTTATGTAGTAGACAAAGTCAATTTCAGAAAATAAATAATTTTGATCATATGTTGATAATGAAAATGCTATAAATTGATAAAGAATTTTCCATTAAGATAATCTATAGTTGTCTATTATAGTTGATAAGCTACACTTTTCCCAGTCGCATATAGTTATAAACATTTCTCCAAGTGAAGTTTCCCAAGTAAGAATTCCCATAATTAGTCATCTAATTGTTGACATTACTTTGCACATATATTTGTCTAATTAGTCAATTGAGCTTTTGTGTTAGTTCCTTTTCTATTCCAGTATGATAACATAGTTGAGTCCAGGTACTGTAGCTCACAGTTTTGTGGCTGAAAGTCCATGATTGAGTGATTAATCATTATATCCCCCTAATAAGGTTCTTATGGTTACCAAACAATGTAACAGTTGTTATGATGAGAGTGTATGCAGTAAGAAAATACGAGACAGAAAATCAGACAGAACTGAGGGACAGGTTTGCTCTTTTTAGAAAATGGCTCTCACAGGAAGTAGATGTGTTAGGGTAATTTGAGAACTACGTTAATCCCTTCTAATGACAGAACCACATTATGCTCTGTGCAATACCCTCACCATCTCTCTTAAAAGATCTGGCTCCTCCCAAATGTCTAGCATAAAACACTTTGGGAGACAGTCAACTCTCATTCAAATGATAGGAGGTATGTTATTCTTAACATGACTACACGATAGAACAAGTTTGGATTGTGTAATGTAGGTAACAGTGGTTTCCCTAAATCTGACTCTGAGAATAAATAATAAAATACACAGAATATTTTTCAAATATTAGTAGCAGAAAAAACACCATAGTTGGTAGATTACTTGCGGAAACGGTAGTGCATGAATAGTAGCATCTTAAATGTATTTCATATTTAAATTATACTGAATTTTTTTCAGGGTCCTCCTGGTCCACAGGGTCCTATTGGCTACCCTGGTCCTCGAGGAGTTAAGGTAAATATTAATCTGTTTTCACATTATTTTATTTCCAAATGAAATGTTGTAGTCATTTAATATTTTGCATATATCCCACAGGGGGCAGATGGTGTCAGAGGTCTCAAGGGATCTAAAGGTGAAAAGGTAAAGATCTAATTATTATAGAATTTTAATTCTATGTTTCTATTACATAATGTTTAAGTTTACTTAATATTTATATTCTTTTTGAAATATGTTATGGAATTCCTTACCTGCCAAGTGATATAAAGATAGTGTTGTGCTTCCTATACTAGAAACCTGTTCTTTTTTTTTCCCCTGGGTAGGGTCTCACTGTAGCCCAGGCTGACCTGGAATTTACTATGTAATCTCAGAGTTGCCTTGAACTCACAGTGATACCCCACTTCTGCCTCCAGAGTGCTGGGATTAAAGGCGTGAACCACTACTCCCAGCTTGGAAATCTTTTTAAGAAATGTTTTGTGCCCCAGGGTAAGGTCAAAATTTTGGAGGAGAAGCAACTGTATGTATGTCATGTATAAAGTTGACCCATAGCCCTTTTTGTATTACTTGTGTTTAACTTGCATAAATCATAGGTTGTCCTTCTGAATGGGTATGCTTTAGAATTTGAACAATATCTACTTCTGTGCATGAGAGTAGAATGCCCATGTTTTGTCTCTGCCGGAATTCCACAACTCCATAAACTGCATTATAAAATATAACGATAAAATTTTTATTCTCTATTCTTTATAACTATAGAATTTTAAAATCAACTGTGTAGGGGAAGGTAGTCTCCCTGTGTGGTGCTATATCTGATGATGAGGCAGGTTTTTCAAGGTAGGGTTTTGCTTCCTAGCCCAGGCTCTCCTGGAACTCATGATGTAGTGTCAGGGCAGCCTCAAACTCATGGTGACCCCTCTACTTCTTCCTCCAAAGTGCTAGGATTAAAGGCATGTGCCACAGCACTCAGCACAAGGAAGAATATTCCTGAAAGGAAATAAAACCAGGCAAAGGTAGATAAAAGGTACACACCATCTTTTTAAAAGGCTTTTGTAGATTAGCTGGCTTTATCTAAAGGACATGATAATTCTGTTTTTAAAGGAAATAGCACTAATGAGTATCAGTACTGGCCTAATTCTTAATAAAATATTACACATGAAAAATTAAATGCACATGGAATTATAATATGGAAAACTAGTAATTTTCATGATCTACATGTAGAATTTATTGTAATAGGAATGTGTTACTTTTGGTATCAAGGATGATTTATTTTCCTCATCATTATACCATCAAAAATGTCTTGACAGCTCGGTGTGGTGGTTCATTCCTTTAATCCCAGCACTAGGGAGACAGAAGTGAATTCTAGTCAGCCTGGGCTACAGTGAGACACTACTTTGAAAAACCAAAAAAGAAAAAGTGTCATAGCAATGTTTGGGAATATGCTTATCAAGAAGAGATGAATTTACTATACCATTAGTATTTTTTCTTGGGGGGGGGAGAAAAGTATTGAGAACAAAGGTATGCAACATTATTGTTTTGTTTTATTGCTTGAAAAATGTGCATTTTCAACTAATCTTGCAACTGTGATGACAATTATTTACTTGAGACATCATAGGTGCATGTGGTTTAGAGTTCTACGTAGCTAATGGAGGTGCTGTAGTGGTTCAGGTAATGTTGAGCTCGTAATTATTTTTTAGGTTTTCTATGCTAAAAATACTTTAAAATTATTTATTTATTTATTTATTTATTTATTTATTTATTTACTTATTTGCACTGGAAGAGAGAGAGAAAGAGAGAAAAAATACAGGCATGCCAGTGCCTGTAGCCATTGTGAATAAACACCAGATGTGTTCAGCACTTTGTGCATCTCTCTTTACGTGGGCACTGGGTAAGTGAACTTGGGTCCTTTATTTGTACTTGCAGGCAAGTGCCTTACCCACTAAGCCAGCTCTCCAGTCCCTAAAAACTTTTTTTTTTTACTTGATCTTATTTTAATATTAGTTCAATGCTTGTTTGTTTTCCCAAATAAGTGCTCATGAATGATTTTAAAGTTGGTATGGGACGTGTTTAAATGAAAAGTGTGCTGGACTGGAGAGATGGCTTAGCAGTTAAGGAATTTGCCTGCGAAGACTAAGGACCCAGGTTCAATTCCCCAGAACCCACATAAGCCAAATACACATGGTGGAGAGTGAGTCTGGAGTTTGTTTTCAGTGGCTGAAGGTCCAGCTGTGCCCATTCTCTCTCTCTCTCTCTCTCTCTTTCTCTCTCTCCCTCTAATAAATAAAATAAAATAAATTAAAAAAAAGAAAAGTGTATGAGGTCAAGTTACAGGAAGAGGGGGACAGTTGCAAAGTGACAGAGGTTAGTAAAACTATAGATGACATGTAATGTATGAGTAGGCACCCACACAGGAAAACAATGAACATCCTATTTATGTGTTGAAAACATCCTGAGATTACTGATCATTTTGAGTAGCATGTAGTAACAATGTAGGGAGAGGAAGATATATACAACTTTAAAGTGGAGGCTGATGTCATGGGTTTCTCCTCCATACAAAATAGAAGGATTTTTAAACTCTTTCTGAGCCTCATTTTACATCCACATGTTCCAGTGCTTAAAGGTATTTTCCATCTATCACTTTTATTCTGTCTAATATATTAGTCAAACAATATACTCCTTCTCTGAACTTTGAGAGGTTTTACAAAATGAAAACTTTTTAATAGTAAGAATTCTTATTTACAAGCTCTGAGAAGTATCATTGCATCCTGATAATTTTTAGTTTAATTTATTTATCTACTTATTGGAACATGAAAGGCAATAGATTATATTCTTCCTAAGAGATAAAATAAGGACTTGTTTAAGGGCAACAGTAGAGTTCTTGTCTAGCAAACGTAAGAACCTGGGTATGATCACCTGAATCTAAAAAAAAAAAAAAAAAAAGAAAGAAAGAAAGGAAAAAAAAAACTTGAAACTCTTTAATTAGCACTGAGGTTTCTTGTTAACATGTGGAGAAACAGCAATTTAGCAAGATAGTTGGGATAAAAATTCTCAATTTTTTTTTATTCAGATTTCCCCTAATAATTCTAGCAACAAAGCCAAATAAACCAAAATGTATTAAGTGAACTATTTCATACATCTTTCCAAGTTCTGCATCCTTTTTAATTTTTTTTATTTTCATAAAATTAATTCAAATCTACTAGTTACTGAGCTTGAAATCTTCACAGCTTAATGCATCATTTGTTTTAAAAATGCTAAGGATATGCCTAATAAAATTTAGTCATGTGTATTTTTTCTTTAATCATGAATATTCTGAAAACAAAAGCTGTCCCAGATAGCCTCCAACCTACTGAGTTTAGGCCATAAACAAAAATGCAAACACTCAAACTTGGATTTCCTGAATTAGTCCTAAACTGCCACCAATTCTTAGACACAAGTTGCAGTGTTCTTTAAACTTCACTTGTCAACTGTGTAATTACCTTTGTCCCTGGGGTAAAGGTGATGAAGCCAGAGCTAATAGGACATGAAAGTGTCATCTTCAGCTCTCCAGTCGCAGACATTGCCCAGTGGCATAGCGTGCTTTGTAAGGTTGCTATGTTACTAGCATGTTGGATGCAGCAAGCATTCCTCCTCTGGCAATATTTCACTCATGTCAGATTCTTTCACTTCAACAAGGTATACATTTTGGGTCACCTTTTCCAGGTTCAAGTTTTTGTGTCACTGTAGCAGTCAGGCTCAGGTAGCTGGGAAGAACTTGCAAACCAGACACAGTTGTGGAAGGAAGAGATTTATTGATGCTTATCAGATAAAGGGGAAGTTCCACAGTGGCAGAAGTAGCTGGCCCGCTTTCACGGGTTCATGGAGAGAGAGAGAGAGAGAGAGAGAGAAGCTAAAAGCCACCACCACAAACAGGCACACTTCGGGAACTCCAGGCAAAGCTCAGCACTTTGCATATTTTAGGCTGGAATTCAGCTCTGCCCTCCTTCAGCCAGGTGGCCAGAGATCTAAATTACAAGCTGAATATATTCAGGGACATCCATTCAAACCACCACAGTCAGTACAGCAAAATACTTAAGAAAAACAATTCAAGGAAGAAAACAAACAAACAAACAAACAGGTTTATTTTGGCTCTTGATTTCAGAAGGCTTCATTCCATCGTGGTGAGGAGGACATGGGAGAGAGGCAGCGCATAGCAGTGGGCACACAGCAAGAACCAGAATCCTTTCTAAAGGCTTGTTTCTAGTGACCTATTTCTGCTGACATGGCCCCAACCTCATAAAGGTTCCACAGCCTTCCACCTTCTGGGGAGCCGGCATTTCATGTGAACCTGAGGGATACATTTCAGATTCAAATTATAACAGATCTCATATCCATAGTTATCCATATATCCATAATTACATGCTATTTTGTGGCTCTTTCCCTAACTTCCCAAACTCCTAATGAGGCAGGCATATTATCCAAATATTCGTTTAGTGTTTATTCAGCACTGGAAACTCACTGTCCAATGAGGCATCAACCTTAGCTTGTACCATTTAGTGGACATGGTGAGCTGTGAATTGCAAAGTGAAAAATGCATACTTTTTTATAGCCTTGGGGTTTGTTTTGGGGCATGCAGAAGGCAGAGGATAATTTTAGAAGGAAGAATCTAAGGTCAGGAAAAATTTCGAAGCAAATCATGAGCTGGGTCTTAACAGAAAAGCCATTCCAGATAGGCAGAGAAGAAATAGCTCATAGATTAGTTATGAAGGAAAATGAAATCCCGGGTCTTGTTGATTGGAGATCAAAGAAGAAGCGAGTGAAGACGTGAACAAGGGCTTAGATGGTGGAATGGGGAATGGTCTTATTGCATGCACCTTGGTAGAATTTTACAGTAGCAATTGATATGTCAAGGTATCATTTTGACAGTGGCCTGTGGGTGTATATCTGTTTGTCTTTCTTATCTTAATTCTTTATAAAGAATAGTTTAGTATTTATTTGCAAGCTGAGTTGAGAAAGAGGAGGAAGAGGAGGTGAAGGAGGAAGAGAGAACATGAATGCTAGCGCCTCTTGCTGTCGCAGACAAACTCCAGACACGTGTGCTACGTTAACCATTTAAGCTATTTTTCCAGAACCTTAGCTAGTTTTTACACATAACGTTCATACACAGATGTTCTTCCCTCACACTTTGTATACTCTGTACATTTGATACTACTGGAAAAATAAAATCCCAGGTCTCTATTTCATTACTCCTCAAGGTAGGAAAGAGGTTATCACTATATTTGTGAAAAATTCCCTAATTCACAGCCAATATTTATGGATAGATATAGGATTCTGGGCATGAGCAAATGGGCTCAGTGAGAGAGACAGTGTTATGAGTAGGTTTTGTATTTCCAAGGAATATTTCTATGAATTATTAGTATTTATTCGAATACATTTTAGATTCTTTATAATGATTGATTAAATGGTTTTTTTTTTGTTCCTTATATTTTTAGGGAGAAGACGGCTTTCCAGGATTCAAAGGGGACATGGGTCTTAAAGGTGACAGAGTAAGTAAAATAAGATTTTACCTATATGCAATTTAGATACATACATACCTATAAATTATTTTACCATTAAATATGCAAACATAGGATGAATAAAATGCATTATAAAGACATTTCACACTTCCATTTGCTTGCAATAATCAGGCATTATATGCTTTTTGGAAATACGATACTGTCAATGATTCTCTAGATGTAGTTTAGGTTTTTAAAGGGCACAACATACACACGTGCACATACTGGTCACTTCTTTACGTACAATGTGGTATGTTCCAGTAAACAAATCAAGTAGAAAGCATTGTCATGACCTATTATATAGCATAACTCAGTGATAGCAGTGTACTTTTAGAGATTCTGTTTGACCCTGTGATCACATGGTGGACTGGGAATCTGTCCTATCAGACTGCCTGGCATTGGGAGAGAATGACATAGCACCTATTACTAACCTGGAGAAAGATCATAACTCACTTTTTTGTTCTGTTTTAGTTTCAGTATGTTTGTTTTCATTACCTTTGAACAACAGAAGACCTTGCCTACTTTCTATTTCAGGGAGAGGTGGGTCAAGTAGGCCCAAGAGGAGAAGATGGCCCCGAAGGCCCCAAAGGCCGTGCTGGCCCAACAGGAGACCCAGGTCCTTCCGGTCAAGCAGGAGAGAAGGTCAGTCAGCATTAAAATCAGGTGTCCTTGCTCAAGGTGATCTCATGTCATTTAAGGACACTTTGTCCATTCTTTCTCTGTGTCTGCCTCTTTCTATCTCTCTCTGAAATAAATGAATAAATCAAATATTTCACAAGCACTTCATTATTGATGCCAGAGCCTAAGAGAGTTCTAATCATTTTGAAACGTGCTCATATGCTAATAACGTAAAACTCATGGGGTGAACATACTTGCTCCTACTTTCTGTGTGTGTGTCTTTCTAGTCAGGACCAGGCAGCCTGAAAGCTCATCTCCATGTAGAGAATAAGGGACAAAGGCTCAAAGAACCAATAGATGACGGTCTGCTTGCCCTCGTCAGACCTAGCAGAACCAACTTTGTGCCCCAAACCAAAATGAGTGTTTTCGTTTTATGTAGGTAAACAAACAAATGCATTTACAAAGGGTATTTTGCAAAATACTTGTGCTCAGACCCCTCTGCAAAGAGATTTTACTTTTAATCTGGTGCTGTCATAGCATCACTGCTTTGAAACATTTCCAGATAATTCTAACATTCCCTGGTTTGAAGATCAATGGACTATGATTGTTACAACAAATTACTTGTAACCCGTTTACCTTGATCTTTAAATGTGGTATTGGAGAACCGTTAACATTCTGCCTCATGGAGTCTTTGGCATTATAAAACGATTACATAATTAAGTTCATAACATATTAAAAGATAAAACTTAATTTATCATATAACTAAATATTAATTTATTATGGTTTGGGGGATTTAATCCAAGGTTTCTCCCTTGCCAGGAAAACTCTCTACCCACCACCTTTATCCTCAGCCCTACGTGTTTACATTAAAAGGAGGAAAAACTTCTAATGTGAACAGTAACCATTATCCTATATGTATAGAATGAAGTAGAAACAGCAATATTATCCTGGTGATATAAGTTATAAGATTTCTATTCTTAATATGCATATTTTAGTCTACATTGAACATTTATAGAACATGCTCTTGTTCTATAAAATTATGTTATTTTGGAAAACTGTACAATTCATCCCTCCACACCATCCTATCCAGAAATAAAATCCACTGGTACTATTCAGAGGTTGAGATGAGGCAAGTAGTACATTTCCTCATGGCATCAGGAAGCATCCGGTGTGGCAGGTCTATAGGTCCAACATTGAGGAGTTTGCCTTGGTGCACTGGACATTAGACAGGGGAAGGGAAAGACCTGGAACCTAAGAGCTAGAAATGCCTTTAGGCTGTCTAGTTAATGCTACATACTAGTACTTATAGGTTATTTTGTGACCATCATCTCTTCCTAGCCCCATTCTGTTAGGCACACATGGTCTCAACAAGAATCCCAAAGCAACAGCAATCTCTTCTATGCCTCCTTCCTTCCTACTTCACATTTCATTAATATATGTTCATCTATGGAAGTGGTATTACACCGTCTAAAAAATACAAACAAGTTTTCTCTCTGGATTCACTTTTAAATGTTTCTAAAATGGACCAGGACGTATATTCAGATGTAGTAATTAACAGAACGCAAATATCTCTGTGAGCATAATTAGAAAATTCCAGTGACCTTGAAACCAATGACATAAAACAAATTATTGATAACTCAGTGTATTCAGGGGGACATCACTATGCATGTACTTCATAGTTCTTGTTTGCAGGTTTTTCATCTGAGGATTATTTATCTATGCAGCATTAATCATAGCCCGTGCAGTTCTTCAATTCTGTCCATAACAAGGTTATCAAATATGTTGTTAATTTCATGTCCTGCTTCATTCAGCAATATTTTTGTTTTTGTTCATAAAATTGTTGATATTTCAATGGGCTGGAGAGATGGCTTAGCAGGTTAAGCACTTGCCTGTGAAGCCTAACCGGTTCGAGGCACAACTCCCCAGGACCCACTTTAGCCAGATGCACAAGGGGGCGCACACATCTGGAGTTCTTTGCAATGGCTGGAGGCCCTGGCGCGCCCATTCTCTCTGTGTCTCTCTCTCTGCCTCTTTCTCTCTCTGTCTGTTCCTTTCAAATAAATAAATCAATAAATTGTTGATATTTCAATATTGCACATCTGTTACCTTTGGGTTTTGGATAACATTACACATACAACTGTATTGAATGAAATACAGGGCTTAAGCTACATCCTTTTAAAAAATGTACATTGGAATTTGTGACACTTTATACTTTTAATGTTTAAGACTTTAATGTTCAAATTTTGTGCTCTTTACTCTTATATTACAAAAATGATCACTGTTGGATACCGTAAATATTTACTCAATATATTTATTTGTACCTTCTTAGCAATATAAGACATTAATGAGGACTAATACTTTAGTATAACTTGTAAAGCCCAAAATGAAATAGTTATATGTTCAAGTACTCACTTGGAATAATAACACTCCACAAAAATGATCATAATTATCTGTAGTTCTCAGCACATAAGAAATTCATTAACCCAGATTTACCTCCATTTAAACTCGTAAAGAATTTGTATTCAAAATTTCATTCAGAGTTTCCCTCTATGGACATTTAAACTTTACTTAATGGGAAATATTACATAAACTAATCATGTGATTTATCCTTAGAAAAGTAATAATTGTATCATAAAGAGTTACTTTACTTGAGTGATATATCTAAATATGTTATTCCCAACTATATCTACTAACTTGAATTTGTATTGTATTAAAATGCTAGTGTCCCTTGGTTATGCTTTATAATTCAGTATATTGTGAGAGTTCTATTTACCCAAGGAACAACATATGCAAAGAAGGAATTTTCACTTATACAAAAAAGGTTACTAGGCATCAGTAAAGCAGAAAAATATATCCAACAATGAAGAAATATAATGAAAGTAAAGTAGAATGAACACTTTCAAATCTTCAAGTGAACAAATATGTTGATCTAATACATAAAATAATGGTTTAATTGTCATTACAATAATTTTACAGATTGTTTATTTTTATTATCATTATCACTATTATTAATTATCTTTACTTTAGGGGAAACTTGGAGTTCCAGGATTACCAGGGTATCCAGGAAGACAAGGTCCAAAGGTAAACTAATTAGTTTAATTTTTTACAGCTTATTGATGTTAGAAAAACCATTCAAAATATTCATATATTTATAAGCTTAATTTATAGAAGAAAAGGAGAATTTAAAGTTAATTTTCTTCTTTGCAGTCCTCAGCAGTGCAGGAAATAAATTAAACACACATATATTGATTATATATATGTATATATAATTTCAATATATATATATCAATATATATATATATATAAATATATATATATATATATATATATATATATATATATATATATATATCACATATTCAAACATTTCCACAAGAAAAATCAGAGTGAGTATTGGACCGGACACTTCTCAGAGATCCTGATTACTGTAGATTGGGGAATGTCAGAAGACAGTTTATAAAGGGAGGGCACAGTTGGCTACATTCTTGTTATTGGACTAAGGGCTTTTCAGGAAGAAAACTAAAATATTATAAAGTCTATATATAAAGTACATATATAAAGTATGTATCATATGAAAGATAACTACATTTTAATTTATTTCTGCTATCCTTGGATTGTTACTTGATTTCTTTAAAAAAGAACTATAATGTCATTTCATCCTCTCCATTGACAGTCATTTCCATTTGTATTTATTTCCCAAGAGTTTCATAACAAATCTCCACAATCTTGGTGACTTGAACTAATAGTTTTCATTATAACAGTTCCTTAGGCCAGAAGCCCGACTCCATCTTCCTTGGCCTCCCTGTGTGTGCCTGTGTGTGCACATGAAAGAAAGAGAGAGCACAAGTGCTTGTATACAACTGTATAATATATAATTAAATATACCTATATATCAATTATATATTTGACTAATTGATATATAGGTATATTTAATTATTAAAAATATGGCTTTAATATTGTTGGTTTAAGCTGGGAATGACAGCTCCATGTTTAATCCCAGTACACTTGAGGCTGAGGTAGGAGGATCCTTGTGATTTTGGGTCCTGGGTTCGCCTGGGCTGGAGTGAGGAAAACTTTGTCTTAAAACAACAAGAAGTCAAACAGATAAATACTGGCTTATTTCGGTATCCCAATATGTCTTCCACTTTATCATAAAACGTCGGTAGGGCTCTGCTTGATCCATTGACAGTAAGATAATTAGGCGAATTAATATGTAAATTTTGATTGTTAATATGAGAGAAGTCATTCCTTTTTTAAAAACAGTTTTTGGTGAGGGTCTTGCTATTAGCACCATGCCACCATCATACTCTCAATTCTCATCCTTCTTTCTCGTACATGCTAGGACTGTAAGCATGTACCATGATGCCTTGCTCATTTCATTAATCATATGTGTATGAAATCTTATTCTATGTTAATTTATTTCTTTATTTTTGACATTTTAATCACAAGGAACACCGGTATAGCTGATAGGGCAAATTCTACTTGTATCATAACCTAAAGTATATATTTATTTAATCAATTTCACCAAATTCCAATAAGACAAAACTGTTCTCCCAACAAATGTAAACTACATATACTTGATCACATTCACAGTCATGTGATGTGTATGTAGTTACAATCGAACACAAATTACAGTTGTGGAGGATGGGCATCAATGTCCATGACTTAATCCAGTTTTTAAATTTTGAAATACATTCTACTGAAAAGTGGTAAGTACAAAAATATATTAATATTAATTCAGGAAAGATATTTTGAAATATCTGGCTATTAAAGATTAAGAAAATATGACTTTAGATTTGAAGAGAATAAGGGATGATTAAGCTAAAATATAATTTACAAAAAATCCTTCCTTCGCTTTTTAATAGTAGGAAATGTGATAACTATATCTACATCTATATCGATATCTATCTATCTATCTATATGTATATATATATATATTTGATTATTTTTATTAAAGTTAAATATTATAATTTATCAATCAATTCATGTTTTCAATGTTTCCTGGATTTCAGCTGTCACTGTAAGTTCATTTTCAAATCTGTGAAGGGCATTATAAGTGAAATTCAAATTATTCACATTTTATTTAAATTATGTTTTTGACTTAGTATCTGTGCTTTACAAGTGAGCACATACTTTTGATTTAAATCTTCCTAGCTCTGTCAGAATCCAGAGAAAGTGAATCTGTGGCCTGCAAACATTAATATACTAGTTCACTGTTCACTATATTTATACTTTCAGGGTTCCACTGGATTTCCTGGGTTTCCTGGTTCCAATGGAGAGAAAGGCGCTCGGGTATGACCTCTACGCATATTGTCTATGGCTAGCTACTGAAAATAACCTTGCGTGAATCCCCGCGTGTCAGCACTGGTCTCACTGACTGATTCCTGCTGCGTAGTGAACTGTTTGTCTTTGACAGGGAGTGGCTGGAAAACCAGGCCCTCGGGGTCAGCGGGGTCCAACGGTGGGTATCATGATTCACGATAACGATTTCATTTGGATTGATTTTTCTTTATAAGTGAGCTTTTGGATTTCCTGGCTGTTGGATCAACAACTTCTTTTGCTCTCATATGCAGGGTCCTCGAGGATCCAGAGGGGCAAGAGGTCCCACGGGGAAACCCGGGCCAAAGGTATTCGACTCACTTATTGCACTCGTTACAAGTTCTTCTTGCATAAAAGGATGTTGTGAGGATGAACTGAAGCTGAACTCTCATTCATTCTTACTGCTTTTCTTTTATTTTTCTTTTTTGATGTCAGGGCACTTCAGGTGGTGACGGTCCGCCGGGTCCTCCAGGTGAACGAGTACGTATGTCACATCACTCAGAAGCAACAGTGCTTTTCCATGATTTGAATTTCTCGATAAGGATTCTACGTGTGTGTGAAAATATATGCACACACATTCATTTACAAAATCTACTTTTAAGTTAGGAGACCCCTCCCTGTTCATTAATTCCTACCCAGTGCCAGTTCAGAAAAAGCTTAATCATTAGTTATGTAGAAATACTTTTGTGCTAGAAAAGAGAGAAATAATGTATGTTATAGGCCTAAGGTATTACACTACCTAAATTCAGACCAAAAGTGTTTTGTTTTTTTTTATCCATATAGGCTTAAATTCCTATACAATACCATCCTCCTTTGCTTCCCATATTAATGTCGTATTAGTTCTTGGAGTTGGCACAACAATATGATGGTAAAATGCACGTGCACATAGCCATTAAGCCACAATCAATACACATTTAAGTCAAGATAAAACATCTATTCCAGTAAATAGAAAAAAAAAACTATTTAGCACATTGATTTTCAATTGATATAAAATAAAGTCCAATATAGATGAGCAAGCTAGCACTTTGTACATTTATTCAATTTTTTTTGGCATAATACAAAAGTCGGGATCATGGACAGATTTTATGAAAGCAATCATCTTGCAAGAGTTTTAAGTACTAAACTTTGTAATATGTTCAAAGTTATTTAAATCATTTCATCTTAATCTATAACTAAGTCCTGTGAAATTATATTTACATATTTTTGCATATTATTATTGAAACCTATAAATATATTTTTTAAGGAAAGGAAAAACTTTATTATGGCTATCTTAAAACTGAACATGATAATTTTGATTTTTCTGTGTAAGTAGTATAGTGAAGCTTATTTTCTGTGTGTAAGAAAAATAAGAGTTGATCGGATGCAAGAATAAACATTTAATTAGAATTGCTTTATGGTCTAGGCTCATATTTAATTAAATTAAATTATCCATAAATTGTTTTTCTCTCTAAATGAACTCTTCCTAAATTAAGTCTGTAGATCTAATATATTTTGAATTCATCAATGATGCTTATATTTGAGATATTTATGTTCATTGTCATTTTATTAAGAGGAGTTAAATTAATAAAAAAATCACTACATCATTAAATTAATAGAACAGTTCAACAAATTATAGAACAGCCATGTTTTATTGTGCTTTTAAAGTCCCAACAGTTTTCTCTCTATGTGTTTTATTTATGCTTTCAGCATTTCATGATCAGTGGTTTGTTTCCTAGTGATACTATGACTGGATTTGGAAAGCACTGTCATGATTCACCAACATGAGTACTTGTAAAGACATTTTGAGAGTGAGAAAAGTGCATGTTGATGTTCAGTGTAAAGTGATTTTTGTTTGTTTTCAGTACTCTGGAAATTTGTCTTTTCAATAAATATTGACAGTTATCTTCTCACTGCTTGGAAAAAACAAAAACAAAAACATGTGAGCATAAATAGCTCCGGGAAGGAAAGGGTTTATTTTGGATGATAGTTTCAAGGGAATGTTCTATCATGGCAGAGAGTACATGGCAGAGGAGACAGCTGGGGAGTCACATTTTGTCATATTAGTGGGGAGGAAACATCACGAGTCAGATCGTGCTGGACACCCAGTAGGCTGGACTGGTGAACCTCAGGCTCCACAGTCAGCAGTGGGCCTCCTCCAGCACGGCTCCACCTCCCAAAGGCTTTTCCAACTTTTATAAAGTGCCATCATTTTAAGACCAAAACGTATTCAAAATACACTATACTACTGGTGATATTTCACATGCAGGCCACAACAACATGCATACATAAATGTCTTTAATTCCCTGTAACCTTTAAGTTCTGTTTCTTTCTTTCCTTCTTTCTTTCTTTTTCTTTTTCTTCCTTCCTTCCTTCCTTCCTTCCTTCCTTCCTTCCTTCCTTTCCTTTCTTTCTTTCTTTCTTTCTTTCTTTCTTTCTTTCTTTCTTTCTTTCTTTCTTTTTTTTTGTTGTTTTTTTTGAGGTAGGGTTTTATGATAGCCCAGACTGACTGGAATGTACTATGTAGCCTTAGGGTAGCCCAGAACTCACTGCAATCCTCTTACCTCTGCCTCCCAAGGTCTGGAGTTAAAGGTGTGCACTACCATGCACAGGCCCTTTTTTTTTTTTTAAAGTAGAATCTTTGTGTGGTCACATCATGTGTTGGTACCATCTTTTCCCTCCTCTCTGCTCCCATTGCACTGAGGGCCTTATCTTCCACAAAATTCCCTGAGCCGGGCTGGTGTGTTTGAAGTTTACTTCAGTGTTGAGCTCTCAGCAGATTCTGGATTTCTGCTTTGGTAAATTTTGGGTCTCCTCAGTGTCTGTCTCCATCATCCTGGTGCAAGTTGTCAGGCTCACGGTGGAAGCAGCTCATCTTGGCAATTCCTCTGTGGTTTCACGTGGGTCCTAGCTGATGTGAAAGGGGTGGTTCTCTGCTTTCTAAAAAAGAAAAACAGGCCCCCAATGGAGAGTGAGATTAGCATAGGTTAAAGGAGTATGAATTTTTAATTTAGAGAAATTTTGATGGGTGTAGCCTCTCTTTTGGCCAAAACCTAGTGGTAGCTCTGGTTGGAGTCCATAATCTTGTTTTCCATAGGATTCTGACTTGGTTTCCACTTCCAGCTGTGCGTTCTTTTCCACTGAGTGGATCTCTTAGCCAATCAGAAAGCCATTGGTTACCCACCTAGGCTGGCTTCCACCTGTGCACAGATGCGCAGGTCTTGCCAGGCTGGTTGCTTTTGTATAGCAGGCTCCCGTGCTTGCTCACATTGTTGATCATTTGTCCCCAGAAGCTCCTGTAGTGTTTTCCAGCACTGCATGGACTACTCTGAGAACTGGCTTCCTTCCAAATTCCAGCTGGATTTCTCGATGCTCTGCATCAGCAGCGTGTGGTGTCTTCAATGATAGGGTCTTACCATTTACCTCAGGCAGGTAATAAAGTTCTTTGACAGAGATCTCTCTTGTTTTGGTGGCCAATCAACAGCTCAGTGTGGGTTGTAGTCCTGGAAGTTACAAGCCAGAGCCACATGTTTGAGGGTTAGGCTTCATCCCACCCTCTTCTGGGCGCTTATTATCTGACAATTCCCCCCATATTCCTATTGAGGGATTATATATTTTAGTTTACTATCCAGAAGGAAGGCTTGTGTGGTACCAATTCATTTAAGTTTTAGTTTTGTTAATATCTTCCTCTCACATTCCTTTTCCTCTCCCCCAAAGCATTTTCATCTCTATTATCTGTTCGTTGAATTGCCCATCAGGTATGCCTGTACCTCAAGCTTCCCCAGATTAGGAAGCACACATGAGGGAGAACAGGTGGTATTTATCTTGCTGTGCTTGTGTGAGTTTGCTCAGTGTGATCTGATCCAAGTCTGTCTATTTTCCTACAGATTTCACTATATCATTTTTCCTTACTGCTGAGTAGAATCCCATTGTGTAAATGTACCACATGTTCATCATTCATTCATCAAATTATGGACATCTGGGTTAATTCTTGTTCTTAGGTATTGTGGATTGAGCAGCTAGGAACATGGTGGAGCAAATATCTCTACAGTGAAGAATGGATCATTTAGGGTAGTTGTTAGCTCTATTTTTATCTTTTACAGCAGTCTCCATATTGCTTTCCATAGTGGTTGTACAGTGTGCTGTTCTACCAGCAATGAGTGAGGGTTCCTCTTTCCCCACATCCTTGCCAACATTTATTGCCATTTGATTTTTTTTTTTTTAATGATTGCCATCCTGAGTGGAGTAAAGTGGAATCTCATAGTTGTTTTCATTTGCATTTCCCTGATGGTTAAGGATGTTGAATACTTTCTTAGGTTAGTATTAGCTGTTTGTATTTCTTACTTCGAACATTCACTATTCAATTCTCTGCCTATTTATTTTATGTTTTTAATATTTTATTTTTATTTATTTATTTGAGAGAGAGAGGCAAGGAGGGGGGGGGGAAGAGAGACTAACAGACAAAGAAAGAAAGAGAAAGAGAGATCAACCACACCAGGGCCTGTTGCTGCTACAAACAAACTCCAAATGTGCATATCACCCTTTACATCTAGCTAAAGTGGGTCCCAGGGAATCAAACCAAAGGATGCCTTTGGCTTTGCAGGCAAGTGCTTTAAACACTAAGCAATCTCTTCAGCCCATCTGCCCCATTTTTTTTAGTGGATGGTTTGCTTACTTTATAGCTTAGATTTTGGAGTACTTTGTAGATTATAGATATTAGATCTGTGTATAGTTGGCAAAGATTTTCTCCCATTCTGTGGGTAGTGTTTTGGTTCTGTTTATGGCATAGTTGTCTGTTCAAAAGCTTTATAG
The DNA here is from genome assembly GCA_036346955.1 of Dipus sagitta. NCBI lineage: Eukaryota > Metazoa > Chordata > Mammalia > Rodentia > Dipodidae > Dipus > Dipus sagitta. The sequence goes on from CM070788.1 coordinate 18,025,825, forward strand.
ATTCATAAGCTCCTACTGGTTGGGTGATTGTTCAATTTCCTGGGCTAGCGGGGTATTTTTTAGTAAGTCAATGCCATTCCTATATCGTGGAGAGTTTCCTCAATTTTTCCTTCCAGTCATATATAAGTTTCAGATCTTATATTGAGGTCTTCAGTGCATTTGGAGTTGATTTTTTTGTGCATGGTGAGAGGAGTGTGTCTAGTTTCATTTTTTTCCTACATGTAGTTATCCGTTTTGTCCAGCACTATTTGTTGAAGATGCTGTCTTTTCTCCAGTGCACGTTGTTGGCACCTATGAAAAGATTAAGTAGCTGTAGTTAAGAACAAAGGGCCAGATCTTCAGTTCTGTTCCATTGGTCTATATGTCTTTTTTAGGCTAGTACCATGCTGTTTTTGTTACTGTAACTTTGTAGGATAGATTGAGATACCTCCAGAGGTGTTTCTTTTGTGGAGGATGTCTTTGGATATATATGGCCTCTGCATTTCCATATAAATTTTGAGATTTTTTTTAGCATTGTGAAGAATGATTTTTTTTTTTTGTTAAAGGGATGTAAATTCAGAATGAATTCATCTAAAAAATAGAAAAATTATATAAAGAGATCATTTAGGATATTAGTAAAATAGTGTGTTCCCTTAAAATATATCCATAAAATATATCTCAAACTTTTGCTAGAAAATGAAATTGTGTTTATAGTTTCTTAAAGTTACAATGTTGTATTTAGAATAATGGCTTCATACTTCAATGAGTAAAAAATATATAAATTTTAACATCAACCCAGTATATTATTAATTCTATGTGACACTAATTTTTAGACTGTATAAATAACTGAAGTTTCTTTTTGATTTTAATGTAACATGCTGATAACAGAAAGCTTATGCTGATTTATGAAGTAGTATCAGCTTAGAATTGGTAACAATGAATGAAGTCAAAATTTATAACTTAAAAAAGCAAATTCCATTAAAGAACTACTTCAGTAATCCCTATCTTTGCTTAGTAAAATTGATAAATGTACCTTGAATTATATGACTTAAGACATTTTATTTATACTATGTTCCATTTTATAGATCTTCCTTTTTGATATATAATTAAATTCTGGGCAGCTGTAAGAATATCTTTTAACAGTCTTTTTTCTCCTCCCAATTACTGGAACAGGGTGAACTTTATGCACTTTATGGGTCTGTAAATAAGCGAATTGAGTAATATAGCTAATTAAGTTAGGGATGAAATTATGAATGCATATTTAAGCTGAATGTGAACCAGAATAATTATAGAATAAAGTTCTTTTCATCTTGTCTACAAAGTGGCTGACACATTTGGGACGGAGTTGACAAAGGACAGAAGTAATGCCATGGCTTCCTTTGCACAAACATATTTCCTCTTATGTATTCATCAGATTCCTCACTTGTCTTCCCTTTCAGTTGTAAATTACTAGATTTTTGCTTATGCATGTCTGTATATGCATGTGCGCATGTGCCTGTGTTCTTGTGTATGTGTGTGCACACTGTATTTTACTGGTAGAAATAAACTTCCAAGCCTAGAGATGTATCTTTGAAGTTATACTGTTAAATTTTCTTTTCTACTTTTTACCTTCAGGGCCCTCAAGGACCCCAGGGTCCAGTTGGATTCTCTGGACCAAAAGGCCCTCCTGTAAGTACCTATAATTTATCTTTTCTCTTTTACTTCCTTGTTTGATAATAGTTTCACATGTTTGTTGAAAAAAACTCCCTATAAATAAAATTTCATTTAAAATGTTATGGAATCAAGTATATTTTTAATGTGAGGGCGTGAGAGTCAGAGAGAATTGTGTCAGTCCATCCATCCACTGCAATTTTACTCCACATGTATGCACCCCCTTATGCCCATGCGCAACCTTGCGCACTTGTGTCACTGTGCGTCTGGCTTATGTGGGACCTGATAAGTTGAACATAAGTCCTTAGGCATTGCAGGCAGGCAACTTAACTACTAAACCATCCTTCCAGCCCATGGGAGGAATCAATTTTTTTTTTTTTTTTTTTTGGCGCATGCCTTTAATCCCAGCACTCGGGAGGCAGAGGTAGGAGGATCGCCGTGAGTTCGAGGCCACCCTGAGACTCCATAGTGAATTCCAGGTCAGCCTGGGCTAGAGTGAGACCCTACCTCGAAAAACCAAAAAAAAAAAAAGAGTTTTGGAATCAATTTTTAATATTAAAATTCATATAATGTTTTAAAATATAATCTACACATCTCTTATCAAGTATACATTCAAATACAAAACTGCAATAATATGTTACTTTAACAATTACAGCAATATCACATTTTAAATATTCCTGTTTATTTACATGTGAGCAGAGAGAGGGAGGAAAGAAGGAATAGAGGGGGAGGGAATAAAGAGGGAAGGAGGGAGGGATGGAGAGAGAGATAGAAGAATGGACTTGCCAGGACCTCTTGACACTGTAAATGAACTCCAGATGCATGCGCTCCTTTGTGTGTCTGGCTCTGTGTGGATACTGAAACCCAGGTGAACAGGCTTTGTAAGCAAGTGTCTTTAACTGCTCAACCATCTCCTCAGCAATCAATATCATTTTGACCCTGAAAATTATTACTAAATAGAAAATAGATGGTACATTAGAATTTTTCAGTTATCTTCCATCATCAAATGGGAACTTCAATCCCTTCACTTCCTAAATACCTGCTAACATCCTAATACTGCTACTGCACAGATCTGTTTTCATTGCTTAAATCTCCATAGAACATAATTAGAAAAATACAATGAATATTATCCCTTTAGTAAAATCTGTGTAGGGCAATATCATTTTGAATTGGTCACGGCAATCACAACTCTGGAAAGAGGCCCTTCCCAAGCTTTAAGGCCTTCCCAAGAGCCATGATTTTTGCTAAAGTTTGCAAACCACTGTTGTTACTAAGCTAGACATTTCGACACAGACTCTAAAGGTTATATAAATCACATTAGTGAGCCAGGCATAGTGGCTCACACCTTTAATTCCAGCATTTGAGAGGCAGAGGTAGAAGGATCACTGTGAGTTTGAGGCCACCCTGAGACTACATAGTGAATTTAAGGTCCGCCTGAAATAAAGTGAAACCCTGCATCAAAAAAAAATCGCATTAGTGAATGAGTCATCTTGAAATAGCAGTTTGAATTAGTGTTAAATATGGAGGTTATTTATTTACACAATAACTCAGATACTGATTAGACTGTATTTTAAAATGAGTAGTAGTTATTTTATGACTTGAAACATGAAGAGATGATTTTTGTCTATATCACATAGATAAAGATGGGCACAATTAACAAATATAACAATTAACAATATAAAAAGCTGCTAATAAATATAACAATAACACCCGTGTATTGACTTTTCAAGGCACCATCTGTTATCTTCCAAATGTATCACACAGTTTGAGTAAATTTTCATAAAGATGTGGAATATTGCTCATATAAGAGACTTTACACACTTTGTGAACAATTCCACAATAATATGGATGTGTATAGGTCATTGTTTAGCAGTCAAAAATAGAAAAGTCAGGAGAGATATTTCAACCCAGTGTTTCCATACCATTTATGTTTGCATATGTCACTACAAATTGTTCTCCCATGGGATATAATTGTTGTCGTAGAAAGCTTCCGCACTCATTTTTTTCCTCAGAACTTTTCAGTGTATTAATCCTCATGTATCTTTCAGCAAGTTGTGAGACATTGATTATGCACTCATTTTTTTCTGTGGACATTAAAAATACAATAAATATCTGTACTTCTGAACATATTGCTGTTACAGAACAATGCTTTCACTGTGAAACCATATTATTTCCTATTGCTTTCTGTCGATTCAAATATGAAAACTTGAAATAAATGTACCTTGCATTCTCTAGCAAAGCTTAATGAAGATTGGGAAGGAAATGACTCTCTTTGAGGGAGAAGTAGGATTTTAGTTAATAAAACTAATCTAAAATTAATTAATTTTCATTGTACAAAGAAAAATATATGCAGAAATCCACATGAACATTTTGTAGTTGGAAATTTCCATTTGGAGACTCTTAATCTGCAATTATCTTTTTATCTGTTTGTTTTTTGAGGCTGGATCTTAGAATGCCTGGAACTCATGTTCATCTTCCAACTTCAGCCTCCTGAGTGCTGAGATTATAATCATAAGCCATCAAAGGCTTATGATTTCCTAATGTCAATATTACTTATTTGAATAGGATACAGTCTTCTTTAAGCAAAAATATATTTTGAAGTCATTAAAAATTATAGCATGGAGACACATGCCTTTAATACAAGAGGTAGAATGATCACTGCGAGTTCTAGGCCAACCTCGGACTACAGAGTGAGTTCCAGGTCAGCATGGGCTAAATTGAGATCCAAACTAGAAGAAAAAAAATCATAGCAAGGCTATTGTGGAGAAATCATAATTCTAATTCTAACCAATTAGAATGGAGGAAAGATCCTTGAACCGTTATCCTCAGGTATCTTTTCATAGAATGCTTCACCACATGTGCAAATCTTCATATGAGGTGAAATTTTCATTCTTTTCCAGCAAAGTCAAAATAAACATATATTAATATTTTAAAATAAATGGCACAAACCTATTTGGGAATTTGCTCTACTTTATTCAATAGTAGGATAGAGTCATTGTAATTATTCTGGATTTCATAATTTTAGAAACAAATATGTAATTCAGGAAAATGCAAATATGATATTGATTTTTGAGTATTGATTATTGCTTTTAGACCATTAACTTTGTTCCCTCCAAACTACCCAGCAACACCTTTAGAAGTTGTGATTCATTCATGCTGAGACCACATTGTTTAGATCTAAGATCACTATTTGAAAGGGTGATCATTTCTATAATAGAGATATAATCTATACCAGTAGAGTGTAGTGTTTAATTTTTGTGCTCATACAATTTGTTAGCGACACATGTAGGTCTCCTATCTGTTCATAAGAACATCCTACAATGAATATTCTTGTCCTGTGGGAGAAAAGACCGGGGGCATTTATTATCCCTCACCTGGATACTGTTTATAGTAAAACTTTTATTATACCTTCAAATTGATAGCACTTCCATGTCAAAGCAGTAGTGTGAGAGAATTTTTAAATATTTTAATTTTTTTTATTAGACAGAGAGAGAAAGAGAGAGAGAATATGGAGAATATGGACATGCCAGGGCCTCCAGCCACTGCAATAGAGCTCCAGACCCATGTGCCACCTTGTGCATCTGGCTTACATGGGTCCTGGGGAACCAAACCTTCATCCTTTGGCTTTGTAGGCAAGGGCCTTCCACCGCTAAGCCATCTCTCTAGCCTGAGAAATTGTTTTCAATTTGCTGTCTTGCAAACCTGGACCTTGATGAATCTACTAACTATCAGATCTGTATTTCTGTGATTCACCTCTGCACTGAGGGCAGTGCTGCATCTTCTATTACTGTACATCTAGAGCCAAATGCAGTGATACGTAACATACTCTGGAAAGAAAAAGACAAAACTCTAGTTATGTTCAAGCATTTTTTGAGTAGTTGGTAAAGACACTCAGGCTTTTTTTTTTTTTTTTGGCGTAATTTCTGTTGGATTACTGTGGCGGTCTTAGATTACATGAACAAAACACTAGATAAGCAAGGATTGTGTGAAATACCCTAATAACAGTTTTTAATTGAGTTGGTAGTTCACACAGCGACCTATGTGCCAGTACAGATGAGTTGAGGGAGCAGAAAAAGGTTTGGAACAATGGCAGCAACAGTCCTAAATCATTCTGACCGCTGTAGGAGTCTTAGTCACGAGGAAGGGAGATGTTCATGAAAATGACCTATTTTGAAACAAAGCCTTTGTTCAAACTCACTCCCTAGTAAGATATATAAGATGTATCTTCGAATATAAAGTCATTTACATAGTTAGCATGCATTGAGAGGTGGTGTGTCTGTTTTCATTAAAAACGTCATGATTAAAATAATCCCTCTCCATTCTTCAGAATGGTGAGAATATAGCTAGTAACCATGCTTTGAAATTCAAATTGATCCTTAATTGCTTCTGAGGAGTATGAGTAATCTGTAAGGCAGTCTAGGGAAGCCATCAATCTTCGCTAAGTACTTAAAATGTAGGCACCTCACAAAGTTGATGCTTTTAAGAACTTGGCTAATTGCTTTATTTAGTTCTTCAGACAAGACAAAGACATCATCCTGTACAAAAAGCAATAGCATAGGGAATTTCCAAAAGGATATTTAAGATAACCCAAAGGGACACTTCATCCTGATGCCTTGTAGAATTGCATATCGCACACAGTTTCCTTTACTTGAAGCAATTTTCTCTGGCAAAGTGACATTGTTTTTGCAAGGAAGCATCTCTCTCATTTTTGTCAGAATCTCATATGACCACTAGAGGGCAATAGCCTTCTTCTCTTCACATTTCAATGTGCATGGAATTAAATAAGAACAAATCACAAAAAAATAAATAATAAGAGAGGAAAAATATGACTTTCAAGTAGAAAGAACGAATTATACTTTTACAAAGTAAAAATATAAACCTATGCATATGTTTTTAAAATATAGATCAAGTAAAATAATCAGTTAAATGTAAAATGGTCCAGATATACATCTAATGTTTTACCTTGTCTCAATTTTAGGAATATATTAAGTACTCACCATATATAAAATAAACATAACATCAAAATACAATGGCCCAACAAAGCCAAGATACTTGTCTAAAATCTGACAGTTATGACATGAGAATATATTTGTGATTTCAGGGTCCCCCTGGGAAAGATGGGCTGCCAGGACACCCTGGACAACGGGGGGAGACAGTAAGTAATTGCTTTTGGATTAATTTTTTCCATTTCTTGTACAGATAGAGATCTCATATTTTGATGCCTCCATAAGACAGCCACCTTGATTCTTTCATTGAAGTCTATTTATAGTTATGTACCACCCAAAACTGCCAGCCTCTCTTTTTCTAAAGAAAATGCATTACTATAAGCCATGCATATAAAACGGTATTCTGCCAGAACTAGAGAATGAGCTATGTTCTGAAGTTGTAAGAATAAGGAAATAATTGACCTGGAACTATGTAAAATTCATCCTCTAATGTCTAATAAAGAAAATGTATGTTGAAAATGTAATTTAATTATATTTTCAAATCTTAAGAAGTGTAATGGTAAGTGAATTGACCAGCAAGTCCTGTGTTGAATGACTTGGACAGAGAGGAAATGAAGCTCCCTGGGTGGGTCTGGTGGGCTTGTTTCTTTATTTCACTACTGTTAAACTCCATGTCTGGCTAGACCAGCAGGTTGTTATTCTAATCACACATCCTCTCAGGTTTCCATGATTCCTTAAAATCCATCTTTTGTTCTCTCTACTTGTTAATTTTATCCAGTTTTTATTTATTTAGGAAACCAGAACACAAGACTCTCTTTGAGTGTTTTGCTGGGACATTCTGCTAGCATAAAGACATATTTGAAATTACATAACAGCATGTGATAACAAATCTTAAAGTGCTCTCTGTTTCCCACCATGGGAAAAGCCATCTCAGCAACAACCCAGTCCATGTGATGTCACTCACCATGAGACAACTCCTGGTTTTACCAATCATGATATTATCCAGGCTACAAATTCAGTCTTGGCTTTCAAAAGTTAAATCAAAAACTACTTAGTGGTACTCAGAAGGCCCAGGAAGGAGGATCTCTGTGAGTTAGAGGTCATCCTGAGACAACAAGGTGAATTCCAAATCTGCCTCAGACTACATAGTGAATATCCAGTTCAGCCTGGGATTGAGGGAGACCCTACCTCAAAACAAAAACAAAAGCAAACAAACAAACAAAAAAAAAAACCCAACAGCAAAGTATCTAGTAGAAGCAAAGAGTAATTATTCAGAATGAGATCCACATGAGAAGAAAGCACACCCTAAAGAAGATTCCACAACCATTTTTTATTTCCTCTTTGGTTTCTTTGAACATATTTATCATCATTCTTTTGAAATCTTTCTCAGACATTTCCTCTAAATCAGTCTCCCTGGAGGTCATTTCTGATGCATTAATACTTTTTGGTGGATTTGTATTGTCTTGATTGTTTTGTGTTTCTTGTGTTATAATGTAGAGATTTTTGCATCTTGGATTATTTTAATGCTTGGATTTTCTAATTATCCGAAGTATTAATAGATATATCAATTAATCTGATAGTGTATATCTTCAGGGTAGGAGCTTAAGGTGCTAGGTATGGCTCTTAGGACTCTCAGGGTAACTACAAAAGTGGCCCTAGGTGTTTTGAGTTTGTCTGCTATGAGAGTATTCAAGTAGACTGAGTGGAACAAAATACAGGCAGATTCTAAAATTTAACTAAACAATGTACACATTCAATGAAAAGCAGCACAGAGCATTTATGCAAGAGTAGGTATTATAACAACCAGATCCTCTAACAAAATCACAGTCCATTAGGGTGTATGTTGCCCCACACCCTTAATCCTGTCAACTAGGAGCCTAAGATTTCTGGTCTGTTGAGGGTTCCAAGTCAGCTTTGTGACCAACCAAGTGAAACCCTTCCCTAAGGAATGACAGAAGAGGAAACAAAGGCACTATAAATCAAGAAATAACAAATGGCAAGCCCAAAATATAACTTATTTAAGAATGGCCAATCTGACCAATCCCTCAGATTTAACATATAATTTATCCTGACATGGAAGGTGCAATTATCACTTTATTCTCAAAGACTGGAAAACATTAAATTGGCTTACATTTTTCTAAAATTAATTGACAGATGCAATCTCATAGGGCAAAATCAAATCTTAACTCAAACTTCATTTTAAGCTCTGATATTTTTCCTATTTTGTATCTGTATGATCCTTGTTATCAAATTTATTCCATACTTGCACATAGCCTGATTGTCTTGATTGAGCAGATATGTAGACAACATACTTTCCCAGATTTCTTCAAACCCATCACTTGCACCACTGGGCCAGCAGCCAAGAGGCTACATGTTTGCAAGTATAAATTACCAATTCTCAAGGCTTTCTCCAACAGAGCAGTAAATTTAATCAATTAATTATAATCAGTTAGTCTAATCATATTGTATACTATTCATACTTTCATAATTAATAAAACAAAAATATGTATATACAGATAGTGTGTGTGTGTGTGTGTGTTTAAGTTCAGAATTCCAAGTCAAACTTATTGATGAGAAGTTGAAAGATAGGTTCTCCAGACCAAAGGAACAGCCAAGGAAACATAGTGACAGGTCAGCAGTGCTAGAAGCTAGGATGCATTTTGAAAGCAAAAGATGGCTTTGGCATTGCCATCTATGCTAATACTCTATTGAATCCTGTCACTGATAGAGATCCTGATTGCTATGTTTAACAATGAGTAGATTAGATCAGTGCCTGTGAGGTGGTGCTTCTGGGTAATGTGGTGAAGAAAGGAAACTTGATTTGAAAATCTACAGCTGACCTGGGAAGAACTGGCTACAGTTTGAATGGGACACATGTTTTACGACAAAAGAGAAAAAAAAAAAAAAGAAAAAAACAGCTGTGTATTTAGAGAATGTCTTAGGTGACATGGTAGCAATAAATTTCTGAGCATGCAAACTGAGAAAACCTGGGATCCGAAGACAGTATGTTATGAAAGGGAGGGAAGCCCTGTGGAGACTCACAAGAAAAATAGTCAGAGAGCTCCATGTTAGGATCGTTGGAGGGAGAGCGCAAGAAATGCTTAGAAGTGCCTATGTGAAACTTACTAAAAGAGCCTCAGGGATGAGCATGGGTCAGAGATTGAGAAATAGCTTGTGGCAGCTGTCAGATTTACCAGCATAACGGAACGAATTATCATAAGAGGTTATTGACATACTCCAGGAATTATATACAGTAAGCACAAACATGTATTATACATATACTGATATGGCTACTTAGATGTGTATCCATACACATAATATCTGATCATAGATTTCCAAACTAACCAGTTGCTTATAAATTTAAATTAAGTAAAATGCTGCTTTGATTATAAAACATTAAACGATTTTGTTGATAATTTACCTCAGAATAACTTGATTTTGCTATCAAAATTATACATCCAATAGAACGTTTGTGGTCTAAAAATAAGTTAAAATTAAAAATAGGAGACATCTTGTTTATCTTTCTGTAATATTGACTATAATAACAATGCAATAGTTATTTTCTAACTACTTTCAAAGTTTGGAAGGTTATTATGCAATCACAGAATGTCTAGTTTCTACCTGTATCTTGCTGACTTTATCATTTCCTGTCTACATACATTCTGAAGTGATTAAAACTTTTGTAAACTCTATTTTCTTTAATTCAATTGTTTGAAGTACTTCCAGCATTATCTATCTACTTCTCTGCTAAATGTAAGTTACCTAACTTGAGAAAGAAATCTATCATAATGAAATCACACAGAATAAGTAATCCACATGCCTCGACAAACACAGATGTGAAATGTGAGAATATAGATACCAGAGCTTGATTCAATGAAAACAAGCTGTTTATATCATCTACATGAATTTTTTATGATAGCATTATTCCTCATAGTACATTTGTAAACTTATTATTTTGGGGGTTTAAAAATATTTCTAAAGGTTGAAACGATTACTAGGCATGAAAACCATTATCATTATAAATGTTACATCATTTATGAAATTACAGCAAAATGGTAAAAACAAAGACTCTAAAAATATTTTATTTTTATTCATTTATTTTAGAGAGAAAGAATCAGATAGAAAGAGAAAGAGTGGGCATGCCAGGGTATCCAGCCACTACAAAGGAACTCCAGACACATGCACCACCTTGGGCATCTGGCTTATTTGGGTCCTAGGGAATTGATCCTGGGCCCTTTGGCTATGCAGGCAAGCATCTTAACTGCTGCCATCTCTGCAGCCCCCCAAAAGCCTTTCTTTGTTTTTAATCACAGAATACAAATTACTTGTGTATAGGGAAGTAGACCATCTTAAATAATGTCTAAATCATTCACTCTTTCATCCATAAACATCCCAGGTAAAAATCTTATGTGTTATTTTTTTTGTGGTAGAACAGGGCTTGAAATCCATTTTTTTTTAACTCCAGCATTATCATGTTAATGTATCACTGTATTTCTAAGCTATTGTAAATAGTGCTTACATTGTAGTGTGAAATAGTGAAAATACAAAATTGCAAATAAAAAAAATCTGGGGCATAGGAACTAATACCCCACTTTTTTTAATACCTCACTTTTGAGAAGAAGCATTTTTAACCGAAAGACTTATTTTAAACATGTAATTTAATTTTAATACAGTTTTCAGCTATATTTTCTCCTAGCTAGAACATTTAAAGAATTTTCTTTGCTTTCTTAGGGATTTCAAGGCAAGACCGGCCCCCCAGGGCCAGGAGGTGTTGTTGGCCCACAGGTATGTTTTTACATTTTTCTAGTAAGATTTGTATTTATGTTCACATTTTCAGCTTAGTAAATTGTGATTGAAACATGGTAAGATTTGTAACATACTACATTTTAAAGCTTCCATTCATCATAACAATTAATTCCATATAGGTAAAATGTTACATTATTTTCTTTGAGCACATGTGCAATATTGACAGAGACAAACATCTCTCAATAGGTGGCAGACAGCCTCAACTATTGGGGCAATCTCCTGAATTATAGTGTTACACAGTCATATCTGAAAACTCATGGGAATAGAAAATAATATTGAATTGATCTAATACTTTATTTACTTCTTATTTTGCCTCTGATGATGACAAGTTACAGCAAAAGTATAATATTTTGGTGCATTTTAATTATTCAATTGCTTTAAATAGCCTTTTTCTTTGTTTTGATTTCAATGCATTTTCAACATTATCTCACATTCAAAAATAAACATACTTTCAGAGAAAGAAAAAATACATCTTCTTTCCATGAATTTCTGTATTTGTGTGCTTATTTTATTTTGGATTATAATACTTAAACCAAGGGAAAACTTGAATATTAGTTCTTTTATAATGAAAATGTAACCTTAGTGAAAACAGGCATACTTTTACTCTCTGATTTTTATTTTTGCTAAATGCTTTTTTTTAGTTTTTTGTATACAGAGTATGTTTATATATTTGGAAAGGGGAGCTTCTCTATATATGTATAATATTTATAAATCCACAATTATAAATCCTCCTCCAAAAATACTTTGGATTTTCCATTTAAAGTAATTTTATGACTATTTTTCTATGAATATTTTAACCAGAGGTACCAGCCTATTGCACTTCATATACATGAACAAAAACTGAATTTCAGCTAGCATGCCAACATCGTGGGACTAGGCTCATTATTTTAGGGCAATTTCCCTTTTGGAAGTACATTTCACCCAGTAGTAGGCATCTGAAATCCTAACATCTGAGTCTTTGTTTCCTGTATGAAAGTTCCAGATAATAAACAGTATGAATCTTCACTGAGTTATCATTATTATTGCCTCTAATAAAGAAATGTGACTCTTTTCAAGAAAAATCCAATCACCTACTTTATTAATTTTAGCAATATTTTCCCAGTTAGGATAAAGACTGGGATATAATGGGAGCACATTCATTGTGATATGTTATTTTAACACTTTTTTGTACAGCTTTGTGAAGCTCTGCTCATTTTTGTCTTATTACTGGAGATATTCAATTAGTATCAATATTCAATTTAATTAGTATCAATATTCAATTAGTATCAATCTTTCGCTGCTGAAATTCCATTGTACTGGGACTGGGGAGATGGATCAATGGGTAACAGCACTTTCCAGGCAAGTATGAGGGCCTGAGAGTGTCTGGTTCACTTTGAGCCCTATTCCACCCCAGCCATGATAAAATAATAATAATAATAATAATAATAATAATAATAACAAAATAAAAACCAGTCCATTTTCACAAACACTTTCATTCCTAGTCCTATGGGAAGCGGAGTCAGGGAAATCACTAGGGCTAGCTAATCATCAAAGTTGACTGGAAACAGCACTCTGGGTTCAATGAGAGTCACATCTTTACAATGTTCTTAAGGAACAGGGGAAGAGAGATAGAGGAGAGCACTGGGATGTTCTCTGGTGTCCCCACATGTGTACATGGTGAACGTGCATCTGCACACAAAGCTGAGCAAACCACATGCACACATGCACAAGTGCACACACACTGTTTTAAAACTAAAGGGATTGTTGGGCTGGAGAAATGGCTTACCAATTAATGCACTTGCCTGTGAAGACTAAGAACACAGGTTTGATGCCCCAGGACCCATGTAAGCCAGATGCACAAAGTGGTGCATGCATCTGTAGTTTGTTTGTGGTGACTAGAGGCCCTGGGGCACCCATTTTCTCTTCATCTGCCTCTTCTCTCCCTCCCTCTCTCTCAAATAAATAAATAAATTAAATATTTTAAAAATAAAGGAATTGTGATGCTCAGATACTATAAAAACCCTTCTTGGGAAAAACTGCACATTCATTAAAAGATTTGTAATTACAGAGACAACAGAATCAAAATCTAATATGTATACCATAATTTGGAGCACATGTATCCCTTTTCCAAGAACAGTAGGCAGAAACAAGCTGTATTTTTGTACATTAAAAAAAGTAGCAGAGAGTGATTAGATAAACAACTTCAGTAATGCATTCCAACGTTTAACACCCTCAGCATCTGGAAGTTTCTCTGCACTTATCTTTAACTGCAACCCTTCGTTTTGCTTTGGTGACAGAGAACAACTGGTCACCATGGCTGTTTACACTAAGAAAGCTTTTGTAGTCCGACTCCACACCACAGTGTCCCTCGGGGGACACTTAAACTACCTGCCATTTTTCACTTTGGCATTTACTGCAGCTGAAGGTAGCTGCCTATTTGTTACAGCCTTGGCCTGGAGGAACTGCACTTCCACACTCAGTCGCAGCCTTGCAACACTCCTTAAACCTTGTCAAATGAGCAGAAATTACAGCCTGGTACAATGGTCCATGGCCCATGGACATATTAGAGAGAACCATTTCAGTTGTTTGGGTCACCAGAGAAACTGGGTGGTAATCAAGGGGTGATTCATTGAGAACCCACTGATGGGGCTCAGTTCCTCTTTATCTTAAAGCTGATTGGACACTTCATGTAAATAAGAATGAGATAAAACTGTATTTAAAAAAAAAAACAGTTTGAACCCATAGTTAGCTCTTCTTACACTGAAACAATTCTTTTAGTAAAGAAATTATACATCTAATAAATTTGGGATTTATACATCCCTCTGGTGCATTTGGCTATTCTAACCAAAATTACATGTAACATTTTCAAATTTTTTTTTGTGAGAATGGCTACTTCTGTGAAGTTATGGGAAGTGTTTCATAGGATGTCATGTAAATAAAGGAGAATAAACAATAAACTTTTGTGTAAGGGAATAATTGTTGAATTTCTGTTTTCCTTATTTATGTAGCAAAAACAAAAACCCATAATAACATAATAACTCTAATAATAACATGGTTTTGCTATTTCAATTTAGGGACCAACTGGTGAAACTGGTCCAATAGGTGAGCGTGGGCATCCTGGCCCCCCGGGCCCTCCTGGAGAGCAAGGCCTCCCTGGTGCTGCAGGGAGAGAAGGTGCTAAGGTAAAAAGAGTTCCAAGATTTTCCCTAGCTCAGAGCATCCACTTATATCCCACATAATTCTCACCACATGGCCATAGGCGCTACTCTATAGCATTTAAATTAAAGTCACAATGATGTATCAGAAAGATATTTCATATGAGGTGATTTCATTTTAAGACATTACTGAATACTAATGGAGAATCAGTTAGCTCACTGTCCACACAATACCACCAATTTATGTGTACCTTCAAACCTAATTGTCATTACTTTGTTTTAACGTCTGCAGTATTTCACACGCTGGTCTCATAATTAAATGCTGTTCAGGTTCTGCTTCCAAGTCTTACTTAATTCAAGACTGGAAGAAATCACAGTTTTGTTCCTAAAAGAATGAATAGAAATGACTCTGTATTAATGGATGTGTATTGTATTTTTTTAGGGTGACCCAGGTCCCCAAGGTATCTCAGGGAAGGATGGACCAGCAGGCATACGTGGTTTCCCAGGTGAAAGAGGTCTTCCTGGAGCTCAGGTATAATCAACATCTAGGCAAAGCACGCAAATGAGATTTCTGCTTGGAAGGATGTTTCTCAGCTTAAGAGTTATGAGTATAAATTAGGAGACTATGCATAAACCTATGCATTTGATTATCATAATATACATATATGTATGTATGTATGTATTTCTATCAGACAATGCTTTCTGACATTCTCATTTTGCCTTTGATACATCTCCATTTTCTTTTCCATTCACATGGGTTCATGTTCTTTCTGTCTCTCTTTCTCTTTAACTTTTCCCAGGGTGCACCTGGACTGAAAGGAGGCGAAGGTCCGCAGGGTCCACCAGGTCCAGTTGTAAGTATGGACATGTTAGGCAGCTGTGCTCTGCGTGGCTGTAATTCACAGCTCTTCTGTCGTTAGCCTCCTGCTGCGATCCCACAGCGCGGAGGAGAGAAAACAAACGCATGTCAATCACATTACTCAATGCCTGCTTTCTGCTAATTGCGTACACTAATGAGTGCAGAAACAGAAGAGTGTAGGTGGTTGGAATGTTTGGCTCTGGTCTGTCAGGAAGGAAAAGCAGCTATCTTGCTTCTTACTGTTCCCAATGCAATGAATCATGATTATAACAACGAGCAGTCATATGGTGATGGGAGGCCTGGAGAGGCTGCAGTTATTTTCAGGTAAACTTTCCCCAACATTAATAGCATCGCCTCAGCAATACATACAGCCTTGGGACCGTAGTTTCCTGTTGCATGAACTTTCATTTTATAATGATTTAAGACTATCTACGTCATTAAACATGTGTCACTGTACATCTACATTAAGCATGTACAGTATGCATAATATTCAAGAATGCATAGTTCTTTAACTATACAAGTTCATGTTTTACCCTAGATAGAAGATTTTCAGGTATGTCACTATTTTTGAAATCTCACAAACCTGATAACAGGCTGTTATTTATGTCCCAAATACTTAAGCCACAAGAGAATTTGCTGAAGATCAGAAGAAAGTTACCAGTTCGAGGGCTAGAAAGGGAAAGTTGACACATTCAAGTGGCATGCTTACTTTGGTTTATTTGGGTTTCTTATTTTCCTGTGTGCCCATGACTACAAGTTCTGAGTCACTGAGGGAAACAAGCAGAAATTCCCAAGATTGAGGAGCTAAATATTATCTATTTATTCTACCTTTAACCCTAAACACTTACGGATATATATATAACTGTTGATCTAACATTTATATAACCTTCTATCTGTGTAAGAAAACTCACCTGCAGTGTGCTTTTCTAAAGAGTTGCTGCATAAGGTACGCTATACTATAATACAGTTTGTATTCCCAGTTCCTCAAGAGGATGGACTTTTTAGTCTTATTATTATTATTAACAAAATATTTAGTATGGATACATCATATGTTGATATTCTCTTTTCCCTCTTCCTTGCCCCCATTCCTTTGGGGATGTTCCTCAGTGGGGTTACAGGTATTCCCTATGGGGTTGTGGGTTATGCGTTGTGAAGCAGCAGTCAATTATTTTTGTGAGGGGGGATGCCTCTGGGCATGTTGTCTCAACCTGTAGTTCTTACAATCTTTCTGCCCCCATTTCTACAAAATTTCCTGAGCCGTGGTGGGTGAGTTTTAAGACTACTTCAGTGATAAGCTCTTAGGAGCTTCTGGATCTCTGCTTTGGTAGGTGTTGAGTAAGAATAGATTTTTAATATATCAATGTTGACTATATACATGGGACCTTCTTCTAATATTAGCTTGAAACTTAATTTATGAGAGGGGGAGGAAAAGAGAGAGTGAGAGACTTTTCCAGTGGCTAAGTTGAGATATAAGGAGTGAAAGCTTATTCTTCTAAAACTAGTCTGGGAATATTTAATATCCACAGCTTTGCTATATAACAGATGCTTAATCAATAAGTACCATCTAAGATTTTCATTTTTCATGAATTTATGGATAGAGTGAAATCACAACAGAGCATTCTGTTATTAGTGAGGCTTATAGAATATTTGTGATAACTAGTAGGAAAGGAAATTGTAATTATACTGTTAGGGCAAAAATACACATAGAAAAAGGCTCTGAGATTTCATCATTTGCTTCACATTTTATGAGAGATGACAAGATCATGAGAAATATTATAAGTACAGAAAAGTAATATATTTTTGTTATTAATTTTAATGCAGTTTCTACAAGCAAGATGATAATCTGAAATTTAATCTTATGAATGCTCCAAGGGAGAAATTAAAAGAGTAATGCTTCAATTTATATATGTTTATATAAATTCAAACCAGATTCAAACTAACATTTTTTTCTCTATTTGAAATACATTAACTATTTGAAGCATTGGGTTTAATTTTAAATATTAAACATAATTTGCTTTAAATAGCCAAATTACAGGCTTTGAGTAACTTTCATGTAACATGTCAATCATAGTAAAACACTATGTAAGTACAAATAGTTGTGGCTATTTTCATTACTCTTGTAGTCTTGTGTAAGTTGTCCCCTTGCAAATGAAAATATAAATTAGAACTGTTTTTATAATCTGTATTTATTAAGTGGTATTATGTCCAATACATGAAAATTATAATATCTGCAAATCAGTGCAAAACTGATACATTTTGTGTGTTTTGTAAATAATTTCGCTATGAGTTTTGAAATTCTATCTTCACATATATGTTAGCTATTAAGGATAGATACTAGCCATCAAATTTCCTTAATTTTTGCTTGAAATAATATGGCAATTACATTTACCATCATAAAATAATAGGAATATAATATACAGAGAAATGTTATGTTTTATTAAACACTAGTGGAAGTATTAAATAGATTATATTTTATATAATTTAGCATAGCATATTTGACTTTCCTTCACTCAGTACTTTCTCAATTGGTTGCTTCAGGTCATGTGCAGGAATGCAGTCTTCAAGATTGAAACATTCTTTGTATATGAGATATTTTGAAAGCAAGTCAGATAAAGGCTATGCCTACTTCTTCAATGTCAGTTGGGCAAAACTGATTAGATGGGGATTATCTCCTTGATGTTCATAATAAGACCAGTGCAGCATAAGAAGACAAGGATAATGTTTAAGGACATTGTGTTGTAAAAAAAGCCAAACTCTGGAATAGTGATGATCAAAATTTGGTTTATGAAAATTTATTTCTGAGAATATCTGAGCTTACTTTTTGGATTTAGAAATATTGAAGTGAATTCCAGAAATCACTTTTAAGAAATAGTGGCACAGATGTTTAACTTTCACCAATGCTTTACAAGGCCAGAAGAAAACTGTGTACGGTGACAGAGCTCAGACACCTTACTTATAAAGCACCATGTACAACTAAGAACACAACGTCCATACTATAACATCTATAAAATATAACTGACTTCTGTTTTCAAAATATTATTTATTCACTTAACATCTGTACTTAACATAGCGACTAGATTTTAATCTCTCAAGTTGTAAGGACAGATATTTGCTTCTGAAATCTTAAAATCATCTAAAAGTTATTTTTTATATATTTTGCTAGTTTTATGCTACCTTTGTTAAATAAGTAGCTCTCAAGTCAGTATCACTTTCCCATTGTTAATAATGAAATACTTCTTTCCTTGTATTATAGGGCTCCCCAGGAGAGCGTGGGTCAGCAGGTACAGCTGGCCCAATTGGTTTGCCAGGGCGTCCAGGACCCCAGGGCCCTCCTGGTCCAGCTGGAGAGAAAGGTGCTCCAGTAAGTAATGTCTAGGGCAAAATGTATTACACTGCCAACCTGAACATGTCATTATATTTTATGCAAGAATATTAGCTCTTCATACCTCATTGCATTTTCCTTACATATGTGCCTGGCATATAAAGGCACCTCCCTTTACACTTATAATGGAGAAACCTTCAGAATCAATGAAAGGAAATGACATTTTTCCACCCTTTATGAAACCCTAGTACCTGTGAGGGAGTAGAATATTATTAATGTAAAAGGCTTCTCATTTTTGCTCCTTTTTTAAAAATAAAATTGGGAGTTTTGATTAAAACTCTACCTTGTCGCTTTATGTTGGAATATTTGAACTTCTCACACTTCCAGTAATACAGTTTCATTGTCAGTCGTTCCCATAGTCCATAACTGAATCTCAAGCAAGCAGCTTGGCTTGTCGATTACTGAGCGAGATGAGAAACATCTGACTAATTATGACATGATATATTCATTGAATACTAAATTGTTTTTATACTGCAATTATTAAGGAATTTATTTACTAGGCTTATGTTTCTTTGTCAAGATGTCTCTTGTTTCATTTCTCCCTTTGATTCTGTTATTTATAACCACACAGTGATTACCATAATCCCATTGACCAGAGCTCCCAAGGTAATGGGAGTTGGGGCAAGGAGATAGTGGTATATAACCTGTGATAATAAATATACAATAAAATTAAAAATTATTCTTTAAGTCTCTATGATCAAAGCACAAATTATATATATATGTGTGTGTGTGTGTGTGTGTGTGTGTGTGTGTGTATGTACATATATAGAGTGATAGATAGATAGATAGATAGATAGATAGATAGATAGAGTGTTGGTGTGTGTGCTGGTTATGAGACCCAAAAATATGTTTAATACTGTTTTTTAATAAGTCTTGCCATATGCAATTCAGTTTAAGCTTGTATTCAAACTATAACTATCATTTTATCATTGATTCTTCAGTTCTAGAAAATAAGCTGCACTCATTGTTTTCTACTATTACTCTGACATATTGTTGGGCACTTTTTACTTTTTTTTTGTTAACCAGCACAACATTGGGTAATTTGTAAAGAACAGAAGTGCATTGACTGCCACTTCTGGAATCTGGGATGCCAAAGATGAAGGAGCTATTATACCTCATGAAGCATGATCCAGCCATAGCAGTGAGAAGTTGAGAGAGAGAGGGAAAGGGGGGGAATCCGCCTGCATCGCGCATATAACTGTGATAAGGTCCCTCTCCTCTGACAGTAGCTTGAACTCACCCATTCTATCCCCATGGCCTGATAACCTCTCCTTAGGCCTCACCTTCCATCTTGTTTGGTTGGGGCCCGGTTTTCTAACATGCTTTGGGGAAAGCACATTTGAACCTCTCAGTTTCAAGATAAATTTTTTGCTGGCCATGGTGGTGCACGCCTTTAATCCCAGAACTTGTGTAGCAGATGTAGGAGGATTGCCGTGAGTTCAATGCCACCCTGAGACTACAGAGTGAATTCCAGGCCAGCCTGAGTTAGAGTGAAGACCATAGCTTGAACCATCCCCTCAAAAAAAAAAAAAAAAAAAAAAGAATCCAAAATAAATTTTCTTTGAATTTCTCAGAAGAAATTAGAATATTAGATTGAGGCTATGTTGTATGTGGACATAATTTAGGGGATAAATTAAAAACAATTTTTATAAATGTGCTAAGAATTTTTCTTAAAGCTCTGTGTCTTTCATTGTACTGTATATTAAGACATTAGATGAAAATGGGTTCAGTCCCTTTGATGCAAGTTCATTCAAAAATTTAAGGCAAATTTAATTTGTGCAATTTGTACATTGAGATAAAGAATGGGTACAGAGAAAGAATTTTTACAAAAATAATATATTAATTAAGTAAGTTCTGTACTGTGTTTTATATTGGATAAATATTATGGCTTTGTAAATAAGTAAGATATTGAAGTAGGTATTAGAATCAAAAGCACTGATAGCAGTTATAAAAAATTGATTTGAAGAGACAGATGAAAATTTATTGGCAGAGATATTTTAAGAGGGAGATTTGAGCCTGGATTTTCAATAGTTGACCCTATCCTGACTAGAGAATGCAAAATGTAATCCTTACTCACCAGTCCTATGTCCATCCTATTCTTTCATTAATGAACTATTTGTTATGAAAATTAACCAGTAAATAATGTTTTTGTTAATATTTTAGAAAGATCTCCACTCAGGCATACCGACAGAGAGTATTTCTGACAATGTTGACATAAACTAGCCCTTGATATCCATGCAAAAGTTGGTAAAAAGTCATGGAAGTACTGGCCACATTGTTACCTGCAGCATTTTCTTTTCACTATTCCCAAATATAAATTTTGATTTTACCTCCTACCAGTGGCTTAGGTTAACAATGTCATAGAGGGCTGGAGAGATGGCTTAGTGGTTAAGGCACTTGCCTGAGAAGCCTAAGAACTCATGTTAGAATCTCCAAGTCCCACGTTAGCCACAAGCACAGTGACACAAGTACACAATGTCACACATGCTCACAAGAGAGCACACACATCTGGAGTTCGTTTGCAGTGGTTGAAGCTCTGGCATGCCCATTCCCCATCCCCCTTTCTCTCAAATATATATATATATATATATATATATATATATATATATATATATATATATATGAAAATGTCAGCTAGTGTTTAGCAGATACAGGCTTGCACTAACAAAAAGGTAAGATTGGTGATGTACAACTCAAGCTTTCCATTAACCTAAACACCCAGCTTTGGAAAGCAAGAGCCAAAAATATCCACAAAGCATTCATATGATAATAATTGTGGCTGACTGAACATCATGGAAAAATTATCACGTCGATGGAAATACTTTACTAGATAGATTGATTCCTAAAGAAAACTGAATTCTGTTAGTGGGATCTTGTATGCATGCATTGTAGATGGCTTTTAGGGATTGAGATGTTCACAGAGTCCAGTGGAGGACATCAGGTGTCTCCTCTATTGCTCTTAGAGGTTTCCTCTCAGGGAACTGAAGTTCCAAGCATATGTGGCCACACCCTCACACCCTCACACTGGGGAACTTAAGAATGTCTGAGGCCTCCTGAGACCCTCCTACTCTGAGCAGCCAAGTTATTGCAGCTCCACCAAAAGAAAAAAAAAAAAAAAATTGGGGGCCTGAAGGATAGACAAATTCTCAACTGACTCTGAATTCCTTTTGTGGACCATAACCTGAGATTCATAAAATACTAAAAGTGGTGGTATTCTTAATGTTGTGACCTCAGCATTTATCACAGGGTACTTGCAATTATTGTCCCAGAAACATTAAACAATTTCCTCTCTAGATATAGGAATTAGCTTCCTTAAAACTCCTTCAAAATAGCTATTTTATATAGATTTCGTACAGAGAATGAATGTTATGTTGGATTTTCAATGCAGGGAGAAAAGGGCCCCCAAGGCCCTGCAGGCAGAGATGGAGTACAAGGTCCTGTGGGTCTCCCGGGACCTGCCGGTCCCGCTGGCTCCCCTGGAGAAGATGGAGATAAGGTTGGTGTTCATTGTTCATTTCTTCCCAGAAATTCTGTAGTTAATCTTTTGAAGATTACATGCTGAGAAGATTAGTTTTTGTTTTTTCAGATTTCTGTACCTTCAATGAAATCCAAAGTGTTACTTTTCCAGGTTGAAAATTCATATATTTTCCATGAAAGAGAATATGGAATATAAATAGAAAACCGAATGAGACAATAGTGCCAGTAAAATAGGGTACTGAAAATAATTGAGAATTAAAACTATTATTTGTGTACTATCAGTTCTTAGAAATTTCTTTGTAAGATTTAAGAATGAGTTGCTACTCATGGGATAGTTCAGTTTTTGTTAACATACAGGTAAAGGTTATAAGTTTTTCATTCCAAATAAAGTGCTTTATTGTTCTTAACTTGTTTTCTAAGATTATTTAAAATTTTACAAAGTTTGTGAAATAGTCCTCTCATAATCTTAGTCTTTGGAAAGCGAGAAGACATTTTGTTAATATGCAATTATATATCTGTGAATGAATCCACTTTCATTATCTGTTTGTCATGGCTATATTCAAGACAATCAGTTTTTTACTGGAATTCCAATTTTAGTATATCCAAGCTGACTTGGGTTGCCTGTATATTAATCCACTCTTGACTGCCAGGTGCAGAGAGCATGGGCCTTTTACATTAGAAACAGTGTTAGTGAATGCTAGTGTGTAATTCTAATTAAGGTTAAATGTCTTAAATTCATGATAGTGATGGCAATGAGAGGACAAATTAAAAATAAACTTTCCCTTACATCTTTCAAATACAGGGTGAAATTGGTGAACCAGGCCAAAAAGGCAGCAAGGGTGACAAAGGAGAAAATGTGAGTTTCCTGCTCCTTCCCCTGGTAGCACCTTTCTTTGAACACCTTAGGCTGTGACAGTGGAGACAGTCAAATCACCACACATTTCACTATCCATGTTATGTATCACCAGTTTGTGTTTAATGTTATAATACTGAACAGCTCTATTTTTCTATTTATGTAATTAAAGTATGATGCTGCTGGTTTGTTTTTTTATAACTCCACTATAAAAAAAAATGAAGAGTCGCTGGGCGTGGTGGCGCACGCCTTAAATCCCAGCACTAGGGAGGCAGAGGTAGGAGGATCTCAGCGAGTTCAAGGCCACCCTGAGACTACATAGTGAATTCCAGGTCAGCCTGAGCTAGAGCAAGACCCTTCCTCAAAAAGCCAAAAAAAAAAAAAATTGTGTAATGAAACATTTTCATTACCTACATGACCAAGAGACATAGCCAAAACCTCCCACTGTTCCCTTGTCCCTGTATACAAACTGTTAAATAGTTTCTGCCTGTCATTCAAATATATATGTTTTCTTGACTTCTAGTATTTTGTCCTAACTACATTAACTTTAAATTATATAATTTTAAAAATTCCTTCTTGGATTTAAGAAATTATGTGATAAATATTATATATTTAAATTCCTATGTTTACTATTTCATACTCTTTAAAGGACATCTACTAACATGTAGTTCAAGGTTTTTAATTTTTTTTTTTGGCTTTTTTCACCTAATATACAAATGTATGTGTGTTCAATTATTTTCTAATAGGATAGTCTTAATTGTAGGATATGTCCTGTCTATCATCTTCATGCGTTTAGAATTGGTAATGTCACTTACGTCAACATGTAACATTTGGTGTGTGTGAGCATGCGGTATGGATGCAAGTATGAATGAAAGATACCGTATGTATGAATGTGTGCGTGGATGTGCGTGTGTCAAATATCTTCCTGTTTTTGATTCTTAAAATACCACATTTTACTCAGATTTTACAAAGGAGTACGGAAAGGGGAAGTCTGAGAGGTAAGGGGAAGCAAAGCGGTGAGGGGAGAAGTACCCCACGTGGAGCCCAAAAGCCCGTGTGGTCCAGGTGTACTTCAGGAGTGCATGTGAGCAGATACGGATTTCAGAAAAAAAAAAACGTGAGAGGGAATTTTAAAATAACATGTGCTTTTATGAGCCATCAAAAGTGAAGATGGTAATGAAAGGAAAACTGCGTCTCTTCCCTCCCCAGCATGCTAGGCCTTACCTGTCCAAAGACCTTGCTGCCAGCTCCAGGGAGAGGAGAATGTGGCCCCGCTCTCTGTGGGCCAGGGGAATGCACTGTTTGTGTTATCCCGCCTAGGCACACCTACACCGTTGTCCCAGCCAATCAGTCTGGGCTTAGGTTAGAAACCCACCCATATCTGGGCAAGGTGCACACTTGAGGGGCATTTAATTGGGCGGGATGGATAAGCACTAAATCTCAGGATTGGCACAGTGGAGCAAGCTGCGATAGGTTTGGCATCCCAAGACCCCTCCCTTTAAGGGCCATCCTGATCCTGCCTAATTAATCTAATTGCCTGTTCTGGCACACAGCCCCCCCCCCAAAAAAAAAAAATTCCCCGCTATAAATATCTTCTCAGGAAGGCTTACTAGAATTGTTTGAGTCCCAACCTGAAGAGTTGCCAACATCCTATGAGTTGAACATTTTTTAACTGAAGGGAAAATTTTTACTCAAAACAGACAACACTTGTAGATAATTGTAGTACTTAACTCGTAAAAAGGTTTTCATCATTTATTTTAATTCCATAGAACAGAATCTTGGTAAGTGACCAACAATTCTCATTCACTGGATTTAGAGGGCAACTGCAAAATTAAAGCAAAAATTGTGTGCTGAAAACCAGCTTCGTTATTGTCATGCAATAGTTACTGGGAAGAAACTTGAACATTCTATTTAATATTTCTTCTATTTGTTTTAGATTACTAAATATGAGTAAATTTTATTTTCCCATCAGAATTATATTATGGATTTGACAGAGCCTGTGCTCAGAAAAGTTGTTTTTATTGCTTCCTTAAAAGCTATAGTTAAATATGACCGAGTGACCATTTTATATGCCAGCAGGGCCCCAATTATTTTTTTCAGGATCTTTGTATATTCTAAATATTTTTAAGGACTCCAGAAGGATGGGGATAGAACTCAGGCCTCGTGTTTGGGAGGCAAACACTTTACCAACTGAGCCATCACCTCAGCCTTTCTCTTGCACTTCGAATGACACTTTCCCTCTTGTATCTTTTTTTTTTTTTAATTTCTTGCATCAGTCATTTTGGAAGTCATTTGGCTAGTGGGTAAAGCCATGAATTTTTATCTGTATATCTATTATCTATCTATCTATCTATCTACAATCTATCTATCTATCTATAACATGAAAGCATAGGCACTCTGTGGGGCAAAACTTGGCAGATAAAGATTTTAAAAATACTCCTAATTTTACTTGAAATTTAATTATGATCAGTGGTAATATATACTTGCCAGCTGGTTTTATGAAGTTACAGGATACCGTTACCCTCTTTAACATAACTACCAAATTCCAGAGCTTTCCATGAGTGTCACTTTCAACTACAGGCAGTATTATTATTATTATTATTATTTTTTGGTTTTTCGAGGTAGGGTCTCACTCAAGCTCAGGCTGACCTGGAATTCACTATGGAGTCTCAGGGTGACCTCGAACTCACGGCGATCCTCCTACCTCTGCCTCCCAAGTGCTGGGATTCAAGGCATGCGCCACCATGCCCAGCTTTACATGCAGTATTTATAAGAGAAAGTTCCTAGTTAGCTCAGAACTCAGGTAGCAGCCTGTACACTTCTGTTGACAGAGGCCATGTTCTTAGCTGGTCTTCAGTGTGGGAGAAAAGTGCCTCATGCATGTTTCCCATTTTACCTTAACAATCTTCAAAAGCAAGTGCAGAAAGTCAGTATTTAATAAGATTAGATCATTCAGTGCAGCCATTCTAGCTGGTCTGAAGAGGCAATGATGTCTATCACAGTCTGTAGCTACTGACTTGATAGCTGCTAAAACACCAGCAATTTAACCAGCATCACTAGTTCTGTGTGAAATACGAGTAATGCCGGCATGGTCATGTGAACAATTTTGAACTAGAATAAATTTCTTTAGTATGCCTCAAAGGTCTATAGATATTTGCAAAAAATCTATATTTTAAAAGTTGTATGCCCACAAAATGGCAGCCATGATAAAGGACTATGCATTGCAATGATATTTCTTTAGTACTTGAGTTATTTTACCAATTTTGACCAGTTATCAATCATGAAAGAATACGAAACAATTAGGATATATCTAAGAATGTATTATTCATTATGGCTTTTGAAACCAATGGTTCAAAACACAGAATTCTTCTCACTTCATATCTAACACCAATTTCACATGTGTGTGCATACATGAATTGTTAATTTTCACATGTGAACATACTCTCTCCATAAAGGGTTCTCAGACTGTTGCTATCCAAATGAAGGATAGTATATCAGCAATTCTTTAGCTGCTCTTTCCGACATATGTATCTCACTAAAGAAATGTGATATTTTTAAAATTTTCAAATGTGAATCTTGAAATTGATTTAGGTTATATTATCTTAAAAAATCCATTACTTATATATCTGGTACATTACTTAGGAGTGTGTTTTGAATAAATATCATGTTAAATTGATCCTAAATACGAAAGTATGTGGTTCCAGGGACTAAAACAAGTGGTGGTTGAGTGTGCTAAATACAAAAGCCTCCTGACAATATTTCCTTTTTTGAAAAGGAATGTAGAGACTTTTTACAGACATTGGGAAGTCAAGTTTTTTGGTTAATATAGCTGAGAGTTTTCTAGCTTTGATCATAAGATTTCTTATTTCAGGGTCCTCCTGGTCCGCCAGGTCTTCAAGGACCTGTTGGTGCCCCTGGGATTGCTGTAAGTATTCATTCTAATTTAGTTAGCAAATTTAAGTTTCTTTAAATCTTTATTTTTATTTTTATTTATATATCTGAGATAGGGAGGGAGGGGGGAGAGAGAGGATGAGCACTCTAGGGCCTTCAGCTGCTGCAATTTTAGCTCTGTGATTAAATTCATGAACTGTCAGTCATAAAACCAGTTGATTTGGGGTGGTAATGTTTCTTTTCCATGCTAAACATTGAGTCCTATTTAAATGATCCCATAGCCAATGTATCCTTAAATATATATATATATATATATATATATATATATATATATATATATATATATGTATATGTATATATATATAATCCACAGGAACCAGTGGGACATTGTTTCCTGTGTGATAAATTGCGAACATTATTTTGTGTGCCAGATCATTTTTCCCTTGATTTGGTACAAAGAGCAAATCAAAAGCCGCCATACTCCAGAAATAAAGAAGATTGTGAAGCCCAGCACTGCCCATTTAGAGAAGATGATGAGAAGACGATGGGAACCCTGCCTGTTGTCTGCTTGCTTATTATGCATTGCATTACCTCAGCTTGTTTATCATAGCATAGCAGATTTCATTTTATTCATTTATTTATTTATGTATGTATTTTTTGGCTAACTTGTGACAGGTTTCTTTCTGTTCTCTAGGGTGGGGATGGAGAACCAGGGCCCAGAGGACAACAGGGGATGTTTGGACAAAAAGGAGACGAAGGTGCTAGAGGTTTCCCAGGACCTCCTGGTCCCATAGGCCTTCAGGTAAGAAGCAACTGGAAGTTTCTTCCTGTCCTTCCTACTGGCACATCCCACGGCGATTCCTGGTGCAGGTACAATGAAGCCTCATTTCTGTGGCAGAACTTGGGCACAGTATTCAGTAATCAATATTTTACCTACATGAATAAGAAATTCAACAGCATTTTCATCAAGAATTAGTTTTTCTGAGGGCTGGACAGACAGCGGTTAAGGTGCTTGCCTGCAAAGCCTAAGGACTCAGGTTCGATTCCCCGGTACCCATCTAAAGCCAGATGCTCAAGGTGGTGCATGTGTCTAGAATTCATTTGCAGTGGCAAGAGGCCCTGGTGCACCCATGCTCTCTCTCTCTCTGTCTCTCTCCTCTCTCTCTCTCTCTCTCTCTCTCTCTCTCTATCTAAAGCAAACAAATAAAAATATTAGAAAAAGTATTAATTTTTCTGAACATAGGTCTGGCTAGCTTATGTTTCTGACATGTTAGATATTACACTTCCTGTCTTTATTCTCATTTGGTTTATAAAATAAACTCAGTCTTGTAGACCTGATAGTTAAAAATAAGATGTTGGAAGGATTTTTTTGTAAAAATTATAGCAGGAGCAATTAGTACCACAGATAACTAACAAAATTTGAAAGCATTTGGAATGATACTAAATGGAAAACATTTGGTGGCAGCAAGTGTTAATAAGTAAAATAAAAACTTAATTGTTCAATAGATATAGCTTAAACTATGTATCATGTGAAGCATTTGGGCAAGTAATATTTAATTGTCAAGCACTATATTCCAAGAAACATTTACTTGAATATGTGTGCATTGTGTTAAGCAAAACTGTATTGTATCCAATTATTCTTTAGTTGTTTTTGATATTTACATAAGTAACAAAAACATTCTAATATTTTGATTAAATATCATTTTTCAACTAGGTATTTATTTTTTGAATGTAACATATATATATATTGGATATTTATAGCACATAATAAATATGGTTATTTAGAATTATAAATCTTTTACAACTGTAAATTCCCCTAAATTAATTTCTCTATGTGTCAAGTGGCAAATGATTTTAAAATGACAGATATCAAAGCAGAGCCTCTCTATGCATTAAGTAAATCCTTAGGAAAAAATTAATGGGATGATAACTGATTAACACTTGAGTATCATTCAGCATGTTTAGTTCCTCTTAACAAGATAATTTGATTCATTCTGTCTTTATTGATTTTAATAATAAAATCACCTTGTTTCAATAACCTCAAACTATCATTAAATGTAAAAAAAATTTTCTTTTGTAAAGTTTGGTTAAGCTGATAGAAACAATCATATGCACAAACTAAAAAAATGTTAAAATGAATCTATGCTTGCAGTAGCCACAAAGTGACACTATGTGCCAATACCACCATATACAATGTAGCAGTGTTCTCTCCATATTAAAAGGAGGTGGGGGGTGGGTGGGGAGATGGCTTAGCACTTAAGGTGCTTGTCTGTGAAGCCTAAAGACCCAGGCTCAATTCCCTAGACCCCTGTAAGCCAGCTGCATTTAGTGGTACAGGCATCTAGAGTTCATTTGCAGTGGCTAGAAGTCCTGCCATAGCCATGCTTTCTTTCTCTCTCTCTCTCTCTTAAATAAATAAATAAATAAATAAATAAATAAATAAATAAAACACAGAAGTGAACTTTATTGCTTAGTACAGCTCTCATAAATAAATATAACATATTAAAGGGAAGAGGAACTGTGAAACAGAGCAAGAATGTGATTTTCAAAGTTATATGTGTTTACAAGAACTTACTAGATTTAAGTTGCAATGCATACCAAAGAAGTTGGTCTTAAAGAGAAATATTTACTTCATTGGTGATAAATTCTACTTACATGTTTAATTTCCTATTTCCTTGGAATCTAAAATTTTAAAGGTTATCTCCTGAAAGATTTTAAGTGGAGTAAAATCTAGGAAAGACTATCCGGAGATTTCTTCCTAAGATATCCTTTTATTATTCTGAAAACTGCTATAAGAAGGTCACAGTTTTGGAAATATATATATACACCATTCTCTATTCTTACACAACTTGCTGAAAATTGAAAAAACGCTGATGAAATTCTGGTGTATATTGTCAGTTTTAAGTCAGTAATTAATGCCTTCACATAAGAAATGAATTCAAAAGTTTGCAAATAAATCTCTCATTTTCCTAAGAATGAGTAGATCATAAAAACAGTTCACTGGACTATAACCTGCATCTACAAATTGCACTAAGACATGCTACATTACAATAAATGCATCAGAAGTCAGCATTCCTGCGACAGCATATGCAGTGTTTAGAAACTCAAGTTTCAGCTGTTTTGCATGTGAATGCTCATTGGTAATAAGAAAATTATTTTTGATACTCTGGCACAATTGTTTCATTTCAGCACCAAAGTCAATGATTAATAAAATTCTAGCTCAGCTATTATGTTTTTACCTCTTGATTAGATTTCATATGAAATACTTTGGCATAAGCATTAAAATAAGCTATATTAGTTTATAGCATCTATATAACTGATTATAATATTGAAATTGTTTAAAACTAAAAATGATTCATAGTCATACAATATTTAAAGTTGTTTCCATTTTGATTATCTATTTCCAATAATTATAACACTTCTTTTAGCTGTATATTTTATTTTTAAAATTTTATTTTTAAACTTTATACCATCATACATTTTCTTTTCTCTTTTATTTGTGTTTATTTATTTGAGAGAGAGAAAAAATGGGCAGAGACAGACAGACACAGAGAGAGAATGGGTGCACCAGGGCCTCCAGCCACTGCAAAGAAACTCCAGATGTGTGTGCCCCCTTGTGCATCTGGCTTATGTGGGTCCTGGGGTATTGAACCTGGGTCCTTTGGCTTTGAATGCAGGTGCCTTAACTGCTAAGCCATCTGTCCACCCCATTTTCATTTCTTTGCATTTTTGTAGGTACTCTTCTTGACTAGATTATTAGTATTTCATTAATGTGATATTATTCTATAAGGTTTAAGAAACATTTTTAAAACATTTTTTTTTTTACTTATTTACAAGGGAGAGAGAGAGAGAGAGAGAGAGTTGGACACACCAAGGCTTCTTGCCACTGCAAATGAAATATAGATGTATGCACCACTTTGTGCATCTGGCTTCATGTGGGTACTGGGGAAACCCAGGCCAGCATGTTTTGCGAGCAAACAATTTTAAATGCTGAGACATCTCCCCAGCCTGAGAAACTTTCACTTAGCAAATTTTTCTGGGATTAAATTTTTGGAAAAAAATGAGGCTTGAGGAACCATAGAAAATGGTAAAAGAAGCATTCTGTTGAATGTAGTCTTTCCTGTTACTTGCCTCTTTCAAGATTAAATAAATCATTGTTCATTTTTTGAGATCCTGCTTTTGGTTTGAGTTTTTTTACCATGTTTGAGATTAAAAATGTAAAAGCCCCCACAATATATTATTTCAAAGTGGTTCATGCTTATATAAAGTGACAATATCACGTTTCCAAGGATACATTCCACGTGTTAAATGTGTTAATTGTGATAAGAAATAGGACATATTAGTAGTGTGCATGGGAGCTAAAATTAGAAAGAGTATAACTGACAATAGTTTTCCTATGGAGTCACAGTCAAGGGAAATCACAATGCACCTTGTCCTGTCTCTTTCTGAGTGTACACTGTTCCCTAGGATGTCTACATCCATTAGAGTGCAATTTGATACTAAGGAAATGGAATAGAGAAACAAGGATAGTAAATGAGTTTTATTGCCTTTTAAATTATGAAGATTCAGAAGAGTAAATATCATGTTAGAACTCAGAAGATATTTATCTCTTCAGAAATGATTGGAATACTTAATTTTCAAAACAATCTTGCCATACTGCTACCTAATGATGAAATCTGTATCTGGTTAAGGCTTTCCAAACAGTTGGCATGAATTTTTTTTCAGAACTTCTATACCAGTGTAGTGCTATAATATACCATTTATAAAAATGTAGAACAAATAGTTTGTGGATCACAGACCACAAAATCAAGTTACATGTATATTTGCTGTAAAAAAAAAATCAAGCAGTTTAATGATAAACAAGGCATAGATTTTATTTACATACGTAGTAATATTTTTATATTTTTATTTTTAAAATATTTGTTATTTATTTGAGAGAGATGGAGGAGAGAGAGAGAGAGATTATGGGTGTACCAGCACCTCTTGCCACTGCAAACCAAGTCCAGACTCATACACCCACTTTGTGCATCTGGATTTAAGTACTACTGAGGAATTGAATCTTGAACAGCAGTTTTGGTAACCAAGCTCCTTTAATAAGTTTCCTTTGTAATGTCAGCAACAGGTACATATAGAAATTATTTGTTTGTTTGCATGCCTGCATGTGTACTTGGATACATCAGAGCCTCTTGCCACTGTGAATAAAAGCCAAGTGTTTTTTGCTACTTTTTGCATCCAGAATACATGGGCAACTTGGAAATTGAACCCAGTGTGACAGTCTTTTCAATCAAAAGCTTTTAACCACCGGACTGTTGTCTCAGCATCTCATAAATATTGAAATATGTTAGTTTCTGAATTTTAATTTCCATGTGTTTATTTAAATTTATAATTAACTATTGATTTTATATTTAAAAATAATCAAAATATATCTTTATTGAAACATGGGGTTGACTTTTTCTTTGATATATTTATGTAGGGTCTACCTGGTCCCCCCGGTGAAAAGGGTGAAAACGGAGATGTTGGCCCCATGGTAAGAATTTTCTAGTGTTTCAGTGACATTGCACTTTTCCTCTCTATTCATATCTCAACTCTGATTTATTAATATGAACAGAATTGTCCTCATATTTGTGAAACTTTCTGCATCAACCTTTCCTTTCACATTCAGTCTTCATCTGCAGTTATTAAATATTGATAATATTCCATATATCTCACTTCAGTAGAATGCTATGTGCAGGCATGACACTCATGACTTCATGCATTATTTTATCCACTCTGTAACATTTCACTAAAGGGTCACTTAGTGACTTTATGTGGTGCAGACCAAGTAAATAATATGCACATAGGAGTGCTATAACCAATAATGTGGAGAGAAAACAGAAATAATTCCTTTACTTTGCAATATAAACTCTACATTTAATAAATAATGTATTTGTTATGTAAAGGGCTGGGACTTACAGTTGATTACATTTAATTAAGTCTTATTAGTCTAAGAACTCAACCTACAATTTGAAATGTATCTATTTGTTTACTAAATGATGCTACAGATAAGGAAATGTTTCCCCAGTGTAATTGTAACTTACGTGTGAGGAATATATTTATTGTTTTTTACCTTCAACATTACTCTCAAGATTTACTTCTTTCAAGATACATATTGTGTTAGTTTTTTTTTTCCAGTTGTAAGTTACATTTAATCTTCTTTAAGGGCTACACCTAGTTTTATTATATTCTTTGAAATTATTCTTATCAAAATGAACCTACATGCTAGGAACACACAGTAAACTTTGTTGTTTTCAATAACTGATTAACATTCCCTAACAATGCAAGACACATGCCACAAGCCCTGTGCTAGACAAGGTAATGTAGGCCCATGAATCACTGATGCATTTTTCTGTTCTTACTGAAATAGGAAATAGGAGACTATGTTTTCATTTAAAAATATTATTATGCTGATATTCACTATGTACTTTGGCTTATTTATTTTATATTTTATTACATTTATTTTGTCACTGTGGCCTATCTAAATTGCAGCCTTGAAGTAGAGAGTTTTGACCCACAGTATTTTTTTAAAAAGTGCCAACAACCAAGAAAGAGAAACTTCATTTAGGGAATGCGACTGAAAAGTTATTTCCAATTCTAGCAATAGTTCATCAGGATTCACACCCTCACACAAATTAAAAAAACATGTGCCTTTATAGAATTCATAAATCCTAAAACCATCCAAGTACTATTTCTGTTCCTTTATGTTACCTTTATATTCTTGTATATCCTTTTATGAAATTTGACTGACTGTGATGTGAAGATGTCTCAAACAAAAGCCATTAGCTTTCTTGGTCCTTTAGGTAAAGGTAACCAACTTTTTTTTTTTTCCTTCATTGGCATGTGATAATTTTTCCAATGGCTGTGTGCCAGGGATAATTATCAAACATGGCACTGTCTCCGTCAAGAATAGTTGATAACCCATATGGGCTTCCCTGCGTGTGATCTCACAGGCTTTCAACCTCTTTTTGTTTTCTTACAAAATCAAAATATTAAAAACTCATCTGTGTTTTATCCTCATGAACTTTACTATTCATCTTTTCTAGGGTCCACCTGGTCCTCCTGGCCCGAGAGGCCCTCAAGGCCCTAATGGAGCTGATGTAAGAACTGCTCATTACTTTGAAGTACTTTCAATGTCGTATTATTTATGGCAGATGTTTCCTGAGATGGCAGAAAGATACCATTGCTTAAAATTAGAAGTGAATGGGGGACTCAAGGATTTCCTCCTCTCTCCACATCATTACACAAGGAACAGTTCACATTCAAAAAATTTATTTACTGATGAATGAGTAGTAGCAGTTGTATTGGTGGTGTTATAATAAGTCACATTTATTCAAAGCAGCAGACTCACACCATTTCTGGCATATGGCATCTATTTAATCAATGTTGTCAAATTCTGTTCCATCTAAACTTTACCTCTGACGGTGATATGAGAGGGTTTCTGCTGGCTTGGAATGCACTAGTCTAGGTCTACTCTAAGCACTTTTGATACAGGCATCCACACAAAGACCTGAACACTTCACCTGATGCGTTTCCAGTCTAAAAACATTTAATAGTAATACGCACATATGTTCACCCCTTACCTTTCAGTTGTATAAAGTAGAGAGAGATTCCTAATTCCTAAAAGTTGGTCTAGTATCCTCTTAGGATCCCATAAAGGGTTTGGAAAGGTAAGGTCATATTTATCTTGCTATGCCAGTGAATTTCTAAGCCGGTTTGATCTACTGAATGCATATTTTCACGATGAAGTAAGCTTTCTTCATACTTTTGGCATGGCTTTTTCCCTCGTTTGCACCTCCTTTTAGTTTTGGCAGGTCAGAAATGAAAAAAAGACAGTGGAAAGTGGTTGGACTAAGACAGATTTAGGGTTTAAATTCCCCTCAAATAATTGAAAGCCTGACCGCTTACCAGGAGCTAGTTTCACATGTGTATGCCATTCTTCACTGGAGCTGTTAATTCAATCTGCTATAAAATCATCCCCTAAAACTATTTCTATTCCATGGGCCAAAGGGACAGAAATGGATTTCCAAAGTATCAAGTCCATGACAAAGGCTGGAGCATTTCATTGCTTATGTCCAAAATAATGGTAAATTTTAAAACCAAATTATTTGCGATCAGTAAATACGATGACCCAAAAATCATTGTTTTGAGTCTTTTCTTCAATGTACACACCATCTTGCATACATTTATACTTCTTTGAAAAAAAACTGGATATTTGCTTATGAGCTTAATATTCCATTACAAATTTAAGGGTAACTGCATTTCTTCTTCCACATTTCAGGGACCACAAGGACCCCCGGGATCTATCGGTTCTGTTGGTGGCGTTGGAGATAAGGTAAAAATGTACTGACCCACAGGTTGAAATATAAGAATTAAAGGGTATTGTTAGTATTGGGTAATTTTTTAAATGTCCCTAATATACTTGTGTCTCAGAGCATTTTATGCATGCTAATATGACTCACACACACTTCTCAAATGTACACAAATGGAAGATAAAATGGTGAGACAGCATGTATTGTATGGTCAGCTGCTGGCTGCTTGAGGCACATGAGTGACTCCTCCTGGATGTAGGCATGGCATGGTGTTTTAATCATTATCCCCTGCATGTGTCAACTGGCAAAGCTGGGGTCAGGGAATTATAGTGACATCATCAAGTTGTTTTTTTCTTTTTCACCCAAAAATGACTCTGAATAGAGTGCATTCCCTCTTGTTAGTAATACTAAGAACTGAAAACAGAAGAGACTGATTGACATAACTGAGTCCCACAGGAAATGAGACTTTCCTATCTGCAACAATTAGTCATTAACTTTTTTTCACTTTTCCTTGCTAATGCTATGGCTGGTCTGTCTTGTAGTCTTTGAAGTAGTTGACACGAGTGGAGTCCTCTGTGCTTACAATAATTCCTTCCCTGGTAAACATGATGTCATTACAGAAATCTGTTCTTCCTCTTATGATAAAGTCAACATGATCCTTGGGTTTCTTATTTATGCACTGCTGTTCATGTCTTAATATCTTTACAGAATTTTCAAGGGAGGCATCATTGATAATT
The DNA here is from genome assembly GCA_036346955.1 of Dipus sagitta. Taxonomy (NCBI): domain Eukaryota; kingdom Metazoa; phylum Chordata; class Mammalia; order Rodentia; family Dipodidae; genus Dipus; species Dipus sagitta. Next base: position 18,061,884 of record CM070788.1, read on the forward strand.
ACTTGATTCAAAAACAAATTATTTACTGTTTTGGAAGAAATGAAGAATTAAAGTTCAAATATCGAAGTATCTTACAATGAAAACTATGTAAACTTTTCCCCTAACTATTATGTTTGTTAAAGAACATCAGTAGTACGGAGTTATCCCAACCACGTAAAAGTGATAATGGGGCTTCGGAGATGGCCCAGTGGGTCACATGCCTGCCATGCAAGCATTATATCCTGAATTTAGCTCCCCAGCACCCATGTAAAAAAAAAAAAAAAAAAAACAAAAAACAGGTATGACAATGTACACCCATAAATCCAGTTCTGGGGAAGAGGAGACAAGAGGATCCCTGGGACTTGCTGGTCAACTAGTGGTATAGCTGAATCCTTGGACTTTATCTCCATTCAGTGAGAAACCCTGGCTCAAAAAAATAAGGTGGAAAGCTATTGGAAAACAAACAAAACAAAACAAAACAAAAGCAGTGTTGACCTCTGACATAGTCATGACCACCCACATGCATATGAACATAGACATACTTGCATGCATACCACACTCATACACGGAGACAAAAAAAGTGATTTTGTCTTTTGTTCTTGTGGGGTTTTTTTTTTTTTGCTATTAAATGAGATAACCATCAAAAGGAAATTTAATTTGATTAGAATGTGTTATTTTGGAATTTACTTCGGCTCATCATTTATTCTTATATTTATATTACATTTTCGTGAGTGCCCGCCTAACACAGTTATTACATTACAAAAAGAATCACCTGCCCAGCTTTTAGTGGATGAACGGTGTAGCTACTTGGGCCAATGGATATTTTTATATTTTAAAATTTATTTTTCTATAATATTAAAATGAGAGCTGTGTGTTGAACTGGCTCCAGTGGTTGGAAGAACAACTTCACTGAGTTCAGTTGTCCTAACAATAGCACGAAACAGCACTAGCCTCTGAGGTGAAAATCATCTCAACCTACACCTTGGCCGGTTCTCCTTCTAGGTGTGAGAACTGCTGTAGTTGTGGCAGACATTTCCGTTCATTGTATTTGCTTCCTAAAGGTGTGGAACGCAGAGGAATAATAATTAAGTACTATATTTGCTTCTTTGGTTCTTTGTCTTCCGTAAATCTCTTGAATGTAAGACCCCGTATCAGATGTTTGGAGTTTGGGACACATGTACATAATGTTTGTGTACTTCACAGGCTGTATAGTAGCATTTCATGAATTCTGAGTATTAAGAGAGAATAATTCAGTCAGATTGGTAACTTGACTTAGCTACTATCTGTTTGCTCTTTATTTATTTATATTTATTTCCTTATTTATTATTTTTGTACTAACAATTTGATTCAAGACTTCACACATTCTAAGGAGCTATGCCCTGGGAAAACTTTCAAAAGTTTAAAATGTACCTAATTTAAAATCTATTACATGAGAAAACACAGATTTCTTTCTTATCTCTCTTTTTGTCCTATTTTCTGTGTGACGGGGAGAAGGATAATACAATAAAACACTTATTTTTAAGTATCTAGGGTAATATAATTTGTTGTGGATTAGCTTATAGATTTCTGAAATCACCTTTGATTCTGGCTGACTGAATCCCCATTTCTAGTTGGAAATTTATTCTTAGTCACTAGCAGTAACTAATAGGATCTAATATCCTTTAATAATGCTTGTAGAAATGCATTAACCTGTTCTCTATGGGATACGTATTTGTTCTTGGCTTCTACACCTCAAAGTTCTTCTCAAAATAATAATCAGAATGTTTCCTCACTTTATGTTTGTGATTCTGGGCATGAGAGCAATTTTTTTTCTTCCTACTGAAGAAAATTATACCTAAACAAGCTTAAAGTCAGAGAGTCATGAAATGTGAAAACTCTGCAAGCACTTATCTCCTTAATATACCAGTTCTCAGTCATATAACATATAATTATCGTTTCTTTGAGTAAGCGTTGTGTGATTTGCTAATGCTGTGAGAATGGACTTAACTTGTTTAATGCACTCCATTCCTGTTGCCTTGTTTTATTTACTAAATTTGTCACATCTACTCTCAAAAGATTTGAATAGACACACTTATAAGGAAAATACTGACTTTATCTTCACTAGTGATTCATATGATATATGTTTGTTTCTAATATACATAAAGATAATTTATAACATTTGGGAGGCAAGTTGTTACTAATAAATTGTTCATAAACAGATTTTGTAGAAAAACAACTTCATCCTTAAATTTTGACAACTGAATAAACCTATCTCTTCTCCATCTAGAATTTCCCCAGTTTTAGAAATTAGGAAAATATTTTCAAAATATCAGTAATTGTAAATGTATATTGAACGATGACAAAAAGGGAAGAGCATATCACATTGAGGATGAGTATAAAATAATAACATACATTTCCTTTCTCTCTAGTTTCAACTTCCCACCATACTGTCAGGGGTTAATATGGCACCCAAGAAAACACTTTGTACATAGTCACCAAATTCCCTATATTTCCACCTAAATATTGCATGCATTCCATATATAAAATATTTAGTAAGGACATTTTACAGTTCATTTGAATGACAGACTACTTGTTTCATTTCAAATATGTGAATAACAGCTCATAAAAACATAACTTATATATCATTCTATTATACTGAGAGAGCTGAAGGAGTCCTTTCCTCATAAATAATGCAAATGCAATATTTTCTTTTAAGATCTATCCATAATGTTGGATATAATTGCCATTTATCTTGAGAGAGAAGACAACTCCCACACAATCATACTAATAAATCCTTGGAAAGTACTTGATGCCATTCACCATATGACAGATAATTTAAGAAGTTTAAATGTGGGGATATTTTTAAAGACCAGCTAAATTATGTGTACAAATAGTCTCTTTCCCTAGAATGATGTGCATATTTAATACGATGAATTCCAAACCAACTTAGCAACAGTGAGTTTGTGCTAGAAATATTGAAAATATTAGTGTTTTAAACAAAAACTCAGAGGAGCAACATCATCTTCACAATTTCTATGATTGCTGATTTTTGAGTTGCTAGTGCTATGCATGTTCAAAAGAAACATGGCACATTGGCATTCTCTGTTGTTTTTTTTTTTCATTTATACAATCACTGAATAAGTTGTTATAAATTTATGCATTTCAAAAGCAGAGGCCTTAGCAGCAGATTTTAATAGCTAAGTCCTGTTAATTACTTTACTTTATTTCTTCATTGGTGTGCTGATCTAAAAAAAAGCAGCCCATCATATTTAAACAGTTCTAATTCATAACATACACATGCTCACTGTGCTCACGCTGGTTCTGTGTTCTGTAATGTTCTCGTGTGTTTCAGACTCTACTGAAAACAATTTATAAGATTAACAATATGGTATCAAATTGATTTGCCCATTTTTTAATGCATGTGAGTGTGCCCACATATTCTTGCACATGTGGGTGCCTGTGGACATGTATGTTTGAGTACACATGTGCATGCATGGGAAGGCTGAGGGCAACCTCAGGTGTCATTATCAGAAATGCTGTCCACCTCCTTTGAGGCAGAGTATTTCATTGGCATCGAGTACACCTGTAAGGTTGGACTGGTTGGCCAGAAACCACAAAGAACATCCTTCGTGTTGATATTAGAGATGTCTGCCACTACATAAGCTTTTACATGGGTTCTAGGAATCCAATTTTAATGCTCCTACTTGGAAGGCAACCACTTTACCTAGTAAAATACCCCCCCTTATACCCTTGTCCATTATAATTTTTTTTAAATAGATTTATATTTTAGTTAAGAACAAATTTAGTTTTTTAATCAGTAATCTTGATTATGCTCTGAATTTTGATACCATAAAAATACACGAATGTGAGAAATGTTAAGGTGTCTATTGCGGCTTGGTGATAACCTGGGCTATTGTGCTGACTATTAATTAGCCCATTAAAATTGTTGGAGCAGTCTTTCTGGTTTTGTCTCCAGTCTTGAGAAATGCAAATGTTGAACTCAGGAGTATAAATCTTCCTGCTCCATATTAAAGTTTTTAATGTCTTTTCAGCAACATAATAAGGGAATAGTTTAAAATGGCTTGGCCCTAATGAAGCCAGTATTGTAAATGGACAATATCATTTCTCTGTTCTAATCATCAGTTGATATTTTCTTGATAGGGGGAACCTGGAGAAGCAGGAAACCCAGGTCCTCCTGGAGAAGCGGGCTCTGGTGTAAGTATTATCTTACTGCTATTATTGTGTCCTAGTTGTTCAGAAGCTACATTTATAGTACTTGAAACATTTAACTTCACTCTTACCAGTAATTCTGTTATTTACTGTTCCTTGCAAACCTATTTAAAGTAACCCAAAATACAGATACTTATGGTTCCATAACTTTGCCTATCTTCTGCATATTTGCATTCACATGGAACTTGTAGGGATATCATATTTGCATAAATAAAATGATTAAAGCTTTAAGCTGTTTATTGTATTAGCCATCTTTTGGTGCACTGTCTGTAAAACAACAAAACAAAATGTTTGCTACATAAAGTAAACATTTATGAGCATTTTTATGATTACATTATTCTAACATAAATTAGGTTAAAGCATTAGTGAATTTGCTACCTTCCCTAGAAATAATTTGGACATGTTTGTAGATATTTTTTCATGATGAACTTTGTAGGGTGGTGACGCTAGAATTTAGTGACTACAGTTTATTCCTGCTGCTAGAAATTTCATAATATAAAAGATAGACTGTCACAGTAAAGAATTTTCTGGGCCAATGTGCTACAATCAAAGCCTTGATTCAAAGATGGTAAAATCATACTTTCTTATGTAGGGTCCCAAAGGAGAAAGAGGAGAGAAAGGAGAAGCTGGTCCCCCAGGTGCTGCTGGACCACCGGGGGCTAAGGGACCACCAGGTGATGATGGTCCTAAGGGTAACCCGGTGAGTTTGGTGCTTTTGAAAATGGCATTTATGTGACACTTACTTCAGAGCTTTTCATGGACAAACTCAAAATCTGATACTTCAGTACAGTGATTTTTTGGTCATTTATTCATTCATATGTATCCTTTATTCTGTGTTTATACTTTCAATCTATAGAGTTTCTGTCAACAGATATTGCTATTATGTTATGTACCTTTTAACCTCAAAATATGTTAACTTCATACAAATTTATTTTAACTTGATTTTTTTCCCCCTTTAACAACATCACTCTAGGGTCCTGTTGGCTTTCCTGGAGATCCTGGTCCTCCTGGGGAACCAGGCCCTGCGGTGAGTATTGTGGATGACGAAAAGAATGACTATGGTAGAAAGGTTCCCAGTGTCCCTAGTAACGAAACAATAACAAAAAAGAATAATGAAACAATAATGATGCATAATATAATAACAATGAATAATAAAGAAAGAATAATAGAAGAAAATTACGTTCAGTTGGAATCTAACACAAGAAATTCCAAACAAAGCGGTTATTACAGCTCTGAGAAAGTCCATCTAATTAGAGACTGTTATGTCTACATTACATGATTAAACTCTTCATTTGGACAGGTTTTACAGACTTTATGGCTTGTATATACTGTTTGCTTAGCAGCATTATTGTTATTTAGAATTCAAGATCTTTGCTGTTTTCTTAATCTCCTTTGATCCTATCTCAGTGTTCGCTCTTCATGGTTGAAGGAAGTGCAGACTTGAGCCCACGGCTTATTCTTCCTTTCTTCATAAGAAGAGCATATTGTATTTTCTGTCAGATACAATGCCAGATTTGCAATTCTTTCTGGGGAGAGCAAGGTGCCCACAATTCTAAAAACATGCAGGGCTGGAGAGATGCCTCAGTAGCTAAAGGCGCTTTTTTGTACATCCTGTCTGCCTAGGTTTGATTCCCTAATATCCACGTAAAGCTAGATGCACAAAGTGACACACGCATCTGGAGTTTGTTTACAGTGGCTAGAGCCCCTGGCATGCCCATTCATATTCTCTCTTTCTCCCTCTCTTTTCATCCTTCTTTCCCTCCCTCCCTCCCTCCCTCCTTCTCTCTGCATGCAAATAAAAAAAAATTAAGAATGATTGAGAATAATGTTGCCTATTTGATAGTAATTTGACTCAAGAATATACTAAGATAACATATCCAAACTTTGTTCCTTGATAAAATGAAATAAAATAAATAAGATGAAGTAAAGGTATCTGGGTTCTTTTTCTATTTCAGGGTCAAGATGGCGTTGGTGGTGATAAGGGTGAAGATGGAGATCCTGGTCAACCGGTGAGCAAGCAGTTTCATTGTATCTATGTCTTCCTCATCTGATGTGGACACAGGTGTTTTGAAAGGAAAGTAATCATAGATCAGCCTTTCTTTCACAGGTAAAACATATGCAGTTTCTAAAATAACTGCCAGAGGTTGTACATTGCAGTTCACAGTCAGTCTTGAATGGAGGGTTTCTGCCTTGAAGAGAATAAAGAAATGTTCATAGTAAAGTGTTCATAAGTGAAACTGAGTCAGACATACTAGCAAGCCTGAAATGATTGTAAGATTCAGTGATCTCTCCATCCGGTTAAAGATCTAAACCCTCTAAACTTTGAACAAATTTAAAAGGAAGGAAACCCAATTACCTTTAGTTACTTCGGTCATGAACCTAAGAGAACTTGGAAGACAGACTTTTGAGTGCTGCTTTTTGAACGACACAGACATGGATTTTGGCAGGCGTTAGTCTGAGTACAGAAAGATACTTAGAATTAATTGATTTATTAAATATAATTATAACTGTATGATTCTATTAATAAACATATCAACAAGTGCTTGCTGGGTATAAATATTACTTTTTTAAGAGACTCAATTTTATATAAAGGGAATCTAATTCACTTTATTGGAGCCACAAGGGAGTTTCCTATCTGAATTGACCAGCTCTATCAATAGATATGTAGGTAGAGTTCTGGTATCTACTGGCAAGGAGATTTTTAGGAACATTTTTACGAACAATTTGCAGGTAGAAAGAAGAGTAGCTTAACCTCAGATTGTGAAGAATCATGTATGCCATAAAGTAATATAAAAATATCAAGATGGTGTGGTTTCATATTTCTATATGCATTTGTTTATAGGGTCCTCCTGGTCCTTCGGGAGAAGCTGGCCCACCCGGCCCTCCAGGGAAGAGAGTAAGTTTCTTTACTTCCTTGGTAGAATTATCCACCACATACTGAAACTGTTATTATGTATGCTAGCTGTAGTTACTATGTTCTAAGGAGCTAATAATATCATAGGCCATTTTCTAAAACATGTCAAAACGCTTCCTAAGATAGAATCCACTTTAACCATTGCATTATCACACCAAAGGGGAGAAAAATAACTCTGTTTTGGGGGGTTATCTTTCTCTAACTTCATTATATCTTTACATTTGGAGCTTTGGGACTCCTGTCTTCTAGATCTGCAGAAAATATGTAATATTATTGTGAACAATGACCAATACACTATGCTATAGAATACTATAGGTTTTTTTTTCTTTTCCTTCGAACTATGCTTTGGTATCTTTTATTCCAATCACTTTTTATCTCCCTCTTCTGAGCCTATATTAATGAGAATGCTACATTCAGATGGGCTTAAAATTACTAACTATTAGCTTCCACATATAAGAGAGAACATCACATTTTTCATTTAGGCCTGTTTTATGTCAGATAACATAATATCCTCTAGTTACATCACTTTCTTCCAAATTACAGTATTTCACTCTGTGTGTGTGTGTGTGTGTGTAAGAGAGTGTGTGGTGTGTGTGTGTGTGTGTGTGTGTAAGAGAGTGTGTGTGATGTATTGTGTAGTGCAAAGGAAGAATATGGGGCACAAAATTACTAGGCAATTATGACATTACTACATCACTCTGTTCATATACTATACATACATGGGATCACTTTGTATATATACCAGCTCAACTTGAAGCATCCAGTATGGATGTGGGTACCAGGGAATTGAACCCAGGCCACTGGGCTTTGCCAGCAAGTGCTTTAAGCACTGAGCCTTCTTTTCAGTCCTTGGATAGTTAGATTCTTTCTCTTTAACTTAAAAATTATGGAACTTACTAAAATTATATTAATAACCTGAAAACACAAACATTATATGGGATTTTAGTATATAACCCATCGTGCCAAAGAAAAACCTATAGAAATAACATTGAAACCTATGTTTTTTTTTTTTACAAAGGTACATGGAATTTAACACACATATACATATCATATATATAGTGTGTATGATATAGTGTATATGTTAGTATTTATGGATATATGCCTTGAATTCCAATTATATATACATACATACATATTTGTATACTATATATAAATATGACTATATATAATTGCAAACATCTGTAGTGTATATGAATTAACATTTTATTAATACCCTATAAGCTCAAGTTAAAAATTGAGCCATTTACTTTTATAAATACCCTTGAAAAGTTCCTATGTTATATAAATGTATAAACTGAATATACATGATAATGATAAGACAGATTATGCATTCAATTAAAAATTTCTGTTCATCAGAAAACTACAGCAATGAAGGTCATTATGTGAGCTAGTTCAGCATTTAAATTGTAAACCACTGCAGCCTGTACATGTTCTTGGTAACACATAGTTAAAAAAGCACATTACATATTCTGAAGGAATCCTGTATTGAATATATTTAATTTTATTTTTAAATACACTAAACAGTCCTTTAAAACTTGATTTATAAAAATCTTGCAATTTTAATGCAAAAATGAAAACACTCTTATAACATGTTTTCCAAAATATTCAATTTCATCCTGTTTGCCAACTTTATTTTGATAATACTTTATATTCTATTTATTTATTTGAGAGGGGCACAGAAGAACAGGGAGGGAGAATGGGCACTCCAGAGCCTCTAGCCACTGAATTGAACTCCAGATGCCTGTGCCACCTTCCTCTGGCTTACATGGGTACAGGGGAATTGAACCTGGGTCCTTAGGCTTCACAGGCAATCACCTTAATGACTAGGCCATCTCTCCAGCCCTTGATAGTATTTTAAAAGTCAGGGCCCTTCACAGGTCTTTATATTACTTTTTTTTTTTTTTTTTTTTTTTTTTTTTTGGTTTTACGAGGTAGGCTCTCACTTTAGTTGAGGCTGACCTGGAATTCACTATGTAGTCTCAGGGTGGCCTCGAACTCATGGTGATCCTCCTACCTCTGCCTCCCGAGTGCTGGGATTAAAGGCGTGCGCCATCACGCCCCGCTTGGTCTTTATATTTCTACACTTTCTGTCTTCCTGTCTGGATTCTGAAGCCCGGTTGCATCTATTCACTGTGTTCTACCCCACACTCCCTCGGTGTTCACAGGTACTTAGCTAATCACCTGCCTCACTAGCATCTATGATAAATGCCATGTCATTTTCACCCTGTGATTTTTGCTTGCATACCAGTGGACAGAAGGTGAAATGTTTATTACAAAGAAGCTTCTCTTCTTCATCTACCCACAGTCTAAGATTCAGATCAAATATCAAAATTTTAGCAAAGTCTTGCTTACATTCAAGTTCTATCAAAGTACCTATGCTATACATTTACCTCATGCATCTTGCAATACACTGTATTTAAACCGCCATCTCTGTCTTTGCAAGTAAGTGCTGCAGAATCTGTACCATACCAATTATAATTGGTATTTGTATTCTTCAGGCATAGTACATTTCTAGACACAATAAATATGTAAATATTTGGGCCATGAGAGGAAGATGGAAGAGAGTATAGGGTAATACTGTGCTTCATGAGTTGTTGAAAGATTACATTAGATATTTTACAGAAAATATATGTCTCAAAGTTAGGAAGCGTTATAATAGTGACAAAGTTGGGACACGTTATAATAGTTAGCATAGGAAATGTTATAATGTTACTGTGAAAGCAATTTAATTGTGTCCAGCTTTTGCAAACACTTGAGAAATGCCTAAGGCCAGAACCTTTCCATAGGCATTTGATCCTTCCCTTTGTGATCCTGTCACAGAATATCGTGGATGGTAACATTAGGGACAGAAATGAAATAGTTGACACTTCCACAGTCTGGGAAGTCCAACAAGGAGAGAGGGACTTTGCTCTGCTTTATCTTTCTTTACCTCTGTGCAAAGGGGAGACAGTAGACAAAGAGCAAGAAGGAGGCAGATGAGATAAGCAAGGGAGGGAGAGAGGGAGGAAGGGAGAGGGAGAAAGGGATGTCAGGTGGTTGAGAGAAAGGGCCACATCTTTGTGTTTATATCTGGTGTTCATGGGCTTGAGAGGGTTGAGCCTACACACCTAATACCTTCCATTAGGCTCCATCGCTACCCCTTGCTCCTACAGTGGTGACTGAGTTTCCAAAGCAGGCATTTGAAAGTAAAGGGCATTTTGCCTTTTCGTTTTCCAGAGAAAATAACCTCTTCTAGAAAAAAAAAAATATATATATATATATATATATCTGCTTTCATCTTAGGTTTTCATAAGAAAAAAAGTATATTTATCATTTGAAAAATATGTATTCATAAGGAATAAGAAAAAAATAATATAAGAAAGTAAATAAACAGATCCTTTAATAACCATTTTCACCATGCCATGAAACATTTTTTTTTCTCAGAAAAAATAAATCTTTTTGATGTATAGAAACCTTTTCCTTTTAATTACAGTTTTATGCCTGTATTATACTTCTGTTGTGTCAAAATTCTCCAGTCCAGGCTGGGGAGATGGCACAGAGATTAAAGCCAGCCAGGGTTCTATTCCCCAGTGTGCACATAATGCCAGATACACAAAGTGATGCTTGTGTTTCTAGTATGTTTGTCATGGCAACAGATCTGGGTGGGCCCATATTTACTTACTTACTCTCTCCTTCCTTCCTTCCTTCCTTCCTTCCTTCCTTCCTTCCTTCCTTCTTTCCTTCCTTTCTTCTCTTTCTTCTCTCCCCCTCTCTTTCTCATATAAATGAATAAAAATATTTTAAATATTTCGCCAGGCTTGACAAACACAAACACAGTTCTTCTTTATCTACTCCTTTATGATATAGGTACATTTTTTCTTAGTTTGAAGAAGTTTTGTTTTCAAAAATTAAAAATGATAAATTTTCTGGACTATCAATTCAGGTATGTTAATGAAATCCTTGAGGTGCAGGACCCTTAAGTTCATGTCATCATTTTAAGCAAAAGAGTCTTCATCAACTTCATCAACTAAGAAAAATATTTACTCCATTGATTTTTCCCTTTTTTAAATAATAATAGTAATAATTATTATTATTAACCACATATTTTGTATGGCTATGTCATATGTTGGTACCATCTTTTCCTTCGCCCCTGCCCCCTAATGCTCTTTCCAAAACTACAGCCATCATGATTTTTTAAAAAAATTATACTTTTGCAAATTTTAGTACTCCGAAACAATTTCTGATTGAACAATTCGACACTAGGAAAAATGACTGCTTATGCTTCAGCCCAGAAATGCACCTGAGTAAATAAATAAGTTAAAAAGCTGCACATGGGGCTGTAGAGATGGTTTAGTCATTAAAGCACAGGCTTGGAAAGCCTAAGAACCCAAGTTCAATTTCACAGAACCCACTTAAGCCAGAGGCACAAAACTGTACATGTGTCAGGAGTTTGGAGTTCATTTTCAGTGATTGGAAGCCCTGGAGCATCTATTCTCTCTTTCTCTATATGTCTCTGTCTCTGTTTCTCTCTCTCTCTCTCTCTCTCTCTCTCTCTCTCTCCCCTCTGTCTCTCTTTCTCTCCCTCCCTCTCTCTCTCTCTCTCTCTCAAATAAATAAATAAAAATATTTTAAAAGATATGCATGGAAGATTGATGATTATTAGCATATTGGTTGCCCCATCAAAAATTGCTCATAGAATTTATATATGCTATTTTTGGATTGATATACTATGAGAGCAGTGTTGATAATGAAACAATAATTGTAAATAATGCCTTCATTGACCTTTGTTTATGGAATTCTTGCAAGTTTGAAGAAATACTTAGTATTCATTCTCATTATGGAATTAGGAGAGAATCTGAAAGAGCAGTATGTAGGGACCATTAGAATATTACGAAAGCACCTAAAACCTAGAGAATCATGTTCTTGGGCTCACCTTAAATATTACCACTGTGAATATTCTCTCCACTCCCCAACTCCAAACTTGGTTAATGGTTTGGAGCACACACAGTCATTGAGAAAATTGAAGTTAACAGATGGCAAGAAGGAGGAACTATGGAAAAATAAACAGCAATTATGCAGAGATCATTGTGTTTCTTATTTAATCTCTCTGTGAATATGCATTTATGTGACAAACGTTTTTTAAAATAGTTTACTCTCGTCCTAGCTTTTTTAAGCTGACAGTACTTATTACCCTTCTGTAAATTACATAATTCCAGAAAATGAAAATTTTCTACTCAATGATCATCATGACTACAAATGTTATTTTCTTTATCTGATATATGATGCAATCTCTCTCTCTCTCTCTCTCTCTCTCTCTCTCTCTGTGTGTGTGTGTGTGTGTGTGTTCATAGAATAAGGGGCCAATCCTGAAACACACACACAAAGATAGAGGTGATGTTTAGTACATTCACATAACTCATCAAAAGTCCATGTAATAAATAATACCTACTATTTAAACTCACATTAATTATCTTAATTCACCATCCTTTATGAAGTCTCATTTTATTATTGTCTTCTCTCATAATGTGTGATGGTCTCCAGCCTACCTGGTCTGTAGTTTCTATTAGATATACTAAGTGGAAGTTTGTATAAAAGTTAGCTTCGAATTTTCACATTGTTTTAGATGAAATGGTGTAGAGCCCTCACAGCTTTCTGAAATCTGTTAGGATTGGAAGGTCTGTGACTATGTCCTCATGTGCACTGATGTTTATGGGTGACACATATTTACAATGTGAATTTCCATTGTCAGGGTCCTCCTGGAGCTGCAGGTGCAGAAGGAAGACAAGGAGAAAAGGGGGCCAAGGTAAAAGGAATATCAGAAGCATGCGAGAAATACCATGAGTGCCTTGAGAGGCATTTCAGTGCACTAAGTTGAATGATTATGCGATATTTTTGTCTCATTGTCAATGTGTCCCCATCTTTTGTTGTCTAACAGGGAGAAGCAGGTGCTGAGGGTCCTCCTGGGAAAACTGGCCCCGTTGGACCTCAGGGTCCCGCTGGAAAGCCTGGTCCAGAAGGCCTCCGGGGTATCCCTGGCCCCGTGGTGAGTATCTGTGCTAAAAGATGTTATTTTGAAAATTACATTTTATTTCCAATAAAATTATGAGTGATAATGCTTGTGATTTCATTGCCTCTTAAGTTAGAGTATGCTTTTATGAGAATTCAGTGAGTATTATATAATAAAAACTGGATATCCCTAAAATATTTATATTATTGTTTATTATTTCCTAACTTCATGGTGATAGTCTTTCAGAAAGGGAGATTTGAAAATTATGCCCTAAAATCTGTCATGTGAAGATGTGCGATATATATATATATATATATATATACATATATATATATATATATATAGCTTGCGTATATATGATTTGCCTACATATGTATCTATCTATGAATATATGTGCATATCCACACAAGTAAACAGATTAGCTTATGGTATTTGTAGATATTTTTCATGGGATGTAATTGATAGATTATAGTCACTATCCTCATTCTAAAATCAAAAACATTAAATACACTCTCCTATAAACTAAAAAAAATAAATTACCAAAGAACAAAAAAATTTTTATTTTTTTTCTCTGTAGGGAGAACAAGGTCTCCCTGGGGCTGCAGGGCAAGATGGACCCCCGGGTCCTATGGTAAGTAGACTGTTTTTTGTCATTATTTTTGATGAAATTTCTTGAAATAAAATGATCTATATGCTAGAATTCCTGAAAAATTAGCTTATATAAATAGGTTTATATTTTATCAAGCCTCCTGGGAAGCATGTCAGACTTACAGAGAAGAAAATCATCCTACCTGATAGTAATGTGGAAAGTATGCCACATGATCAGAAGAGTTTAACTTTCTTATTCCTCTTGGATGAAAAATATCATTTCCACCCAATAAAATAACACTAATGGCCCAGCCAGTCTTTTTCCTACGACAGATAGGCAGTTAAACTTTGTCTGCTGCCACTTCATTTAAAGAGTAACGTTGACACAGTTCTGTGTAGCAGACAAACGTGCTCAAAGATAAGACGTGACTCCATTACTGAGGAAAGCTGCATCTTGCTTCTACGCTTGATAAGTACAATATAACTTAAGGTGACCAGCATCCCATTCATAGACGAGGTTTCTGCCAAACACCAAAGCTGTTCTCTCTGAAAGTGACCACAAAGAGAATATGAAAATCCTGCCCTTTAAAAACCACTGTTGACTAGGCAACTTGTTTACTTTATAAATGGCTTCTAATTTCTTGGTAGAGATACTTGAACTCCACTTAGGTTCAGTCATCCACAAGAGAGTCGTCAAAATACCAAGCAAGACTTGGCATTCCTTATGTGAGTGAGTGTGAGAAGCATTGCTTTAAATGGGCAAGGCCCTCTGTACAGTCAGCGGAGCCTCATTCAGGTACCTCTTACCCTGAGCCCACCACCTCAGATACATATGCATATGCTGAAATCCATCAAAATTAAGATCGCAGTCCTAATTATTCAGCTAATCCTTCTAATAAAGGTGCCACATCAACTTCTAACATACCTATCAAGCAGATCACAAAGTTATAGATAATCTTTTTACACTTTCTATGAAGTTAAGATTATCTTGTTTAGTATCGGCCTAAATGTTTTCAAATCCTTAACCAACTTCAAGTGTAAAATTGTCAATTATAGATGGCACATACTCTCATTATCAGAGAAATGGGGCTCTGGTTGAAATGGGGTCAGCTTCAGTTTTGCACTGTTGGTTTGGAAATATTCCCAGTAAGGTTAAACTTCAAAATGCATAGGCACAGCTTAGAAGAAAAATATTTTGCCTTAATATTACCCTAAAATTTACAGGAGGTTTGTTTTTCTCATTATTTTTGATTTTGCAATAAGTATTGTGACCTTTATGCAGATGAAATAAAAAAAAAAACACCTGGCTGGAAATTTCGTTTAGCTAATATTAAAAATAAAACCTTTACACATACCAGCTGATTCTGCTTTCTAAAATTTGTATTTCTGACTCTTAAGTAAATGTGAGTTTACAGCATCAGTACTTGGTGCAATTTATATCCTTTAAGGCATACTGATAAGGATGAGTAGAGCATAGTATGGGCCATCCCATTCCCTGGCTACTGGTTTTGTTGGAGACTACTTGTGATGATAAATAAACTGTACATTTCTCATAGTTTCAATCAGACTGATGTCTACGAAATGCAATTTAGTCCTTAGGAACTGTGTGTAAGAGGCGATAATGTCTCAAGCATATCATCTATGTCAACCTAAAGAGCTCTTCTACTCAGACAAGGAAAATTTATTTTTTAGTGGTTAACTAAATTAGACTGTCTGCTACAAGATCGAAATGAACATAATTGAAGTATTCTTAAAAACTAATATGTTTGATTTTTTGAGAAAAATTAAAAAAAATTATTGTTGTAAGATTTTGTTTTATTTTATTTCATATTATTTATATGAACAAGCATTCCTTTCTGTGTAGCTAAAATTTTATTTAAATTTTCTTTGGTGCAGTTTATAATCATACCTTCCATCATTCACAAAATGATAAACACCTAAAAGCATTTTAGTCAATCTTATACCTTAATAAAAGGAACGATGGGTTACTAAATTGACATTTGATTATTTTTACTTTAAGGCTGCCAGTACACTCCCCATAAGAAGAGTTAAGGTGCACCAAATTCCATAATGACTAAATGATTTCTAATCATGGAACCATTTGGTTTTAGAAAAGTTTAGCCATGTTTCATAGTGTTGCCCTCTAAGTAAAATGTGGGCTCCTCACAGTCTAGAACACTGAAGGTTTGAATTGGAGATCTTGGCAGCTATTACACATGGCCCAACACTTCAGGAAAAAAATAATGTTCGCTTGTGTACTGTATACACTTCAGAATGTATAGTCTTTTCCTTTTCTATTTATTGCTTATAAATTATGCATTTCCCTGAAGGTTTTCAATTTACCATATCCTAAAGATGAAAGAGAAAGTACATCTACTTGGAATCAGTCTTATAGGCACAGTTGAGAGTTTTGTTCTCTTCTACTTTCAGAGATATATTTATAACTGTCCTCAATATTATTAGGTTTTCAATGTCTACTTCTAGCTGATGAAAATATAAAAGTGAATCATCCATAGATGCAGTTTGTAATTTTAACTGAACTTATTATCACGAATGAATTTCTTACCTCTAAACTCCTTCATGAGTAGTATTATAGAAAAGACTTACAATATATTTAAAATTTAAATAAGGTCTAGTGTATTTCTTCTGAAGCCTGAGCCATTAATATTCCTATTATTTCTTCTTTTTTGCTGTTCTAGCTCATAGAACAAGCATGGGATGGGAGAGTTGATAAATGCCCATTGGTAGTATGTCTAAAACTATTATTGCATCATTGTTTATTCCATTTCTGTAAACTTGTTACAAATAAGGCTCAGAGGCACTAGATATTAGACTTGAAAATGTGTAACTGTAATAGTTACTGAAATGTTGACACACAGAAAACATCATTCTTATCAGTTCTCCCACAGGTAGAAAACTGTTTATAAATTGTGTCATGTGCACGAGAGATACTGAATATAAAACGGGAAGTGAAGAAAGAAAAATGTACGGCCTCTTTAAATAGGTTGATATTTTTTAATTTCTTTGTTTATTTTTATTTACTTATTTGAGAGCGACAGACAGAGAGAGAAAGAGGCAGAGAGAAAGAGAGAGAATGGGTGTGCCAGGGCCTCCAGCCACTGCAAACGAACTCCAGATGGTTGCGCCCCCTTGTGCATCTGGCTAACGTGGGTCCTGGGGAATCAAGCCTCCAATCAGGGCCCTTAGGCTTCATAGGCAAGCGCTTAATCACTAAGCCATCTCTTCAGCGTTAGGTTAATATTTTAAATCTAGAATGTATTGATATTTAAATGATATATGCTAAGTTTAGCCAATATTCTGAAATATTCAATTTTAACTGTTGAACTATAAGGTTATCTTATACAATTATGCTTGTCTTAGTACTATTTTCTCCTGCTTTTTCATAATTCCTTAATCTCATCAATAGAGTAACACTTGTTCTGATGAGGTCCATCTCTGATTTTTCACATCACCCATTTAGGCAGGTTTGATTCCCCAGTACCTACATAAAGCCAGATGCACAAGGTGGTGCAAGCATCTGGCATCTGGAGTTCCTTTGTAGTAGCTAGAGGCTCTGGTGTTCCCATTCTTTCTATCTACCTCTCTTTCTATCTTGCTCTCTCAAGTAAAATAATTAAACAAAATATGGAAAAAATCCCTTTGAAGAAATAGGCTGTGAGTCCTTCTCTTAGCAGCCTCAAAAGACAAGAAATTTAACACTGATTAAGGATTACCACAGTTGAAATTTTCTTTTATAGCTGCCTTAAATTGCTGAATAACAAAGTGCAGATTTAGCCAGGTCTATGAGATTCTAAACTTTGACTTTTCATACAGCATGGTACTACATAGATCAGATCCATATTCATTAATATTTTAAATAAACAAAATCTCCTAGATGGCTTACAATATGCTCTTTAACACCAAGGAGCCTTCATATGTTAAAGGAGAGCAAATTTACTCAGAGTAGTTGTGATGGTTAATCTCTGACTGTTAATTTGACAGGATTCAGAATCACCAAATCCTTTAGTATATCTGGGGTTTTCTAGATTTGGTTAACTGAGGTGGGAATGTAACAAGGACCCCAAACCCTAATTTTGTTTCTAATTTTAATTAAAGAATGGAATAAAAAAGACTGAGGATAATTCTTAACTTATTATATTTATTGAGTGAAGTACAGAGCCAAGAAAAAGCACCCAGGTAGCTAGAGATCCCATGTAGAGGGCCAGGGAAAACCATGTGTGGGGGCCGGGAGGGAAGAGAGCAAAGAAAGTTTAAAAAGCTCCTGCCCTGTGGGGAGCTGGAGGGGATGATAAAGAGTCCACGTGGAGAGTAAGGGTTAGGCAGCTCTCCCCTCGGCTCTGCCCTGATCAGGCCAGATGAAGGAAAACTCACCAGCAGCTAGAAGTTCAGGCAGCTCAGAGAGCATGCTCTTCCCTTGCAAAAGTATTTGTAACCTTATGGCCGTGTCTTCTGGTTCAGGTGAATCAGAGGGACAGCTGATTGGTTAGGGCTAGGGGCTGTCTCAGGAAGAGGCTAGCTCAGTTCAGGGGTCTAAACTTGACCAATGGTAGTATAAGGACCTACCTCCTAAGAGGGGTCCAGGCTGCTTATGGAAAAACAGGTCTAGGGAAGTAGGAAAGAGATAAGGATCCAGATGAGCCTTTAATCTATATGTAGCAAGTGTCGATTCTCCTGCCTTTTTTTACTTTCAAAGACCCAAATCACCCTAACTGCCTACTAAATCTCAGGAAGACCCACCATAACTGTTGGTCATGGCATTCCATGGGCTAGGGTCTTGGACTATATAGAAAGGAGAAAGCCAGCTGAGCACCAGAAGCCATCATACTCTGCTTCTACAGTGCAGACTGAATGTGACCAGCTGCTTCAAGATCCTACCCTCATGTCTTCCGGGCCATGATGGACCGTCACGTCAAACTATGAACCAAAATAACTGTTGCTTAGGTAGCTTCCTGTCAAGTATTTGGTAACAATAGTGAGAAAGTAACTAATTCAGTGTCCTTGTTGAAGGCGCAGAAATAATGGCTCATGATGAAGGTTGGCATGAATTAAGACTGTTTACCTTCACCCTGGCATGATCAAAATTTGCTGATATCAGACCTAAAATACTCAATTAAGCCAAATTGATTAAAATTCATAGAGAAGTCATTTGAATGATTTTGGTGCCCCATTATTGTCTGCAGCATAGAAACTATATAAATTACTTTGGCTATAATTTGATGAGTCATGTGCATATAAAATGTCTTGGGCACAGTTTCACTCCTGATGTCAGTGGCCTGGACAATTTCACTTTGAACATTTCAGGAAATGTACTTTTGTTTAAATTGAATTTCAGAAAACAGAATCTGGGGTCTAAGTTGGAGTACACCTATTTGTAGATAGACAGTTTATTCCGAGGTCAACAACACTAGTATCTCCATGAAAAACACTGTCTGATAAGAGTTACTAATATCATGCCACAATGTTCATGAAAATATATCTTAAATGGATAAATGCCACAGCTTTGTACTATGAAATGTTAAATGATTGAATTGCATGAAAGAGATATTTTTATACTTCAATTTTTGTCACTTGGATATAAAACTCAATTTAGAAATTACAGTTGAAATGCTCTTTGGGGAGAATAATGAGGTAAAGGCTAATATTTTCCAGTGTTAACAATTTAAACATTGAAGAATGTTTGTACATATCTCCACTGAGAAGCCAGAATTGAACTTCAATTAAGTAATTGGAGAGAAAAAAAAGTCCTATCTTTTGATGTGTGTGTTTTGTTATGTAATGGAAAGAGAAAATATTTTTTTTTTTTTTTACAGAAAGGTCATTGAGTCTAATTTTTTAACTCAAGGAGAATTCCTTGCTCTTTCTATTGGAAGCTTTTTGATCTTACAAAATTAGGAAGTTTCTGGCTGCCTGTTTCCGTGTCAGCAACAAGAAGGGTATCACATCTGATCATTTCTAAAGCTCTATGAATTCTCACGGTCCTGTGAAAATCTACGGGAGGACTAATTCATGCTAGTCCCCTTGGATATCTAGGAACCTAATGGAAAGTTTGGTCCCAAAGGTCTTGCAAGATGATCAGCCCCCTAGGTCTTTCTAGTGTCCTTGGTCTTCATGCATTTTAGTCACAGTAAAATACTAATATAAAGAAAAATTATCTACCATCATCTATTCTGAAACAGTTATAAAATGGAAATCCAGTGAACTGTACTACAATTTGCTAAAACCATCTCTGGTTCATGCATAGGGATTTTCAATTAAGATTCAAGAGGTGTTGGGCTGGAGAGATGGCATAGCAGAAAAGGCGCTTGCCTGCAAAAACCAAAGGACTCAGGTTTGATTCCTTAGGACTCATGTAAGACAGATGCACAAGGTGACATATGCTTCTGGAGTTCATTCACAGTAGCTCAAGGCCCTAGAGCACCCATTGTTTCTCTTTCTGCTTCTTGCTCTCTCTCTCTCTCTCTCTCTCTCTCAAATAAATTGAAAAAATAATAATCAAGACATGTAACCTTTATTTCTGTCCCTATATGCCTCCCAGCCAAGCCACGTAATGGAAGTTGTTCTCTGTACCTCTCCTGTCTTACCTACAGAAGCCTTTCCCTCGTCAAGCCTCTAAGTTAGTCCCGTCCTTCTATATTCCCCTTCTTCAGTCTTTTCTTTACTTGCCTTACTGCTCAGGAACATATTTTGTAACCCTTTTCTCGATTCAACATCTTCTCATTGTTAAGAAGTTCAAACTAATCTGGTTGAACAGTTTTGGATGTTGAAGCAGTTACCTGGATTTGAATTACAGATTAACACTTATAAATTAACTGACTCAGTTTCAAGCAAGTTAAAAGGACACAGAAAGCCACTTTATCATATTGCTATGGATATTGACTATGTAGCCATTGGAATTAAGAATTTAGCATAAATATATTTTATTGACTGGGTATGTAAGCTGGAAAACGCTTCTGCTAAAATTATTGTAACTAAAATTTTATCCTTTCCTTCCAGCTGAAAATTCATATAAATTTTAACTTATTTCTAACCACATTTATTTAATCAGTTATCAATATGGTTAAACAGTGCTTTTAAACAACATATACATTTATACAGAATCCTGAAATAGACACTAATATTTATAATAGTTTGCCATTTTTAACTCTGTATTTCAAAAACTAAACTAGTTCTATGACTGTTAATAAGGTTTTCCTTAAAAAAAGTTCATGCATAATGTGTTAGTTACTTTCTCATTACTGGGACAAAATATCTGACAGAAGCCAAATGGATGAATAAGGATTTATTGTAACTCACATGTCATGGAGGAAGGAGTAGCCTGTTTGAGGAGGGAAGACTAAGGCGACTTGTTCCCATGTAGGCAGTCAACTCGGAGGAGAGTGGTAGGGCCTGAACCTGGCCACTTATATTTCTCTACCCTCACCCCTATGCCTCTGTCTGCCAGCTTTGCCCTGTCTAAATAACTCCATGTGCTTCACTGTAGTATCACCAGCTGGGTATTACATCCTCAGATCCATCGTCCTGTGGGGGACCATTTCACATTCAAATCACAATACCTTTGTTTTCTTTTATTTAGGGACCTCCTGGTTTACCTGGTCTCAAAGGTGACCCTGGTTCCAAGGGTGAAAAGGTGAGAATTTTTTTAAGTATTATAATTTTGTTGTATTAATAAGTATGAGTTTATCATATGAAAGTCATTCAAAAGAAATTTTTAAACTGTATCTTTTTTTATTTTAGCTATAGAAATAGATAACGTTTCTTAGTTTCCCAGATGTATTTGTAAAAGAAAATGTGTGTCAATAATGTACCATACTGAGTGTTATTTCTTTTTACTGTTTACTTTTAGGAACCATCTGGAGAAAACATATGGTCATACTAAAATAACTGTTCAAAAAATAGACTGAATGGCAAAATGGCATTTTTAATATTTATAAACATGAAAGTAAAGCTTAAACTAGAAAGATCTTCTATGTAATAATTTATCTACCAGAATATATACTATCTTGAACCACACAGAGAAAATAAAACATCCGCATAATGGAATTAATATTGTTTGGATAGTTTTAAATTTCAAAAAGTCTTTTGAAAAGCTGAAACATTCCTAAATAATGAAAAAAAATTCCTACTAAATAAAATCCTTGCTAAAGTAATGAGTTTTCTGGTGGTTATGTCACCAGTATTCCATAGGGCCCTATTTTGCTTTTAAGTTGAAAGAACTTCAAATGAAAGCCTAAATATGTTGAAACAGCTCTTTTGTTTCATTTCTTAATAATGACTGCTCTTCCTTTAAGAAGTCAATGAACCACTTAAGTAAGACAAAGGCTCTAAACATTAGAATCAACTCACAAGTATTATTAGAATCTCTGCATTTTCTTATTCATGACTCGTGAACGTAACATGTAAATGTGTTATGGCTAGAATTTAATTATGGATACAAGTATAAGTTACAAAGTTTGTTTCTTCTCTCTCCCAAAGGGACATCCTGGTTTAATTGGTCTGATTGGCCCTCCAGGAGAACAAGGGGAAAAGGGTGATAGAGGACTCCCTGGGACTCAAGGCTCTCCAGGAGCCAAGGGAGATGGGGTGAGTAAAATTCAGATTTTCCACTTCTTTCCAATGCTACATACTCAGACCCATTCACATCCTTGTAAAAACATGGAGGAATTTAAAACATCTGTATTCTAATTAGATTTATCCAATGGTATTTAAAAAGACTATTGTCATATATATATATATATATATATATATATATATATATATATATATATATTTGAGAGAGAGGGGGGAGACAGAGAGAGAAAGAGGCAGATGGAGAGAGAAAATGGGTGCACCAGGGCTTTCAGCCACTGCTAATGAACTCTAGCCACATGTGTACCCTTGTGCATCTAGCTTATGTGGGTTCTGGGGAATTGAAACTAGGTCCTTAGGCTTTGCACCCAAGCTCCTTAACCACTAAGTCATCTCTTCAGCCCCAAAGATTCTTATTTTAATAAACAAAATATTATTTAAGTTGGGATGCAGAGATTGCTCAGTGGATACAGCACCTGCCTGCAGATCCTAATCACTCAAGTGCAGTTTCCCAGTATCCACTTAAGACCAGATGAACAAAGTGGTTCATGCATCTGGAGTCCGGTACTTATGGCAGGAGGCCCTGGCAGGCTCATTCTCTCACTCTCTTTGCTTGCAAATAAATAAAAAGAATATGATTTAAGTTAAAATCAAAAAGAATAGAATTTAGTAAGTGATTGCACAACTGTTTCTTTTTAATAATCATCTCATGTAAATCTTAATGTGAGAGCTGAGGGGATGTCAAAATGTATATGTATATAATCTTCATACTATCAACATATAGTATGCATTCCATGCATTATAACCAGTGGTTTAAAAAAAAACCAAACAACAAGAATATGAGTACTTTGAAAATTTTATTGATCAAGTTCCCACTAAAAAATCTTGAGTATTCTTAAATATTTTCAAATTTTGTAAGTTCTTTTTGGAGTGTATTAAAATATTAAAATGCAAATGAAAAACACTCTTTAAATTTGGTGCTTCTTCCCATAGGGAATTCCAGGTCCTGCTGGTCCCATAGGCCCAC
Source organism: Dipus sagitta (assembly GCA_036346955.1). NCBI lineage: Eukaryota > Metazoa > Chordata > Mammalia > Rodentia > Dipodidae > Dipus > Dipus sagitta. Next base: position 18,085,173 of record CM070788.1, read on the forward strand.
CTGGTCCTCCAGGACTGCCCGTAAGTATAAGATCATAGAATCACAAGGTAACATTAAAACTATGCTAGAGGTACAAATAATCCTGGTTTTAATCTGTGCTTTTTTTTCCCCCTAGGGTCCTCAAGGCCCAAAGGGTAACAAAGGGTCTTCGGTGAGTGCTTTGTGTTGGTATGCTCAACTTTCAAGGAAGTCTATTAAATTACCTTCCTCGCTATTTATGTCTTGTCCTTTTGTTTTCTTAACAGGGACCTGCTGGCCAGAAGGGTGACAGTGGTCTTCCTGGGCCCCCAGGGCCTCCGGTAAGTGTATATTAGCAAGAATGAAGTATGTAAGGACACCAGCAATGTTTCTGGGGATTTATATGAGGAGGGAATTCACATATGATTTACATGAGGAAGAATCACATTCTTTCCAAAGTGCTGATCTTTATGGAAAGTGCTACTGTGGCAATGAAGTCATCAAATCTATGTGTCAGGATTTACCTTCAATTTGATTTCATTTAGAGGTTTCTCAGTTGTGTACTAATCTTACTAGATTTTCAGTACCATTAAATGCTTTTACTTGTATTTAACTGAAGCCAACAGAGTTTATATTACAAAGATACATTTATAATTCCTGTCCCTAACAATGAAGATAAAACTTCATTTTTCTTTTCTTAGTGCATATGAAAAATTCAGAGTAGCTAAACGGCTGTCATTTATTAATACTGGCATTTTCATGTCTTAATACACTCCCATGTTTTAGAAATAAAATACAGATCTGCCAAAGAAATTGAAATATTTTTCCCTTGTGCTACAATGCTTCCTGTTGTATGTGCATTAATTCACTCATTAAACCAAAGCTAGGTCATATCAGACTAGGTGGTTCAAGACTCTCAGTGTGGAGGCTGAGAGCCTGGGATCAAGGTGTTCATGTTCTTGGTTTCTTCGGGAGCTGTGTGGGAAGCCTCTGTTCTGAACTTCTCTCCTCAGTGGCAGCCTTCCTCAGGCGCCTCTTCTAATCGTGCACTGGTTTGTGGTTCTGCGGCCTTGTTTCTCTTCTCACAGGAATGTCAGTTATACTGCATTAGGGTGTTCCCCTGGAATTTATATTCTTATGTGATTGCATCTGTTATTTCTAGATTAAGATCAGTTCCTGAAGTGTTGAGAGTTAGGAATCCAACATACTTGTATATGTGGGACAATGTATCCGGTCACAGTATACATTAGCTATTTGATGTACCTCTACTATTACATATAGGTAAATTCAAGTCTTATTGCATTGAATTTAAGGCTGTCTTTAAAATATGTAAGGTATACATATTGAAGTATGTTAATGTGGGCATATTTTCTAAATCTTCAGAATGGATTTAATTATGAAATAGATCATTAGAAAGTTTAATACCTTTGAAATTGTTGTAAAATCTACTTGAGAAGACAAGACATGTAAATGAATTCTCAATTGTAAATATAATAAATAGTTATATATGATATATATGCATATATATATGTCAGCAAAAACTGTGCTCTATTAAATATGCAGATAATTGCCAGCAATCATCACATTTGCACATTTATTTTAAAATTCTCCAACATGTTCTTTTAGAATGAATATATGTGTACATACATGTACCCACATTCTATGTGCATATATGTGTGACTGTTGTAGATCATATTTCGTAGCTATTGAGAGGCTATACAAATCTTCATTTCTAACAAGAATATAACCAGAAGTAGTCAAGTCTTTCATGTTCGGAAGCAATGGAATTCTTGTTACCTCCTCCCCAGGGTCCTCCTGGTGAAGTCATTCAGCCTTTACCCATCCTGTCACCCAAAAAAACAAGACGGCATACTGAAAGCACGCAGGCAGACATGGGGGATAACATTCTCGACTACTCAGATGGAATGGAGGAAATATTTGGTTCCCTCAATTCTCTGAAGCAGGACATTGAGCAGATGAAGTTCCCAATGGGTACTCAGACCAATCCAGCTCGAACTTGCAAAGACCTGCAACTCAGCCACCCTGACTTCCCAGACGGTACGTTAACAGTGCATGACACAACCAATACATAGGTTTCTGTTATTGCAGCACCTTGTGAGCTCATGAAATTTAGTGAACATAGTTAATATAGTCTAAATAAAACTAAATCAAGCAATTATTCTAGCCTTGTAGATAGAAATAAAAAGGTATTTGCACTGTGTAATTTCAGATCTGCTTTGAAAAATTATTGCTGTTAAATTGGATTTCATAAAATTTTCATTTTGGGATCATCATCAGTAACACAGATATAATTGACCTTGTGAGTGACTCGCTGAGTGGTATGGTGTGTGTGTTCATACGTGCCTGTCACTCCACATTTACTGCTAAGTAACTTTATGCTATTACCATGAATGTTTTATTAAAATGATTACAATAAATTAATATTGGAGTTTTAATATGATTAGTGCATTAATGTGAATAATATGGGTAATATTAAATGGGAAATACCTGAATATTTATAGTTAGAAATAAATCACGGCATCAGAATACATTTTTATAGTTCCAATACTAACCTAGTCATTTTGAACTTGACTTTAAGTATTCCAATGACATAATAGTTTGAAATGAAGGGGAAACATAAACATGGTAGAAAGGAAGCAAGGTTATCATCACATGTTTTTGATTTTCTTTTCCTTCTAAACAGCTCTGGTAAAACATATTATTATGGCACATGCCTTTTTCTTTTCTTTTTTTTTTTTTTTTTTTTTTTCTTTTTTGGTTTTTCGAAGGTAGGGTCTCACTCTAGCCCAGGCTGACCTGGAATTCACTATGGAGTCTCAGGGTGGCCTCGAACTCACGGCAATCCTCCTACCTCTGCCTCCCGAGTGCTGGGATTAAAGGCGTGCGCCACCACGCCCGGCTCCTTTTTCTTTTTTTAAGCTAGGGTTTCACTCTAGCCCAGGCTGACTTGGAATTCACTATGCAGTTTCAGGGAGGCCTCGATCTTGCAATGATCCTCCTACCTCTGCCTCCCAAGTACTGGTATTAAAGGCATGCACCACCACATCAGGCTAAAACATTATTAGTTGTTTAAGGAATACATTTATGTTACTCTAATCAACTTTATTCACATTACTCTAAATAGTGGTCACTATTAACATAATAAAAAATTGTTCTCTTACATTTTAATATGACCTTTAATAGAAAACTACATTTAAGGACTGAAGAGATGGCTCAGCAGTTAAGGAACATGCTTACAAAGCAATAAAATAAATAAATAAACCAGGTTCAATTCTCCAGTACCCACATAAAGTCAGATGCACAAGGTAGCACATGTATCTGGAGTTCATTAGCAGTGACTAGAGGCCCTGGAGTGCCCATTTTCTCTTTCTGTTTCTCTCTCAAATAAGTAAATAAAATATTAGAAAAAAACTAGTTTATGGGCTGGAGAGATGGCTTAGTGGTTAAGCACTTGCCTGTGAAGCCTAAGGACACTGGTTTGAGGCTTGATTCCCCAGGACCTACGTTAGCCAGATGCACAAGGGGGCGCACGCATCTGGAGTTCGTTTGCAGTGGCTGAAGGCCCTGGCGCACCCATTCTCTCTCTCTCTCTCTCTCTCTTTCTCCCTCTTTCTCTCTGTCTGTTGCTCTCACATAAATAAAAATAAACAACAACCACAAAAAATTAAAAAAAAAACTAGTTTATACAAAAAAACAACATTTAAATACATAAAGTAATCCATCTTCTTAGGAAGGCATTCAAAGAGTAATTGAAAGTACTATAAGAAAGAGTATTTTTTTTGCCATAAAATAAGCAAAGACATGGTCACTGAGGCTAAGGAATTTCCATAACATTCGTTATTACACACAAACATGTTAGGAGAAGACAATGCTGAGCATAACGTTCAGATTACTAAAGTGAAATACAAATGTGGGGTTTTCCGGATCCTAATCTGCATGAAGTTTTACTGCACAGGGATAAACTTAATGTGAATATTTGGAGAGATATCACATAAGCCTAAAACTGAAAGTGACTGAAAAGGTAAGAATTAAAACAAAAAAAGACAATTTGAGATATGCTGCGTGGGCTGCTTCCAACAAATTGAGTCAGAAAAGGTATGAGGTAACTTGAACTGTTGAAGTATATACTCTAAAGTGACCAAAAATATAAAAGAAAAGAGATGTATAAGTACCCATTGCTCTTATTTCTCTTTCTCATGAAATTTCCATCAAACACATTTGATTTTGTTACCAGCATTTATATATGACATCCTTTCCCTTTCCTTCTAGGTGAATATTGGATTGATCCTAACCAAGGTTGCTCAGGAGATTCCTTCAAAGTTTACTGTAATTTCACATCTGGTGGTGAGACTTGCATTTATCCAGACAAAAAGTCAGAGGGAGTAAGTACCAGTCTGTTTGGTGGTGAATGTTGACAGTTCCTGCCATGTTTTTACAATATTGAGCTAAAACAGGAAGATTACACTGTCATATTTCCATTTATCTGCTTTTCTTATAGAGTAATTACAAGCATTCCATTTGCATAAACATCAATAGGACACCAACATGATGCACCAAGTTAACAAATACTTCTTTCCTTTATTTTTTTAACCCAGATGTATTCTTTAAACACCTGCTTGCTCTCTAAAATTCTATGGCTTTCCATGACACAGCACAGCTGAATCTCAAATTATAGTGTAAGGATGGTGTTCTGCTGCCCAATTACCACATGGTAGAACAGCTGCATACTGTGCTCAAAATGAGAAATTTTATACAGAATTAATCTTGTATTTAAATGAGCATTCTCCAACTTTGTGTATTTTGAATATTTAACAAATCGAAGACATTCCTTAATTTTCATCTCACATGTATACTTGAGGTCTATCCCCAAAGATACATGCAGATGTTAATTACAAGGATTATCCACCAACATAATTACATATTTGAGGTATTTTGCAAGTAAGACATTTTCTCTATTGGGTTCAATTAATAAATCCCGTTTATTTTTCTTAGTAAAGGGTATCCGCATAGAGAGGCACAGAAGCCCTTTCATGTAAATCAAGTAACTGGATATGGTTAATTTCTTTTGTTGTTGTTAGGAGGAAAGTTATACTAGTGATTACAGAATGGGTGTTAGTAGCAAGAGACAAAGCATTTTCCATGTTCCAGCTCTACTGACGTACAACAAACATGAACTCAGCTGTGCTAGCCCCCGAAGAAATGGGGAACAACGGAAACTGTCTTCCTGTAGGGCCTTCAGGCAAAATCCATGTGGAGATACCTCCTAAACTTTACTGTCCTAATCTTTGCCAAAAAAGAAAATGAGATATGTTAAAGGATCGAAATATTGTTTACAGCAAGGAAAGACTAGTTTTGCTTCTTGCCAGTGACTTTGCCACAGCATTTCACCTTTATTTACGAACTAAGTATTTGCAGAATCCCTCTCTTGGCTACAGAATGCTGGTTGAGGCTAAGTGGTTTTCTTTGTGAGTGGTTACCTAAGAGTTCTTCCAGTGGTCCATAAAGCTCGTAGCATTCCTTAATGATTTTACTTCTCATTTTCTTCTTCTCTTTTTTTCTTTTTGACATGAAAAGAGAGCAGAGATAAAATGATCCAGTCTCCATTGCATGAAACTCATTTTGATTATATCCAATTTTTAACTTTTTTGACCCTTACTGAGTTTACTGATACATATGTAGGGGTAGGTGTTTAAAATTTTACCACTTTCTAATTTTCTATTCCTTTGCACCAGGTAAGGATTTCATCATGGCCAAAGGAGAAACCAGGAAGTTGGTATAGTGAATTTAAAAGAGGAAAACTGGTATGTTACTGCCCCACCATGCAACGGTTTATGTCACACTCCCTAGTGTGAACTCTTGAGTTTCCAGATGCTGGCTGTGAAAGGATAAATAACACTAGGAGGGGTCTGGGTGTCACAAGTTTACTTTAATATTCATAGCCACTATAGTATCATCAATCAGCCTAAAGCATTGTCATCTAATTGAATGAAAGTATCCTGAATTTACTTTAAAAATGTGAGCAAATAAGGAATGTCATTCCTTAAGTAACTCAGACATCATAAGATGGAATTTGGCCCCCAAATTAGGCATAAAATATTATATACATTTAATATCTGTCACTGATGCTTTTACTTTCTGTGTGGAAACACAATGTATTCTTTGTTCCTCATTTCATGCAATAATTTTCGGTATTTGTGCTTTTCTATTCCTCACTGTTACTTATGGGAATATTGTGAGCCCACTGACCCTTTGCTTATATTGTAGCTGAAATTCACTTAATATTTTATACAATTACACATTCACCTTAAAACCTTGCTAAATAGAATGTCAGATTAAATGCCAAAAATTAAAATCATATTAAAAGCTGTTAAAATATGTATGTGTTTAAGTTTGTAAGGAGTTATTCAAATTAAAGTGTTCCATTTATCCCGATAATGACTCAAATATTTAATATTCTGTTAAAAGGGTACTATTTTCAACTGATGAAAAATTACATGTTCATCTTCTGTTTTCTATAGAAACTTATCCATATCGATTAACCATTTGTAAACAGTGAAGTTCTCCATTTAACTTTTAATGTTCTAATTCAGTCTTCAAGTTACATTGTAACTAGCCAGGTTGCATTCTATCTGTACGAATTTAAAAGGTATACACACAGAACTGTGTGTGAACTGATTTTGGTTTGTGTTGTTTTGCCTTATGCACAGTGCATTTCTCAAAGAATTATTTTTTTCTTAACTTCACAAGAATCCTCATTATGAGATCTGTTCATTAGTAAGAAATAAATATGACCAATTATTAGAAATAAGATCACAGATTTTCATTGAGCTAATCTGTATTCTGAAGGATTTTTATTTATTTATTTGAGAGTGACAGACAGAGAGAAATAGGCAGACAGAGAGAGAGAGAGAGAGAGAGAAGGGCCGTGCCAGGGCCTCCAGCCACTGCAAACTCCAGACATGTGTGCCCCCTTGTGCATCTGGCTAATGTGGGTCCTGGAGAATCAAGCCTCGAACCGGGGTCCTTAGGCTTCACAGGCAAGCGCTTAACCGCTAAGCCATCTCTCCAGCCCAGAAGGATATTTTTAATTTAGGACTGTGTGTTCCATCAGGGCCCAGGTATTTCAAACATATGCAATAGAATTGATTCAGATGACTCAGCACATTTTACTAACTTGTAACTAAAACCATTTTCCCTCCATCCCTATAAAGTAAGTCTTAAGAATTATGTTCAGTAAAGTTGTCTAGGACACACATCTGTGCCGAAAATTAGAAGACCAATAACCCTGAGGAAGATTATGGTCCCAAAATAAAACATGCAGGGACATGATTAAAGATTAAAGTACAATAAATATATGTGGGATTTTTAAAGGAGCAAGCAAGACCAGCTAATGTCTGCATCTTACTTTCCACAACTTTGATTATTTTACTATTATGAAAATAAAAACAATATAAAACTATACTAAAATGTTTCTTAGAGAAAAAGTATTGTTTGCTTATAGTGTTTACTGAATAAGTTTACTGATTAGAAAACAAAAGCATAAAGATAAAGTGATTTTGTGAAAATTTTTCTGTGGTTAGAGTAATTGAGATGGGATTACAATCCTGGTATCATAAATGCCTATCTCTGGTTTTCTAAGATGAGAACAATCCCTTGATTATCCACTTGCATTGGTTTCTGTCAGCTATTCTTATACAGCAGTACAAAAAAGGGAGAGAGTCTTTACAGGTATCTTTTTATTATTTTCTTCCCAGCTTTCCTACTTAGATGTTGAGGGCAATTCTATTAATATGGTGCAAATGACATTCCTGAAGCTCCTTACTGCCTCTGCTCGGCAAAATTTCACCTACAACTGTCATCAGTCTGCTGCCTGGTATGATGCATCATCTGGAAGTTATGACAAAGCCCTTCGGTTTCTTGGATCAAATGATGAGGAGATGTCCTACGATAATAACCCTCATATGAAAGCAGTGTATGACGGCTGTGCGGTGAGTACCACCCCTGCCTGCCAACCTTTCAGTGATGAGAGGCCGTGTGAGCTGCCTCAGTGTGGTCCTAAGCCACCTAACATTTGCAGTGGTTAGCACTTTTTAGTGAGATTTGATGCTTGTTAACACTGGCATAGTAAACTATACTATGCTAGAACACACTAAGGTACACACACATGCACACCAACATAGACATGCATATTCTCTGAAATATATATGTAGAAATATTTTGACAAAATCATAGACCATAATGTTATATACTATTTTATTTTATTTTATTTTATTTTATTTTATTTTATTTTATTTTATTTTATTTTATTTTATTTTTTTGGCTTTTCAAGGTAGGGTCTCACTCTAGCTCAGGCTGACCTGGAATTCACTATGGAGTCTCAGGGTGGCCTCGAACTCACGGCGATCCTCCTACCTCTGCCTCCCGAGTGCAAGGATTAAAGGCGTGCACCACCACGCCCGGCATACTTTTTTATTTTTAACATTTTTTAAAAATTATTTTTATTTATTTATTTGAGAGCGACAGACAGAGAGAGAAAGGGAGACAGAGAGAGAGAATAGGCGTGCCAGGGCCTCCAGCCACTGCAAACAAACTCCAGACGCATGCAACCCCTTGTGCATCTGGCTAACGTGGGTCCTGAGGAATCGAGCCTTGAACCAGGGTCCTCAGGCTTCACAGGCAAGCGCTTAACTGCTAAGCCATCTCTCCATGCCATTTTTAACATTTTTAATCTTTAAAATATCATATTATTCTTGACATGAAAAAATAAAACAAAACCATTTAGCATTTACTTCCTTAAATCCATGACTTTACAACAATGAAGAAATCTATATCATTCATATAGCAGATTAATTTTTATACCTGTAAATTGTTAGGAGCTTTTTAACCTGCACTATATCAGGAGCTTGGGAGCTATGAGTTTTGTTATTTTGTCACTCATGTGCTAATTCTATATACTAGCTAATTAGTTTATCTAAGACTTGATGACTGAAGAGGAGAGACAATAACAAGTAAGAGAGTCCTTGATTGAACACTGAGTGTGCTCAAAGCACAACAGTGAAGACAAATTAAAGCAAATTAATGAGATAAAATGTGTAGAAAACTTTCCTAGGTTAGTGTATTGTTATATAGTTATGAAATCAATATAGATCAATAGGAATGTTTTTACTATTCTACCATGATTATAATTTCTATACTTTCCCCCAATTATTTATATATATATATATATATATATATATATATATATATATATAATATATATATTTTATAATATATATTCTTGGGGCTGGAGAGGTGGCTTAATGGTTAAGGCATTTGCCTGTGAAGCCGAGGGACCCAAGTTCGATTCCCAGGACCCATATAAGCCAGATGCACAAGGTGGCACATGCATATGGAGTTCATTTGCAGCAACTAGAGGCCCTGGCATGTCCATTCTGTCTCTCTCCCTTTCTCTCTATCTGCCTCTATCTTTCTCTGTCAAATAAATAAAATAAAATAAATAAGTACATTCAAATATATATATTCTTAATTATAACTAAAACTATGATAGCAAAAATGTCTTGTTTATAGAGGATCCAATATGAACATTAGTTTTCATACTAAATCATGTGCAGCAGCCCAGTAAGATTATTTCAACTCTCCACAATTGGGGAATTAAAACTATACATATTAAGTGCAATTGTCAGCACTCAGAAATTTAAAGTACATATGGTTATAATTAATTATTACATAATTATGATAAGTTTATATGTATATGTATATATACATATATTCTCTTTTCTCTCACCTACTTACTTCCATCCATAGTTTTAAAAAAATACTAAAATGGCTAAAAATATTAAATGATTGCATAATTTTGAAACTCTGCTTCATTTTACAGTCCAGAAAAGGCTATGAAAAGACAGTGATTGAAATCAATACTCCGAAGATTGATCAAGTGCCCATCATTGATGTAATGATTAATGATTTTGGTGATCAGAATCAGAAGTTTGGATTTGAAGTTGGTGCAGTTTGTTTTCTTGGCTAACATTAGGACCAAGACCATCTGAAGTCAACAGAAAATATTCCTTGGTGCCACCAACCCATTTCATGCCACATGCAAGTTTTGAATAAGGATGGTACAGAATTCAACATGTGGAGCATATGTGTACCATTTAGGAAATGTTAATGTCCTTGGGAGGCAGAATCACCTGAAAAGGAGTGTTGGTAATCATAAATATAGCAGGTAGAGTGGCTGAGATGGTAACCTCTCTGGTTCTTGATTCTCAACCCTCATTTCTCCTTTTCCTATTTGGATTTCTTTGGTGCTGTAGAACAAAAAAAAAGAGAAAATATATATATATATTCATAACATATGGTGCTCAATCCCGTCCATCGAGGGTATACTAAAAGTGTGTTGAATAAATTGTAATTATTGTATGTACAGGTCTACACTGTTATCTATGTGTCCATTTCCAAAACTTGCACGTGTCTCTGAATCCCACCTGACTCAAATTTCATGACGGTGGCAGAACCGCAATGACAATGAATCTTGTATTACAAACGCTAACGTTGTAATTTCTGACAACTCTAAATCCCCTTTTCTGATTAATAATAAAGTGCCTTTGTATATATTGATGTTGAAGAGTTCAGTTATTTGATGTCACTGACAAATTTCTCAAAGGGAAAAACCTGGAGGACTTTCGGGAGCGCACGCCAATCAACTCTTTTCTACTGACAATAACTGTTGAATTACAGCCAAAAATTGTCATGCATTGTGATGCTTTTTTCAATGCTATACCTCATTTTTTCTTCTCGTCAGAATCCAGGATTTCACAGAATACTTGTATATATGGAAATCAAGAAAGTTTATATTTTTGGACAGGAAAGTATGTAAGAGAAACTATTTTAACAAATCAATGCCACCATCAAGCAAATAATCATATGTACAAATTGTTTCTTTACTTACGTTTTCTCATCTTCTTGGTGTGCTTCAATAATTCAGGATAATATTAATGATTGAAACTAATCAATTATTTATGAATTTGTGCAATGTAGGCTTTGAACCAATGAACTCCATGAATTTGATCTAACTTGAATAACACAGTTATTTCCAAATGTTTTTTTAACCCGTCCAACAAGTACAGTTTCTGTCCTTTCCAATTGTTTTTATTAATGATTTGACCAACATACTAGTTAAATATGTATGGGTGGACTGTTTGAAAGTTATACACAGTCAAGATATTCAAAACTTTTTTTCATGAAGGTATTTTCTTTAAGGTAGCTTGAAATAGCAATAATTTTTTTAAAAAATTTACAAACTGAACTTTGTATCTATTTTAAGTAATATATGTAAGACTTGAAAATAAATGTTTTATTATTTCTATATGAAGTGTTAAATTAATTGATACCAGATTCCACTGGAACATTTTCAACTGATAATTTATCACAAAAGAACATACCTGTAATATTGAATTTAACAAATGAACATTTGTCATTCAGAATTTCTATTATATTTGAAATCAAGTGTGTAAATGTTCTTCAAAGGAGGAAGATATGAATCTTATAAATAAAGTCAAGTCCTGGCTACCTGGATTGGTCATTCTCTTTCTTACATAGATTCCAAATCACTCTCTCTAACAGAAGTGGCCTTTATTTCCTTACTGACCATCCAGAAAGGAATTCTCTTTTACTTTTGAATAAGCACATTAACCTTCAGAGATTATTTAAATTTCCCAAGTGTTTAAAATATTAAACACTACATGGTAATATGGTTTCCAAAATAGAGATTGACTCTATTTAATATTTCCCAAATGTTCTAATAAGGAAATGCTTTAAAAAATCTTGAAATCATGCATAAAATGTTTATCAAGAAGGATTATATGCATCACTCAATTAACCTACATAAATAGGTAGCAATAAGAGATTATTTTGCACATAAGTGAGTACCAAATTTATTTGTCTGTGTAAATAAATAACCTTAATTTGTTTCATAATAGAGGCGATGAAGAGATAGCAGAATGTCCTAGAATTTTATATTCTTTTCACATTTGGACATGATTTGTTTCATGAATTAGAAACTTTTCTGTATTATAATTTTTTATCTGGAAAAAATAGTGAAATAGAAATGTAATTTCATTAGATAACATTTTGGTCCAGGTCCCAGCACATTTTACTTACTTATGTGAAATAAACATAAGAGAATCAGACTGACCTTGTAGGCAAGAATGAGACAGGGTCCCAATGTATAGGTAAATCATATAATTCTCTGTAGAATACAATTATGAACATGAAATAAAGTGAAGGCTATGTTACTGTTTTGAATACATCAACATATATCAGCAAAAATCATGTGTCTGTAACACAAATATCAGAAAACCTGAGTATTAATGTTGCTAAGTAATACTTAGGTACATTTCAGTGATAGCTTACTATGTATATGGTCAGGACAGTCCATGGATTACTTCTTCATGGGAAAATTTTATTTTATCAGTTGAGAAAGAGTACATTTCTCTAACATACACATCAAAAATATTTTAAATTACCAACAGGTTAGAAGGGTTTCTACTTCATATCTGCTTATTGGTATGAGATTAGGTTAGGGTTGTTTTAAAATTTTGAAAACGCTAAGTTAAATTTCTTCATATGTGCATGTAAGATTTACAAGAATTCCCCACAGATGAGTTTCAGATTCTGTGTGTTTTCTCCCTTGTTTTACCTCAGTTGTCAGCGGATTTCATGCTCAGGGTACTATAGGTTTATGGTGAGCATGCTATGGTACAAACTTGGTCATTAGACTGTTTCTTCAGTAATTATAATGTAGTTGGTGAAGGATTATTCTAGAAAGATGTTCCTGTAGTAGGAGTGTAGCATTAATATACATATAATTAACTTCAAGCCATACAATTATATGCCAGTCTGTAAATTTACCATGTAAATGCCAAAAACATGACCTGTGATTGAATGTCTTCCTCACTGTGCCAATCGACACCACCCAATACAAGGGAGAATGGAGAGGAAGAGTGAAGGGCTTATGTTCTGAACTGTTCACACTGTCAGAATATCTCAGTCTGACAAATATTCACAATTTTATGAACATTTTAATCTGTTTTCCAGAAACCTTGCTAGGCTTTAATAAAGCCATGAGAGAGAATTGTCCTGAACCTTGTGTTTTGTCAGTTTCATTACAGAGTCTTTTGTGCATGACTGGTAATTTCAAAATATTTAAGTTAAATAAGGCCCTGCTCACAGATCAACTCCACAGAGTAGCTGGAGATTTCTTTTTTTTTTAATTTTTTTGTTTGTTTTTATTTATTTATTTGAGAGTGACAGAGAGAAAGAGGCAGAGAGAGAGAGAGAGAGAGAGAGAGAGAGAGAGAATGGATGCACCAGGATGCTCCAGCCACTGCAAACAAACTCCAGATGTGTGTGCCCCTTGTGCATCTGGCTAACGTGGGTCCTGGGGAACCGAGCCTCCAACGGGGGTCCTTCGGCTTCACAGGCAAGCGCTTAACCGCTAAGCATCTCTCCAGCCCAGGCTGGAGATTTCTTCATGCTATGATTATCATCACAGTATCAGTCCTGACACGCAGGTTAACATAACAGCACATGTGATACCTAGCTCACAGAACTTTTGTACCAGCTTCATTGTTGAAAAGTAAATTCTTAGACAAATTACATGATCACAGAAGTCCAAAACTCTCATAGACTAATCTAGAAGCTTCTATTTCAATTGAAAAACAAGACCATAAAGTAACCCAAGCCAGGTTTACATTTAGCGGATGTCTTTCGGAACTCGGCATGCAAAATTTTTGAAATACTCTTTTCTTGGTTCCAAGACATGTTTGCTTTCCAGGAGGATAGGTTTAATAGGTTCAGAGCTCTCACAACCTTTCTACTTGGCTCGTCCCACCTCCCTGCACTGGCTGAAGATTAACCATAGTTTGCTGCAGCCTGAGCCCAGATAGCCATAGATTGCAGAATGATTTACAGCGAAGCATCTCACAGAAAAATATCCTGAGTACAATATTAGAAGCTCAGTAATCAGTACCTAGCAATCCCTCCAGATCTTCACTTATTGTCTGTCTAATAAATCTACCAGTCAGTATTTATTAGTAAGATTAGTCAGGTCAAAAGGTAGAGAAAGAGAATAGTGACAGATTCACTGCTAACTCTCTCCTTCAAAAGCTATAAATTTAAAGCACACGCACACCCACACCAAGGCTCAGGGGAGTTTGCGGAAGAGGGGCAGAAAGAATGTAAGAGCCACAGGGTGGGAAGGAATATCCAGGGACCTAGACCTTCCACAATGACTGACTGCTGTTCTCACAACTCATTACCCACAACTCCATGGCCAAGGCCAGCAATCCCACTAAGGAGGCCCTCAGCGGAGTGGGAGCACGGAGGAGGGAAATGATGGTACCGACACATGATGTGTCCACACAAAGTTTCTACTTAATAAAAAAATAAAATAAATATTGACAACAAAACTGTAAATTGAAGGTCTCAGCCAGTCTCTGGGGAGTGGGGGTGTTGGGCCTTTTGCTATTTCTACCCACCCTGTGACTCTTAGAATCTTTCTTCCCCCTCATCTGCAATGATCACTGAGCCTTGGTGGGCCTGTTAGTTGTCTAATTTAGTGTTGAGTTCTCTACAGCCTCTTGATATTTGCTTCATTAACAACAGTGAACACCAACAACCCCCACTGAGGAGAGCCCTCGGGGAAATTTGAGTGGAGAAGACAGGATGTACTGGTATAAATTTCTTTAAATAAAATAAAATAAAATAAAAATCTTTTAAATTGGAGTAATTTTAAAATGTTTCCTATCACTTTACTTGGTTTTTTTTTTTTTTTTTTTTTTTTTTTTTTTTTTTTTTTTTTTTTTTGGTTTTTTGAGGTAGGGTCTCACTCTGGCTCAGGCTGACCTGGAATTCACTATGTAATCTCAGGGTGGCCTCGAACTCTCGGCGATCCTCCTACCTCTGCCTCCCGAGTGCTGGGATTAAAGGCGTGGGCCACCACGCCCGGCTTACTTGGGTATTTTTTAGTGGCATCTCAATGATGATATTTCTGCCTATAATACTATCTACAGGAAGATTCACAAAACCACTGATCTCTTTTTTTCAAATTATCTCTCTAAAGTCTCTATGTTTATAATGTAATAACAATGGAGACCTTGTTTCTAAGCATAATAGAAAGCTTTACCTTTGTATCAAATAATAGTCATAATTTATGTTCCTACACATATCCTGTTCCAGTGGCAGTCTATGGCAGAATAAGCTGAAACTACTAGCTCAATTCAATAGTATATTAAAGTCTCTGGTGAAAATAAAATGTCTGATTACTATTACTTGACTCCCAAAAGGGAATGAGTATTTCTGGGACACACAAGAAAAGTTATCTGACATGACAGAAACTCCTTTGCTTAACTCTATGAAAGATGCCTCAAATTTAAATTAAGTGATTTAAAGAAATGTACTAAAAATACATCTATTTTTAGAAAGTGCTAATCAACAGTGTGTAGATGAGTGTTAAATTCCCTACTAACACATATCTAAGCCCCTTATTGATTACAAAATTAAGGTATGTTTAAATTACTAAAAAGAATTACTGGAATAGCTACTAACTTACTATGTAAAATGTATTTTGAAATGTGAAATGTTTATCTGGGCGATTTTAAAGTGCCCTGTCTCTGTAAAAGAAAACTACATCACTTGCTAGATACTACTAGTTATTTCTACAGAAACTTAAATATTTTTTACATCATTGGTGAAAGAAATAAAAATGGAAAAAATGACATCAACAACAAAAAAATGCTAACTGCATTAGTCATTTGGCTATAAGTGGAAAATAATATAATTAATGTAAGTTCAGCTTTATTTTGTTAGTTTCATGCCTGCAAATCTCATCAAAGTACTAAGTAAACATTTCTTAAATATATAACCAGGGAGTTTGAATCATTAAATCATGGAAAATCAATGCCAGAAAAAAAAATGATGACCATGTAATCATTAATGGATCGATGACCAATTATATCAGTAACCCTTACTTTGCCTGCTGGTATGTAAATTAAAAAAAAACTACAAAAATATGTACCAACTTTCCAAAAGAATTATATTATAAAACACCTATGCCACATCAATATGTCTAATAGACAAAACAAATTTATCACGTGTTAAGGAAGAGCTCGTGATCAAGTTTTCCTGTAAAGATGTGGACACCTGAGAAAGAAGTGACTGCTTGATTGCTGATGAGAAGTGAACTGCTTGAAGAAGCACCAGGTCTCTACAGACTGGAGCAATTGGCTTATATGTGGAGAAGAGAGAAGGAAAATCATTTGAGATCCATGAGGCAATTCCAGAAACATGCATGAATTTTGGCAGAGAGAGGAGAACAGTCTGGTGAAGAGGTGCCGTGTTGTATTTTTCCAATGCCTGTATTTAGGGTTAGATTAAATGGCTTGAAATTCCCATAAAGGAATCTAGATAGTATACAGTAATTAATAATAATTGCTATTATTATAATGTTTGATATTCTAGTAGGGCTAAGCCACAATAAAAGTAATGTTTCTTATGACTCTGGCTGATCAGTTTTCCAGAATCTACCTAGTAGGCATTCTGCTTACTGGACCCTGAGTTGCAAGAGAGAAAGAGGAATGCATACCCAGAAGCTGTCACAGGAAGCTAAAGGTGTGCTGATGGGGATTGGGAGTGTGGTGACAACACCTGGTAGATTTAGTATGAAATGACAGGCTTAAAACAATTTAGGAAAAAAAAATATTTATTATCATTTAAAACATCCCAAGGATATTCATCTCAAAACATGTTACAGTTGGCTACATTTTAAAAATATATAGCACTGTGAAAAAGCTAATATCATTTTTAATAAAATTTGAAGAGCAAACAAGTGAAACAGACATGGGTGCAGTGCTCCCATGGGATTCCTTGAGTGGGGCTTCCTCTTTTTCTCTCACTATCCATAGTTGGAATATGTGGAGATAGGCTGCTATCACTTAAATCATAGATGGCTCTCATGTTACAAGCAATGCCCTGTCTCCTTCATCAATAAATGTTTATGTACATTATCAACCACAGAAGGTATTCACTCATTGATAAACGTCTAAAATTCAGATATATATTTATCAATGTTGACATTTCATTAGTAAAAAGAAAACTGACACATAAGAAATAATTAAATAGACTTTAGGGCTAGAAAATAATTTTACATAATTAAGATGAAAAATATTATCAAGTTGGAATAGGTTATCTGGCTAGGAGTAAAAAGATTAGTGTGATGGAGATAGTGAATATGTATTTAAATATATGCATGAGCAAATAAATTACCTGTATTAGTAGCTCAATTGTCTACTCTTCTGGCCTAAAATCATAGGACAGTAGGAAAGCAAACACTACCTTTGCTTTCTCACCCTCCAGTTACTTTTTAATCAAATACATATAAATACTCGTCCAACAACATTTTGAAATTTCCCAGCAATACACATGATTGAGTGCTTAAAAAAAAGGTGCGTTTTCTGAGACAGGGTAACTCATCAAGATAAGACCCCCTCTACCCTTCTGGGCTTCATCTTTAACAGTACCCTGCCACCATCCTCAGAGCCAAAGACATTGGGGTCATTATCATTGGTTTGCTCTTAAATTTTTTTAAGTCAGTCTCCCTTCACTATCATTTTTTTCGTAAGTACCTTTCACACTTTCCCCCTTAATCTCAATTACCACTGCTTAATTTTATATAGCAATGATTTTTCACAATATAATAAACATTTAAAATTTTTTTCACTCTATTTTTATTTATCTTTTTGAGACACAGAAAGAAAAAGAGGCAGAGAGAGGAAGAGAATGGGCATGCCAGGGTCTCCAGCCACTGCAATTTAACTCCAGACACGTGTGCCTCCTTGTGCATCTGGCTTACATGGGTCTTAGGGAATCAAACCAAAGTCCTTTGGCTTTGCAGGCAAACGCCTTAACATCTGAGCCATCTCTCCAGCCCATAATAAATATTTTTATTTTTACCAAGAATCTGATTTTGAGGGGAAAAACATCTATGATATATGTAGATGTCAAAAGTTGAAGACCATGTATAAAAGTCCTTGATGACTTCTTGTCATCTACAACATTTAAAATCATTTATAGAAAAACATCTCACCCTCTTTTCTTCTCCTTTACTGCTTTTCCTTTCTCCTCAGGCGTTCCTCAAAAAACTGAAATTACATTTTGCAACTCCATTCTGATATTCATGCACCATGGAATGTAATAGTTCATTCTATAGGATTACAATTTCATTCTCAAAAAATATCAAACAACATACATTTGTGGGGGAGGCTCTCGATTATGTTCTCCCATATTTTATACCCATCCCTGAATATGTTAACATAATACATTTTATATCAAGTACCTGCTTAGACCTGAGCATAGAAAACCTAGGTAGCTGTGCTACATTCTCAGTAATCCATTCTTGTCTTAGAAATCTACATGTCGAACCTTATGACTTGGTGTAGTCCAAGCTAAATTGTGAGTAAACCTTTTGTATTCTTTTACGGAGATGTGACTTAAAAGTAGGTAATGTGCCAGTCTCATAAAAGTATGGTGACTTCAACACTACAGCCAAAATCAAGTTGAAAGTGTAAATGGGCTGGAGAGATAGCTTAGCAGTTAAGGCGCTTGCCTGCAAAGCCTAAGGACCCAGGTTCGATTCTCCAGGTCCCACGTAAGCCAGATGCACAAGGTGGCACATGAATCTGAAATTTGTCTGCAGTGACTAGAGGCCCTAGCATGCCCATTCTCTCTCACTCTCTGTAAAATAAATAAATTAATTAATTAAAGTGAAATAAAATAAAACAATTTTTATTTTTAAAAAAGTGCAAACAGGAGCTGAAGAAGGTAGAAACTCACTAGGAATGTCTGATGAGCCGACCCCATGTGAAGGTAGGCATGGTAGTGCATGCCTTATTTATGTCAGTATGGCTTATTGACCAGTTTGTGTAGCTGAATATGTGAACTACTGTTTCAGTGAGAAATTCTGTCTCAAAATAATAATAATAAGATGGGGAGAAATTGAGGAAGGTTCCTGAAGTTGACCTCTAACCTCCACATGCATGGGCACTTGCATGGGACATATACACATGTCCACAAACCTATGAACACACAAGCACATACACACATGCACATATACCACATGCATATGCATACGAAAAGATGAAATTAAAGTGAAAACAATTTTAATGTTTACAGTAAAGGATTTTTAAAATTTTTATTTATTTGAGAGAGGGTGACAGCGAGAGAGAAAGAAGCAGATGGAGAGTGGATATTCCATGCCCTCAAGCCACTGCAAATGAACTCTAGACACATGTGTCACCTTGCACATCTGGCCTACTCGCATACTGGGGAATCAAATCTAGGTGCTTAGGCTTCATGGACAAGCCCATTAACCACTAAGCCATCTCTCCAAAACAGATTTGGTTTTAAAATATGGGATATTTGTAGACTGATGCAGTTATTAAAATCATGTTTATAAGATATAATAATGAGATGTCATCCTCAATATTTCTTAGTGAAACAAACATCTAAAAGTATAGAAATCATGATGATTCATACGTGGTTATGCATATATTGAAGATATATGCTGCCTTTCTTGTATTTTCTTTCTTAATTATCTCTTGCCTGAGTATAAGCTGAATATCATAGTCATGTCACGAAAAATACTTATTTATATGTAAAACCTTCCTTTGTAATAAAAACAGAGAGACTCATCAAATAAATACAAAAAAAATTGAAAAGAGAAGCCTGTCAAACTAATTCATGCTAATCTAATTCAATAATGTCTCTGGAGGGGGCTCAGAGTACCTTGGACACTGTCAGTGAGTATCTCAACCAGAATCCTGCACAGTGAGAAAATGCTGTCATCATCATACACATTGTTAGCAAAAGCATTAGAATTCCAACAGTCTCCACATTGTCACTAAGCAACTAATCAGGTCAACAAAAGGAACCTAGAGCTTCAGATGTAAACATCCTTGGAGAGTCCCAAGGACCAAAAACCCAAAGGAAGATAAGGAACACACTACTTTTTATTGCTTAATCTATTCTTATTTACTCACTAGTTTCTAACTGAAAATATCTTATGTTTCTTGAATGCTATGTCTGAGAGGTGTGTTTTATAAACAATATCCTATGTTCTGGGGAAATTTGTTGAAAGGAAATTATATGTAAACCTAGATGAAACCAAATGGCCTGAAGAGCAATGAGATGTCAGAGCCACATGTTGGGTCATGATACGCAGAGACATTTCTCCTACTCATAACTGTGGGCTAGCTCCACAATGCATGACCCATATACATCAACAAGGAGGGGCCAGGGGGAGGGGTAGGACATGGATGAGCCTAACAATGGTACCAACTTGACTGTATTCACTGAGTACAAAACTAATTAACTAAAAAAAAAAAAAAAAGAGCAATGAGATGTCTTTAAACCACCTATGATTGTGATCTTTCTATTCATGACATACATCTTCAAACTACAGTCCTTCAAACGTTAACAAACTTACCTTTATTGCATTATAACCAAGGATGAAAGATAATATCACTGATATATTTATTCACACTTTCATTGCAGGACTGAACTCCCTATACTTGTTTTATGAGAAAATTAGACATCATGGGAAGCAACTTGAAAATGATTAGGCATATTTTGGTAAAGTAATTTAAAAATGACTTAAGGAAGGCATTCATTTGAACCTTATAAAAAATCACCTTGAAAATATATCTACAGAGCACAAGATTATCTATAAAATTAATATATTTATAGAGCACAAGATTATCCATAAAATTAGTCAAAACCCAAATACTACTTTATTTCTCCCCATTCTTTTATTTTTTTATTGATTTTTTATTGTATTTGTAAGCACAGGGAGAGAGAGAGAGAGAGAGAGAGGAGACAAGAGAAGAGAGAACATGGGCCGGTCAGGGCTTCCTGCCACTGTAAATGAAGTCCAGACGCATGCACTACTTTCGTTTTATGTGGGTACTGGGGAATTGAACCAGGGCTATCAGCCTTTCAAGCAAGCACCTTTATCTGCTGAACCATCTTTCCAGAGCCCCTCTTGTTTACTCAGATGATTTGCATATCCCCCAAGTGTTCTACATCATTCCCATGATGTATAACTGATTAGGTATTTTATTCTGAGCTTATTAGTAATCATTTTTCTAATATGTATCATTTATTTTTCTTGTTCATTCTACTTCCTACATAACTTCCATTCTTACTACCATTGTGACGAGGTAAAATTTCCTATCGTTACTCAAAAGCCACATTTTGAATTATCTTCTCTCACAACAATACTGTATAAATAATTTGCATTCCTTTAACTGTTTAAATTTTCTGTAGTTTTATTTTTCATGATTCCATCTGTTAAGGACAAATTTAGTCTAGCCTTAGCTAGAAGAAGTTAGTCTTGCTTCGGCTACATTTGAGCTTGCTGGTAATTGCATGGACGGGTGTGGGAAGGTGATCAAGAGAGGACTGCTTGTAGCAGACTTCCTTCACGTAGTCTTTCATCATCCAGGAGGTGAGACCAGCCTTCTTCAACCAAGAGGAGGGGGAAAGACAGAAAGGGTGAGACCAGGAAGGAGGAAGGGAGGGAGGGAAAGAAGAAGGAAAGATGAGAGAGTGAGGAATAGAGGGAAGGAGAGTGAATAAGAGAAGGAAAAAGGGAGGGAGACAGAGACAAAGAAGTTTTTTATTAAAGTTTATTAAACCTTCGATTTTTATTAAAGCCTTTACCATTTCCTGGTTATAATCTATACATTGCTACTTTCATTTTTTAACTTCTACAGTTTAAACACAAGTTTCATATAATTTCAGCCCTCATTGCATAGAGGCTTGCAACATATATTATTAATAATGAATACTAGATTATCCTACATGACCACACTAAAAATATTTATCTCCTATCATCTAAAATTTTGTTCTAATAGTATTTTTACAGGTGTAATCAAGTTCAACACCAATTACAATAGTGGGGGCCTCATCCATTATGATTGAAGTCCTTATGAGAAAAGAGGAACTTGCAATTAGGGCCAGACATATACAGAGAAAAAAAAAAACAAAAAAAAAATAAAAAAACAAACAAAAAACAATGTGAGAGACAAAGAAAGAAGAAAGTCAGCTGTAAATCAAAAAAGAGTTCCAGGACAGATTTTTTCCACCATTGCTCAGAAAGGGATCAACTCTACCAGCTTCTCTCTTTTGATCCCCTGTCTTCCAGAGGAGAATTTTGACTTTCGCAGCTGCTCCTTTGTCTGTGTATTCTTACAAACTAGCTGAATGACACATCAACATTCACCAGTAAGTCTACGCTCCTAAGAAAGAGAGTTTGGCTGATGAGCTGAGGATTTAATCGTATGGTTCTTACATTTCCAATAGATGAACCAAGAAATTTTGCTTCTGGTTTTATACAAAATTAAACTGTATACCATAAACTAATTATTTTCCCACACTTCTCTTGGAAATGAGAATAAGAAGCTACAGGCAGAAAGAGAAAAGAGGACCAATACATACTGAATTTACAGAGAAACACGGGCCATTTTATACTGTGGAAATGGAAGACAGTGTTTGGCAGACAGAAGGTAAATGCAAATGGAGGGTGGGGAATCAGAGAGTGAATATGTACTGGAGTGTACACACAAGAAGTAGGTTGTGCTAATAAATGCATGCATTTGTTTCTGCTCCGGTGGATATAGTAGTGAATGAAGCAGACCTAATATCTTACCTTTAAGAATCACAAGTTAGACCAAGTGCTAAAAAAAAAAATCAATAATAGCAATTTTAATGGCAATAACAATGCTAATGAGAGTAATGCATCTTTAGATAGTCAAGACAATTAATGACAATGGCTTTCACCTTAATTAGGAACCCAGGAAAGCATATGTGAGTCAATGATCATCAGTAAGAGGCCCTAAAATGTGTAGAAAACTTCCATTTTAATAACAATGAAACAGTAGGCACATGAAGAAAAGAAAAAAAAATGTAACAAATGTATCATGAATTTCATAGAAAAATATAAATCTTAAGATAAAGTATAAGAGCCTGCATTAGTGGCACATGCCTTTAATTCAAGAATGGGAGAGGCTAAGGTAAGAGGATCACCCTGAGTTTGAGTGCACCACAGGTTACAAATGAGTTCCAGGTCAGCTTCAGCTAGAGTGAGATCCTGCCACTAAAAAAAAAAAAAAAAAAAAAAAAAAAAGTTGAGTAAAATTTCACTTATAAAATGGATCTCCCATCCCCTCCTCTTATCACACCAAAAAATTTCCAGAATGCTGTCCAGTACAGTTTTTGAAATGTTTTATGAAATAGGCTCTAGTTTTTGCAGGCTGTGGGCCATACTGGCCAGACACATTAAAAACAAGGCATGAAGTAGAGAAAGAATGCCTCAGAGACTCGCAGAAAGTTCTAGAGGAAGAGAAACCCAGACCTGACCACCATAATTGAAAACCTAGAGCTGTACTTCTGAGATAAAATGATACCAGAAATAGGTGCAGCCCATCACCAAGAGAATAATTCAACGCACCAAATGATGAGTGAGTCTCACCACCCAACGGCAGGCAGGAGAAAAGTCCATACTATTTAGTGTAAATAAAGCCTCAGGGAAAATAAAATCCCAGGGCCCAAGATAACAATTGTACCGATGTCTGCAGAGTCCTGTGACAGATGCTGTCAACTGCCACTGCGCGGTGACAGAGCCGCCTGTGGCTTGATATTCACAGATCCTTCCTCAGGCTGGGGTGATTTGGGCAGGTATCCCCTATTATGCTCTTTAGGGGAGCCCGGGCCTACTGTCAACAGTCAACTGGACAACAATTCTCTTAAGTCAGGGCGGAAATGTTTGCCGGATGGTGCTGCACAAAGAGGTGAGGCAGGATCCCCCATAGGTAGCCCTTCCCCATGTCTCATCAGCAGAACCACCTACGGGTCAGTAATATGAGCTGTAACAGAACTGTCTGTGTGCTGGTTCCTAACACCCTCTGGAGAACTCACTGAAGACATTAGAAGAGAACTACTAAATTGGGGACCAAAGAAACAAATCTGGCTCTCTAAGCTCTGTTATTTGTTGCTGAGTTCTACTGGCTCACACATAACTCTTTTATTTTATTTTTAAATTTTTAAATTTTAATTAGTACTTAACATTAGAATACCAAATGCCGGGCTTTTTATGGAAAACTTAAAAGTCCTGATGAAAAGAAAATTAAGTTCCCAGTGTGTCTTTCATTCAGGGCCCGTGCATTCCCTGATTGTCATTGTCTCCTGGCCTTTCCTACTGTGCATAGCTGACTTACATCATTTTGGGTAGCCTGCCCAGGCATTTGATAGAGAAATCGTATCTTGGGAGTCAAAAGATCCAAGGTACATGAAAATTAGGAATTGTTGATCAGATAATGGACTTGTTGAAAAAGAATGAAATGATACTAAATTTATAAAGTTGATAGCAATTTAAGAGAAATAGTAGGGCTGGAGGGATGGCTTAGCGGTTAAGGCATGTGCCTGCAAAGCCAAAGGACCCAGGTTCGATTCCCCAGGATCCACGTTAGCCAGAGATGTACATGGGGGCACATGCGTCTGGCGTTTGTTTGCAGTGGCTAGAGGCCCTGGGGCGCCCATTCTCTCTCTCTCCTCTCTCTGTTAAATAAATAAATAAATAAATAAATAAATAAATAAATAAATAAAATATTTATAAAAAAAGAGAAATAGTATATATATTTAATAAAAATTGGGGATGTCACCCAGTGACTTAAATCTCAAAAGCAGAGAAGATCTAGGGAGAAAAAAAATAAATTATATGATGGTATTATACTTTTTGAAATTTATTTAAGAGAGAACGGGTGCATCAGGACACGGATACCATGCATGTGCAATTTTGAGTGTCTGGCTTTATGTAGGTACGGGAGAACTGAAACCAGACAGGCCGGCTTTACAAGTAAACACTTTTAACCCTTGAGCCATCTCCCCAGCCATGCTTTTCAAATCAGAATAGTGAGGATAGCCAAGAACAGAGCAAGAGAATGCTCTGTTTGAGGGGGGGGGGGTGGAGCATAGCCCTGAATTTAGTGAAGACTAACCTCTGAAACTTGAAGTGGGTGAACCGCTTCTAAAGGGTGATGGGTGAGAGAGACAACTTTCGGTACACCAGTCCCAAGAGTGGCCTAGCTGCCTCTAGCAGAAACCTGAGGAAAAAAGAAATGGAAGAGTTTCTAGTAAAACTGCTGCATCTGCTGTCACCGCTGTTCTGACGTTACTGCAGCTACAGTTTCCCCTCTCTTACCTATAGGCACTCACAGGAATTTTTATTCAACTGGAAAAAAAAAAAAACCCAAACAAACAATAACCTGAGAACAAGCAGTATATTGTACAAGAAAAAGGTAAGAAACTTTCCACCTGGTACACTGCTTAAACACTTGTTTAAAGAAGGGGTTCAGAGGTATGACCTGCTGGGCTCTGCTGATCCAGAACACACATGCTTTCTGCTCCCCTCAAGAGCAGTCATATTAAACCCACCTGTGGCCTTCAACAGATCTGTGTGCCCATATTTACTGACCTCGGTGTCCTAAACACTGTGATCAGCACTTTCCACTCATGGGTGTGTGCTCTGAGGAGAGGGTCCAGTCAGCTCACTTTGGAAACTGGGCAAAGAGCATCGGATAAGATCAGTCAGCATCTCTAAACATTGTCAGTGTTGGTCAGCTGTGCCGTTCAGGCCAAAAGGCCCACCGAGGCAAAAGCCCCCTGGTCACACTGGGTTGAGTGGGTGGATTTCATCGTTGTAGAATTAAATTTAGACAACTTACAAGTCAGGAATTTAGCATCTTACAGCAATAATATCAGAAAATTTATTTTTCAGGCCATCCGAAATATTCTCATAGTTCTTTTCCCATAGTTCGTTCACATAGTTTGTTCTTATACCTCATTCTCATGGCGTGTTCATCACCACAAGACACAACCAAAGCCACTTTCCATCGGTGCGGCTTAGACTCCAATCGTGGTCTGATCTCATGAGACAATGATGACATCATAATGAAAGCATTCTACACACAAAGTGTCAGGCTTGAGTTTGGCCTGCTTGAGTTTATTGCATATTTCAATATGATGCAGGGTGTGGGAAGAGTTTGCACTATGGGCAGACAATGACTTCTTGCAGGAAAAATAAATATCAATTGCATGCCTGAGGAGTACCAAAAGACTGAACCTCAAAAAGAGGTTTTTAATCCTGAAATATAGATGTAATGCTTAGAGAACTGATAAAGTCAGTGTGAAGTTAAAAAAAAAATCACTCGCATTTTCAAAGAAACCTTTTAAATCTGGAAGTTATGTTTGAAGTCTAATAAAGATACCCACCTCCTGGGTTCCGATGTCAAGGCTCGGAGCAATCTAGAGACAATGCTAAGGTTCTCTTCCTACCGCATACCATCAAGGGCAAGCTGTCAGGAAAAGAGCACAGAAATGATGTTATACTAAAATGTGATAGACTTGCTGACGGTAAGACCCTTGAACTATCAATAGATTTAGCAAGGCTGAAGACTGCGGTGGGTTGAATGCAGATTGTCCTCCATAGCCTTATGTATTTGTGGTTAAGCCTTATTCTTAATCCTAGCTGATGGAGCATTTGGTAGGTGGAGGTTGCTGGAGGAGATGTGACCCTGGGATGGGGCCTTGGGAATTTGATAATTCAGCCCCTTTTGCCAGAGCGAGCCAGCTCACTGCTGCTTCTCCCTCACTTCCGTGACAAGATGTTAAATCCAGCTTCATGCCTATGCCATGATTTCCCTGCTACAGTGAAATTTACCCTTGGAACTAGAAACTGAAATAAACCCCTTCCTTCTGTAAATTGCTTCTGGTCTTGCGTTTTGTTCCACCAATTGGTTCTGTTCTATTTGCAATTACATATAGACATTATGTCTTGCTTCAACCTAGCAATGAACACATGTCACTGAAATTAGAAGAAAAAAAAATATATCAACTAAAAGTGCTAAAATATGAAAAGCTTGTGTAAAAATCTATTAAAACATAGGCCGGAATTGTGAGCTGAAAATGATATGCAACCACTGAAAGAAATCAAAGATTAAACAAGTGAAGACGCATAGGCTTTTCAAGGATTGGCATACCAACATTGCAAAATAGCCAATTCGCAAATTGTGTGAATTTAGTTCACTTCCTATCAAAATACAAACAAGAAGTTTTAGAATTTATATAAGAATGTTTTAGGAAACATATTGAAAACCAAGGACAGTGATAGCAAAAAAAAAAAAAAAAATGAGAACAGGAGACTAAATTATTTTAGCTAGCATAGGGTTATATATGTCTTTAATCCCAGGATTTAAGAAGCTGAGGTAGGAGGATCACAGTGAGTTTGAAGCCACTCTGAGACTACAGAGTGAATTCCTGGTCAGCCTGGCCTAGAGTGAGCCCCTACTTCCAAAATCCAAATATATATATATATCCAATAGACTTTTTAAATTTGTTAATTACAGACATGCTTAGTATGGGTACATCATGTGTTGCTCCCATAATTTCCCTTGTCTCTGCCCCTGTTATGCCAGAGGCCCTGCTCAATGGGGTTGCAGGTGTTCTCCACAGGGTTGTAGGTTATGCATTGTGGGAGCAGCTGTCAGTAGCTGGGATAAAGCAGTGTCTCTGGGCATGATGTCCCAACTTGTGGCTCTTACAATCTTTCCACCCCCTCTTCTGCAAAAAAATAAATAAATAAATAAATAAATAAAATAAAGAAAGAAAGAAAGAAAGAAAAAAGAAAAGAAAAAAGAAAAAGAAAAACCTTGAGCTGTGGTGGGTGAGTTTTAAGTCTACTCCATTGATGAGCTCTTAGGAGCCTCTGGATCTCTCTTTTGGTTGGTGTTGAGTATCCTCAGGGTCTGTCTCCTTCACCCTGGCACTGGATGTCAGGCTCACCATGGAAGTTACATTCTTGCTCATCTCCCCAGTTCCTCTGTGGTTTCAGCTGGGGCTTGGCTGCAGTGCAAGGTATAGTTAATCTCCTCAGGTCTCACTACCTTCTGAAAAAGAAAAACAGATTATCCAGTGGAGAGTAAAGTCAGCACAGGTTAAAGGGGAAAAGCCTTATTAATTTAGAGAGAATTTGATGGGTTTAGCACCTCTTATAGCACAAGACTAGTGGGAACTTGACATTGGAGAACATAATCTTTGTCTCCATAGGATTTTAACCTGGTCCCCATATCCATACACGGGTTCCTTTCCACCGAGAGACCTCTTAGGCAATCAGAAAACCACTGGCTACTCACCAAGGCTGTGTGAACTTGTTTGTACATCTTGTCAGGGTGTTTGCTTCTGAGTAAACCCCTGTTTGCTCAGACTGTTGTTGGCCACTTTCCCCCAGCAGCTCATGGAGGACCTTACAGCACTAGATGGGCTGTCTGGGGACTGGATCCCTTCTGGATTCCAGCCATGTCTCTCCATGTCCTGTGCCAGCAGCATATGGGGTCTTCAGCCAGTAGGGTCTCACCTTCTACCTCAGATGGGTAATCAAGTGCTCTGACAGAAGCCTGTCTTGTTTGAGGACCTCATAGGTCTCTCTGATCAACAGCTCATTGTGGGTAGCAACTGCAATCTAGTACTGTAAGTTACAGGCCAGAGCCAAAAAAAAAAAAAAAAAAAAAAAGTTTATAACATTGGACTTCAAGCGACCTTTTCCAAGGCCTTACCTTAGGTGCTCCACCCAGGCTCCTATTGAGCGTTTAATCTTTTAGTCTGTTTTCAAGGATAAAAGGTTTGTTTCTCTTATGCCAGTACATTGTGGTTTAGTTTTGTGGTGTTTTTCCCACCACCTTCCCCTTTCCCACCCCTGTCAGCCCTTCCATCCCTACTGTCTAGACCTCTATTTGCCTTATCAGTTATGTCAGCAGCCCAAGCTAATCCAGGTTAGGAACCACGGATGACTGAGACCATACAGTGATTGCCTCTCTGTGATTGTGTGAGTTTGCTGAGTATGACCTGTTCCAAGTCCATTTTTCTACAAATGTAATTGTGTCATTTTTTTTTTTCTTACTGCTGAGTAGAATTCCATTGTGTAAATGTGCCATAACTTCATTACACATTCATCCAATGAAGGGTACCTCGGCTGATTCCAGTTCTTAGCTATTATGAATTGGGCAACTATAAACATGGATGAGCAAATATCTCTGTAGTGAAGCAAGGAAAATTAGGATAAATGCCCAGTAAGGGAATAACTGAGACTGCTGTCAGCTCTATGTTCATCCTTTTCAGGAATCTCCATAGTGGTTGTACAAGCATACAATCCTACCAACGGTGGATGAGGGTCCCACTTTCTCCACATCCTCTCCCACATTTGTTGTAATTTGATTTTTTAATGATTTTCTCCTCTACTGGAGTGAGATGAAATCTTATAGTGTTTTAGTTTGTTTTTCCTGATAGTTAGGGATGTTGAGCATTTCCTTAAGTGTGTGTTAGCCATTTGCATTTCTCCCTCTGAGAACTTCATATTCAGTTCTCTGCCCCATAATTGGAGTGGCTTATTTGATTTTTTTCTTGTTTAGTTTTTTGAGTTCTTTGCAGATTCTAGATATCAAGCTTCTTTCAGTGGTATAGTCAGCAAATTTTTTCTCCCATTCTGTGGGTAATTTATTGGCTCTGATTATGGTATGTTTATCTGTGAAAAAGCTTTTTAGTTTCATGAGATTCCATTGGTTGAGTGATTGTTTAAGTTCCTGGGCTACTGGAGTTATGTTTAGGAAGCCTTTCTCCACTTCTATATTGTGGAGAGTTTCTCCTATTTTTTCTTCCAGTACTTGAAGAGTTTCAGGTCTTATATCGAGGTCTTTAATCCATTTAGACTGCATTTTTATGTATGGTGTGATATGTGGGTCTACTTTCATTTTTGTGCATAATATTATCCATTTTTGTGTATGGGGAGATGTATGGGTTTAGTTTCATTTTTCTACATATTATTATCTAATTTGTCCAGCACCATTTGTTGAAGAGGCTGTCTTTTCTCAAGCCTACATTATTGGTACCTATGTCAAAGATCAAGTAGCTGTAGTTACTTGATCTAAGGTATGGATCTTCAGTTCTGTTCCATTGATCTATATTTCTTTTTTATCCCAGTACCATGCTGTTTTTCATACTATGGCTTTGTAGTATACCTGTAGAACAGGTATAGTGATAACTCCAGATGTGTTTATTTTGCTGAGTGTATGTTTGGATATCCAAGGCATGTTGCCATTCTGCATGAATTCTGAGGTCATTTTTTTCTATCTCTGTGAAGAATGAGGCTGATATTTTTATTGGTATTGTATTAAATCTGTATATTGCTTTTGGTAGAATTGCCATTTTCACAATATTAATCCTACCTATCCAGGAGCGTGGGGGAACTTTCTATCTTCTCATGTCCTCCTCAAGTGCTTTCTTGAGTTTTTTAATGTTTTCATTATATAGGTCTTTCACATCCTTGGTCAGTGTTATTCCAAGGTATGTAATTCTTTTGTTGTTGCTATTGAAAATGGGACAGCATCACTGATTTCTTTATCTGTGTATTTGTCCTTTACATATATAAAGACTACTGATTTTTGTATGTTGACTTTGTATCCTGCCACTTATCGAAGGAATTCATCTTGTTTAGGAGTTTTGAGATGGAGACTTTGAGGTCACTTATGTATAGGATCGTGCCATCTACAAATAGGACTAACTTGACTTCTTCCTTTCCAATTTTTATCCCTTTTGTTTATTTCTCCTGTCTTACTGCTTAGGACTTCTATGTTGAAGAGCAGTGATGAGTGGGCACCCCTGTCTTGTTCCCGATCTCAGTGGGAACTCCTTGAGTCTTTCCCCATTAGGTATTATTTGGACATTGGGTGCTTTATTATAGCCTTTATTGTGTTGAGCTATAAACCCTCAATGCCTATTCTTTCCTGCGTTTTTATCATGAAATGGTGTATTTTGTCAAGGGACTTCTTCGCATCTATTGAAATCATCATGTGACTCTTGTGATTAAATTTATTTATGTGGTGTATTACATTGATCGGTTTCCATATGTTGAACCATCCCTATGTCCCTGGGCTGAAGCCTAGTTGATCGAGGTAGGATAATGCTTTTGATGTGTTATTGAATTTGGTTTGTGAGGATTTTGTTCAGGATTGTTGCATCTGAGTTCATCAGCAATATAGGCCTATAGTTTTAATATTTTGCTTGTATCTCTGTCTGGTTTTGCTATTAGGGAAATGCTAGCTTCATAAAAGAAGCTAAAGAGCATTCCCTGTTCTTAGATTATTTGAAACAGTTTGAGAAAAACTAGTTTGAGTTCTTCAATGAAGGTTTGATAGAAGCCATCTGATCTTGGACTTGTTTTTTTTTTTTTTTTGGTTTCTCAAGGTAGGGTCTCACACTGGTCCAGGCTGACCTGGAATTAACTATGTAGTCTCAAGGTGGCCTCTAACTCATGGCAATCCTCCTACCTCTGCCACCCAAGTGCTAGGATTAAAGGTGTGTGCCACCACGCCCAGCTGGACTTTTCCTTTTGTGGAAGGTTTTTTTTTTTTTTTTTTTTTTTTGGTTTTTCGAGGTAGGGTCTCACTCTAGCCCAGGCTGACCTGGAATTCACTATGGAGTCTCAGGGTGGCCTCGAACTCACGGCAATCCTCGTACCTCTGCCTCTCGAGTGCTGGGATTAAAGGCCACCACGACCGGCTTTTTTGTGGAAGTGTTGAATCTTGATGGATGTGATAGGTATTTAGGAGATTAATCTGCTCTGGGTTTTGTTTTGGTAGGTGGCATGTGTCTAGGGAGTCATCCATTTCTTCCAATTATTAAATGTCTTTTGTGACTTCTCCTTCTTCATTTATTATTTTATTAATTTGAAATATCTCTCTTTTTTTCCCTTGGTCAAATTGTCCAAGGGTTTATCATCAATTTTCTTAATTTTTTTTTTTTTTTTTTAGTTTCCAGTTTGATTGATTTCTGCTTTGATCTTGATTATTTCTTTCCATCTTGAGTTCTTTTGGCTGGATTATTCTTGTTTTTCCAATGCTGTTAGATAATGGTTAAGTTATTAATTTGGGTTTTATCTTTCTTTTTTATAAAGGCATTGTTGCAGTCCCGTTCACATTGCTGGTAGAAATCACCCAACCAAGAGCAGCTTCTGGGAAAAAGAGATTTATTTTGGCTTACAGGCTGGAGG
This sequence comes from Dipus sagitta, assembly GCA_036346955.1. Lineage (NCBI taxonomy): Eukaryota > Metazoa > Chordata > Mammalia > Rodentia > Dipodidae > Dipus > Dipus sagitta. Next base: position 18,117,358 of record CM070788.1, read on the forward strand.
GGAAGCTCCACAATGGCAGGGAAAAGCAATGACATGAGCAGAGGGTGGACATCACCCCCTGGCCAACATAAGGTGGACAATAGCAACAGGAGAGTATGCCAAACACTGGCATGGGGAAACTGGCTATAACACCCATAAGCCCACCCCCAACAATACACTCCCTCCAGGAGGCATTAATTCCCAAATATCCATCAGCTGGGAACCTAGCATTCAGAACACCTAAGTTTATGGGGGACACCTGAATCAAACCACCACAGGCATTAAGCTATGAATTTTCCCCTTAAGGCTGCCTTCATTGTGTCTCATAAGTTTTGGTAATTTGTATTCTCCTTATCATTCAATTCCAGAAAATTTTCAATTTCGTTTTGTATTTCTTCAACTACCAATTTGTTGTTTAAAAGCGTGTTATTTAGGGCTGGAGAGATGGCTGAGCAGTTGAATGCTTGCCTGTGAAGCCTGAGGACCCCTGTTCAAGGATCAATTCCCCAGGACCCACGTTAGCCAGATACACAAGGTGGCGCACATGTCTGGAGTTCGTTTGCAGTGGCTGGAGGGCCTGGTGTGCCCAGTCTCTCTCTCTCTATCTGCCTCTTTCTTTCTGTCTGTTGCTCTCAAATACATAAATAAACAAAAAATAAAAATAAAAAAGTGTGTCATTTAGTTTCCAGGAGCTGCTGCAATTCCTGAAGCATTTCTTATTAATTTATAGCATTACAACATTGTGATCTGATATTATGCACAAAATAATGTCAATTTTCCTGAATTTATGGAGGAGGCATGCTTTAGGTCCTAATAAATGATCTGTTATGGAGAAGGTTCCTTGGCCTGCAGAGATAAATGTGTATTCTGTAGAATTCAGTCAGAGTGTTCTGTAGATGCCTATTAGGCCTAGTTGATACATGGTATTGTATTGAACTCTCTTACTTCCCTGCTGATTTTCGGCTTGAATGGTGTGTCTATTCATGATAGTGACATATTGAAGTCCCCAACTATGATGGTTTTGTTGGTGTGGTAGTTTGAATATATGGCCCCCACTATATACATTGTTTTATTAGCTTGTAGTTTTTATCTGCAGCCACCTGATTGGAGGCAGCATCACTGGGTGGGTCTTAAGGTGTGGTGGTGGGCTTGAGACTTCCATAAAGGTATGTAAAGTGTGCCTAGCTGGAGTTCCTGACGTGTGCTGTGCTGTGTAGCTTTTGGCTTTGGGCTTCTCTCTCTCTGTTTGGTCTTGTGAAAGCACATCAGCTTTTTCTGCCTTTATGGAACTTCCCCTGGATCTGTAAGCTTCAAAAAGTTCCTTCTTCTATAACTGTGCCTGGTCTGGAAGTTCACTCAGTGAACCTGAAGCTGTCTGCTACAGAATTTGGTACCAAGAGTGGAGTGAGATGAACCTGATCATGGGGAGTCTTTTGGAATTTTGTTTTGGTGCAATGGACATGGACTTGGGCCTTGTAACTGAAGATGCCTTTTGGGGTGGTAAGCCAAGTTTTAAGGACTATTCTGATGAGAGTTTGAGAATACTAAGTGAAGGCAGTATTGAATTTAGAGGCTTGACTTATGAGCTTTCTAAGGGGAAGGAAAGACTGCAGAGGACCTTGTTGGAATTGGGCTACTGGCATAAGGGCTGGCTGCATTCTGTTGCCCAGGCCCAGAAAGACTGATTAAGGTTAAATTTGTATGGATTGATGGGGGAGACAGGGGCACTGGGCAATGAGCACACACAAGGGCACCTGTAGGCAACAGAGGGTGTTGAAGGCATTCAATCGGGGGGAGTGGAAACAGCCTTCAGGCCAGTCCACCAAGGATGAAAGACAGGGGTCAAGAGCACAGGTGGGCTGTGGGCTCAGTCAGTGCAGACTTCAGGAGCCAGATGTGGTCAGAAGCACTGGGGTGGGATCTCCGGAAGACTGCTAGCATGGACACCCAACAGATGCAGTGGGGGGGAGGGCTCCTGGAGACTAGGAGGGTGCACAGGCCACTGATAGACACAGTGTGCCATGGACAGACACATGTGAGGGTGAGGTTTCCACTCAGAGGGGCAGGGAAGGTGCACAGGCCCCCAACAGGTGCTGTGCATGCCACTAACAGACACAGAGGGGGAGGGCTCTGCTGCAGGAGACAGGGAAGGCACAAGTCACCAACTGACACACGGGGGGTGCCTCTGGGAGAGAAGGGCCATGTTTGGCAGGGGCCTTTGGGAGAGGGGAGGTGTTAGGTCCCCCCCCAAAAGCAGTGTGTGGAGGGGCTCTAGGGGAGAGGGAAAGCACTTGGGTCATTGTAGGCAGAGCCTGGAGATAACACAGCAGAGAGCCTGGTCAGGTGGTTGAGGGGACCTGTGGCTAGAGTGAGCTGACTGAGAGAATGGGAATCAGCAGATTCCCTACTGTGTACCTCTGTGCCCAACCAGAGGAGGTCTCCTGAAACCTACTCATACTCAAGCTCCACAGATCTTACCCGATGTTACCCCCCACAGCTGAAGCATGGTTAGGAGGATACCATCTTGAACTGAAGCCCTCCAATGCATTTTTAAGAAAGGTGAATAAGTAATTTACTGTAGGTAAATATAACTGTCTCAGTCTGAAACATTCTTAGGCAAAATATCCATAGACAAAAACATTCACAGGCAAAAATAAAAATGAAACCTGCCCTAAGTCTCAACTTTCCTTGAAAATTAAACATAACATGAATAATAAGACACAAGATGAGGGCTGGAGAGATGGCTCAATGAGTAAAGGTGCTAGCTTGCTAAATCCGATATTGAGGTTCTGTTCCCTATTACCCACATAAAATCAGATGCACAAAGTTGCTCGTTTGTCTGGAGTTTGTTTGCAGTGGTAGGTCCCCTGGCATGCCTATCCTTACTCTGTCTGTGTCTACTCATCCCCCCTTAAATACATAAAATTTAAAAAATACAAGATGATTTAAAAAAAATTAAGATCTAATCTATGCAATCCATCAGCAAACATTAAGCTCTTAATGATCATTAAAAAATCGAGATAAAAAAGGTATTTTTACAACTTAAGGAAATTAAATATGTTTGCTGCATTACATATTCTAAGGAAACAAAATGGAACGTCACAAAGTGGGAGAAATAATATTGCAAGTCATGTTTAACAATCTATCCAGAATATATAACATACTCTCAAAGCTCACCAGTGATGAGCAATCCAATTAGAAATAGGCAGAGGGAAAAGGATAGCTCCTCAGCAGGTAGGCAGGTGGAAACGCACACTGAATATATGCAGTCTATTAGCCATTGGTGAAATGCATATTGAAACCACAATGAGCTATTATGGCATTCTTACCATCAGGACAAAAAAAAATTAACAATCATGACACTATACCAAACACTGGCAAAGATTCTGAGCAATTTCTTACATTGCTGATAGGAATGTGCACTTTGACAGGCACTGTGGAAAACCTTTTGGAAGTTTCTTAGACAAAAATCACACATACAGATACTATACACCACAATATATCTTTTTTACACATTAAGAATTTTATTACAGGGAAATTAAAACATGTTCCCTAAGGAAACCTGTATACTAATGGCAGAAGATAGGCTTACAACAGTGATGAACAGGAAATAGAAATTATCTAGCCAATTTAGGGCAACAAGTGCACGATAATGAACATTATTTTCTTTACCCTCTTGGCTAGAAGTGGGAAATGTCATTGAATCTGTCTAGGAGATCTAATGTGATTTTCTCTGATGGAGTTTTCAGAAGCCTCCACCTTGCAGGAGACCAGAAATATCAAAAAGAGCCTATTTTTTTTCCTTTTATCACTTTTCCCACTAAATATGTTTCCTTTTCCTTGAAACCAGATGTAAAGATTGCAAGGTGCCTAGACACTTGACGTGGGAACTAGACTGACCAGCTCATATCCCCATCCAGTAAAACTTCATTCCTATGAGAAGCCACTGGTCTATGTCAGCAGATTACCTGCTGGTGGCCCCGCCCAGCTTTGGAACTTTCTTCTTTAGCTTATTTCCTTCTATTAAGCCCAATATTAAAATCTTTCTAAACCTTGCCCTCTATGATCTGTGTATTTCATTCATAAAGTTCATGAGACAAGAACCTGGAGGCCACTGACTCAGTGTGAGCATGGGAGTTTGTTTAAATTTGAGCATCTGGCACCCGAACTGCTGAGTTCAAAGCCCAACTGAGAGCTCAGAAAGGCTCCATTGCTTTGAAGGAAGTTGTTGAAATCTCCTACCTCTGCCAAGACTCACACCTAAAGGGATAATATAAATACAAACATATTGTATGTAAAGAGATGATGTCATAAAGGCTTTCTCCATTTTCTGTGCTCCTACAGAAAAATTGGCCAAAGGAGAGATTAGCCCTATGTTGAGGTTTTGCAGTGAGAGCTCATCTAAGACAGCTTTGCTGCATCCTGTTTCCTGGCAGAGAACTTTCAAGTCTTCACACTTCACTAACTGGGAATTATTCTGAGATAAAATGAGGAAATATTTGCATTTAAAAGATACAGAAGTTATTTAAAGTTTGTTTATAAGCATCTAACCAAGCAAGTACATGTTAAAATTCATCTTTAAAAGCCTGCTGTGGGGGTATGTGTAATACCAAGACTCAGGACACTGACACAGGAGTATTACTATGAGTTCAAAGTCAGCCTGACTACATAGTGAAAAGGTTGCACAAGACATTGTCTCAAAAAATTACACACACACACACACACATTATAAATATATATATATATTTATATATATATATATATAACTTTCATCTTTACAGTAAATGGGTAGATCTGATCTGTCCAAGATTAATCAATGTACCATTTACAAAGAGCTGTGGTGAGAATTCTAAGAAGCCCCAGAATTTCTACTTTGATTATAATGTCATGAAAAATCCTATCCCATTGACTATGGGTGGAACTTCTGTCTGGTTTGTAAAGGTTACAATATGGCAAAAGTAATGGGATGTCACTGTATTGATTGGAGGCCTTAATCAGGGAGAGATTATCCCATTCCGTCTTTAGCCGATCAGTGTACAAGAGCTTCTGCGCTCTAAGAAGGAAGCTGCCAGGGTGTGGGTTGCTTGTGGAGGCTGACAGTCAGCAGAAACCGCTTGTAACAACCGGCGGCTTCAGTGATCAACCGGCAAGGAAATCAATAAACTGCACGGGCTTGGGAGTGGATCCTTCCCCAGACACTGCCTCAGATAAGAATGCGGTCTAGTCGCCATGTTAATTGTAACACATGCTGTCATGAGGAGGCTCCAGCTAAATCATGCTTGGACATTTGGACCCCTGAAATTATGCAGCAGCAAATATGAGTTCTTTCATTTACTCAGTTTGTGACATATAATGGTACGTAATTATCATTTTTAGATTAGCCATAATTACTCAGAACTTAAAATAGTATCTGTCTTGATAAAATTGAATCATAGTATTGAAAAATAGGTGAAATTACTGATTTTTACATCAAAGTGATAACGGTAAAATTAGTTTCTAGAAAAATCTGAGAATATTGAATATTGATATTTTAGCATTATACAAATAGCAGTTGTTATCAAGTTGTTCCTCCCTGGTCCTAATATCCTAATCATATAGTTTTGTTTTCCCCACTACTAAGTGTTGTAACAGAATGGGAAAATGCTCTCTAAGTTAGGCCTACAGGCCACCAAAAAGTCATTTTTTTTTTTCCTTAGAAATTTTATCTGATAGCCACAGCTTCTGAATTGTCTCAATTACAGGTTCTGATCAACTATTTTGGACATGTTCTATGGAATTACAATGAAATCAGCTGTTTTCTTTCTGAGGAAGTGTATATGTTAAAATATTTTAATAAAATACTATGGAGTTTACTGAATAGCAGAAAATTATAGCATATAAAATCATTTAAACTCCATTGGGAAAATAATTTTGGTAGATGAAGTTATTTTCTGATAATTGTTAGATGAATGGGTGCAGTCTTTTACTTATTGGTCAATGTATTTGAAAGATTTTTAAATTGCAGGTGTCAGCTAGTTATATTTCATTAAAATATTTGGAATTTACAGTCAAGCGTAAGGTGTTTTCAGAGTTGTAACATACATATCTGCATTTGACTGGGTTCTTATGCTATGTAAGTTCATTATTAAAGAAGTGGGATATTGGTAACACATGTAACATAAAGTTTATTTATATAAACATTCTGAATAAATTTATAGTTATCATACCAGGACTAGTTTTAGTCATTCTAAATTTTAATGATTTAAGGTTTCAGATCATTTGAATATATTGAGGGGATGAGGATATATGACAAGTAAACTGTGTGGTGGAACCACTTAAATAATAACCCATGCATTTGGGAAAAATAAAATACAGGAAATAGAACTGGATTAAAGTAAGGGAGAACTTAAATATATGCACATAGAAGAGAATTTCAAACGAATTTTGAGTGTCATTCATTTATTAAGTATTTTAGCCCTCTAGTACACCAGCTGTCCCAACTAGTAGAAAAAAACAATATTGTTGGGAGAAAGTCAGCTTTCTTCGTTTTTTTCTTTCTTTTTTCTTTTTCATTACAAGGTAATAGACTACCATTTTGTCCTGCAAACTCTGCAATGAATTATAGAAAAGATGGAATAAATTTCACCAAGTAAAAAGGGAAATCACAGCCCTCAAACTCTTGAGAGAGAATTGTAAATTTCACACTATTTTTTTGTTTTAACAATAGCTGGATTTTGCTGCCATCTCTGACCAATTTGTGGCTGGCAAATATGCATATAAATGTAGAAGAAGGTCTGGAGAAAGGGCTCCACAGTTCAAGTACTTGCCTGCAAAGCCCAAGGCCTCAGGTTAGCTTTCCCAGTACCCATGTGAAGCCAGATGGACAAGGTGGCACCTGTGTATGGAGTTCATTAGCCGTGTCCAGAGACTCTGGCATGCCCATTTTCTCTATATGTCTGCCTCATTCCTCTTTCTCTCACTCTCTCAAAAAATTAAATGGATAAAATATAGTAAAAGAAAACATCTTGTTACTAATGTGATAAATTATATATTTTTAATTTTTTTGTTTATTTTTATTTATTTGAGAGTGAAAGACAGAGAGAGAAAGAGGCACATGAGAGAGAGAGAGAGACAGTGGGCGCGCCAGGGCCTCCAGCCATTGCAAACGAACTCCAGACGCATGCGCCCCCTTGTGCATCTGGCTAACGTGGGTCCTGGGGAATCGAGCCTTGAACCGGGGTCCTTAGGCTTCACAGGCAAGCACTTAACCGCTAAGCCATCTCTCCAGCCCATAAATTATATTTAATAACATTAATTTATGGCTAAACATAATATTTAATTTTTCATGCTAAACTTATACAGTTATGTAAGGAGTCTTGTATTCACGTTAGGAAACAAGCGGAACTCCATGTAGAAAGATGGACAGCAGAATAGCCGGCAAGTACGGTGAAGGATGTTAACACGGCAAGAGAGTCGAGGGTGTCTGACAAATGAGTTTCTTTAAAGGGCTTTTTCAAACTCGAAGAACCAGTGCTCAGCAGCACGGGAAAAGGCCCCAGTGACAGGATGAGAAGCCGTGGTGTACTGTCGGTGACCCATGGAGCAGTGCTGCGTTCATCCCCACGGAAGGCAGGTCTAGCTCCTGTCAGCACTGGCGGGACGGTGGACACGGAGTTCTGATGAGCAGGCTACACGAAGGAAAGACAAGACATTAAAACCACATGGTCCAGCTAGTAGGCTTCTCCAGAGAGGGGTGTGGCAGGCAGTGTGTCTGGGCTGAGCCTCTTATTCTCGTGATATAGCATAGAAGTTACCCATCATGGTATTGTCTTCTGGAGGATGGACATCCTCTGCCCACTTACTGGTTGGCAGGACTCAAGCTACTAAGTGTGCTAAAAGGTTCATTACCTCTTTGAGCGAGACTCAGAATTGCCCAAAAGATGTAATACTGTCTGTAACTTAGAACAATTGTAATGAAATGTGTAATACACCTATTGGATTACCCAGAAACACTATGGGGTTAATTCCTTTCCCAATGGTATGATGATCTGCAGTCAACGGTCTTTACATATGTAGACAGCAGGCGTCTTCCATGTCCAGTAGAGGCAGGAATACACTTTGCCATAAGACCTCACCTCCAATGAAAAAGAAATCCTTCTTTACAATCTGATGCATAAAAGCTGCAATGATCTATGACAGGCCCTGAGGAAAAGGAGGAATAGCAGTCTCCCTAATTACATATGTAGTTTTGTACCCCAAAGCCTCCCCCAGCTCTCAGGGAAGATCAGACTGACTGTGGAGCCTGTCTGATTCTGATTTACAAGCCAGAACGCCTACCTTTCCCTCCTCTCCTCATGTCCCTCTTCCTGGCATCTGCTATCTCCATCTTAACAGCTCTATTACTTTCTCATCCCAACTATAATAGGTTGTCTTCACATATTCTTCTACGTCCATTTTTAAATTTCCTTACCTACCTGACCAAAAACTTGCAAAAGGAACCCACTGTCCCACACAACATCATCACGATGATGGCTTGTGGATGAAAGAATGTTAGGTATGTTCAAGTGTATGTAGTTTATGCAACACATCTAATGGCACAACATTTGTGTGGTGGTTTGAGTCAGATATGCCAACCCCTCTTTAGACTCCTGTGTTTTGAACGCTACGTCCTAAGCATGTGGCAGTTTGGGAAGTGCAGGCTTGTTGGAGGAAGTTAGGTTGCCAGAGGCTGGCTTAGGGGTGTTATGGCAGCCCCCCCCCCTTGCCAGAGGTTACATCACCCTCTCCCACTGCTTTCTGCCAGCCACTGTGGCATAAAGTGATGCACTTCCCATGAAACTTCTCTTTGAACTGCAAGCCAACATCAAGCCTGAATTTCTGTCGGGCACTGCCAGGCACAGGCTGGAGCCTTCAGGAGAGGGGCCTGAGCTTCCAGGCAGGGCTAAGGACCCCCAGGCTACAGGAGGCCACTCCCTCTCCCAGCCCATCACACCTGAATTTAGGCTCTGCCCATAGGCCTGTGACCTTTGGCCAGTTGCCTAGCAAACTTCTTATCAGCCTTCACATAGCCCATCCCCCTGAGACCCTAGATCCCCTGACCCTCCCCTGACATTGCCTACATGCAAGAATGAATGTCCCCATATTCTAATTAGGCATCAGAAATGGACTTGATATGTCCAATCCCCTTGGGACCTTTCCCCCTACCATCAGATGCTTATAAACCTATTTCACTGACAATAAACTGAGAGAGCTGTTCAACTTTGTCCTGGGAGTATTTCTCTCATCATGGCCCGGCGAAACAAGAATCCAGGAACCCACATATTTCCACCATCTGGTTTTGTCAGGTGGTTTGTCTCAGAAATGTGAAGGCAACAACAGCAATTTGCAAGGAGACTGAGTTACTAAATAGATATGTACATACATATTATATTTTATGTATTATATTTCACATATTATATTTTTTTCTCAGTAAGTGAAGGACTGTTGCATGAAAAGCAAACTCTATGACTGGACCACATTCCCAGCATCGAATGTATACTGTTGCATGTTATCTAATCACTATTTTCAAAATACATGAATATTGATTTGCTAATACTGATAAATTACAATTTAAAAAATTAAGACTTGTAGAGTGACTCAGTGGTCTTCTTTGCACAGCATACACAAGTTCTTCACATACATTACCAGTACTGTAAAACCAAAAAAAAAAAAAAAAAAAAGGTAAAGAAAAAGGTTACATTGACGCAGGATGAGGTACTAATTATGTATTCTATTAACTTATTTGTTCATATACAGTATTTCAGTTTATATGAACTTTTTTTTTTTTTTGAGGTAAGATCTTGCTGTAGCCCAGGCTGACCTGGAATTCACTATGTAGTCTCAGGGTGGCCTCAAACTCACAGCGATCCTCCTACCTCTGCTTCCTGAGTGCTGGGATTAAAGGATGTGCCACCACTCCTGGCTTATAGGAACAGCTTTTAAACATTATGTATTTATTTGTGTATAAGTGTGTACCTATACACTTATGCAGTGTGGTGTGTGTGTGGTGTGCAAATGTCCAGTGTTTGCCCGTCTGTTTCTCTGAGAGGAGGCATCTCACTAAATCTGGAGCTGCTGTGTTTTGTTCAGACTGGCTGACCACAGGGCCTCAGCAATCCTCTTTTCTGTGACCCACTCAGGAGTAGGGTTATAGACATGTGTGAACACAAATGGCATTTTAAGTGGCTGCTCCTTTCAGGAACCTTTTGGGCCCTCATGCTTTGGTGGCAAACATTCTTACCCACTGAGCCACCCAGGAATGATTTTGGTGATGACTTATCTGTAAATGCCATTCTCCATAAATTATCAACTGCATGAGAACTGAGACTTATGTTTGTATCCCACGGGTAGATTGTGCAGTGTGCTGGATACATATGTGAAGAATAAGTAAATAAAATATTCCTTTCTTGGCATAAAAAAAAGTTCTGACTCAAATGTCCTTTTGTGTGTCTTCACATGTGAGTGGGCCCACATGTGTGTGTGCATGAAGTCAGGTAGACAATTTTGGGTGCTGTTCCTCATGTGCGCAATTCAGCTCTTTTTGAGACAGATTCCTCATTGGCTTGGAGCTTGTCAATTATGCTAGAATGTCTGCCCAATCAGCGCCAGGGATCCCTTGTCTTTGTCTATCACTGGCATCACTGGCGTGTGTCACCATGTATGGCTTCTGGGGACCTAACTCAGGCCCTCATGTTTGGGACACAAGCACTATACAAACTGAGCCATGTCAGCCCTGTCACAAACATTCTCAGTATTTCTTTACTACTTGGCAATGGTGAAACCATTTAATTCCTTCCATTTCCTTCACTTTACATTCATACAACATTCTAATTTGTTTCTTCTAGCTTGTTTGGATAACCACAACAAAATACTGTAAACTGGGTGACTTAAACGAAGGAATTTTTTCTTTTTCTTATGGTCTAGGAGACCAAACGTGAAATTAAGTTATTTCGGTTTGAGTTTTTGCTCAGGCCTGTGTCACTCACTGCCTTGTAGGATACGTTCCTCTGTATCGTCACGTGTCACGTGGTCTCTTTCTACTCAAAAGCACCCTTATGTCTTTCTGTGTGTACCTCAATTCATTCTTTTATAAGAGCTCAGTCTCACGGAGCAGCATTCACTCTAATTACCTCATTTTCAGTCACCTCTTTAAAGGTCCTATTTCCAAACACAGTCGTATTTTGATATACTGAGGACTAGGAAGAAAACGTGTGAATTTTGGCACAATGCAATTAAATCCACAGCACTGTTTATAGCACTAATTTTCTGTTAGGAATTAAGGCAGTGATGACATGAGTGGTTCAATTGTGACAAAAAAGTGATCCCTGACTTAACTGAATGCAATATAATTTACTGGTTGGGTCATCAGTTAATCCCACATTTGCAATGCAATGTTAAATCGATCAATGGAGTTAGGCTATTGATGGCATCTACAATGTAAAAGCATATGGAGAATAATTCTTTCATATCACTTTTATCTATTTTTTTTTTTTTTTTGACGTAGGATCTCACTCTAACCCAGGCTGACCTGGAATTTACTATGTAGTCTCAGGGTGGCCTTGAACTCACAGTGATCCTCCTGTCTCCCAAGTGCTGCGATTAAAGGTGTGCGCCACCATGCCCAGCCTTCATATCACTTTTGGTAGATAATCATGAGTACAAATTACCCTTATGGGAAATGTGTTAACTTCCTTGATTTTTTTCCCATAGATTTTGCCTAGTTTTAGAAAACAAACAACATGGCTATGTGGCATTTATAAAATTAAGTACATAATAAGTTTTTCATGTACTTATTTGCCATGTTTGGTATAAGTTGTAATTACTGTGTATACAAATATACCATCTAGAAGCATTTGAGATCGGATGCAATCACAAATTAACTGTAATAATTATGATACAATTAGCTATAAAGAGACTCATAGAGATATAAGCCTTTTCTTCATAATCATAAGCTAATGATTCAAACGTAGGTAACCTATGTGTATTATACTAGTTAAATACTTTATAGCCAGTATTGAAATAAGCATTTGGGAGAATATAACTTCACCTACCCCTGGACTGCTTGGGAGGAGGGTATCTTCTTTCTACTTCTCTTCCCACTTCCAAAGACAGTGACATACAGAACTTCCGGATGCATTCTAAGTTCTAGCTGTACAAAGGGATGGAAACTAGTTTAAACCCTTCATTCTGTAGGTTGTCTCATAATTTTGTTGACTATCTGCATTGCTGTGAAGTAGCTCTTAGACATACTCCCATTTGTCTATTTTTATTCTTTGTACCTTTGGGGTCCTATCTGAAATCACACTGCCTACTCAATTCCCTTCAAGTGTTTCTTCTATGCCTAATTATGGCAATGCCACTCATGTTTGTTTTGTAGGTATTTGACTGATTTTGAGTGGATATTTTGTGTCCGGTGGGAGAAACAGCTCTGGTTATAGTCATCATATCCATATCCAGTTGTGATAGTACTATTTAGTGAGGATATTATCTTTTCTCTATTTTGTGGTCTTTGTGCCTTAGAATAATAACTATGTATCAAAACAATCTACATTTAAAGGTGACCATAAGGCTTCAAAATTCTAAACACATCCAAACAAGTAATAGGGCTGTGGGTTGGATTAGTGGTTAAGAGCACTTTCCTACAAAGTCTGTTGTCCCAGGTTTGATTCCCCAATACCCATGTATAGCCAGATGCACAATGTAGCATCTGGAGTTTGTTTGCAATGGCAGATGGCTTTGGGGTGCTCATTCTGTCCATGTGTCTTCCTTTTACAAATAAGTAAATAAATAAAATATAAAAATAATATTTCAAGGGCTGGAGAGATGGCTTAGCAGTTAAGCACTTGCATGTGAATCCTAAGGACCCTGATTCGTGGCTTGATTCCCCAGGACCCATGTTAGCCAGATGCACAAGGGGGCGCATGCATCTGGAGTTCACTTGCCGTGGCTGGAGGCCCTGGCACAACCATTCTGTCTCTCTCTCTCTCTCTCTCTCTCTCTGTCACTCTCAAATTTTAAAAATAAAATAATAATAATAATAATAATAATAATAATATGTCAAGATTTAGAGCCAGCAACTCGCAACTATAATTCCAGCACTTAGGAGGCTGAGGCTTGAGTTTCAGGTCATCCTAGGCTACAGAGTGAAACCTTTTCTCATTTTTTTTAAGTTGGAAATGCTTATTTATCCTGATTTGAACATCACACACCAAATACATGTGTAACCATAAAGTACCCCTTACAGGTATACAAATATAAGCCTTCAATGAGATTCTTAGAGATAGCGATTTTGAGAAATTTTGTGTCTTTCAGGCTCATGTAGAGCCTGTGACTTCAATTGATCTTTCTACCTGCACTGCAGAAAGGTGCCTTTATGGATGGTAGCTCTCTTCTTCTATGTCTTTGTTGTACAGGACAGAAGCTTCCATTACTCACGAAGAGTCCCCAGATTCTGACTCTACTAGTCTGTCATCTGGAATGTCCTTTATAAAATTTTTTAAAAAAAGATTTTGGCAACTAACTATACATCCCCATGGATCACAGTGATGCCTTGGTATATTCTCATATAGTCTATGGTACACATAGACCACATTCTGATGGTTGAATTATAGTCTATGGTACACATAGACCACATTCTGATGGTTGAATTATAGTCTATGGTACACATAGAACACATTATCATTATCCATTCATATGTTGAGGGCATGTAGGATGATTCCACACTTGAGCATTGTGAATATTGGACTTGTCTTTTTAGTTGATGGTAACTTTTTTACTGTTTAAGATGCATTTTCATAAAAAAGAACTTTGGAATATTTGGATAATTTTATTATGCAAAGAGAGTCTTCTTGACTGGTATGTAGTGTACAGCCAGATCTGTAAGTATCTCTACATGTCCTTCTAACTACCTTATATAAAATATTTACCTATATTTGCATACATACATATCTATGATAAGGAAATTTTTTGTAAAAGGGAACTCATGGAATGAATTGTAAAAGATACTAATAGTGATACTTAGCTGAATAGTAACCACTACAATTACTTAACATCATGTTTCTGACAAAATTAGGCAAAATTATTTTCCATTAATATATTAAGACTATCAACCAATAAATTCTCCAATCTGGTCACAGGCATTTTACCCACAAATTTTGAAAGAAATTTGACACACAAAGAACATAGCAAAGATTCTTAGTATGGAATCACATTAGAAAGAATTCTTGTTACACAGTTTAGCATGCCAACTCACACAGAAAACAGACCAAAAAATAAAAAAAACACTGAAAACTATAACTAAGTTGTTTCTGAACACACAGTGGTCCACTTTTTTTTCCAGAGGTTTACTTTGCATGTTTTCAAGTTATGTGGGATCAACTGTTTTTTGAAATGTTAACAGGACAATTTCAGAAATAAGCCATTAAAAAGTTTTAAAGTTTCATACTGATATAGGCTGATATCAAGGTTCTGTAGGCACCCCCAGAAGGTTCTAGGTTCTAGTTTATTGGATCAAAGACTTGAGCATAGACACGCTCCAAGGCTCAGGCAACATTGTGGAAGAGGGAGTGGAAAGAAAGTAAGAGTCAAAGGATGGGGAGGAGGTCTGTGGAACAATCTCTAAACAGGAAGTGGTGTTACTTCATGACCTCACAGAAACTATCGTTATCTCTATAAGACATACACAGTGCACCATGTTGAGATTATCATTTTTACATGGATGATGGAAAAAGGCAAAAAATTATCAAAATATAAAAGAGACTAGTTGGAAAAAAAGAAGAGGTTCTGTAGAATAGAAGAGGAGGGAAGACAAAAGAAGGTATTAGGAGGGAGTTATGATGAAATTACATTATGTTCATATATGGAAATTCTCAATGAAAATGTAAAATATGGGCTGGAGAGATGGCTTAGCAGTTAAGCGCTTGCCTGTGAAGCCTAAGGACCCCTGGTTCGAGGCTCGATTCCCCAGGACCCACGTTAGCCAGATGCACAAGGGGGAGCACTCGTCTGGAATCTCAATCTCTCTCTATCTGCCTCTTTCTCTCTGTCTGTCGCTCTCAAATAAATAAATAAATAATAAACAAAAATTTCTAAAAAAATGTCAAATATCTTTGCATTGGAATATAATGCTACATCACAATGCTTTAATTATTCACCTCACTTCATCCCCCCAAATAGAAATTGTGTCATCTCCCATCTTCATAAGATGATTGGATATAGTAAATACAATAAGACTTGGGGAAACAGGCTGTTATTAATCATATTCAGTCCTGATCGATAACTTCATTCAATTATGGGAATGAATGTATAGAGACAAAGCCATGCAACACTGTGTCCATGCCATTGGTTCACTTGGGGGGAGGGTCGAGAATATATCTCCAGAAAATAAAAGGACGTTACTGTATTACGAAATTAAAACTACTTATTCTATAAAATTGCTGCTTCTGAACAACTTTTTGTGCCCAATAATAAACCACAAATGCTACAACAAATCTCATGAAAACAGTCGAATTACTAGTTCATATCATAAAGTCATCCCTTTAAAGTTTAGTTTTCATTACTGATCAATTTTCATTTTTGCATGTAATTGAATATCATTTTTATTTCCATTAAAAGTAATAGCACTACTGAGATTTTGGATATCTTCTTAAGTGAGTTTTGGCAGGATACATTTATCAAGAAATTCATTTATTTCATTTTAATACCAAAATATATTAGCATGAATTTGTTCATAATGTCCTGTTAAAATTATTTAAGCTTTAGGTTAAAGAATCTGACAAGAAATTATATGATGGAACTACATTTCTTATGAAAAGAGATACATTAACCCTAAAATATAATGGCAGTTTAAATCTAATGATATTAAAATAGATAATGAATCACTACCAAGTGGTGTTTCTCCCATAAATGCATTTTGAGGGAAGTTTGTACTTTTTAATACCATGCTTAGAAAACTAAATCATGAAATTCATGATCTAAGTAAAAGTAACCTTAAATAAGCAGGAGGCAGAATGTCTTCATAGTAAAAATAATAATAATTAAAACCCAAAAGGTGATTATTCAAATGTCAAGGGAACAGTTAATGTGAGTCAATTGAGATACTTTACTGATTCTACTGATAGTCTTGATTTTCTTCAATATAAAAATTAAAATAGAGACTGGAGAGATAGCTAGCTGGTAAGACAGTTACCTGCAAAGTCAGAGTACTCTAGTTTGATTCTCCAGAACTCACATAAGCCAGATGAATAAGGCGGCACATGCATCTGGAGTTTGTTAGCAGTAGCTGGAGGCCCTAGTGCACCCATTCTCTCTCACCTGTTTCTCTCTCTTGCTCTCTTATAAATAATTAAATAAATATTAAAATAAGGTTGAAGAGGTGGCTTAGCAGTAAAGGCACTTGCCGGCAAAGCCTAATGCTTCAGATCTGATTTGCTAGTACCCACATAAAACATGATGCACAAAGGTAGTATATGCATCTGATAGTTAATTTACCGTGGCTAGAGGCCTTGGTACGCCTCTCTCTGTCTCTCAGAGGTCAGGTGAACAGATTGAGTAAAGGAAAGGTGGATGGAGGGCTAACCAAAATCTAAGAAGATATAACTAAGTCATATGGATATAACTAAGTCATATGGAAACCTACTTTTTTGGACAATAGATCACTCAGGAGCCATAGATTGTAACTAGAAAATTTTCAGTGCCAGGGATGGGATACTTTCCAGTGAGTTGCTGGCCAAGGTGGTCCCTGATGCCCCCAAAGTATTACAGGTCATTGCCGAGGCCCTTGGTTTCCCACCAGGAATAGATGGTAAGATCCTATTGCCAAAGACTCCACATACTTGGGCTGCATGGTCACTGAGAAATCCTGAGCTGAGCTGAAAACCTCCTCCATGTAGACCAGCTGACAGAAAGCTGGAAAAAGCCACACTACATGCAGTTCAATGGGAGAGAGAGAAATCACCAGTGGAGATACACAATAGTGGACAATGCAAGCCTTAAATTTGGCAAGCTAGACCAAATGAGCCAAGAGGTGCAATAGTGGAATGTCTGTTTTGGGGAAACCAACCACTTTCTAATTGGACTGAAGGCCTGCTTCATGGGAGGGAATACATCCCTGATACTGAAAATCTACACCAGGGGTAGTCATGAGCTATAGGGGTATAGTGTCTGCTGGTGTCTGGCTACATGTATATACTATGCTCACCAAACTGCCCAGTAAGCACTTCTCTTAATGTTCATACCCATATATTAATGCTACTCTCACTTTTGGTTAGAGAAGCTTCTCTTTTCAGATGGCAGCGACCTTGGGATGACTTAGAAGGCACCATGGTGCTGAGAAGTGACAGAGGAGCGCTCAGCACTGAAATACCTCTATTACATGTTCCAAGGCTCAGAGTCCACTGCAGAAGAAAAAATTAAAATAGTCACTAGTAACAAATAACTGTTCCTGAGAGCCATTAGCTAATGTGTTATAAAATCTTCCCCTCTTTTTGTTGAAGATGGTAGATTTTTCCTAAAGCATGTTTTTGGTCATTTTGTCAAAAATCAGGTGGCTAGAACAGCATTTGTTTATTTCTGGGTTCTTTATCCCATTATGCTGGTTTGTGTGTCCACTTTTATTCCAGTACTGTGCTAAGTGTATTGTGATGGACCTTTAGTACAATTCACAATCAGGTAAGGTGATACCTCTGGCCATGCTCTTTTTTTTTTTCCCCCTCAGTATTTCTATGGCAACCCAAGGTCTTTTATGCTTCCATGTAAATACTAAGATGGTCTTGATTCTTGTTTCTTTCTTTCTTAATTAATTAATTAATCTTAAAGATTAATATGGGGATTTTGAGGTGAATTACACCACATTTGTAGACTGCTTTCAGTAATACCACTGTTTTGATCATTTGGATTCAGCCAAAACATGAACATGGGAAGTCTTTCTATCTTCTAAGGTCTTATTCAATTTCTGTCTTCAATAGTTTAAGGTTTCTATTATAGAGACCTTTGATCACTTGGTTAGATTTGTTCCTAGGTTTTTCTTGAACTATTCTGAAAGGTATTTTTCCCCTAGTTTATCTCTGGTCACATTCCTTCTTTGAGAAATTGTGCTGGAAAAACATGGCTACTCACATGTGGGAGAATGAAACTGTGTCTCTATCTCTCACCTTCTATAAAAATCAACTCAGAACAGATCAAAGACTTAGTGGAGAAACTTAAAATTTTAGAAGCAGTGGGACTACATTTTAAAATACTGTGATAGGCAATGACTTTCCAGATGTAGTAGCTGGACGTAACAAATTGGATGAAATTGCAAAGCTATTGCAAAGCAAAGAAAATAACAGAGTGAAGAGACTCTCTATAGGATGAGAGAAACCTTTGCTAGCTACAATCTGACAGAGGATTAATATTTATCGTATATAAAGAACTCAAGAAATTAAAAATAAAATCAACATATCCAACCACTTCGCTTAGGTGAGCAACTGCAATGGGTTAAACACAAGCATGCAATTCAGATACTTAACCATCAGCACAATGACAAATGAAACTCCATTGACATTCCATCTCTCCACAGTCAGAATGGCAGTTGTTAACAACACCAAACACTGGTGAAGATACTGGGCATAAGGAAGCCTCATACGCTTTTGGCAGCCATGTAACCCAGTGCTGCCTCTGGGGAAATCAGACTAAACACATGGAATTACCATACACCCCAGGTATAATACTCCTAGGGATTTATATCAGCATGACACATCCATGTTCATTAGAGCTCTAATTCATAGTTGCTGTGTTAGAAAATGAACCAAGATGCCTGTCAGTGAATGGATGGATAAAAACATCAAGTATTGGACTGGAAAGATGGCTTAGAAGTTAAGGCATTCGTCTGCAAAGCAAAAAGGACCTTGGTTCGATTCGTCAGGACCCACATAAGCCAGATACACAAGGTGATGCATGATCTGAAGTTTGTTTGCAGTGGTTGGAGGCCCTGATGTGCCCACCATGCTCACTTGCTCTCCCTCTTTCCTGCTCTCAAATAAACAAATAAAATAAAATAAAAATCCTTGGGTAGTATTCAGCCATTAAGCATAATGAAGTCATATCATTTGAAGGAAATGTATTGAATTCTAGATTCATAATGTTAAGGAAAATAAATCAGATTTAGAACAACTAAGTATTGCATCGTTTTTCTTTCATATGTGCAACAAAATAATGGGCTAGAAATAAGTGAGGATAATTAAGGAAGAGGAAGGGGAAGAGCAGAAACAGTTGAGGGCTATAGGTGAAGCAGGTTTGAGTAGAGTTGTCATATGCATGTGTGGAAATCCACCAATGAAATTCACCATTGAGTATAATTAATATATGTTAATAAAATATTTGCCACTGGGAAAAGAAGATCAGAGATCAAGTTGTCTCTTTTAAGGTAGAGAATTTTGTTGGGGAAAACTGCCTCTATAGTAGGTTTTTACTTTGGGCTTTCTCTACTACAATATAATGATGCCCTGCTCCAGACCAACACATAGATTTTCCTGGTAATTAGCAAAACAAAAACAAATGCAGTCATTGTAGCTGCCTTGCACAATGCATTTGCAACTCACGGCATCTGAATCCTTACAAACAAGATATGTCTTTGTTAAAGTTTAGAACATTTTCAGGTAAGAAATCAGTCATGGAAGAAATCAATATTAATGAAAAAAAACAGAGTGAAATTAAAAACAATATCAAAATAGGGTTGGAAAGATGGCTTAGTGGTTAAGGTACTTGCTGGCAAAGCCAAATGACCTAGGTTCGTTTCCCCAGTACCCGTATAAAGCCAGATGCTCAAGGTGGTGCATGTTTCTGGAGTTCATTTGTAGTGGTTAGAGACCCTAGTGCACCCATTCAGTCTCTCTCTCTCTCTCTCTCTCTCTCTGTCATTTTCTCTCTATCTGCCTTTTCTCTCTCAAATAATAAATAAAAATATAATATTTTTAAAATATTAAAACAAA
Organism: Dipus sagitta; assembly: GCA_036346955.1. Lineage (NCBI taxonomy): Eukaryota > Metazoa > Chordata > Mammalia > Rodentia > Dipodidae > Dipus > Dipus sagitta. The sequence goes on from CM070788.1 coordinate 18,137,322, forward strand.
ATGCCACAGGAATGATAGAAGAGGTATTTACAAAAGAATAAAATAAATAAATATAATAAAAACTTAAATGTTATTTGCAGGGTATGACAAAAAATTAATGCAGAAAAAGAAACTTAAATAGGAATTCAAGCAACACAGACATCATGCTCAGTTCAAAACAGAGCCAAAAGTTTTATTAATTCTCCTTTTTCCTCTATCTGATGAGGGGTCAAAAATGGGAAAAGTCATGTCACCTCTTATTTCTGCCTCCCTCTCACTCACAGAAGTAGGTGAAACTATGATTCTATTATAGATTTACTGGAATATATAATGTCCTAGTTCTTTAAAAACATGACATAGTAAATGGAGCCTAATACAATACTTGACAAAGTGGGCATTGAGCTGAAAGGTACACTTTTCAAATATTGTGTGAAGTCAGGCTGTGGTTGTGGCACACACCTTTAATCCCAGCACTCAGGAGGCAGAGGTAGGAGTATCACCATGACTTTGAGGCCAGTCTGAGACTACAGAGTGAGTTCCAGGTTAGCCTTGGATTAAGTGGTACCCTACTTTGAAAAAAAAAAGATAAAATATTATCTGATAGTAACCCTGATCCACAAAACTGATCACAACAAACTTGTATAATATTAAAGCACATGATGGTGCTGAAAAAAAAAAGATTAAAATTGTGCTACTATTTTCCAGTTGCTCAATTGTGCATACAGGTTGTATACAAGTGAACTGTGTTCAAGGTGCAGCTGTAATTAGCATTCCTATCTGCTCTCCCCAGCTTCAGCAGCATCTGTTGATTGTTCACAGGAATATCTGGGATGCAGTCTATGTGGAGACAGGCACTCACCAAAGCAAATCAGCGAAATGAAACTCTCTTTATTTTCCAATCTCAGGCCCCAGGCAATCAAAGAAATCGTGAACATCTGCCTGAATCTTGATTGTCGTGTTCCCTGACTCACTCCACCCTAACAAGCCACGATGAGTCTGTTCAGCATGTGTCAGAAGACCAGTCAAGTTAATTCAAATTAAGACAGAATAAATTGAATCCAGTTGGCATTGTGCACATTTGTACACGCAGTTTCAACAAGCGTCAACTGTGTTCTGTCATCTCGTGTTTGCAAGCAAAACAAGAACATATTGTCACATAATTCCAGAAATAAACAGGCTTCATCATAATTTTGTTTCTCTCATTTGCAGAATATGTTTTTGAGGGGTTGAAAAAAGTTGTGGGATTACATGAACTTTTCTAGTGTATTACATTAAAATAACATCATATTAAGGCTTGTTTATCTCCTCTTGGTTAGTTAGACTGTAAGTACCCAAATAGATTTTAAAGATTGAGATGTGTGAATGCTCACAATTTATGTTTCCAAGAGTGAACTGTCCTCAGGTCAGAGCCTGGTATTTAGTTCTTAAAATTTAACACAATGGTCATATTTTTAATGGTCAATGACAGATTTCCATCCTTGCTATTGGATAGCATCCTGCTGTATTACTTACCTTTCTGTACCTTTAAACTAAACTGGAGAATCTTCATAAGCAGAGAATTAGTGATGCGCAGGAATCTGTCAGGTTCTTAGCGGAAGATTGCATCATTACATCAGCATTAATTATCATCTATTCCATGTTACAGTTGTCAGAAGGAAACAACGTTCCATGATCCACCTCTGTTGATGCCAGGTTTGAGTCAAGTCACATGTGTCAAACGCCACTGAGTTTCTACGAATCTCCATAGCCTTTCCATATGGTTAAGTTGTGTACCAGGTGAATCAGAACATGGAGAAAAAAAAAAATATATATATATATATGACTTTTGCTTAATTAAGCTTTTATGTATTCTGAGTGATATCGCCCCCTGTTGTAGTCAGGTTGGCATTGCCAGCAGAAATCACCCAACTGAGAGCAATTGTGTGAAACTAAAAAAAGCTTATTTTGGTTAACAGACTCTAGGGGAAGCTCCACGGTGGCAGGGAAAAATGATGGCATGAGCAGAGCATGGACATCACCTCCTGGCCAACATCAGGTGGGCACCATCCGCAGTAGAGTGTGCCAAACACTGGCAAGAGGAAGCTGGTTATATTACCCATAACCCTGCCCCCCACAGTACCCTGCCCCCAACAATACCCTGCCCCCAACAATACACTGCCCCCAGGAGGCCTGAATTCTCAAATCTCCATCAGCTGGGAACCTAGCATTCCGAACACCTAAGTTTATGGGGGAACACCTGAATCAAACTACCACAACCCCCCTTTCCACACTTCATTAACAAAACAGGGAGAAAGGGGTATGAGAATCTGTGGTTCTGACTGCATTTGGTGATAGAACTGACAAGGTCGGGAGACCATCAGAATTTTAAAAATAGAAAATAATATAGCCTGTGATTTATAAGAAAGGATGTTCAAAATGCCAATGAAAAAAAACAACGCCTGGGCAGAGATGGATGAATATGAGTTTGAGTACTGTGAACTCGGCTGGATCTTCACTGCTACAAAATAAAGCGATCTGGTTCTCAGTAGGCTCAGGGGTGCCTCTGCCCTTCCTTTCCTGTAAATGGAATGTCCAGTAAACACCTGGTTGGCAAGTTGCATTGCTATACACACACACACACACACATACACACCCCTAATTTTATTTGTATATGAGTTAATTATAATACATAATCTTTTTTTCTAAAAGTTTCCACTGTTAAGTTAGCATTTCAGATGGGAAAACCCATAAAGATAAATACATTAACAAAAATCATAAATTGGGTAAATAAGTCAACATAAAATTTCTGATAATTGTTGTATCTTTGGGATGATTTCCAAGCACAATAATCTGGACAAGAATGATTTGCCTTGAGAGGGTCCCAGGCTGTATAGGGGCAGTGCAAAGCAGTCCTTTGAATAGCATTCTCTCATGTTGTGTTTGTGTGTGCCTATGTGTGTATACATGCCACTGTAAATGAAATTCAGACACATGTACCACATTGTGTGTCTGGCTTTATGTGGGTACTGGGGAGTCAAACACAGGTCCTTAGACTTTGCAGGCAAATTCCTTGACTGCTGAGCCATCTTTCCAGTCCTGAATGGTATATTTTTATAACAGATTTGAGAGATTTAAAATTAATCCAAATGTAGATTTCACTGATCATATACTATAAGAAATAAACTTCATTAATATCCAGGGGTACAATCCAATAGTTCTACTGAATGTGCTTTGCAAAGACATTATCTAAGTTCCCTTTCATTTTCTTTTGAAGCACTAGGATAGTCTTTTTCCTTTGCCTTTTTGGCAGGTGATCTGTCTTCATTTAGAGCTTCAGTCAAGTGCCTTTAACACACTGCTGCTAACAAGAACGGGGCTGCCTTCATCTCCTGTCAAAACAGATCCAGGAGAAATGACAAGGAGGACACGGAGAAATTACATAAACATAGAAAAAGCAACGATGAAAATTAAATATTCAAGCAACAGAAAAAACTCAATTAATGGGGCTGGAGAGCTGGCTTAATGTTTAAAGCCCTTGCCTGTGAAGCCAAAGGACCCAGGTTTGATTCCCTAGTACCCATGTAAAGCCAGATGCACTAGGTGGCATAGATGTCTGGAGTTCATTTGCAGTGGCTAGAGGCCCTGGTGCACCCATTATCTCCCTCCCTCCTTCTCCTCTCCCTCACATAAATAAATAAATAAATAGCTCAATTAATGAATTTTGAAAGATAAATGCATTACTTATAATAAAGCATTTTAGGCAAATAGTTAAGAATTGCCATGGAAAGAACAATAACTTTTTAAAACTTCTATTTCTTCACCTGGAATACCGATTATTTACTTAGAGTTCTGAGTTATTAAGAATCAAAAGAACCGAGAATGATCTAGAGCCAAATTTGGGGTTCAAGTAAGTTGATATTATCTGCTGGGCTTGTTGTTTATTAGTTATTGAATGACAGGCTGGCTTTTTTCAGATTGTTTTTAAAAACAAAATGAGAGAAAGAGTTGGCAGTGAGAATATTACTTGTCACATCAGAGTCCATTTTAGCACCTCCTGTCTTATTCATTGATGCTGGGTTTGACCATTAGTTTAAACTTCTAGAAGATTATGAATCTTTCTCTTCAAAATGTGATACAAGACTTACCCTCTTCATCCTGTAGAAAAACTCTATTAAAGCACGTAGTGAGATAAACTATTTTCATGCTATGATTTTGATAATATTCTTGATACTGGTTGCAAATTTGATAGTAAAGTCATTTGTAAAAGGGGTCGGGAGGATAACCAGCAACTCAATATGTTTTCTAAAAATCAGTGAATCAAGCCATCATCCCGTTTACATCCTGCATCTAAAAAATGCTTCATTTATTCGATTCCCCTCCATTATTCACTGTTCCATCATGCCACAAACACACTCTAAGAAAACATGAACAAGTAACAACAATAACAAAAAAAGCTTTGATTATTCCATTTCCCTCCATTATTCACTGTTCCTAATACAGTTACTGCTCACAATGTTTTAAGTTTTGAGTTTGACTTTTAGTAAAAACAATTGAATGACAATTTTTTATCTTCTCTTATTCTGCATATGTATCTTTTTTTTTTTTTACTTAGTATACCAATTGGAGACAATGACTGACATGTTGAAGGCATTAACTACCCCATTCTTTTTGAAAGAGTTATTGATGCCATGCTATTAAACAAGTCCTAAAAACGTTTCACAACTGAAGGTCTAAATGAACAAGCTCCTAGGTTTGAGGAGTTCCTTTCCAGACTCTCATTTTTGATGGGGATTTCCCAGGTGCTCCTCAAATGAGCCCCTGTGAGGATACTGCTATGACGCTGTGTGCACCGCTGCTCACAGAAGCCAAGGAATGGTGCCTAGCTGCTCATACGAGCTCTTCTAATTATTCTCCTATGAGCAACTGAGGATTCTCACAGATGGGTTTATCATAACACTCTGATAGCATTGTTTTGAATAACAACTGCCTTTTCATCCCAAGGAAACCCTGGAGGAAAATGCAACATGCAGATGGAGGACTTGACTATTAATGAATTAATGCCAAAAGTTTCAAGTATTCTTTCCTGATGCGTTGAATGTGCACAGTGAACTGTGTTTATAAGGGTACATCTACAAGTTGTTCACTGTTAGCATGCATTGATTCTTAGGGAATGACTGCATTTTCAAATCTTACACTTTTATCTCTGCTGAAATCATGACTGGGAGGTCTTGTATGAATGCTATTATTAATATTTCCAATCACTATCATTTATGTAATTTGAATTTCTTGCAGATAATACAAAATAGGATATACTAATTTTAGCGGTATAAATTTTTTAAGTTGGAAGATAGTCTGTGACCTGGGGCTGGGGAAGTGGCTTAGTGGTTAAAGACACTTGCTTGCAGAACTTGCATGCCCAGGATCAGGTCCCCAACCAATGAAATAAAGAAGGATGAGCACTCATGTGTATGGCCAAGAGACCCTGAAGTGCAGATAACTCAATACATTGTTAAAAAGAATATAGTGTATGAACTAAGATTCAGATTATTTTTCGCAATTAATTGATAAAATAATTTACTGATAAAAATCAATGAATCTTTTTATATAATTTCTTGCAAAAGCGAACATGAAAATTACTAGTGTACTGTTAGGACATTGTTAGTTCTATTTTCATATATATTCTTTCACAATTTTGTTAATTCATTATTATTATTTTAAATAAAAAAATTATTATATATGTATTTATATGGTAAACATATAGATTTGGCACATTTATATATATATATTGATTGGCATATATATATATATATATATTTATGTATAAATATATATGAGTAGCATTATATATGTATATATACATATACATACATATATGTATATATACACACACACACACATATATATATATATATATATATATATACACACACACACATATATATATATATGGTAAAAACTTTGGAACATTTCAGATTTCTAATAGGTTTTCAGTTTCTGTGACACAGAGGCCTATGCCTTTCTTGCTTGTCATTTATTAAATTTTGTCTTTTAAGCTTATCCAACTTTTGTGATAATAGGAAATATTTTTATTTTTCCTAAGGTCTGATAAAATTATCTTTCTCTGTACTGCATTCTATTTAGCATGTTAATAAATGAACCACTTTAATGTGAAAAGTGACACTGTACTTCTTTTGTTATCTTCATTTTCTCTTTGTGAGTAAATGATTCATCCATTACTATGTTTCAGACATCCTTTATGGTCACTGTCACTGGATCAACAATGTAATTAACAGTTTATTTATATTAATCTTCTACTTCTATTTACTATCTTAGTGGCATTTTTTCATTAACTGTAGCAAGTTCATTCATTTCAAACCTCTAAATATTGGTGATATTTATATGTATGGCACTCTAGGAATATTAGAAATGTACTTAATGTTATAAATGGTTTTCTTTTGGACAGATTTTAAAATAATCTATATGCAACTGTACAGAAATCATAATTAATAGGAAATGTTATGCTTCTTCTGAATGCAAGACTTAAAGTCAGGCTGGAGAGAAGGCTTAGTGGTTAAAGCCCTTGCCTGCAAAGCCTAAGAACCCATGTTCAACTCTCCAGATCCCATGTAAGCCAGACTCACAAGGTGACACAAGTGCTCAAGGTCACACAGATGCACAAAATGGTACATGTATCTGGACTTTAATTGCAGTGCACGGAGGCCCTGTGCATCAATTCTCTCTCTCTCCAGCTCTCACTGTCACTCTCTCATTAAAAAAAAAAAAAAGTCTATTAGGCTTGCCTCCAAAAAAAACCACAAAACTTGGGTGGAGATATGGCTTAGTGATTAAGCGCTTGCCTGTGAAGCCTAAGGACCCCAGTTCAAGGCTCAATTCCCCAGAACCCACGATAGCCAGATGCACAAGTGGGCACATGCATCTGGAGTTCGTTCACAGTGGCTGGAGGCCCTGGTGCACTAATTCTTTCTCTCTCTCTCTCTCTCTCTCTCTCTGCCTCTTTCTCTCTCTGTCGCTCTCAACTAAATAAAAATCAGCAAAAACATTTTTAAAAAATCACAAAACTTAACATCAATTAAATTCAAGGTAAAAGATACTTTTTTAAAAAATGACAATACAATTAACCAGCTATTTCCAGATACAATGCTACAGTGGTGAAATATTTGCCAGCTTTTAGAACATTTATAATCTAAATGAGCTGATTTTAGTGTAACCTGTGTGATTTCATGAAATCCCTTTGAAGCAGAATAAAATGCTGCCAGACTCCAGCTCAGTCTCTTCTAGACTGTGTAAAAGAAATGGGTTAAACAACAAGCAGGGGGCGCTGCAGCGTCATGAAATCAACTGGAATGGCCTGACAGGAATCTGCTCTGACTTCCTAAGACTTTGACTATGGAAAACCACCAAAAAACAAACCAACACAACAACAAAAAAAGACTTTAACCATGATTTTTAACTCCGTGGGATGTAATTTTGAATGACATTGGAAGACAGTTCTCTGTTATAAGTTTATTCTTGAGTCCTAAGGTAAATTTCCCTAATACATGATATGGGTAAATAAGGTTAGAACTTTGATGCTTCTTATCCAGTAAATGTTTTGTAAAAACATGTGTTTCTATTGAAAATAAAATTTGAAGTTCAGTTTTATTTAGAATTTTTCTTACTTAGGACATATGATATAACTGTTTCAGTCAGCTTCAGGTTGTTGGTAGAAAACACTTGACCAAGAGCCCCTTGTGGGGGAAAGGGTTTACTTTGGCTTATAGACTCAAGAGGAAACTCCATGATGGCAGGAAAAAATGATGGGTGGAATGAGCACAGGGTGGACATTGCCTCCTGGCCAACATCAGGTGGAGGTGGACTGTAGCAGCAGGAGGGTATGCCAAACACTGGCAAGGGGAAGCTAGCTATTACACCCATAATCCTGTCTCCAATAGTACACTGCCTTCAGGAGGCTCTAATTCCCAAGTTGCCACCAGCTGGGGACCTAGCATTCAGAACATGAAGTTTATGGGGGACACCTGAATCAAACCACCACATTTTGCCTTTGGCCCCTATACACTGATAACCATCCATGATATCAAATTCATTGCAATCAGTCCAACTTTAGAAGTCTGCATAGTGTCTATCTTTTTATTCCAACGATGTCAAAATATGCCCATAGTTCAAGGTCTTTTAACTGAGCCATAATATCAAACAATCATAATGGCACAGAATAAACACTCACACTGCAAAAGATGGCACTGGGCATAGGAAAGAAATATTCAGCCAATACAAGACTTAAAACAACCAGGGCAAACATAAAACTCTGTAGCTCCAAATCCTACAACTCTAGCCAGTGACAAGTCTCCAAGTCTAATAATTCTAACCAATAACAAGTCTCTGGAGTTTCCATTCCACCCCTCCAGTTAGGCTACTCACAGTACTGGAAAATTTCATCTGGTGCCAGCAGCTCTCCTTGGCAGCCATTCAGAATCCAGACATCTCCTTTGGGTCTCTCCTGCTGCCCACAGTTCATCCTCATGGCTCCATCGATCCTCCACACAGGTAATCCAATAAGCCTAGTTCACCCTCCCCATGGCTATTTCCAAAAAAAAAACAAAACCTTGTTGCAAATTCAATGAATCTCTCTTTCCTGAATTTCTTATACTCTATAATATCAGGGGGGATACCAATTTGTTAATTCAGGGGGGGAATAAAGGAGACTTTGAAAAATATGACATTCCTTTAGCATTCAGACCCCTTCAAAAGAGTTTTCATACCTCCTGTTGTCCCAGTGCAGATCAGCTGGCCCAATCCCAATGGATGTAATTTCTCAAATAATTGCAGCTGAATTTTTTTTTTTCTGTTACATATGCCTCTGTTCACATAAGTCCACTTCTATGCAATGCAACCCTACACAAATCCTCAGGACACGGGCATGACAACAAGCTTCTCACACAAACTTCCCTTAGCCCAGTTCAGGCAAAGTGCTTTCTCATCCGCATAAGCCGAACCTCAGAGTCCATAGTCCTTCCTGCATTCGGGTCTCCCGACTCTGACCATCATAGTTCATCAATCTGTACTTACAGCACTGCAAGGCATCTCTTAGGCGAAGGTTTCAAATTCACCCACATTTATCCTTCAAACCAGTTCCAAATGACCAAAGTCTTCTTGTAGCAATGGCCCCAGTTCTCAATACTGTTTTTACTGTTGTAGGCAGACTCCACTGACAGACAGACCACAACAAAGAGCACGCTGTGGCAGGAACAGGCTTATTCTGGCATAGAGACTCGAGGGCAAACTCCATAGTGGCACGGAAAATGATGGCATGAGCAGAGTGGACATCACCTCCTGTCCAACATCAGATGGACAAGAGCAGCAGGAGAGTATGCCAAACACTGGCATGGGGAGGCTGGCTATAACACCCATAAGCCAGCCGCCAACAACGCACTAACTCCAGGATGCTCCTATTACCAAATTGCCACCAGCTGGGAACGTAGCACTCAGAACACATAAGTTTATGGGGGACACAAAGTAAGCCACCACAATAACTAGTTCTTAATTTAGTTGACATAATTATGTTCACATGTATAAGGGAAAATTCCATGTCTCTTACTTTTTTGTTACATATTAGAAGGTATCAAATAAAAAAAAAACACCAGAGCAATATTCTTTCTAAATATAAATTTAATGAGAATATTGAAATGAAATATTTTTCTAGATGAATGAACCATAAATTCCACGGGTAATTGCTATAATTTTGCTAATTTCAAAAATATCATGTTTGTGGGATGTGTGCCTGTGTGTCTGTTACAGTGATCATACATTGATTTATTGAGTGAATAAAAAGATATTCTGACCCAATATCATCAGTTGTTGATTTCTATACTGACAAGAAATCAAGGATTTGATTTTATGAATTAAATTTTCTGAACATATAGATAGTGACTTTCAAGTATCCTACTGAAATGGCCAAGTAACTATTCATCATTTCTGTGGAAAGTGGAATAAAACCCATAAGTCTGATCAGTGAGAAAACCAATGGGTGTAACGATTCCTATGCTATACATTTATGATATAAATTTTCTTTAATTTTTAAATCTTATTTATTTATAAGGAGAGAGAGAGAGATTATGGGTATGCCAGGGCCTTTAGCTACTGCAAAGAAGTAGTCACCACTTTGTGCATCTGGCTTTACATGGGTACTGGGGAATCAATTCTGGGTTATTAGACATTGCAACAAAACACCTTAATTGCTGAGCCACCTCCCCAGCCCTGGTATGAATTTTCTAGGTACTTTCAGACCAATCACATTAGTCATCAAGCTGGGTCATCCTTGTGCACTACATTACTTATGTAACCTTTCACCTTCCTTCTATCAGAAGAGACAAGGATCCCTAATTAGAGATTGTGTTAATTCCATTGTGTTATTGCAGTTATGTTTGCCTTATAGACAGATAAGAGCCCCCAATGCTCAGTTTCATTTTATGAATTGGAAAAGGGTCTTTAGCTGGCAGCCTGTGCTCTATTTTACTTTCTCTCCTCTCTCTCTCTCTCTCTCTCTCTCTCTCTCTCTCTTTCTCTCTCTCTCTCACCTTCTCTCTCTTAAAAACAGCAGATGCCTAGAGCAACCTTATTTGTAAGAGGCACACTCAGACCTCTTCATTTTCTCTACAATCCATACCCTCTACTTCTCTAGGACTTCTCTCCAGACTTGTACCCGTAACTTTCTTTAGAGGAATGTTCTTTTGCCACTGAAAGTTTGGAGTACTTGTACATTTGGGAGTATGTAACCCTCTGGGTAGCACTTAATCAGTGACTGACTGGTCAGTGAATTTGAAAATCTAACTGTGTTGCTTTGGGAAGGTCAAACAATACGGTGTAATTTATGTTCTAGAGTTCATTATGGGTTCAGACTGAAGCTGAGATTTTTCTTTTTCTTTCCTTTTTTCTGCTTTCTTCATTTCTTACAAATATCCTCCAGGGTCACTGCCTTAATAAATCACTTTCACACATACAGTGTCACAATATTTGCTACTGTAAGAATGTGACTTGAGCCAAGGAGACTTTCTACAGCTATTTAAAAATTGTTCTAATAAAGATTACCACCACATAGGAAGATGATCTTACATAGATAACTCTGTGTGTGTGTGTGTATACATGCGCGTGTGCTCGCAAGCGTGCATTCTTACACAGAAAACAGTCAGTGAAAGAATGCATTAGTATTGAAGACTTCAGGTTTTATAAGCATAATACGCTGGAACAAAGAAGAAACACATGTATTTAAATGGACGTATAAGATAAAATATAACCAAAATAGATTTAAAAATACAGTTGTATGTGAAAAAGAAAATGTAAATGAAAAAAAATCCCATGTGTAAGAAATGTGTGTCTTGACATCATGCCTTGTCTCAGAACTGATATTTTTGTTGTTGTTATTGCTTCGCCAGTTTTGCATGCCTGCAAATACTACAACATGTGGCTCCTCCACAGGCTCATGGTTTTACTACTTGGTTCTGAGCTGGTGGCATTGTTCTGAGAGGCTCTGGAACATGAGCGGGCAGAGCACCGCTAGCTGAGCGAAGTAAGTCTTTGGAGTTGGATTTTGAGGCTTGCAGCATAGCCCCATTTCTACCTGAACGTTCCCTCCTTCCTGGTCCCATTATCATGTGAACAATCAGAAGCTGAAAGTGCCAATCATCATGGACTGGAGCCACACCACCCTGTTTTTCACAGACATTTTAGACTGTTTGCTTTCAAACTATGGCCCCCTAAAAATCCTTAAACTAACCTTAATCTCCTTAATCTTCTCCTGTTTCTCTCTCTCTCTCTCCCTCCCCCTTCTCTCTTTCTCTGTTATATTACCTATCTTTTTCTTCCTTCTTTTCCCTTGGTGCTGGCCTGTAACTCCCAGTATCAGCGTGTGGTTAACATCCACAATGAGCTGTTGATTAGAGACACTTACAAGGTTTCCCACAAGAAGACAGATTTTTGTCAGAGTACTTGATGACCCACCAAACTTTAGTGGTAAGACCCTACTGCTGAAGACATCATATGCTATTGGTATGGAACATGAAGTGACCTGGCTGGAATCTGGAAGAGAGTCAGTCCCCAGATAGTTAGCTTGTCTAGTGCCAAAAGTTGCTACATGAGCAACTGGGAGAAAATGACCAACATCTGTCCAAGCAACTAACTCATGGTCTAAGCTACTCAGCAGCAAACAACCTGACATGATGCTCACATAAGTGCAATAGTGGCACATAGCCATGCTGGGTAGCCAACTGCTCTTCATTTGGCTAATGGATCTGCTCAATGGAACAGAACCCATAGCTGGAACTGGGAAACAAGTCAGAACCATTTTCAAAAAATGAGCCTGCCCTCCAATATCAAGCTCCCACCAACTGTGGGCTACAAAATGGCCTAAACCTACTAAATTCTCTCTAAAATAATAATGGTTATCCCATTTATATGGTCCTGACTTGACTTTCTGTTGGAGGGTTTGCTTATCTTTTTCTGATGGACGCAGAACCTGAGGAGCGAATCAGCCCATCGCACCTCACCAGGGCCCCAACTGAAACCATAGAACAACTGGCAAGATGAGCAAGAGTGCTGCTTTCTTGGTGAACCTCGGTACCAGCACAAGGGTGAAGGGAGTTATACACAGAGAACACTCAACTCCTACCAAACGAGCTATTCAGAGACACAGGGGCTCCGAAGACCTCATTACTGAAGTAGACCTAAAATGAACCCAACATGGCTCAGGGAAAATCATGGAAGAGGGGCTGGAATGATTGTTAGAGCCACAAGTTGGGATATTATGCACAGATATTGCCTCTTACCCATAACTGATGGCTACCCCCACAATGCACGACCCATATTCTACAACAAGGAGGGTCCCTTCAGAGGAGGGAGGACAGGGAAGAAATGAATGATGGTACCAACATGGCTGTATACACACTGTGTACCTAACTAATAATAATAATGATGATGATAATAATAATAATAAATCCTTCTTAAGTTTTTCCTGCTAGGTATTTGGTTGTACTGACAAGAAAAGTAACTAATAAAATCTGTACGGATGTCTGAGGTTTTTATTGTAACAAACCTGACCATGCGGTTTGTAGACCATTCGAAAGAGTTTCCAAGAAGCATGTGAGAGAGTTTGGAGTTGCCTGCTAGAGAGGCCATATCACGCTATGAGGAGAACTTAATGATTCTGGTGGGAGTTCAGAAGACAGAATGCTGACAGAAGTGTAGCTAGTAAAGATTGTGCTCATGAAGTGTCAGAAACGAAGGGGGATGCCATTTAGCATTTGACAGAGGTCATTCATTATACATTCTGCCAAAGAATCTGGTTATCCTCTATGCATGCCCTAAAAACATGAGCGAGACTGAGTTCAAAACTAAGGGACAAGTTTTTAAGCAGAGTTTTAAAGATTTAGAAGTGTTTACCTCAAAATAAATAACAAATTTATACATATTTAACATTTTTTATTATTTACATATTTAACAAATAATATATTTAATATATAACTAATAACATTATATATTTTAGATAATACTTATAAGTATATTTTATATATGCTTTTCCTACTTTTATTCTGAGAATATTAGAACAATAAATTATTAAATATAAGAAATGCCAGACATAATGGCACATAAATATAATCTTAGCACTTTCTAGGTTGAAACAGGAGGATTGTCATGAGTTTGAGATAATCATGGGCTACATAGTGTGAGTTCCAGGTCAGCCTAGTCTACAGAGCGAATCCTCATCTCAAATAAAGATTTTTAAATGGTAATTAAAAAGGAAAAGAAAATACAGAAATTAATCATAAGTGAATCAAGGTCATCTATATATCTCTATTTCACTAAATGTCATTTAATCCTCCAAAACACATCAGACAAAATCATCAAGCCACATACTCCATTATCTCAAGTCCAGTGAATTTTTATTGGTTATATAATGGGATTTCCTGAGCATGTTCAACTATGTCCTTCCCAAGTTTTGCCTTCTTACCCTTAGTCAGGCAGAATCTCTACGTTCTCTCCTGCCTATTCTGATTTTCTCTTATGTGATTTTCATCATCTGCCCATCTCCAAGATGCCAATCTCAGCCCACTGCCCTTTCAGCTTTACACCTGCCTAGACAGCAGCACCCAGTCTCATCTATATGCTAATGACAGGCGAAGCTCTGTCAGTCTTTGTCTTCAGTCAGTTCTGGCTTTAGCCTTGTTTAATCAATTGCCTCCTTATCACTTTCAATATCCTGTAGTCACCTCAAACTCAGAATGTATAAGACTAAACTTATCATTCTTATCCCTCAAACTTACTTTTTTCAACATTGCAAAAAAATTATTGGAATATAAATTTTCGAGCAAAGTTAGAGGCATTATCCCCCTTAACCACCCTGCCCTAATGTATTTGTAATATTCTTTAACATTGAAAAGTTAAATTGTATATGTAACCTCTATTGATATCCATTTAAAATCTAATACTAATCTTTTATGTAAGGAAGTAAAATCAATAACAGGCTCCCCTTCTGCCTTTTAGGTTCAAATAAGAAAACATAAACTTTGACTAAACAGTTTATAAGTGAATTTTGATAATTAACATTTCCTTAGTGAATTTTCTACCAGATACAAATAAAGGAAAGGCTTGGGTCTTTCTGTTTTTTATTCCCATATTAGAACAAAGGTTAATTTATGCATTTTAAACACTGAGTATATTTGAGAAATCTTTGAATCAAAGGTTACACAAATCACATTTTAAGTTTCTTAGAAGTCTCAGCTGATTTTCTTATTTTAACAAACTGACTACATTTTCTTGCATATATAATCAGAGAAACTGGAATAAGGCATGCACCAGAAGCTAGTGCTTCTATAAAGGAACTCTAGAAATCCTCTAGGAAACCACACAAAGGCGGGGTGTTACTGCAGGACACTGGTTTTAATTTCATGAGTGGTAATTTCAGAACCACTGTAGCAGCGACTCACATATTTATTGGTTCACAGTGGTTTATGCATGTGAACATCACTTCTCTTAAAAGATAGCTTAGCAAGCTGGGCGTGGTGGCATCACATTTAATCCCAGCACTCAGGAGGCAGAGAACAGAGGATCTCCATGAGTTCAAGGCCAGCCTGAGAATACAGAGCGAGTTCCAGATCAGCCTGTGGGCTAGTGAGGCTCTACCTCAAAAACACAAAAAATAAAAACAAAACAACAACAAAACAAAAAGGTATCTTAGCCATTAAAGGACTTGCTTGCAAGTCTGCTGGTCTGAGTTCAACTCTCCAGCAAACATATAAAGCCAGACAAAGTAGTACATGTATCTTTGATCCTAAGCATGCCTATAGCAATGGAAAGCGAGCCAGGAGAATCTAGAAGCTTGTGACCTAGCTAGACTAGAATAACTACATACACTAAAAGGAAACAACAAAAGATAACAAACAAGAGAGACCCTGTCTCAAGCAAAGTGGCCATACACACACACACACACACACACACACTCACACACACTCACAAACATTCTGAAAGCATTTTAAAGCCTGTATGACTACTAAATGAAGTCATCAGATACCTAGGCTAGCTTCTACAGGAAAAGTCATATAATAACAACAATGATAACATCACTCTTGTTGGAGTTACCTTCTCGTTGCTAGGGCCAACCACCTGACTACCAAAAGTACCCCATG
This sequence comes from Dipus sagitta, assembly GCA_036346955.1. Lineage (NCBI taxonomy): Eukaryota > Metazoa > Chordata > Mammalia > Rodentia > Dipodidae > Dipus > Dipus sagitta. Next base: position 18,152,972 of record CM070788.1, read on the forward strand.
GGAGGAAAGTTGCTTGTTTTGGCTTACAGTCTCCAGCAAAACCTCCGTGATGGCAGGGAAAGCATGCATGGGCAGAAGCTGGACATCATCTCTGCCGCAGCAGGTGGGCACCCCTCCTTCCTTAGCAGGAGGGCGAGCCAGTTAACACTGGTAAACTGAGGCTAACAAAATCTCAAGGCCCATCCCAAGATACAGCACCTTCAACTTGCCGTCAGCTTGGAACCATGCGCTGAAAACACACGAGTTTATGGGGACACCTAACTCAAACCACCACAGCTGTACATGAAGCCGTGCTTCCCCCCTCCCGCCCCCATCCTCGCCCCGCCCCCGTCCCCGCCGGAACTTCAGGCTCCCACAGGCAATTATATCTCTTCAACCAAAACTAAGTAATGTTCAGGATTGTAATAAGTTTAATTTCAAAGTTTTTCATGGATATGGAAATCCTGTCTTTGAACTAAAATATACTGAAAGGTCTACTTTACTAAATAAACTTTATTCTTCTTTATTTAAAAAAAGGTCTAATTTGATATCAAGCCATTTTAAACAAAATTTATACAATGGAACTCCTCTTTAAATGTCAATTGATTTCCAGGCTTTTATTATATTTTCAAACCAACATATTTGGCACCTTTAAGATGCCCTTAGAGTAAAACACCTTTGAAGTAAACACTCCTAGAATTTTAAGTAATGAAAAACAGCTATAAACTAGAAAGGGAATGCAGGTTAAAAAGAACATATCATCAATGTACATGGTCACATTCTTACAAGGTGACCTGATCTTTAAGTAATCATCCATGCATTTATGACATGTGAAAAAAGACAATCTAATATGAACCACATGAAAATAAAATGTTGACCATCATATCTTTTTCACAGTTGTAGAGAAATAAAATTAAGTAATAGGATTATTAAATTAAAATTGAACAAAAAAATTAAATTTCTCCTTTAAGAAATAAGGCTTACAATACCAAGATCCAGTTAAGGGCAGTGCCATTCTTGACAGCCCACAACAGGGTAAATTATGACTACTTTGATATGCCATCTCACTGTTATCAGAATGGCTAACATCAAGAAAACAAATCAAGTTTTTAAATTTTTTTAGTTTAATTTAATTTTTTTATAAATTCTGGATACTATCTTCCTATCTACAAAATAGCTGGTGAATATTTTCTCCCATCTTCAGGTCATCTGTTCATGTTGCTGATAGTTTCCATATGTCCCATTTGCCAATTATTGAATTTATTTCTGTGCTCTTTGAGTCATGTTTGAGCAAAACAATCACCAATGAGGAAATGTGATAGACAGGTCACAAATGAGAAACACATATGACCAATAAGAATTTTTAAGACATGTCCAACATCCATAGCCCTAAGGGAAATGCAGATTAAGATCATTTTGAGATGCTATCTCACCTCATTCAAACGGCTGACAACTGCTGTTGGGAATGTGGGGAAAGCAAAAACTCATGGTCACTCCTGGTGGGAGTGCAGCTAGTACAACCCAGCTTCAAATCAGTGTGAAGGTTTCTCAAAACAGTTAGAAGGATAGCTGCCATATGAGATAGCTGAACCACTCCTGGGTATATCACTGAGTTGGTTTGATTGTAAATGTCACCCATAGCCTCAGGTATTTCTTAAACATTTACTTAGCCCTTAACTGGTAGAGCATTTGGCAGGTGGAGCCCTGTTAGAGGAGGTGTGTTACCTGGAGTAGATCCTGAGTCCAGACCTAGGGTGTGTTCTGAGCCAGCTTAAGCTCTGGCTGTTTGCTCTCTCTCTCTCTCTCTCTCTCTCTTTCTCCCCTACCCCCCATGGATATATGATGAACTGAGTCAGCTTCCTCGACTATGATGAAACCTGCCCTGGAATCTATTAACCTGAAATCAACCCTTTTCTCCCATAAGCTGCTTCTGTTCAGGTATTTATTCCAACAATGGGAAGGTAACTGTGACAATACCCAAATTACTCTATGTCCTCCTACAGTTATTCTAGCACATCCATGTCTATTGCTGTGCTATTTACATTACATAGGAAATAGAACCAACATAGATGTCTATCAACTGATGAATGGACAATGAGAATGCATTATACAATGGAATTTAAAAAAATATTTTTATTTAGAGAGAGAGAGAGAGAGAGGGAGAAGAGATATAGACAAAGAGAATGGGTGTTCTATGGCCTCCAGCCACTGCAATAGAGCAAATTACAGGTATATGTGCCTCTGTGTGCATCTGGCTTTACATAGGTCCTGGGGAATCAAAGCTAGGTCATTAGACTTTGCAGGTAAATGCCTTAACCACTGAACACTCTCTCTAGTCCCTACAATGGAATGTTAATCAGCATAAAGAAAGATAAAACTTGCAGGAAAATGGATGGAACTGGATAATATACTAAGTGACATAACCCAGACTTAAGATAAACTCTGCATGTTCTCTCATATATAGATTCTTGCTTCAAATTTTTACTTTTTGTATTTAAGTTAGAGTGAGCATCAGTAGAGGCCAGGAAGCTAGAAACCAGACATGAGAAGGGGCAAAAAAGAAGGGGCGTTAAAAGATGAGATAGAACACATGCAAAATGAGAGTAAAGGAGCTGAATTCCTATATGTAGTTCAGACTCTCATGTTCATTGCCACTTGCTCTTTTATTGAATCAGTACCTTTCCCCTACTTCTGACCCCTCTGATCACAAGTCATGCTCAAGAAATTAGAAGACCATGAACTGCTTTTTGAGCAATGGCTTGGGAAAACTGAAGTTAACCCTCACATTCCTAGAATAAAGAAGAAAAGCCACACAATAATATTGGCAGATTTTTTTTTAAAAAAATGACAAAAACCCAATATTCATTGAGATAAAACCTCTCATAAACTGGGATTGGAAGAGACTTCTCCAACTTAAAGAATGTCTGAAAAAATATTTCATAAGAAAAGCAAATCATTTTACACATGTCATATACATGTGTGTTTTACATGCGTCACCCAGCTCAAATGATAATTTAGCTTTATTCCTGTAGGATTTTACTTGTGTACCAACATATGTTTTCTGGCATCTTCTATATACAGTGAGTCATGATAGCTGCTGAAGATAACATAGTGAAAAATGTTAATATACCATCATGATCTTACATTCCAGTTGGGCTACAGGTCGCTGCTGTAACAACTGAAATAATAAAATGTGCAATATCTAAGCTGGGGAAGTGCACACTCTGAAGTGTAATGATCATCCTAACATCCTAGGTAGAAGAAAGCTCACACGTCTTTGTTTTCATTGAGAACCATGGGGGCCAAGGGAAGTGCTGGGACCATGAGCTGCTTCAGCACATTGGTGATCTCCACAGGAATGAGGAATTTAGAGGTCAGCCCATAGTCGGGGGAAATTGTCAAAATTATTTAAGCAGGAGAAGGAGATAAGGTAAGGCTATCACATTGGATAAGGTTATACAGACATGGGAAACATTTTAAATTAGAAGAATGGATCTTCTCAAGGAAAGATAAAGAGAACTGTAGTACAAGGGATTCTAAGGGAGCATTCAAAGACTAGGAGAGCCTTCAGTATCATGGCAATGCAGAGAAATTTAGGTTAAATGCTGTCTTCTGTTATTTGAATTTGCAGAGGGGTTATAAGAGGAAGATCCCCAAACTCCCAGCTGAGTCTGTAAGGAAATAAACTCAGCAGGAGGCATTGGATGTGTTTATCAGAGTATCAGGTGTGTGGAACTAGGGACAGCTAAATGTCACTTGCAGGTGATTAAGTAAGGTAAAGAAATTCTTGAGAGAAAAATCTGTTATATGTGATGAAAAAGGGTCAAGGGCATAGCCATGGATTACATTAACATTAACTAATGACTGAACATTTGAATATAAAGTTGGTAAAACTCAGATTTTGCTACACAGATGTTTATAGAATGTTTATAGAATGACAATTTCTGACTAAATTTCATTTCAAAATAGCAATTTGAGGGGTACAATGAAATCTTGATAATACTAAATTTGCCTTTCTTAGTTTAATATTGTACCAACTAAGCCTATCTAATCTTCACCATCTCAAAATAAACTCATGTTCAGTGCTCTACCTCATCATTTCAAGGATGCAAATTATTTTAGAAATAAATTAAATCCTTGATCATTATGAAAAAGAATGATACTCTTCCTCTCATTTCTTCTTGAATGCTCAGGTGGTCTTTATTTACTGCACAGTGGATATCATCTCTTGCAGGTCAGAGGTGAATGAGCCTTGAAAGGGTAGAAAATGTTTAGGAACTGAAGGATTAAAGGCTTATACCCCCACACCCGCCTGGGAGAGAGAGAGAGAAAGAGAGAGAGAGAGAGAGAGAGAGAGAGAGAGAGAGAGAAAGGGAGAAAAGGAAGGAGGGAGGGAGGGAAGGAAGGAGGGAATGGGTGTACAAGGATCTCTAGCCCCTGCAAAGAAACTGTAGATGCATTCGCCACTTTGTGCATCTGACTTTAGATTGGTACTAGGGAATCAAAATTGGGTCATTTAGACTTTACTGGCAAGCACCTTAACTGCTGATCCATCTCTCCAGCCAAGCTTGCAGCATTTTTATATATTAATTTCAAATATTTTCAATTATAAAACCAAAACTCCTTTCACTGACATGATTAAGGGGAAGTTTTTGAGTACCTAAATAACTTTTCCATTAAATATGTAATTAATACTGATAAATAATGAAGTGATCTTTAAAAAATTACTGAGTTCATTAATTTCTTGGAAAATTCTATCGGTAATATTTCATGTACATTGCTGCTTATTTATTTATGACACTGATAAATAAATGCAATAAATATGTGATTCTCAATAGGCTACAGGGGTGTTTTCAAAGACAAAGAAGCATTTTAAATGAAAAAATAGAGAGCTCAATGCTGTTTTAAATATCACGAAAGTTTTTCTTCAATGAAAAACAAAACTTAGATAAAAACATTTAAAGTACCTGCAAGTCTAGAAGTGCACATATAATAATCTATGAACCATAAAATACTTGCTCTCTGAATTCTGCAAGATTTTTTTTTCTGAGTCTAAAACAACTTGACATTTCTGAGAAACTATAATACAATAATTTATACAGTACCACTATTACACTTTCCAATACATAACAAATGTCAAAATTCTCTGTTTGTTGAGGTTATGGCGTTTGTTCTGGCCCATAGTCCCATAAATACTTAAAAAATAATTTCTTAGAGTAACATGTTTGTCTTGACCGAAGAAAATTGCCATCTGTCCATTCTAACAACCTTAAACTGATCTGAAACTTGTCTGATTGATTTTTAAGTGACAGTTCCTGATTTAAAACTAGCTTTTCTTATAAGAGTCTACCATGTTGGAACCTCTGTTGATAGAACCTTTTTCTTATACCATTGGTTAATAGTTAATTTCATGTAGTTCTTTCTATTCCGTTTCTTCTCATTCTGTTTGAACTTCACATTTATAATCTTTAGTATGATTATTCTGTTTCTTGACAATGTTTTCATATTTCTTTCTCATTCTTACTGCTGAATTAGAAATGTAATGCTACGAATAGCATATCAGTTTTTATCTTTGCTTATGTATCTATGTTAATTTCTGTATCATTGTCTGGCACACATCTTTTTTCTACATGCCACTGATCTGCTTTTTTTAATCCCTAAGAATATTATTCAATTTATAATTTTCCATAATTTGTTTCATAACATATAATCATATTTAATACTTATTCTTCTGTTCTAGTACTTTATTCTTGAATTTCTAGAGTGAAATAAATTGAGGTCTTTAACTTATGTATGGGCTAAGCGGTGTTCTCAGAAATTTTAATTTCTCTAATTAAAAAAAATCATGGATTCCTATGGTGAGATAAACTTTCTATTGAATACAGAAAAGATTTTAAAATTTACCTCTACATCAAAATATTTCTCATGATGGGCATTTAAGCATGGTAGAATATGGCATTTCTGTGTTTTGTATCCTTAAGGGTGGTTTGGAAAGTTTAGTCTTGTCTCTGGTTAATAAATAACGATGTTTGCAGTTTTTGCCATTACAGCTTTTATAGAAAAAAAAAATACCTGTAATACTGCATATCTCATTTATCTGGCTGGCACATATTAGACTGGCACATGAGAACAACCACTCTTATTATAATACTAAGTCCAGCCACATTTGCTTCTTCTTGCTAGAAATCATGCATCTTATCACTTTATTGGAATTTTTAATTAAACTATGTAAAAGAACTATGGAAATCAAGTCACCAATGATTTTCTTGTCAATAAATTGACAGCATGAAATAAGTTTTCTTTAATAATTTTTATTTATTTGCTTTATTTCAGAGACAGAGAGCAGGAAAGTAATAGAGAGAGTGGAGGGAAGGGGAGAGAATGGATGATCCAGAACTTTCAGCCACTGTAAATGAACTCCAGACGCATACGCCACCTTGTGGATCTGAATTACGTGGGTCCTGGGGAATCAAACCTGGGTCCTTTGGCTTTGCAGGCAAGTGCCTTAACCACTAAGCCCTCTCTCCAGTCCTGAAATTAGTTTTGATGGTAAGAAATAGCCTTCACATCAGTCATGCTTTTAAAATGTCAAAATTATTACAGAATATCCGTTTCTATTTGGTGATATTATTCACATATAAAGAAACATTAATTTTATTCATGCTTAGATAAAAGGATAAGTTATCACTTTTAAAGAAAACTTGTCTCACCAAATATTTCTTTTAAAATATTGTTATTTTATTTATTGATCTGCACATGGACAAAGAGGGACAGAGTGAATGGGCACACTAAGGCCTCTTGCCTCTTCAAACAAACTCAATATGCATGTGCCAATTTGTGTGTCTGGCTTATTATGAATGCTGGGGAATTGAACCTGGGCTGGTGGACTTTGCAAGCTAGCATCTTTAACCACTGAACCATCTCCCCGGTCCCTCACTTAATATTTTATTTTCTAAAAAATCCTCTCAGGATGATCATTCAAATTTGCTATAGTCTGACCTCAAACATGAATGGAAAATCTTAAGACAGGGGAAGTGAAATAGCTACTTTTATATCTCATTTATGTTAAAGCTAAGCAAAACACTCTGTGCTCGTAAACACTGACTATAACTGATTTTAGATCTTGATATTGCAAAATGTTTTGAATATATTATTTACTTATTTTAGAGAGACATAAAGAGATAGAAAGAGAGAGAGAGAGAAGAAGGGAAGGAGGGAAGGAAAGAACGGGCATGCCAGGGCCTCTAGTCACTGCAAAGGAACTCCTAATGCATGCACCACCTTGTGCATCTGGCTATACATGGTTACTGGGGAATCGAACTTGGGTACTTAGACTTTGCAGGAAAGGGCCTTAACTGTTGAGCCATCTCTCCAACTTTGGTGGTAATGAAAAGAGATTATGACAGAGATAAAGCCTCTTGATGTGTCCCTTTTTGTAAAAAACAAAATACAACAATACTTAATATGAAGCCTTATTGTGAATATGTGATCTACCTTCCATATAATCTTTTACTTATGGTTTGTAAATAATTTAAAAAATATATGTTGATAGTCATTAGCAATCACTTTTTTAGACAAAATAAATAATGCTTATCCCTTTACCTAAAGTGATGTTCCTACAACTAAGCATTGCTAAAAAATCATAATCTCAAAGATTAAAAAAAATTCTCATAAGATTTGTTACATCAGATTGACCTCATGCAAATTAGACCATGATAGTTACCCGGTCTAATGATCATACTGGAATTTTTAAGAGGATTATTATTTTTTTTTCCAAAAAAAAAATATTTTTGTGGATCAGATGCAGTTCAGTTGGCCAGGTAACACATTTTTTTTAGCCTAGAATTAAATGACAGCAAATAAAATTATTCCTACAGATATTCAGTTAAATTAGGACTCTATTGAATCTTTAAAATCTAAATGTGGCCTAGAAAAACGCCATACTTAACCATGTGAGTCCTTATGTAGCAAGCTACAAACTTTTTCAATATGAAAGCAAGCTGACAACAGGAATTTGACAGTGACCAGTTGCTGAGTCAACCCTCAGTTGAATGAGGTGAGAATAGCGAAAACACAGATTTTAACCAATTAAGCTTTCTGTGGCATTCATATCCATCTTGTCACCTTACGTTCCCTTTTCTGTCTATAAATACCATCTACTTACACAGTAGATTTTAAAACAAAGAATTTGTTCCAGTCTCAGAGATACTAATTTGTGAATCTTTTTTTTTCGTTCTTTTTTGCCCAAACTCCTTAATTCAAATTGTCCAAAGTTCTTTTAACATTCATAACATGATTTATTTCCTGCTGTTCAACCCATTCCTATAATTTGGATAATTTCTGGATTAGCTATAATGAAATGGGTCCCTTTTCTATGATCACGCTGGCCTTTTCTTATCATATTTTAATTAGTATTTTGAAATTTCAATTGTAGTACAAAATAGATTTCCTTAATTCCTTGTAATAAGACAATGAAATTTTCAAGAGGAGTCTGATTATTTTAATTAAAAGCCCCTGTTCTTTGAATGTGAAAGCAACTTTAGCCTAACATGACCATTTCTTTAAATACATTAACTCATTAAAGCACAAATGTGATGGTAGCTATGAGCCTGCATTACAAAGAGCATGTTAAATCTGCCTTTAATCATTCACAGTGAAATCCCTGATGAACTAATATTGCTAAATACTTGACATTGCAGGCATGCATCATTAATAAGATGAAAACTTCAGCTTGATTCTGTCGTACAGGTACACTCATTGACAAATGTCTTCCACTCCTCCACCTTAACCTTACGTTAGAACTTGCCAGGCCCCCACCCCCAGAAATATAAGGATACTCAAGTTTCAGGCGAATGATTTAAAAGATTTAAAGTTGAAATAGCTCTTAATGATGGCTAATGTATTTCTATACAATAGGAACTTTTATAGGATGTGAAGATTCACAATGTTTCCATGAAGTTGAATGTTTAGGGCACTCCACTCTCACATGAGAGCACTCTCTCTCACCTGACTGAATTTTATGAGTTTTGTCTTTTGGTTCTTGTATATCAAGATGACATAACCCAGTATCCATTTTTAATACTTATAGTTAACGTAGTGAAACAAATGTGGAATGAATTAATGTCTTTCCCTTATGTTCTTCTGCATTTTGACTGCCCAGGGAGGTAGGACTGCTCCTCGGCTCAAAGAGAGGTCATACCCATCATAAAAGAAAGTCTTCTAAATACCGATGCTTGTCCCCTTTCATTCACACTGCTCTGGCTCATGGCTAGAGAACCTGCTTTTTTGTTTGTTTGTTTTCTTTTTTCCAGGTAGTGTCTCACTGTAGCTCAGGCTGACCTGGAATTCATTATGTAGTCTCAGGCTGGCCTCTAATTTATGGCTAATATCCTACCTCTGCCTCCCGAGTGCTGCGATTAAAGGCATGTGCCACCACGCCCTGTGAGAAGCTGCTTTTTACAGATGGCAGTGAATACTGGGAAGACCCAAGACCCATGAGTACAACAAAGAACCAACTGCCTAGCCCTAGAGGAGCCGTCCCTGTCACATCTGCCAGGGCTCAGGAAACACTGCAGAGGAAATGACAGACTAAATACGAGTGCTGCTTTCCCTGCTAGCTTGAGACCCTCCCCCAGGGAGATAGCAGTGGACTTAGTACTCATCAAAGTAGAAAAATCAGAGGCTGCCATGAGCTCATCAGTTCAGCAGACTTGTAACATGCCCTCCATGGCTCAGGAAACACTGTGGAAGAGGGAGCAGAAAGAATGTGATAGCCACGGGCCAGGCAGGCATATTCTGAGCCATTGTCCCTCTATACTCAAGGCCCGACAGAGGAGGGAGGGTCCTTAGTGGAACGGAGGCAGGGTAGATGGAACCTAAGCATAAAACCCAATGAATATATGACTAACACAAAACATGTCACACAGCAAAGTTCTCAGTTTAGAAAAAGTGTTAAGAGAAAGCAAACTGCTTGTTATTCTTACCATTGATTTAAGCACAAACATTTTCCTTTCAGCAGCAGATGTTGAGTTTATTTTGCCACCACATATGAAGACGTTGCTCAGTAGATACCAGCTGCAAATCATGAAATTCGATTCAATTCTGAACTATTGGCCTGTATTTAGAGTAAGATGCCAAAGCTTAAGCGCTCAGACCTGCAATACCTCTCCAGGCTCAGATGCCAATCATGATATCAGGGTGACACCTATACTTCTCACTGACCAACTATAAAGCTGGGTTCCTGTTACCCTTCTGTGGGTTCACTTGATATCATTGGCTGTCTCGTGGAAATGGAGAAAATACTTATATACATTTGCCAGTTTATTTTATTGAGAGAGTATGTCAAGGAGACAGCTGCATAGACACATAAAGAGATGAATGGGAGCTAGGCATGATGGTGCATGACTTTAATCCCAGCACTTAAGAGGCAGAAGAAGAAAGATCACTATGAGTTCAAGGCTACCCTGAGAGTACATAGTGAATTCCAGGTCAGCCTGAGTTAGGACAAGAGCCTACCCCCCCCCCCAAATAAAACAAACAAAACAAAACAAAACAAAACAAAACAGACAGAAAAGAGATGAATTTGGTTAAAATCAGAGTGGAGGGTTATACCTGAAGAACTACCATTCTCCAGCATTTGGGGGGGGGGTTCCCTCCCTGGTTCAGGAACAGACAACTATTATTGGATTACTATAAGGTAATCCAATAAATTCCTTTTTAATTTTTATTATTATTTTTTTTATTTATGTTTTTACTGAGAGAGAGAGAGAGAGAGAGACAGAGAAAGAGAGAAAGAGAGAAAATTGGTGCACCAGGGCCTCATTCACTGAAATCAGACTCCAAAAGCTTGTGCCACCTAGTGGGCAGGTGCAACTTTGAGCTTTTCTCACCTTTATTTATCTGGCTTACATGGGATCTGGAGAGTCGAACATGGCTCCTTAGGCTTCACAGGTAAGCTCGTTAACCACTAATCCATCTCCACCCCCAATTCCCTTTTTAATATCAATTAATTTTATCAGTTCTGTTCCACTAGAGAACTTTGACTATAGAGTGGTCCTTGACCTGGAAGTGTTTTGCACCCTAAAGTTAAAAGTTATCACTTGGATTTGATTGATGGTTGACTTCAATCTCAGCACCTCTCTGGCTGGAGAAGGAAGTGGAGGAGGTAAAAGCTCTAAGATTCCACATGGTCTGGCCTGTCTGGAGACCAGGCTGTGTAGAACAACTCATCAACTTTTTTTTTTTTTTTTTGGTTTATTTATTTATTTGTATTTATGTTTTAAATTAACTTATTTTTTTATTTACAACTTCCAGTATTGTAAACAATATCCCATGGTAATACCCTCCCTCCCCCCACTTTCCCCTTTGAAAAACCATTCTCCATCATATCCCCTCCCCCTCTCACTCAGTCTCTCTTTTATTTTGTTGTCATCATCTTTTCTTCCTATTATGATGGTTTTGTGTAGGTAGTGTCAGGCACTGTGAGGTCATGGATATCCAGGTCATTTTGTGTCTGGAGGAGCACATTGTAAGGAGTCCTTCCCTTCCTTTGGCTCTTACATTCTTTCTGCCACCTCTTCTGCAGTGGACCCTGAGCCTTGGAAGGTGTGATAGAGATATTGCAGTGCTGAGCACTCCTCTGTCACTTCTTCCCAGCATCATAGTGCCTTCTGAATCATCCCTTGGTCACTTCCATCTGAAAAGAGAAGGCTCTCTACCAAAAGTGAGAGTAGCATTAACATATGGGTTTGAACATTAAAAGAAGTGCTTACTGGGCAGTTTGATGAGCATAGTATTTACATTTAGCCAGACATCAGCAGACGTTACACCCCTAGGGCTCATGACTAGCCCTGTTGTAGGTTTTCAGTATCAGTTGGTTTCCACCATGACAGATGTGCCACTATTGCATCCATTGGCTCATTTGGCCTGTCTGGCAAAATATAAGGCTAGCAGTGTCCACTGTTGAGTATCTTCATTGGTGATTTCTTTTTCTCCCATTGAACTGCATGCAGAATGGCTTCTCCCAGCTTTCTGTTAGCTGGTCTACATGGTGGAGGTTATCAGCTCAGTTCCAGCAGGATTTCTCAGTGCCTTTGCAGGCCAAGTATGTGCAATCTTCAGCAATAGGGTCTTACCATCTATTCCTGGTGGGAAACAAAGGGCCTTGACAATGGCCTGTAATGCTTTGGGGGCATCAGGGACCTCCCTGGCCAACAACTCACTGGAAGGTATCCCATCCCTGACACTGAAAATTTTCTAGTAACACTCTATGGCTCCTGAGTGTTCCATTGTCAAAAAAGTAGGTTTCCATATGATTTATTTATATCCTCTTAGATTTTGATTAACCTTCCTTCCACCTTTCCTTTACTCAATCTCTTCCCCTGACCTCACTTTGGCCTTTTTACCCCCATGAATCTATTCTTCTACTTACATATGTACAATACTATCCTACTAAGTACCCCCCTCCCTTCCTTTCTATTCCCTTTATATCTCCTTTCTAGCTTACTGGCCTCTGCTACTGAGTTTCTTTTGCTTTTTTCCTTTTGAGGTAGGGTCTCACTATAGCCCAGGCTAATCTGGAATTCACTATGTACTTTCAAGGTGGCATCAAACTCACTGTGATCCTCCTACCTCTGTCTCCCAAGTGCTGGGATTAAAGGCCTGTGCCACCATGCCTATTGATAAGTACTTTCTTACTATGGCTAGGGGCAGAGCTCAATGGTAAATTACTTTGCTAGCATGCAAAATGCCTTGGCTTTAATCCCTGCATCACATAAGTAACAAACAAAAACAACAAAAAGACCACATGACTCTCTAGTCTTTCAAGAAATTTGAAGGTACTTGGAAATTCATTGTTAATTGCATCTACGATCAAGGAAGTACATTGTCTTAGGATTTCTGTAAAAAAGTATTGGTATCAAAGATCAAGTAGCAGACAAAAAGTTATCTAAATTCCCTTATGGCTCAGGAAATTAGAGTGGTTTATGTGCCAGAAACCAGAAATTGAGAGAACTCTTTGTTTCACCAAAAACAACATCTTCAAAATACTGAGTAATGGAAACTGCATTCATGGTTAATTCATCCATAATTTATTTGTTCCATAAATATTTGTAGAACACATGTGCCAGGAATCCAGATAGAGTTGATAGTGAAAGAAATTAAACAATATCTTCTGTGATTCATGCAGCTCAAATTGCACTAGACAGTCCTCCCTCATTTCATTTTTCTCTTTCTTCTCCCCAACCTCCCTCCCTCCCTCCCTCCCTTCCTCCCTCCTTCCCTTCCTCCTTTCCTTTCCTTTCTCCTTTTCTTCCTCCTTTCTTTTCCCCTTTCCTTTCTTTTCCTTTCCTTTCCATTACTCCTCCTCTCCTCCCCTCCCCTCTTCTCCCTTTCCCTCTCCACCCTTCTCTTCCCTCCCTCCCTTCCGCCCTCTCTCCCTTCTCCCTCCCTCCCTCCTGTCCTTCCATCATTTTTAGAATCAGCCTTTCACAAACATATACTATATTAAATTTCAAGATTCTTCTGTGACCCAATGAAAAGAATCCTGTTCTTGTTACTCAAAAAGAAATTAAAGAGTCTACTAAAACAGACCCTTTAAAAAGTATCTCAATGAATTAAGCACAGTGAGCATCCTTCCTCAGCGTTTGAAAGCAGAATCAATCCACCCCTTCTCAGTTCTCGCAAATTGTGAAAAAATGCTTTAATGCCAATAGCCATTCCTATGTAATTTTTGTATTAGTTAAACCAACTAATGTTTAATGATCAATACTGAATAGGCCTAAAATCTAGAATGAATAATTTTATCAAGTAGTATAAGTAATAATTTAGTGAGGCTGTGGGATATGTATGGGAAATAATAGCACAGATATAAATGCTAAGCATGTATAGATAATTATTATAGCTAAACTAGGTCATGTCTTCTTAGGGACTGTGACAATCCTGTTATCTGTGCAAACTTGGATTTCTGTTGCTTACTCATAAGTTTAGGAAAGCATTTAGTCATTTTTCCTATTCACCTTTCTGTTCTCACCAATTGCACCAGTCCTCAGGTATTTGTTACTATACCCAGTCACAAGAATGACAGAAACTTTCAGAATGATATCACAAACTCCATCCACAATCAATCAAATAACATAAAACTAAAATCTTCAAAGGGCCTCAGCTCTGCAATGGTTAGTATCATCTCTCTCTGTGTTGGCAAGGGTTAGGTTTGTAGCTCTGGAACTTAGGGTATATGAGACCCTTGCCATGTTAGCCGTGGCAGATCTCTGGAAGTCTTCTACTATCTAGAGCTCATAGTTTTTCTTCTCAAGCCTGACAGCTTGTTATCATTCTTTAGCCTCAGCTCTCTGACCTATCTTGCTTTCTTCCTACTTCTGCTATCCCTTGTTCTCTCTGCCATATCTAGTCTCCATTGTTGACTCTGGCCGATGTCTGAGACCACTCAGCTGCCCCTCGCTTGCTATGCTTCTGTGACTCCACCTCCATTATGTCCATCACTGCTGCTACTGTCCTACTGAAGTCCCCGCCACCTCCTCCTCCCCCTTCCAGCTCTGCCCAGTCTAATAACGATAAATACCAAAAGCAGACCAAATGGGACAATGTCGTTTTGAAACTAATGTTACCACCCAGAGGCCCACACAGCCATCTCTTTTATCTGGCTTGGAAAGTTAGATGGTCAGATTACTTCTATAGCCATAAGGGGAGTATGGCAAGGTTTGGACAGAAATTCTGGCAATCCTTCATGCAAATAAAGAACTGTTTTGGGGGCTGGAGAGAAGGCTTAGCACTTAAGGTAATTGCTTGCAAAGCCTAAGGACCCAGTTAAATTCTCCAATAGCCATGTAAGCCAGATGTACATGGTGGTGCATGAGTCTGGAGTTTCTTTGCAGTGACTAGAGGTCCCAGCATGCCCATTTTCTCTCTTTATCTGCCTCCTTCATTCTCTCTTAAATGAATAAATAATATTAAAATATTAATAAAAAGTCTTTGCACCAATTGATATGGGAAGCTGTGGTGTCTTTGTGAGGGACAGAACCATTCTCAGCTCTTGGTTGAGCATTGACCCAGAAATTAGGGTGCTGGTTGGTCTTGATCACACAAAGGTTCCACTGATTCACTGGTCTCCAGGTTCTTGTCTTATGAATTCAATGAATGAAGTCCACAGATCATAGAGGGTGCAGCGAGGAAATATATTATCATAGATCTTAAAAGAAGGAAAGAAGGCAGAGCTTGACAGAACAGCAGACATTCCTCAAAAGTAGGGAAACCTGCCTGTTGACACTTACCAGGGTCTTTTGTGGGAGTTTATTGGATGGGGCTGAGCTGTTCAGTCCAGTTCCCATGCCAGGTATCCAGGAGTTTTGTAATCTTATTCCTTTAGGGAAGAAGAGATAAGAAAAACCCAGATGTCATGCCATATACTTAGGCCTCTAGTAATCTTATTCACATACTCCTGACAGATTTTAAAGAGATAAAAACCAAAATCATGGGCTGGAGAAATGGCTTAGTGATTAAGGCAGTAGCCTGCAAAGTCAAAGGACCCAGGTTCGATTGCCCAGGACCCACAAAAGCCAAATAAACAAGGTGGCCCATGTGTCTGGAGTTTGTGACAAATAAATAAATAAATAAATAAATAAATAAATAACAAAACGAGATCTCTACCCCTTAACCACTCAAAGACATTTCTAGCTTCTAGCCAAGATAGAAACTATTCATTTTTGGGGAAATGCTATTACCCTCAGCTGCCTGGCCAATTTCTATCTCCTCACTCTTCTTTTAAAGAAGTCACCCTAACTGCATTACAAGAATAGACCTGCCACTGGGCCAGCAGCGGAAGTCCTTCCTGAAGATCACCACAGCGTCACAGTGTCATCTTGAGTTCACCAAGGCTTATGAGAGCAAAAAGATTCAAAGGCTGCATTAACAAAAAGGCACATTGCAAGTGTGTGAAGCTATTGTTGCTGGGGTAATGTTCTCTGGTGCTGGCCTGATGTTTCACCAGCAGGTACTGTCATTGGAGTGTGGCTTCCTTGAGGTGCCTATGGGTCAGCAGTAGATAGAACAAGCATAGCTGCCTGACCCACCGACAGTCCTTCGTTTAAGATAGTGAGACACGAGAGCAGACTCTCAGCCATCACAGGGAATCAAATCTCCTAACATGTTTGCTGTTGTTACTATCTTGAGACAAGGTCTCAGGCAGCCCAGGCTGTCTCCAGACTTGCTAAATAGCCCAGGATGACTATGAATTTCTGCTCCTCCTGCCTCTCTCCCCTAAACCCTGGGATTACAAGTAAGTGCTCTTAAAGTCAGTTTTCTGCAGTCCTGAGGATCAAAGCTAGTGCTTCTTGTATGCTAACCAAATATTTTCCCAACTGAGCTGCATCCCTTGCCTCTTAGCTTATGTAAAGAAAAAGTAAACAGTGAAGGCATGCTTATGGTAAAAATTTGCATTTAGCATAAACAGGGTTTTAACAGTGTTTATGTGTACTCTATGTTTAACTGATGCTCCCAAACCTAAGGTAAATCCAGGTCCCTCTATCCTGTTTCAATATGCCAGATAAACAACTGTCTGGACTTCAGGATGAAAATCACTTGATTTTATATCAGGATAAAGTAAATACTTCTTTTTTAAGTTCCTTTTTTTTTCAAGGTAGAGTCTCGGTCCAGCCCTGGCTGACCTGGAATTTACTATGTAGTCTCAGGCTGGCCTTGAACTCACAACGATACTCCTACCTCTGCCTCCCAAATACTGGGATTAAAGGTGTGTGCCAACATATCTGGCTCAAACATATACAAACATATACAAAACTATGTATTTTTTTTTTTGAGAAAATGTAGTAGTATCTTGAATAGTAGGAGGGTGCATGAACTGAAGATCCATTGCATCTGTTTATTTCTCATACCAACTATTAATTAATAATAAATTCATAGGTGTATGTTGGTTTAAATTTTCTGTGTGACACACCATGCTAAAACTTAGTAGCTTTCGGGAAAAGTAATTAACCTGTTTTATGCATGGTTCTGTGGGTCTAAATGTGGAGGAGAAATATTGATGATTATGTTTTTTTTTAATTTTACTATATACTTCCTGAAGAGAATTTACTCTGACCATGAAGTAAAATAATCACTCAACTGCAGGCTCTGAAAAAAAATTCTTCCCAACTTATTAAATATAGAACTATGCAGGGATACACAGCTAACTTGTCATGTGACACTGGGCAGATGACTAGTGTGTTTGTAGATTATAAACTAGGATGGCAGTTTGAAAGTCCTTAGGGATGCTCCAAATTCTAACACTTTGTTTTGATAACCTATTTATAACTATTTTCCATAAGCAAGCCTCTTTCATACACAATGGAGTGACTACAAAGAAATAAAACAAAGGATGCTGGTGTGGGAGACTCTAAAGTTTATTTCATATCATAATAACCATGTTATTATATATTATATAATATATGTAATATCATATATTACACATCTATTATGCATCCTAGTAACCATAGCTTTATATTAAATATCTATTATATATCACAATAACCATAGCCACATATTGCACATCTATGACTCATCATCATGACTGTAGAAACATTCATTCAATACCTACATGCATGCTCATTTAATGCACATAATATTTTGCAAGTGAGTTATTTACTTTCATTTTACATATGAGGAAAGAGATAAACACAAAAAATGCTTATTGTTTTTTTTTCTTTAAATCACATATATACTAAAATACCTTGCCTACAATGTGGACTCAAGGTTCTGATTTCTTTTTATTGACCCTTCTGGACAAGACAAGTCCTGCTAATAAAGCTAGGGTAAGATAAAGCCAAGTGCATGACATTTAATGAGTTTTAGAGTTTGGACAAAGCAGTATGGGTCAAGGGAGATTGACAGGCACTTTTAGTTATGAGAGAGAACTTTAAGGAAACAGGCTTAGCCTGCTCAGATGACTTGCCTTTTGCAGTAGTGAATGGACATATTTTTGCATATGCATGTGTAGTATTGTGGTATGGTATGCTGTGTGCGTATGCATATGTGGGTGTTATATGCTAATGAATGTATAGATGCGAGTGCCCCTTGGGCATATCTGCAGAGGCCAGAGAAGGACATACACTATTCCCCTATTCTGCTTATCTGGATGTTTCCTTAAGATGGAGTTTTTTACTGATTCTTGAACCTGCCATTATTGTGAGCTCCAGCAATTTCCCAGTCTCTGCTCCTTACATGATTAGTGTTACAGACTTGCATGGCCATGCCTGGCTATTTATATGGGATTATGCTAGAATTTAAACTCAGGATGTCCCAGGCCCCCTCATGCTTCCATAAAGCATGCTCTTATCTACTAAGTGATTTCTCCAGGATCAAAATAATATTTTTAACATTGGCATAATTTTTTTAATGAAATAGTGGCATTTTTTTCTAGAAAGATGGTTGAGTAAAGACTGCCGTCGGCATTAAATATTAGTCCCAATGAGTTTGGAATTGTTCTTGCTCACAAGATCGTAAGGATACAGAGACTATTACAAACATGTTATAAAAGGTATGGAAGAATTTGTCATGAGTACTTTTGAGGCCAGAGAGATAACAAGAAAGTCATTAAAACATTTGAGAAACTATTTCAAGTTATTCACACATTCTAGTTTCTCTTGGTATAGAGGGCTATTATTGTTTTGCTTGGCTGTGTTGAGCTAAGACTCAGGATCTTGATAAAAAAAGATTTCATTATTAGATAGCCACTCTGCTGATGAACTTATCAAATCACTAAAATTGGGTAGGGCATTTATAAAACATGTTTAAATCACAGAAACCACATTTTCTTTAAAGAAATCCCTGATGGTACAAAGTTTCTGAGAATAACCCTGGGAACGTTGGTTTGATTATAAGTAATGGAGAACAGTGACAGTGAGAAGAGAAGCTAGAAATGTTTCTGTGAGGCAGAATGGCAGTACAGGGCAGCTGTTTAGAGGGGACAGCACAAAAACATTACAGACTGGGGAGGTGGCTCAGTAGGCAAAGGTGATGTTTGTAAGCCTGCCGGACTGGGTTCAATTTTCCAGTACCTATGTAGGGTATGACCTAGTGTTGTAATTGTACTTGTAATCCCAATGTGCCGGGGGAAATTACAGAGAACTCAGAATATCTTGGGCCAGCACACTAAGAGGAAAAAAAAAATGACCAAAAAAAAAATACAAAAACAAGAGCAGAGAAGACTCTGTCTCAAGTAAAGATGGAAAGGAGGACAAACATTCCAAGGATGTCCACTGACCTCCACATATGCACCATGGCATATGTGGGCCCATGAATACATACATATACATATATACATGACTACCAAGGCTCAAGTAAGACTGCAGGAATTGGGGGTGGAAATAACGTAGGAGCTGTGGGGTGGGGAGAAAGACTGTGACCTGGGTATGCTACAGCCATTGCATTCTTGAACTCATTGCATCTGTGAATATCTGCACACGATCCTCGCTAGATACGGCCTGTTATCATTCCATGATGGCCCGAAGTGGGCTTTTGTGTCTTCGCTCCACCTAGAAGAGCAACTGGTAGTGTGGTATTTGGAATGGTATATCCTCCAATACACCTAAGTATTTTATTAAAACGCGGCTCTCCAGCCACCTGGCTAGAGGAGGTGTCCATGGGGTGGATTGGGTTTCCAAGCCAATGTTAGGCATAGTAGTCAGCTTTGCCTGAATTCCTGCTGCTGGCTGCTGGTTCCCCGCTGTTTGCTTTTGGGTTCATGTGGTGCAGGCTGCTTGGTTGTATCTCTCTGCTTGGATCTGTGAAAGGGGGCCAGCTTCTTTCACCATTATGGAACTTCCCCTGGATCTGTAATTTTCAACTAAATCCCTTCCTCCCATAAACTGTGCCTTGTTTGAATGTTTGCCTCAGGAATATGAAGCTGATTAAAACAGGCAGTTAATAATTACTGGGGGGAGTGGGAGTCGTACTCTTTATTGATGTATCCAGAGCATGAGGGGGAAGAGATTTAATAGGAGAGGGAGGTGGACAAGAGTGGGGTCATGGGCTGGAGAGATGGTTTAGAGGTTAAGCGCTTGCCTGTGAAGCCCAAGGACCCTGGTTTGAGGCTTGATTCCCCAGGACCCACGTTAGCCTGATGCACGTTAGTTTACAGTGGCTGGAGGCACTGGCGCGCCCATTCTCTCTCTCTCTCTATCTGCTTCTTTCTGTCTCTGTCTGTCGTTCTCAAATAAATAAATAAAAATGAATAAAAAAATTAATAAAAAAGAGTGGGGTCATGGTGGTCTAATATGATCAAATTAAACTACGCATGAATAAATTTGTCAAAAATATAAAAAGTAGCTGGATGTAGTGGCACACACCTTTAATCTGAGCAATCAGGAGGCAGAGATAGGAGGATCATCATGAGTTTGAGGCCACCCTGAGACTACATAGTGAATTTCAGATTAGCCTGGCCTAGAGTAAACCCCTACCTAAAAGAAAAAAAAAATACAAAAAACCATCTTGATATCCAGACTTAGTTGAATGTCTTTATGTCACTCTAAGACCTTCTCTTCTATTTACTGTACATGCTACAGATGACCAGCTGGTCTTATTACAAGGTAAAAGCAGCTACAAATCTCCTTTGGACCAGCCTTTAATTACTATTTACATATAGCTTTTCATATTAAAATTGCCTAAGCAGCCTCCATGTTGAGAAAGCCAGGAGCCATTAGTGGCTTCTGCTTTATTCTTTGTTAGTTCATAGATTAAAGTGTGTCCTTGGCTCACCCCACTCTTTGGGATGGAAGGAGGTAAATTTTGGAAGTCCTCTGTTTGCTGAAGATGATGACTCTAAAGCAATGGAATGCTTCCATGTCACCTACCCACCTACCAAAGTTAATACCTTCTCACCAACTTACTTACTATATCTCTCTTCATATCTTTATTATTGGTTCTTTCTGCCATGTTAATGTCCATATTTTACAACTTCTATCTTCATTTATATAAAGCACCCTTTAGGAGCTAGTGAGGAGGTCAGCGGTAGAGTGCATGCCTAGCAGATTCAATGGCCTCAGTTCAATCCTCAGCACCCTTAAAATAGTCCCATCTGTATGTTTTAATGTTATATTTTCCTAGTATTCCATATGAATATATCATCATGTTACACTTGTAACAAACGTTACTCCCAGGATGCCCTTATAGCTTTGATTTTTGGTTCTTCAAATGCATTTATGATAAGGAAGATCCATGCCCTTACACTAGACAGCTAGTACTGCCTTAGTGTTTGGCAATCACTAACAAGGTAAGAATCAAAATATATCTGAAATAATATTGAATTCATTTGGAAAATTATTTTAATTGGTTTTTTATCAATGGATGATGATGAATATTAATGAGACATAACAATTGTATGGTACTGTGAATATTATTTCATTACTTTGATATTATCCTCTCAATAAGGAGACCACAGCATGCTTACTAAGCACATTTGCCTACACAGTAAAACCTGAAGCTCTGATGTGTGCTTGCTGTTCTTTCTGCCTGTCAGCAGTTGAGACGGTCATTAAGGCTCATTCTTGGGGGCTTGCGCTGATAAGGAGAGATCATAATACTAGGGAATCCACATTGTAGTTCTGACTCTAAGTCATAGGAAAAGAAATGGTAAATGTGGAATTTTACAACTGTCACATCAATTTGCCATTCTCCGTCTGTATAAACATGTTTTTCAGCCTAAATATAGCAAACAGCATTTAGAAGGAGGAACTTGATACATTTTGCCTTAAAACCATAAAATGAGAATCAGGCAAAAAAAACGATGCTGATGAATGTGTTAAAACTGAAGTAGACCTCGAGCGAACCCAACATGGTTCAGGGAAATTCGTGGAAGAAGGGGCGGAAAGATTGTTAGAGCCACATGTTGGGACATTATGCACAGAGGCTTTGCCTCTTCCCCATAACTGATGGCTAATCCCACAATGCACGACGTGCATTCCCCAACCAAGGAGGAGGGTCCCTGCAGAGGGGGAAGCACAGGGAGGAGGCTAATGATGGTACCAATATGACTGTAAACACTGTGTACATAACTAATAAAAAAGTAACTTTCTCATACTTAAGTAATTACACAGCTTCAGTGAATAAGTTAGTATCTAGGCATTTAGCATGACAGCCATGTCTTTAGGACAAGGATACAGTTGGCTAATTTATTTTTGCTCCATGGGAAACATCCCAGGAAATGAGAAGTAATATCAAGATGGAGCATTGTGGGTAATTTAGTTGTATTTGTGATGAATTAATCAGAATAATTCTCATAATGTGTTCAGTCTTTTAGTCATCTAAACCTGGCCTAATGTGCTACATCAATGTGTACAAAATTCTGGGGTTCCAACCAACTTGGGAAATGATACCTCCAAGATTGATTCCTTTCTTATAAATTACACTAATGACAACAGACAAGTTGTCATAAAATATTTTCTTAGCGGCTTCTGGCGTGTCTACAATGAGGACATACCCGTTAATCAGTGTCATAGTTTGACTTTCCTCCAGCCTCAGTTTTAATGTCTTAAGCCTGAGGCTGACCATATGGCTTCTAAAAATGTCTTTTTACCATCCACAAGGTCACAGTCTATCTTTAGCAACATTTTCAAACTGCTTTGAGCTTATGACTTCAATATCTGAGTGACTTTGAGAAGTGATAAATCTTTGCTAAGAACAAATGTGACAGCTTTACTGAGGAAAAGGCAAGCAAGCTGTTGTGCCCCAATACAATTGAAAGTGATGGAGGAAAAAAAAAAGTCCTAGATTCTTAAGACTCTTAGGATGGGCAGGTCTTATTGTTCCTCTTTCTACATGTATTGAGGAAGAATCAAGATGATTAATCATCTGTTTATAACTCCAAGGATGTCAAAATGAAGGCACTGTGGCATTTTCTTATCTGATAGCTTGGTTTGCTCATGAAACTGATTAGGAAAAAAATGCAATATATATTCTTTTAAAATGTTTTATTTATTTATTTGAGAGAGAAAGAAAGAGAGAATGGGCACACCTGGTCCTCCAGCCACTGCAAACAGAACTCCAGACGCATGTACCACCTTATGTATCTGGATTACATGGGCACTGGGGAATCGAACCTGGGTTCATAGGCTTCCCAGACAAGAACCTTAACAGCTAAGCCATCATTCCAGCTTGAATGAGTATTCTTAAAACTTCATGTCCTAAAGGACCTACCATATTTATTTATTTAAGATTTATCTGTATGCAGAGAGAGATAGACAAAGAGAATGGGTACACCAGGGTTTCCAGCCACTGCAAAGAACCCCACACACGTGCCCCACTTTTTGCCTCTGGCTTGATGTGGGTACTGGGGAATTGAACTCAAGTTATTAGGCTTTGCAGGCCAGTACCTTCACCCCTGAGCCATCTCTCCAACCCTTTGTTTTTAAATATATGTGTGTGTATGTGTGTGTGTGTGTCTGTGTGTGTGTGTGGAAAGTGCATAGTGCTCTCATGACGTATACTGTATGTCACAATGAAATAGTATGTGGTGCTTCAAAAGAGACGTGACAACATGGATGAAACTGGAAGACATCACTGCAAGTGAGTCAACCATCGACAGAAAGAAGACTGTGTGGTCTCACTCTTAGGTGTGGAATCTGAACAGACTATTTCTTTTCTGAACAGTTGGGGTACCTGTACATGCTTAGTGGCCAAGTCTGACAGCAGACCAAATCCCATAAATGCATTTCTTTATGATACGGTTTAGGATTGTTTCTTTAATCTTCTAACTGCACGGATATACTTTATGATATGTTTACATAGGTACATAGCAGTATGCTATGTCTCACAGCAAGTACATAGGATTCTAGTCCCTGTTCATAATAGGAAAGACCCTCATATTTGTACTCCTCTGCGATGGGGGGGGGTGTAGTGAAACTAAGTCCTAGATGAAACACTTGGGTTTTTGCTGATGCTGTTATTGTCATTTCATAGAAACAGGTTCTAATTGGTTTTCCAGAAAAGCTAATATATTTTAATAAATTTATAGCTCAGCTATCTGAAATATAGGATCTTCCACCATTTTACTTACCCAACATATGCAAGCACGCACACACTAATGGGGGAAACATTTCCCCTGGGGAGATGCAAACACACGTCTTCACCTCAAGCGTGCTCAGCTGGCAGACCAAAGTATGATCACAGCAGTACCAGTTCAGTGTCCCAATGGGTATATTGGGGTTACTTACAGAGCATGGAGAGGTTGTATTTACGGGAGCATGGAGTCCCCAACGCAGCCACTTTTGATGGTGCTCCCTACTTGAAGATGACCCCAGAGCAACCCCCCCCCCATTGAGAAGTCTCATCCCACCCTGAATGATGACTTTCCCTTGGCTGCTTCCAGGAGCTCTTGTCCCTGTCCAGGAGTATGGGACCACAGAGCAGCGCTTCACTGGGGTTCACTATTCCCGGGTTCTCTTCCGTGTCTCATGATGAGGGCTTACTTGCAAACCATGGAGTCTCTAAAGAAACCACATCTAGATGGCGCTCTATGCTCCTTGATCTTTTACCCTCTATACCTTTTCTTCTCTTGAGGTCATGAGACCTCGTGTATTATTACATATACAGCTGGACAAGCAGGTGCCTGGAGTATGGGGGGGGGGTTGATGACTTTATATGCCCTCTCTGGTGAGTTGTCTCAGCTACTTTTGATAAAGGCTGGTTCTTTACTGCTTCAATAAGGAAGAATTTTGCTCCCCCCCCCCCAGAACCTCCACCAGCTCCCTCCCCCACAAGACTAAACGTCTATGTAGGGGTTGGAGAGATGGAGCAGCAGTTAAAGGCACTTGCTTTGCAAAGCCTGACAGCCTGGATTAAATTCCCCAGTACCCACATAAAGCCAGATGCACGAAGTAGCACATGCATGTGGAGTATGTTTGCAGTGGCAGGAGGTCCTGGTGCACCCATACACTTTCTCTCTCTCTCTCTCTCTTTCTCTCTCTCTCTCCTTCCTTGCCATAAATAAATAAATAAATAAATAAATAAATAAATAAATAAATAAATAAAATAAAATAAAATAAAATAAAAGTCTTTGCATCTGGCTTTAGCAATTCCTAAGAAATTCTTACTCCATCAGCACTAGGATTTTCCTACAAATAAATAATTCAACTTTTAGTTAAAAGACTGAAGAGGGATGAAGAGATATCCTAGTGGTTAAGGTGCTTGTCTACAAGGCCAAAAGACCCAGATTCAATTACACAGGCCCACATATGCCAGATGCACAAAGTGGCACATGCATCTGGAGTTCATTTACAGTGGCTAGGTGGCTAGAGGCCCTGGTGAGCCCATTCTCTTTATCTATCTATCTATCTATCTACCTACCTACCTACCTACCTATCTATCATCTGCCTCTTTCTCTCTCAAATAAATAAAAAAAATAAAATATAAAAAAAGACAGAAGAAAATGTTAGCTAATTCTCAAGTGACTGCTGGCATTTTAATTCTGACAGAATAAATAGTAAACAGAATGGTTCACCAGTCTCTGAATATTAATCACCTAAAACTTTCTCACACACTGTGATCTTAAAAAATAATGATTAGGTAAGACAGAAAATAATTTTGATGTTTTTAAATAATACTTTTACTAAATAATCACTTATAACTTACTGATACAAATTATAATAGATTTTTGATGAATGCTCTCTGAATGAACATAATTGTTCCTGTTACTCTAGTATATATTCCATTTCTATTTTAACAAGGTTTTAGAAATTTAAATCAACTCCACTGTGTGTGTGTATGTGTGTGTCTCTGTAGTGTATGTATGTGTGTGTAGTGTGTAAATGTGCAGCTATGTTCACAAGCATTTGGAGGCCATAGGAGGATGTCAGTTGCCTTGTATCCCTCGTCTGTCTTGTTTCCCAGAAACAGGGTCTCTCACTGAATCTCGAGCTCATCATTTTTGTTAGAGTGGCTCGCCAGCAAGCTCCTGTGATCATCATGTCTTGGCCTCCCTCAGGATTGGGATGACAGGTATATGTGGCCACATCTTTTTTTTTTTTTTTCATGGAAGCTGGGTTAGAACTCAGGTCCTTATGATACACAGTAAGCACTCTTTCCTACTTAGCCATCTACTCAGCACCCTCTCCTCAACTCCATTTATTAAAATATGATTTATTTATTTATTTGACAGAGGAAGGAGAGATAGAGCAAGCAGTATGGCCTCTTACCACTGCAAATGAACTCCAGATGTATGCACCAACTCGTGCATCTGGCTTTATATGGGAATTGGAAAAATCCAACATAGGCTGTCAAATTTTGCAAGCAATTGCCTTTAACCACTGTGCCATCTCTCCAGCACCTCTACTCTATTTTTTTTTTTTTTTTTTGTTTTGAGGCAGGGTCTCAATCTAGCTCAGGCTGACCTGGAATTCACTATGTAGTCTCAGGGTGACCTTGAACTCATGCTGATCCTCTTACATCTGCCTCCCAAATGCTGGGATTAAAGGCGTGCACCACCATGCCTAGCTCTTCAACTCTATGTTTAATAACACAAAAGCACTACATTTGGCAACACTATTCTGTGGAAGTTAATGTTTTATTTAGAATGCTTTTTTATGTGTAAATACTCAAAGCACATGTACTATTAATCCCCTCATCATAATTATATTTACTTTCCCCTCAGCTAGAAGTTTCTGAGTCCCTATTGTAGCTTCTTGACAGTATTTATTCAATGCAGAGATATTTTTAATATACCAAGTGAAACTTGCATCTCTTGTTAATGTTCATTTCATAAAAATATTTTAATTGGCTATATATATATATATACATACATACATATATGTGTGTGTGTGTGTGTGTGTGTGTGTATGTGTGTATAGGAGTAATGTCCTAGAGATAGTTTTTTCACTTACAAAGAAAAAATATGGTCAAAATTGAAAAGAGACTCACTTATGGCCTTAACTTATAGTTTATGATGCAATATATATATAACTTGAGGGCTGGAGTGATGGCACAGCTGTTAAGACACTTGCCTGAAAACCCTAACAGCCTGAGTTTGATTCCCCAGTACCTATGTAAAGCCTGACACACAAAGTGGTGCATGCATCTGAAGTTCATATGCAGTGTCTAGAGGCCCTAACATGCCCATTCTCTCTCTCTCTCTCTCTCTCTCTCTCTCTCTCTGTTTGTGTCTCTTCTCTCTCTCTCTCTCTCTTTCTGTTTGCAAATGAAATAAAATGAAAGTATTAAAAAATTGATTCTAAGCACCAAATATTTTCATTAGTTTCTAATAAAAATACTATTTCACAAATTATAACAGCAAAATTGCTCTTCCTATTACCTCACAAATAGAATTAAGTTACAAATTTACACCTCTCGTTCAGGCTGTATCCACTTATCTAACTCTCAAATGCCTCATGTTATCCCTTACTTTTCGTAGCTAGCATCAGAATTCTAAGCATTTTACTATTTTTTAATTTAATTTATTTTTATTTATTTTATTTTATTTGTTTGAGAGAGAGAGAAATAGACATAGAGAGAGAAAGAGAGAGAGAGGGACAGAGAGAGAGAGAGAATGAATGGGTGCATCAGGGCCTCGAGCCACTGCAAACAAACTCCACACACATGTGCCACCTTGTGCATCCGGCTTACATGTGTCCTAGGGAATTGGACAGAGGTTCTTTGGCTTTGCAGGCAAGTGCCTTAACCACTAAGCAATCTCTCTCCAATTTTTATGCACTTTAAACCCAAGAATGGCTAGTGATAGATTTTTTTTTCCATTTATAGTAATAGCAAGACGTTGTTGACACGAGTCCCAGAAGCTGTCTTGTCCAGGAACCACAGAATGCCCCAATTTAGCCTCTTTTATTAACACTCACTTCTCAGTTCTCTGGTTACTTTTGCCATTACTTCATAGGTGATTTTACAAGAGATATGCTGAATAAGCACATCCATCTCTCATTGACCTGTACCTGAATCACAGATGGTATCTGTATTTTACATTCTGTGTTAAATGTGAATGGCTGAGCCCATTTTTTTTAAACGTCTGAATCATCCATCAAACTGCAGAAGGATAAAGTTAGTCATTTATAGGTTCTTAAGTTCCTAAAGTATTAAGGGTTGTCCAAAGTGACACCTTCCCAGTGATTTGTAATATCATGTGGATACCTTGTCTTGTATTACACAAGGAGAAGTAGGCAGAGATTAGTTTTGTTAGTGATGTATTTAATAGATGCTACTAAGAGTGAAGGACAGCTATCAGATGGTAGGTGATGTGCAAAAAATGAAACGTTTATATGTTAGGTGCTCAATTCAGAGTTTCGTTTTACTTCTGTGACCTCATGACCTTAACTATATGATCATGTTTTTAATGGATTCACTTTATAAAAGCAATGCAATGAAACTTAGAAAATCAAATACTGATTTTTTCCCCTCATATAGATTAAATGAAGGTCACTGTGATGAGTGATCATTCTCTAGTTGGTATGATTATGCCCACCTAGCTGGGAATTTTCTCTAATCACATTTTTGGTTATCTCCTGATATCTATTTTTCAGAATGAAAAGCTTTTCCACCAGTTATTTGGTGTATAATTTTCAAAGCTCCAGAATAAAGCATGAACTTGCCGTCAGCCATGCTTGGAACATGCATAACCCAAAGACGACAGACCTCCATATGATTAACATGCTGTTGAGATAATTCCTTGATTGCTTAAATGGATAACACACGGTCACTTCCAGCTCTGTGACATCAGTGCAGATATATGAGAGTGTTACTAGAGAAGGCACTGGCAGAAAGATCTTGATTAATTAAAAACACTGCCATTGCAGGTGCTGGCAAGTGATTTTTAAGAGCCTTATTTTGTTTACGAGATGGAAGACTTTGTTTCAAAGGGGAAGTAGGGCTGGAGAGATGGATCAGCAGTTAAAGTGCCTACCTGCAAAGCCTAACAAGATGGGTTCGATTCCCAGTACCCATGTAAAAAGCCACTTGCATCATGCGGCATGTATATCTGGAGTTCATTTGTAGCAGTGAGAGGCATTGGGGCGCCCATTCTGTCCCTCCACTCTCTGTTACTCCTTGCAAACAAATAAAATTAAAGGGAACTATTTACAGAATATATTTTACAGAAATGATTAGCTCTGCTTTAAGGTTCTTTTGTCTCTCTTTTGCTTCCTCTCCTTCTTTCTCACTTTAAAAAGTATTTATTTATTTGGTAGAAAGAGAGAGAGAGAGAGAGAGAGAGAGAGAGAGAGAGAGAAGTATGAAAGTATATAGGCATGCCAGGGTCTCCAGCCACTGCAAATGAACTCCAGATCCATGTGCCATATTGTGCATGTGGCTTATGAGTACTAGGGAATCAAACCTGTGTCCTTAGGCTTTGCAGGCAGAGCCCTTAACCACTAGGCAATCTATATAGCCCGTTTAAAAATATGTATTTTGAGAGAGAGAGAAGGAGAATGGACATCTCTCACTTCTTAGGCCAGAACAATACAGATAACTTCTAGGTACATATTTGGTTATTGCTACTCATATGAGCTGTTGTTACTCATGTCGCAGCTGTGATAAAATGCCTGCCAAAGGAACTCAAGGAAGGAATGGCTTGTTTGGCTCACAGTTTGAAGGTAGGGACGTCAGTATTTCAGGAGCTTGAAGTAAACTGGTCACATTGTATCTACCGTCAGGGGACAAAGAGTGTTGATTGCTGGTTGTAAACAGTTCACTTCTTTTTTCAGGTGATGTAATCGCACCACCCATACAGTGGTTCTTCTCACCTCAATTAGCCTAGTCTAGGAACTCATCATAGACACGCCCAGAGATTTTTCTCTTAGGTGTTTTCTCCTAGTTTGTTATAGCTTATATACCCCAGCTTAGACATTACAGGTTAATTATTTTTTGAAACTTTATTTATTTGTTTGAGAGAGAGAGGGAGAGAAAGGGCAATGGAGACAGACAGAGAGAGAATGGGCATGCTAGGGCCTCCAGCCACTGCAAATGATGGCATTTGACTTTTTGTGGGTACTGGAGAATTGAACCTGGGTCCTATGGCTTTGCAGTCAAGTGCCTTGACCTCTAAGCCATCTCTCCAGGGCCAGGTTGATTATTTTTGGTATTTAATAATGTAAGCCTTCCAGTGTTGTGATTCCTGGTGTTCCGAGTCGTCTAAGCATCTTTACATTTTTCATTTCCTCATAAATTTTAGAACTCTATTGTCAACACTTCGACTCCATTCACATACAAGATAGAAAAAACTAATTTGAAAAGAACTTTTTGTGACATTGCGATTGTACTGCATCTCATTGTCAGTTTCAGTACAGCTCACATTTTAATAATATAAACCATTCAAAACCATCAGTGTAGGTTTGTGTATTTCTTAAGTTCTGTTTGGGAATATTTCATATGTATCTATATGTGCATGATATACATGTAGATAAATGCATACAGATATTTTAATTTTTGTTTATACACAAATGATGTTTTTAAAACTCTTGACCAGATAGGCATACTTTACACCGAGATAATTTCCCCTCTTTTAGAAGTGTAGTGTGATGAGTTTAGACATGATGGAGATGTATAACTCCTAGTCCAATAAGATATAAATTATGAACATTTCTGTCACATCAAAAAATCTCCAGTATCATTTTCATGGTCAAATGTCTGCTCCTCTCCTTAGATCGCAATTATACCCATTGTCTTTATATACATTTCTCTACAGAATGTCATGTTAGTGGTTCATACAGTATGGGAAGTTGTAATAAATATTTTGGTAGACACATCGTTTCTTTCAACTCGTGACAGCAACTTGTTACGGTGAGTGTGTGGTGAACTTTACAAGGGGCTGGCAAGGGGTTTATGAAGTGGAGGTTCCACGAGAGTCTCTGCTGCCGTCACTGTACCCGATTGCCATGATTTTCTCCTCCCTGGAGATGTTGCTTAAATTACATTCATACCATTTCATAAGGGCATAATAATATCAAGCTGTCATTTTAATTTGCTTTTCCCTAAAGGCTAATGATGTTGAATGTGTTTCCTTTGGCTTATCTGCCATCCGTCTCTCTCATTTTTTTTTTTTTTATGAAGTGTCTCCTTCAACACACTTTGATGTTTTATTGGGTTTTGCATAATCTTATTAGAAAGTTGTAGAGTTCTTTATATATTACAGATACAAGTTATTTGACAGATGTATGTTTCATTACTACTCATTTCCATCTCAATGAGTGAAGTATGGGATCTCTCTTGTTTTCTCACATTTGCCAGGTGGACATTGAATAGCTCTAGAAGAGAGCTAGTAGCAAATGTTTTTTTTTTTTTTTTTTTTTTTTTTTGTATTTAGAAAGATAAACTTATAAGGTTATAATGCTTTAAATAATATGCATTGCTCTGGAATGTGTTTGGGGAGCATGCTTTGTTTTGTTTTTATTTTGATTGCTCTTGAATAGGTGGAATTTTATGAATGGGCTTGCTGGAGGATGTTATTGGAAAATATATACAACAGCAAATTCAGAAGAATGGGAAAGTTAGAAGAAAAGTATTGCATTTGTAGAGGTGGGACACTAGTGGACATTTGAGCCAGTTACAGAGAAGGGCATAAGAGGATCATAGCATTGAGTGTGAGTCCATTCATTAGTTTGTTTTTTTTTAAATAATTAACCAATTAATTTATGAGGCACTCTCTCACTCTGTTACCCTGGCTGGCCTAAAATTAAATAATCCTCCTCTCTCAGCATTCCTAGTTCTGTGATTATAGGCTGAAGCCTCTGCATATTGCTTAATTTTTTTTTCAGACTAAGTGGGACTAAAATGAGAACCTTCTATGAGCAAGTTTAACACTGTGTTACACATGTAGCCCTTAAAGTAATACATACTGTTTTATAAACCCAACCTATGAGACATGCATCATAAGCATATATGCAATTAGCTATTTACAATTTTAGAGTTAAAGTTAAAAACAAAAATGATATGAAATATAATACTATAAATATTTTACCATTTTCATAAAAACAAATCTTTCAAACTGATGCTTCCTACATTTTTGGTGACAAACACTTGTAATTTCAACAATTAGGAGCCTGAGGAGAGTATCATATTTTTGAAGCCATTGTTTGCTATACAGAAAATTACAGAAACCCAGCCTCAGGGGTTGGAATGATGACTCAGAAGTTAAGGCACTTGCCTGCAAAGCCTAATGACTTGTGTTTGATTCCCCAGGACCCAGATAAAGCCAGATGCAAAACGTGGTGAGGGATACTTGATTGTTTTCAGGGGCTGGAGACTTTGGTGCACCCCTTTTCTCTGTCTGTCGCTCTTCTCTCTCTCTCTGCTTGCAAATAAATAGAAATACGTTTTAAAAAGAATAAAATAAAAGAAATCCTCCTTCAAAAATAACATGTATGTATAAATGTATATATATGTATCTATATAAATACATATGTGTAATATATACTTATACTTGTATAAATGTATATATATATGTGTGTGTGTAATATATATTTAAAGTAGTAATTATCTTTATTATAGTATCATTTTACTTTTTTGGGAACTTTATAAGACATAATTTTGGCAATGATTAAATACTTAAATTTTGTTTAACTATAATAGCTGTAAAACTTAAAGAACAATTCTTTTTAGAGGATTGTCAAGCATAAGTTTTCTTGTCCTCCCAAAATCATTCCAGAGGTATTAAACTTTTGAACTTATATAACGTATTTTGATCACAATCCCCTCTCATTACATTATCGCCTTTTGTTCCCTTTCTCATCTCCATTCCACTGAATCTTTCTTCCAAAATATTTCTTATTCTAATTTGATGTATTTTTTTTTCGTGTTGGTGTGTTGCTCACTGAGTTTAATTAGGGCTCTTTATATGGGTAGAATATATTTTAACATAGCACATGTAATTTATCAGTGCCTACATCACTGAAGTAAATGTCTCCTTTCCCCTCAGCAACCATCAAGTGCCAATAATTGCTCAGGCCAGGGTAGAGGATTCTTTTTTTTTCCCCTCTTATCCATGACAGAATGTTTGTAGGCCTAACATTGTGCCAGTCTTTTATTCCCCCACCTCCATAGATAATTAAATGCTGGTAACTTTGCAGGAAGGGTTGGTGAGCTCATGAGCGATTCCACCCTTCATGAAGGAAGATCGATGGGAATTGAGCGAGAAACCACGAGTCTCCTGAGTTCATCAAAGCAGCAAGTTCAACAAAGCCATGCCTGTAAGCCAGTGTTCTGTAGCCCTCCCACTCTTCTGTGATGTTCCTGGAGCCTGAGAGTGGATATAGATGTCTCGTTCAGCACTAACGCTCCGCATTCGCTTGTTCTCAGCACTTTGAGTCTCAGCATTATTAGTCTCCCCAGTAGTTGGTTGTAAAGCTCTCCGCGTTCGTTCCCCGCACTTGGAAAGACGGATGGTAACTTTTCTTCCCCTGCAGGCTGAAAGCAGCTTCTGGCACTATAACGACTAGCCAGCAAGGAGAGTGCTTCCAACTCGGTTCCAGCGTGACTGCTAGGAACTAGGGTCTTACTGTCTAGTTCTTGTTGGTTACCAAGAGCAGTGACAAGAACCTGTCTTGTTTCGGAGACCTCATAGGCCTCCATGACCAACTATACACTGGGAGTGATCCCATCCTGGCCCTGGGATTGTACCATAATAACCTATAAAATCCTCTGAGAGCACTGTTCTGCACCAACTACAGGCCTTACTCCTTCCTTAATTGCTAACCTGATGAGGTGACAACAGAACAGGTTCAGGTCCCCCACCCCCTCCCACTAAAATGGACAACCATTCTGCTGGTGGGCGAGTCACAAAGAAGTCTTAGGAGGACACAGTGTCTTTTTCCTGGCCGTTGTTGTTAGTGCATGAGGAAGGCTGTCTACTCTGTATCTGTTGCCTTAGGGGGGAAATCGGAAGCCAGCTTTATCAGTCTTCCAATGTGGACTGATGACCAGTGGCTTTCCAGAAACGGACTAGACCGTCAGTGCGGGGATGGGGCAACTGAGGCAGGAGGCCTCCACACTGAGCAGTTGCAGGGTTCTCAGAGTCTCTAGCTTGAAGGTAGCCATCGTTGGGCTACCCAACCCATATCCTATAATCTAATCTAATAAATCCCTTTGTAAAACGTACGAATCCTATCAGTTCTGTTCCTCTAGAGAATTTTGCCTCTTCCGCTAAAGAGTTAGTATTTCTAAGCAACATGACAGGTCAATGAATGAACCCTGGGAAAACTGAACCCTGGGAAAACTTGGTGGAATGCCTGGGATGCAAGGTAGTACAACCCGGTGACCACCAATTCCATTCAAAAAAAAAAAAAAAAAGATATTGTTTAGTTTACCACTGCTCTTGCTTAGTTCACCACACTTCTCTACTCTTTCAATGAGGACCAGAATATCTTTGAAGTGATTTTATAAAGGTTTATAAAATCTAGGGCTGGAGGGATGGCTTAGCCATTAAGGCATTTGCCTGCAAAGCCAAAGGACCCAGGTTTCATTCCCCAGGACCCACTTAGCCACATGCACAAGGGGGTGCACGCACGTGGAGTTTGCAGCGGCTGGAGGCCCTGGTGTGACCATTCTCTCTCTCTCTCTCTCTCCCCCTCCCTTCCTCTTTCTCTGTCAAATAAATAAATAGAAATAAAATATAAAGAATATTTAAAATAATCTACTACAACTATTAAGTCAAGACTAGAAGATATAGTTAAAATGGATTGTTATGTACCCAACACAGAAATAGGATATTATTTTCTTTTGTCTTGTAAAGGACATTTAAAGTGCAGGCAAGAGCCAGGTGTGATGATGTCTATCTGTAATCCCAGCACTCAGGAGCCTTAGGCAAGAGGGTGGTGAGTTTGATTGGAGCCTGGGCCACAGAAAAACAAGCAACAAAATCTAACCAACCTACTGTATTCTATAGTCCCATTTAAGTCTCAGATCTGTACGCTGTGGTTTGTGACAGAGTGTAAATACAGTTATCAGTCACACGTCTTTCTGCATAAATATACTCTCATAGAACTTCAGTCCAAAAACAAAAGAAGTCAATATTGAATTAGTGGATTTGGTACTGGGGAATCACTCAGAATATCAAAGTATATTGCACTTCATAGTATTTTGTGTGGGTTCTAGGCAGTGCATTTTTTAAGCTTGCGTTTCAAACTTCAGCACAGTCTAAATCTATTTCTATATTTGATTTGAAAGAGAGTTGAAAAATTTTGTCACATACGTATGTGCATTTGATCACTGGAAAATTGTTTTTTTCAGTAATTTATCTTCACTGACTATATAAAGGGAGTGTTTAGAAATCATTAATTTTATGGAAAAGTTGGAAAAATTCTGTCAAATCACAGTTGACAAAGGAGTAAGACAAATACTGCCTACCCATCAGATAGAAAACATGTTATCGCTTTGTGATGAAGTTAATGTTTGAAATACATATAACTAATTGAATTAGACCATTTGGTCATACTCATTCTGTCAATGATACCCCACCACACTCAGTCTTATTAAATTTATGACAAGTAAACTATCTTATTTGTGGATCCAAAAAAAAAAAAAATCGATTGTTTTATAACACCTCACCAATAGGTGTCACTATTGGTGAGTTCAGCATAATTTTCAAATTATTTAATATTTAGTCATGTAAAAGAATATTTCCCAAGGGATACAAATTGATAATTTACCCATAATAAAAGGAATCTCCTGATTTGCAGAGAAAAAAAAATGGAGTATAGGTTTGTAACTAACAAGCATTATGGAACTACAAGTAGAGAAATCCAAGTGTGAATATTTTTGCTATTATTGCTCTTATAATATAATATACCCACGTGTGCTTTCTGAAATTCAATTTTTTCTTTAATACCTGTGAAATAAGAAATATAATGAGTTTTCTTGTCCTCTATAATCTTCCTCCTCTGGGATAAATATATGATTGGGTGAAACAGAGCATTCATTAATTTTCTTTTGCCTTTAAGTTTAAGTTGTATG
This sequence comes from Dipus sagitta, assembly GCA_036346955.1. Classification (NCBI taxonomy): domain Eukaryota; kingdom Metazoa; phylum Chordata; class Mammalia; order Rodentia; family Dipodidae; genus Dipus; species Dipus sagitta. The sequence goes on from CM070788.1 coordinate 18,188,894, forward strand.
AGTGTGTGTGTCCATGCAAATTTTCCAGAGTTTACGTGATCTCCTAACAGACTCTAAGATGGAATTGGATTTCACTCCTTATTTTCATAGCATGGACTTAGAAACTATTGAATTATGTGGACTTATAAGTTCACCTTAACCCAATATTGTGGGGCTTTTCTTAAAATCTAATTAAAAGCCACAAACTTTGTTTAAAGGAAAGTACCTTGTGTGGCATCCCTTGAGTGTGATGAGCTGAGTATGATTCCAGTTTGTAACATCTGTATTTCTCTGTTCTGGGTAGTCATCACCTTTAATAAGTCGGTATCATTAAGTAACCTCAAAACCTCAGGGTCTTCAGGAGGAAGGTGAATTTTAGGTTTCTAGGGACCATAAACTTGCTTCTCTGACAAAATGCCACTGATTCCATCTCCAGAGTCTTACCTTACTGGAAGATTAGGTCTGTTTGAGCAAGAAAAAATAATTTGTCTGTTCTCAGCTATGTGCCCCATATAACCTCAGAAGACTTCTAGATAAATTTTCTTGGGTACTAAAAGAAAAAGCTATTGATATAACAAAAGTAGAAATAAACTATTATAGGTTAATTTTATTGGAAAGTCTAAAAAAAAGTTGTAGGCACTGATTTTGAAAATGGCAATGGAGTAGTTTGGTAATATATTTTCATGAATTTATATTTATAGTTCTTTATTAAGAACTTCCCTCCACACTGTTCATGAGTTGCTAATTGAAATTCTGTATTCTGAATTTTTTGTTTTGTTTACTAGTGATGAGCCTCTCAATATAACACTTTACATTTAGGTTTAACAAATGTTACTGTATCATTAGAGTCTAATAAAGTCCCTGACTAGGTTTTGGTGGTGTCTTGACAATGTAACTCCACTAAACGATCTTAAGTTTTCCAGGGGTAATGGATTCGTTTTGGATTCGCTGGATGATGAATTATAGTATTTACCATTGACAAAGTATACATTATGAGTTCTTAGCATGACTATTCAATATATTGTATGTGAACCCTTAAAAAATCTTTGTCTTGAGCTGGAGAGATTGCTCAGTGACTAAGTGCACTTCCTGCTCGAGCATGAGGTCCTGAGTGGACCTGAAACTGTCTGAATTGGAATCTGCAGGTACAATTTGTACAGGTGGCCATGACCATACATGTCTGTAACCCCAGTCCTGTAAAAGGGAGCAGAAACTGAGGATCATACAGGTTCTGGAAAAACAGTAAGATCCTGTGTTATTAAGAGACTCCAGCTCCAAGTGACAACTGTAGAAAAGAGTGATGGACTCTCAGTTTTATGCTCAGGACACTGAAGGTGAGCATTCCCTGCCCCAAGTGAATGCATGAGGCATGAGGTACCATAAAGGCACATTCATGTGCACAAACCACACACATACCATATTACATACATACACACACACACACACACACACACACACACACACACACACACACACATACATCTCTGACTTTCAACAATCCTTTCCCTCTTGGGGAATTCCCTCCACTTTATTTCCCTTTCTGGTATTTGGTTCAGAGGTAAGTAGTGAGTACTAAACTCCCTAGATTTAAGTTATTGACCATCATTTGATTTTTTTTTCCAAAGAAAAATAATTATAATTGAGGATCAAGGCAATAGTATTTATTTCTGCTATGCTACAGTGATTGTCTCTAGAGGCAATTAACAATCAAGTAACTGGGCTGGAGATATAGCTTAGAGGTTAAGGTGCTTGCCTGTGAAGCCTAAGAACTCATGTTGGAATCTCCAGGTCCCACATAAGCCAGACACATAGTGATGTAAGCATGCAATGTTGCACATAGTCGCAAGGGGGTGCATGCTCTGGAGTTTGTTTGCAGCAGCAAAGGCCCTGGCACACCCATTCTCTCTCTCTCTCTCTCTCTCTCTCTCTTTCTCTGCCTCTTTCTCTCTCTCTCTCTCAACAACAACAAAAAAAAATCAAACAACCAAAAGAATAGTGACATGATGCAAGTCCAAGTTGCTTAGCATTCATGACCTCACAGTGGCTGATGCTACCTATACAAGACATCCATAATAGAGGGAAGAAAATGATGCAATCAATATAGAAGAGAGACTAGTTGGAGAAAAGGAGGGAACCAGTAGAGGGGCAAAAGTTCAGGAAGAAAAGAGAGGGTGAAGGAGGATACTACCATGGTATGTTGTCAATATGTATGCTTGCTTACAGCATAAAAAGTTTAAAAAAGTGACATGAGAAAATCAGGACATGATGTGTGATTAATTTTCACAAACAGTGAACTGTTTTCATCTAGATCCAAAAATTGGGGCTGGGATTCAAGTGGATTAAGGTGCTTGCCATGCAGGCCTGCAAACTGGAGGTTGGATCTTCAGCACCTACATAAAGTCAAATGTTCAGTGACTCGCTCATTCGTAATCCCAGAGTGCCTATGACAATTTCAGATGGACTCAGAAGAATCCTGAAGCTCATGAGCCAGCTACACTGGCCTTCTCAGTGGCAATGGATAACAGTGCAAAAACTTGTGCTAATGCATATATTCTTATATTTGATTCTGGAAAAGTCACTGAGATTTTCATAATTATTATTCCTGATGCATTATTATTTGTATAAATATGTCTGCAATAGGTACAAGACCTATTTCCCATGGCAGTTTTAAGGACCAAAGTAAAGATAACAAAATCTATGACTGAATGAGAGATACATTACAACATAATGCATTGTACTTTTTTTTAATCAAGTAGCTATAAAATTGGCCACAGTGGCTAAATGCCACATTTCTTACCATACTTGTTGATGTCTCCTATAACATTATTGTTCCTAGTGGACACTTTAAACTTAATTAAAGTGTGCAGTTTTTCTCCAACTCAGAAACTAAATCTGGCATTGCTATCATTCAAAATATAAGCATGCTCCTGGTGGTCATATATAATTGATGAAGCATAGAGAGGTCTGTGTTTTGTTTTTCAAATTGTATTGAGTAAAGGGCTGTTGTGTGGCTTAAAAAAAAACACATATTTTACTGAATTCAGCCATTTTATCCTTTTATATTTAGCATATAAGTAATTAAAAACTCATAAACTCATAAAAGTGCTAAGAAAAAGTGACAATGGAGCATTCAGCATGAGATATCTCTATCACATCCTCCAAGGCTCAGAGACCATTGCAGAAAAGGTGTAAGAAAGAATAAATATAAGTGCCCAAAGCAGGGGAGGAATGCTTTCTTCCAGACACAATGTAATGGTTGTATTTGTGGCAGTGTCTGTTGAATAATAGGAATGCACAAAAAACATGACAGCAAAATAGGAGACTACTTGGAAAGAAGAAAGGGTTTAGTAAAGGGGAGGAGATAGGAGAGGGAGAACACAGGAGTGTGAGAAGGTATTATGATCAGGGAACATTGTGCATATGTCTTGAGGTTATCAATAAAATGGTTAAAAACTGGTGTTATAATTTCTGAACATGACAATATACTGGGCTATTGTCCTGAGACAAACTGAGTTTGAAGCCACACTTTTTGGTACAAGGTGTAATTTACTTTATCTAGCCCTGAGTAAATTGACAATAGCATGGCAAACTTAATAGTTTTGTGATTTTTGGACAAGATTTTTAACTCTTAAGTATCTTACTTGCTAATTTATTAAAAAAATGATAGCACTGAAATTTCAGGACATATTTTGAATATTAAATGTTGGAAAAAGACATATTTATCAACTGCTACATATTGATAATACTGAGTTCAGAGCATAATATTTGTTTTCCCTAAACAGGTAGTGATTAGAAGACAATGTTATTTTAGGTTAATTATATCAGATAACGATTTTGATATATTTGTCTACTAGTTACCAGCCTTAGACCTTTAATACAGTCCATAATGAATGACTTTTGTAGACTGCAGTTGACACAGATGAAACTTTGATGGATGGGCTTATAGCTACCTTCCTCTGGATTCATTCAGTGATGAATTCTTGGTGATGCTGATATCCTGGAATTTATTAGTTGTGAAGAATAAGGTATGCCATTTAGTGACCCCTAACTTCAGGAAGACTAATCAGAGAGGTCTAGGAAAGAAAAGGATGTTGTGACTTGGATTTGGATTCTAGCAGAAGGAAAGAGAAAAAATTGAAAGAGAAGAAAAGAAACAGCAACTGACTATGATGGAGCACACATTTGGGCCTGGACTGTTGCCACAACTGGTGAGTAAGTTTCCTTTTCTTTCTAGGTAGCCAGTAAGTAATGACTGCACATATAGATGTAAATCATCATTATGGTCAAGGACATGATAAATTGATTATCATACCAAAGTGGTCACATGCCCTTGATGTTGGAGGGAGGGCGTACAACTCCATTTAATCTCCCAGTGGGAGCAAGGCACTTCTCAATGTGATGTCACAAAAATCACCAGGAAAGATGGCTAGCAGGCAAAATAGCAGATGCCCTCCCATGACTTATTTTCCTACTACCAAACTTGCACTCATGCATACATGAATACCCATTCATTTCACTTATTATCAATGAGCTAGTGTCTCATTCTCCTACAGACCCACCTCTGCAAACATAAACTTAATCTCTTCTCCTCCTACCTTTGTAAAGGCCTTTTGTGGAAAGATTATGTAACTATATCAACAGCTGCTGAGTCTTCGGGAAAGTATGTGACAAGAAGTTCCTCTTTATACTGAATCGTATTTATCTGACTTCATTCTGATGCTTAAATTGATTGCTCCCCCCTTTTCCTAAAATCGTTCTCCCTATCCTCACCCAAATTTATGAGACTTTCTCTGTGTTCAGTCTTGAATATCCTTATTCTATGTTGTCAGCTCTTATATGCTTTCATACACTTCCATATCTGGTCTCTGTAGTATTCTCAAACCTGGGTATCTTACCACCTACTGAATATTTCATTTTTTTAAATTTTTTGTTACTTTTTATTTATTTATTTGAGAGCAACAGACAGAGAGAGAAAAAGGCAGATAGATAGAGAGAGAGAGAGAAAGAATGGGCATGCCAGGGCCTCCAGCCACTGCACACGAACTCCAGGCGCGTGTGCCCCCTTGCGCATCTGGCTAATGTGGGTCCTGGGGAATAGAGCCTCGAATTGGGGTCCTTAGGCTTCACAGGCAAGCGTTTAACCACTAAGCCATCTCTCCAGCCCCTGAATATTTCTACATTGGTTATTTTTCTTGTTTATGAAATTGTCAAAACATGGTGATTGATTTTCAAGTTTCTTTATTCCTTACTGTATTTCCTTCTTTGTTTTCATGTGCTATAAATGGCAAGATCCACACTCACCTACTCAAACTAGGAAACCTTCAGTTGTTCTCAGGGCGCCCTTCTCATCCCTAACTACTACAGCAAAAATCCCAGCAACCCTTCCAGAAAATTACTCCTAATTTCAACCCTTATCTTCTATACTAATACTATTAAATCTTTAAAACCCTGCCATGATCTCTACTGTTTGGAATTATATAATCTGGGGTAGTGTCCCTGGTTTCATTGTTTTGCTTCCATTAAAATTCATTTGGCAAATTGTATGATTTGATATAAATCATGAAACTGAAACATTTCACATTCCTACTCAAAATTTTTAAACAAATTACAATTTTATGTGAGAAAAAATATCTAAATGATTTTCATGGCTATCAAGATTTTCATGAACGACACACTATTGCCTAAATTCCAACATATCCCCCTATACACTCTCACTCAATGACAATTATATTTACCAAATCATTTCTACTCAAAGGCGTTTTTCACATACACCACCAAAATGATATCATCAATCATTTCATTTTCATTTTGCAATATTGAAAGTTCGGTTACATAACATAATTATAGTTTGGTACCATATATATATATTTTCATCTCATTCACATTCTTAGTTTGGGTTAATTCTCCCCACACTCCTTCCTCTCCACCATCCACCAAGTCTACACATTGAACTCAAAATTTAGAAAACCTGCCAAGGACTTTGTTAGAACATTAACAGTTATTCTAAATGATGCTTAAAATATTAAATAACCACAACAAATTCCTGCATCATACAGGGGTTCAATTATTTGAAAACAAATGCAAAGTGTGTGAGGTACAAGCATCATTTCAATCAAGTATGACTTTCTTCTCACGTAATTGTTCAAAATCTCTTCACTATACACTGTACACCTTTAGAGACACGTTGGGACTTTTTCAACAAATAATTATTACGGAAGAGAAATGTAAAAGGTGTATTTCTACCATAGTAAACTATTAAACAACCCTTTTAAATGTGAGATCATTGGCTCTTAAGTGCATTTGGGACACTCACTGAACTCTTCATGCACTTTGTGTCTATGCTACAATATGACAGATGGAGGATCCCAAGTTTGAGTTAAGCTTGGGTAATAAAGCCAGATCTTGTAACAAAATAATAGTAAAATATATTTTTATTTAAATATACATACAAGGATGAAGAGATGTCTTAGTGGTTAGGGCCCTTGACTGTGAAGCCTAAGGGCCCAGGTTTGATTTCCCAGGACCCATGCAAGCTAGATGCACAAGGTGGCACATGCCTCTGGAGTTCTTCGCAGTGGCTGGGGGCTCGGGTACACCCATTCTCTCTCTCCTTACTGGCCTCTCTCTCTCTCTGTCTCTCTCTCTCTCTCTCTTTCTCAAGTATTTATTTTTTAAACAAATACACAGAAGGATACCTACAAAGTCTATGCAATTTTAGTAGCAGAAAAACTCCTACAACTTTCAGTCTGCTGGAATATTAGACAGCTCTAGTGAAGAATTTCGGTAGCAAAATTAATGCAAAATACATACTTGCCTTGAATCTAGTGGGTGAAAATATACTTAGTAGGTGTGGTAGTGTGTGTGTGTGTGTGTGTGTGTGTGTATGTGTGAACTGCGGTTGCAAGTCTTCATGAAACACTGTTTTTTACATGGATATTAGGGAATGAACTCAGGCTGTTGTTTCTTTTTTGGTAAGTGCTTTTACCCACTGATCCATCTCCCTAGCCTCTTGTGAATTTTAAGCTCTGCGTGCTGTATTTCCTGTAAAGGAAAATTACTATTTCCTTGGCTTGACTCTACTTCTCATTAAATGAATATATTAGCATAAATATTGTCTGTGTCTTCAGTAGGGTTGCCAAAGGTCATGTCCTTCTATCCACAGTGTTGAACATGGTGAAATAATTATTGATTTACCTTGATGTATTACAATTAGTAGCAATGCATGCTTCTCATATATCAATACTAAAATATAGCGAATGTAGTTAACTCACTGAAAATGTACTTAACTTACTAAGTGATAAATCTCTTGCGAACCTTATAAAAGTAAACTGTCTTTGTTGAACAAGAATGAATCTTACTATTTACCTGTGATGTTTTTCTTAAGCATATCTGCTATTTTGATGAAATATAAGGCACTACATCAATTCATTGAGGTATTAAAACCATGGAAAGAGCTGGAGTGTATGGAAATGAATGTCTGAATTATTAAAGGCGCCGTAATAGGTTTTGTGATTTGCCAAGTGTATTTCTGCTGTTAGTCACAATGATCGATTCCTGGTCACCATCCTAAATGTCAATAATCATTGTTAGTTGTTTAAAACATAGCTTGAAATTAAACTAGATTCTACCTTTCTTAGAGTTAAGATTTATGGCAGTTTCAAGATATTTTTACATGTTCTCTGTATTTCTTGTGCTCTGCTTGCTTCTGTGGAAAAGCAATTTTCTTGTAAAAATTGTTCTACCACATTAGCATGGAACATGGGCCAGAATAAAAATTACCTTACAAAATATGTGGAAAAGTTCATAGAAAAAAAAAAACACATCAGTGTTGGGCTACAGAGACAGCTGAGTTGATAAAGTATATTACTTGTAAGCACGAGTACCTGAAATCACTTAAAAAAAATTAAACAAACCAAAAATAAGGGGCGGGGGAGGTGTTGTATGTGTTCATGGTATCAGAAAGAGAGAGGTGGAGTAAAGGTTCCTGAGACTGCCTTGCAAGCCAGTGAAGCCTGCTTAGTGCCCTCGTGCCAATGAAGGCTTTATCTCAAAAAGAATTGAATAGGACTCTTAAGGAAAGACCCCGCAAAGTTGTTCTTTATCCTTCACATCACACACACACACACACACACACACACACACACACACACACACACACTCTTACACCATTAGTATTTACCTTTAAGGAAAAGAATGAAAGCTGGGCGTGGTGGTGCATGCCTTTAATCCCAGCTGTGTAGAGGCAGAGATAGGAGGATTGCCATGAGTTCGAGGCTACCCTGAGACTACACAGTGAATTCCAGGTCAGCCTGAGCTAGAGTGAGAGATCCTACCTCAAGAAAAAAAAAAATAGAATGAGGTTGTAAGAGTAATTTTGGACTAGGTAATTAACAGTGAGAAACTGGCTATAATTGGTCGTGCTTGCCTATTTTAAAGTAGTTTTTTTTTTTTTTTAATTTATCCATTTGACAGAGAAAGAGGGAGAGAAAAAGAAGAGAGAAAGAGTGAGAACGAATGGGTGTGCTAGGGCCTTCAGCCTCTGCAAATGAACTCCAGACACGTGTGTTCCCTTGTGCATCTGGCTAACGTGGGTCCTGGGGAATCAAACCTAGGTCCTTTGGCTTAACTAATGCTTAGCTAATGCTTGCCTATTTTAAAGTACTATATTCGAAGATTATCATAGTGGCCAAACATTATAGTTAACAATGCAGACATTCTGTGAAACAATTGTTGTAGTAGCTGCTTTGTCAGTCTGTTCCTTTTCACTTTGATAGATGAACAATATATAGAAACATAGATGGTTGTGGTGCTTCTAATAAGAAATGACCCCCTCCCCAAAGCCTCATGTGTTTTGTTTTTTTATTTAAATTAGTTTTTTTTGAGTTTATTTAAATTAGTTTATTTATGAGAGTTAGAAAGGGAAAGGAGAGAGAGAATGGATATGTATAGGTATACAGCTGCAAACAAATCCCAGGTGCATGTGACACTTTGTATACCTGGCTTTATGTGGGTACTGGGAAACTGAAACCAGGCCAAAATGTTTAGTCAGCAAACGCGTTTACTGCTAAGCCATTTTTCCAGCCAGAATAATGTGTTTTAAGTACTTGGTCCCTGGCTGCTGGCAGTGGGAGAAGGTTGTGGAGCCGCTGAGGGGTGAAACCTTGCTGGAGGAAGTGCGTCTCTGAGGACAGACCTGGAGGTTTATTAGTGCAGCCCATTGGATGTGCAAAGCCAGCGCACACTGTGACTTGCCTGTTCTTGCTGGTGTGACAAGATGGTCCACAGGTTGTCTGCCTTGCCATGCTTTCCCCGTGATGAAGCGCCCCTTGAAACTGTAAACCAAATGAGCCTTTTCCTCCTGTGAGCTGTCTCTGGTCTGGTATTTTGTCCCAGCAACGAGAAGCTCAGTGCTACCTACAATGACATATGCACTCATAGAGAACATTCCTGCATCCCAGTGGTTATGTTTGCTGATTCATGTCTTGGAGAGAGACCAAACTGGCGATCAATGAATCTGATATCCATCGACAAAAGTTAGTGTTATCACAGAGCACAGTGGAAGCAATGCAGAGTAAAAGCTTCACCGACAACAGAAAAATCACTCAAATTGACAGTTTTTCTAGATACCAGCTAACACGCTCCCTGCTAATCATGTTGGGAAAAGAGACCAATGAGTAGCAATCCATAAAAACAGTTAAAAATGTAATCTGGGGGGCTGGAGAGATGGCTTAGTGGTTAAGTGCTTGCCTGCTAAGGACCCCAATTCGAGGCTCAATTCCCCAGGACCCACGTTAGCCAGATGCACAAGAGGGCCCAAGCATCTGGAGTTCATTTACAGAGGCTGGAAGATCTGGCGCGCCCATTCTCTCTCTCTCTCTCTCTGCCTCCTTCTCTCTGTTGCTCTCAAATAAATAAATAAACAAACAACAAAAAATTTCAAAAAATGTAATCTGTAATATAAATAAATAATTAATGAAATAAAGAAGGAAATGCCTCAACTCATGTTTATGAGGACAGCTACCTTAATAACAAAACGTGATCTATCAAGTAAGACTTTCTATCAGTAAACCTCATGAATATAGATAAGCCCTTTAGAAATAAAATACTTGTAGACTAATTGCAAGCATATGTGATAGAGGTAATATTTCAGAACCAAGTATAATTTAGTAGAAGAATTTGAATTGGTTTTAACATTTAAAATATTATGTATGTCACCATATCACAGACTGAAGGAGAAACCCATGCAGTTATCTCAATAGGCACAGATAAAACACTGCACAAAGTTTAACACCTTTGCATCAAAGTTTCCACTTAGAATAGAAGACAATTCTTCAAACTGCTACACTCCCTTTGGATTTCAGAAAAGTTCTATCTAACCATTTTCATGAAGAAAGTCTGTTTTGCTCCTTGAAGAACAATGCAAGAATATGCACATAACACTTTTGTTCAACTTTGTTCATTGTTGTACATGTGTCTTAATATATACACATATGCCACTATTACATTAGAACATGTAACATGGCAAAGTTGAAAGAACGTCAAATTCCACATTAAGAAGGAAGAAATAAAGTTCTATTTATTAGCAACGTGTCTAGAAAACAATGAAAGAACTAACAGAAATACCACAATAGGTGCATGTAGCTAGATCACAGAATAAAATTGAAATATACTTATATCAAGTGTATTTTTATGAGATAGATATGGGACATCAAGACAGAAATTACAGTGGGATTTTATCTACCCCATCAAAGACATAAAATATTAAAGGGAAGACATAAAATATGTACGAGATTGTTGTAGTAAATGTTTTGGCATATTAAGAGAAACTAAAGATGATCTAAATAAATGAAGAACTTTTTCATGTTTTAGGACTGGAAGACTCAGTGTTATAAGGATATCTTTTGAAATTGAGCCTCACATACAAAAGCAATGAAAACATTGATAACTTTTTTTATAGGAAGGTTTAACCTGATTAAGAAGTTATACAAAGGGTCTAGGACACCCAAAATAATTCTACCAAAGCTGAACACATGTGGAAAATTCACACTATCTTGTTTCAAACTTACTAGAAGTCTAAATCAATCACATAGAATTGCACAGGGTAAAAGAAGGGTATAACACACCTTGAGCCACAGCTTCAACTCCCACATTGACCTTGGGATGTTTTCCCATTTGTTCATAAAGCCTTCCTTCTCCTCCTCGACTATTTCATTCTAAGAACTGTGGGACTTGTTGGTGATCACCACGTGCCTCGACTGTGCATGGAGGACAGGAGCTGCTGTTGCACGTCTTTTATACCCAACCCAGGCTTCCAGCCAATGGTTAGTGCTCTTAGCCGAGTACAGCATAATTTTATTGTTTGCAGATTCATGCCCCACTTTATGCTGTCTGACTTTATGGGGTTACTGTGGAATCAAACCTGAGCAACCAGGCTTTTTGAGCATGTGCCTCTAACTGTTGAGCCATCTCCCCAGCCCTGATTTTGGGCCTCTTAGTGGTGACTAGTGAGGCAAATGATCCTCCAATGTCCACACACTACATCAGGACATAGAGTGACTTCATCATGATTGTACTATGAACCAGAACTGGCCACACTCAAGCTTTACTATTTTTTTTCTCAAAAGAAAGCATTTTAACACTGAAAGAGAAAGAAAAAAAAACAGTAGTCATTGGTTTAAAATACTTATTGTGTGAAGGTTGGCTCTTACTATAACAAACCAGTTAAGCCAATGAATAATGATATGTCAGTGACAAAATAGGTAGATATCCTCCTATTAAACCAGGTCACCCACCAGAAGTATTCGATATTTTTAATTTCCTTTGAATTTTTTTCAGAAAAATTCTGAAGAGCATAACGAAGTAAATAACACACAAACAAGAAAACCAAACTGTGTTTTAAGTGATAAGGGAATTTTGTGACTGGTTTGATATAAGAGAAGTTAAGATCGTAAGAAACAAGTTCAAGTCCATGTAATCTAAAGTCTAGAGTGTTTTCTTATGTAAGACAGATATTAATTAAATTAAAACAGTTAGCAAACACCAACATCCATTCTTCTTAAGTTGAATCTCTTTGGCTATCGAATTTTAGCATTCCCTAGGTGGCTAACTAAAGTACATCTTTTTGCTGGCATTAAGTCAGAATGTATAATACCATAACAAATTCCAATATATTAGATATGTATTCCTTTTAAGGCTTTAAAATATTATAATGACCTTTACTAAAATAATGTAACCTTTCCTCTCTACAAGGTATCTAAATGGGCTGATGCCAATTTCGGTATGTAAATAAAAGTCATCTCCTTACAATCCTACACCACAGAAATTGTGCACTGTATAGCCACAGCGTCCTCTCTCCATATTATGAGTGAATGAAATGCAACACATTAAAATTGATTCTTCTCTCCTTTGAAATGCTTTGAGATTTCTTTCTTTGAGGGTTAGGAGCATATTTGGATATGAGCCTCTTTCTCCACATAACCGTGAATATCATTCCTTTCTTTCACCTTCCAATAGAAAGAATCACCTTCATGTATGAGTGATTAGAGCCATGTAAGACTCTGTTTGCAGAAAGAACAGTAAATCGACACAAATATGAAAAATATTTCAGGGCTGGAGAGATGGTTTAATGGTTAAGGTGCTTGTCAGAGAAGTCCAGAAAACTCATGTTTGCATCTCCTGGTCCCATGTAGTCAGACGTAGTGACACAGCATGCAGAGTGGCCCATGCACCCCAAGGGGACACATATGTCTGGAATTCATGTGCTGAAGGCCCTGGCACACCCATTCTCTCTCTCTCTCTCTCTCTCTTTGCATTTTTGTTTCTCTCTCAAAATAAAAAAAAAGAAATATTACAGAAAGGAAAATCGCAGCAATAAAGTAAGACCTGGTCTAACAGAGATAAGGTATCATCTAGTGTAAAGGTGCAATGGCAGAGAAATCCTTACACTAAAAGCAGCTGTGGCTGACATTTGATTCATTCCTGTTGGAAATGTGGCTAAACAGGAGTGTTATTTGTTTGCCCATTAATTTACTCAGCTTATTTTTCTTTCATTGAATAAAGTGGAACATAGTTGGAAACACTCAAGAAATGAGTACAATGAAAAAAATAAACTTAGATATCAAATTGAAAAACCAGATGCTTGTGCATGCGTGTGTGTGTGTGTGTATTTGAATTTTCAGATAAGAGCTATTTTAAAAATGAACATTTGACCAGATACAGAGGTACAGCCTTGTAACCGTAATCGATGCTAAGGTGTGGGGACTTGCCAGCCTTCCAGATAATTTCCATGTCTTGTCACATAGGCTTCCCTATCTGTCATGAGGGCCCCAAACAACCACAGACAAGCTGTCTTTACAGACATACCCTCTGTAGCTTGTTCAGTTGTAGAATTCATGAAAATGCAAGCACATGACCCAGTGTTATATTTTGGAATAAAAATCCCTAAATAGTAATCATGTATAATGTTAACAAGCATTTATGTCACTCATGTCACTTCGAGAAGGGCTTCATTCCACCTCAGCTGCAGTGACCTGAAAATTGGCTGCGGCTAGAATCATCTGAACGTTCTCTTACGTGAGTGACAGCTCAGGCTGGCTTCTGGCTGCAGTTTCACTCACCTCTTGATGGGAAAAGTGCTGATTTTGAAGGCATTTCTTAAAATAGCCACGGAAATCATTTTGGTCTGGCCTTTTCTTACTCAGAGCACTATTTCAGTGATTTGTCCTATGCTCAGTGGAAACAGCTTGATTTTCTTAATATCCTACTGGGTGAATATACAACACTTACCACTTCCATTTATGGGTAAACATTCGTGTTATTTTCATTTGGACTTTGATATAAATATAGTTAGCATATCATGTAAAACAATCATGTAATTAATTTTCTTTTTCTTTTCTTTGGAGTCAGATGTACTAACTTTGTGGATAGTAAATGTAGCAGAGAATTTCTTTTGAATCATGCAATGACCGATGCATTTTTGGTTCTGTAATGAGATACCAAATGGTTGTACCATTTCACATTCTGATGAAAATGTGTGCTAGTCTTAGCTGCCAAACACATATCATTGGTCTGTTGGCTACACAAAAGCATCTGCTTGTGGTTTTCATTTTTTTTCCTGAAAACTTTTGACAGTGTATTTTCAAGTGTTTATGGACCATCTGGTTTTTGCAAGTGTCTGCTCAAGTTGTTTGCATAATCTTAATGGATCTTTTTCCAGTTCTATTTGGAGATATTATTTTGGATACAATATATTTTTAAGTGAAATATGAAAAGTATTTCATCTTTGGCTTTTGATTTCATATTCATTTCTTAGTGGTGCTTTGTAAAGATCAAACGTTTTAAATTAATGATATTCTAATTCACTACTTAAAGTTGTATTTATCGTGATCTAAGAAATGCTTGATTAAACTAATATTGCAGTGGATTTCTCTATGCTTTCTTCTTGAAGACCTCTAGCACCTGATCCTTTGATTGTACTCTCCATTTCTAAAGAATTTCTTCCCAGAGTGTGAGGTAATTTTGAGCTTCCCTTTCTCCTGTTGATATGAAACCATTTTATAATTAAAGAAGTGATCATTGTTTTGCACTGAACTTACATTACAATGTAAAACCACACATAAACACCCATGCATACTTGTATAAACTTGGCTTTCTGCCTTGTTCTGATAGTGCCTGTTATTTTGCATATGAACCTTAAGCAGATATGATAGTATATGACTTACAAGAGTACCAAATTAACGTTTGAAAGAGTATTAAGGATTGCCCTGGGCTGAAGAGATAACTCAGTGGTTAATAGCACTTATTTGCCAACCCTGATGGCCCAAGTTCAATTCCCAAGTTCCCACTTAAAGCCAGATGCACGAAGTGGTGATGCATTTGGAGTTTACAGCCCCCAGGCTTATTCTCTCTCTCTTTCTTTGTTCGTATATTTTTCCCCATTTTTATGTGAAATTTACAATCAATTCTCAATTCTTACAAGAAAAGTTCTCAAAGATTTCTCATTTGGGTTCTGTTGAATGTCCACACTAATTTGGGGAGAATAAGGGTACAGACTGATGGGAAAGCAGTCATGGGTTATTAATTTTCAGATAACAGGATTTGCCAAACATCTCAAGTTGGCTGACTTATAATTAGATTTTTAACTTATAATTTGATCCTATATTATTAGACAATACACTCTGGATAATTTCAGTCTTTTCATGTTTATTGAGAGATGTTTTCTCACCCAGGTTTGTGAATTTTCCATTTGTGTTTATAAAGAATATATGACCTATGTGGAAATGCAAACATATCTCTCACCCTTGGATCACATTCCTTCCTGTTTACCATCTGGCTGATTATACTTCACAACACATGGATACCAGTTATTTTGTAAGCATCAACGGATTACATTATTTAGCATCGCTTTTCTAACTTTTTCATTGCTTGTGATCCTCCATTGTAAATGTTAATGCAAGTTTTCAATTTATTTATTTATTTATTTCAGTTTATAAAATTCTCTTTAGTATTTTGTGCAGTCTCTGTCTGTGAGATCAAGATAAACCTCCACAGTTCCATTCTTTCGTAACAAAGATTTTTTTTTTCTTTTGAAATAATATGCTTTATCCACTTAAAACTGTCAGTTGTACTTTTCTTTGGGTCACTTAGACACTTTTTAGTGGATCCCCCCCTGCATTTGGAATAGTTTCTATGACTCTGTCTTCAGTTTAACTATATTTTGTTTGATAATGTTTCACCTGATATGATAATAATGGTATCTTACAGCTCACTAAGTCTCACTTGTTCTTTCTTACTTCCTTTATATGTTGCTGTGCAGTTTGTCAATGTTCATTTTCTAACATAAACCAAAAAAAAAAAAAAAAAGAAAGAAAGAAAGAGGACAGACTCAGACTAAGAGGGATAGAGGAAGAGAAAGGACAGGGATGGTGGCTTAGAGGAATCAAAATTCAGACACAGAATAATATTAATCATTAATGTTCTACATGACTGTAAGGTGACTAAAATTCCCAGCATAGGATAGATGCTATAAATAAATAGAAGATAGGTTTAGAACTTCATGTACAGAAATGATGCATGATGGAGAGGGAAGTGTGAATTACTCTATTTGATCAATGGATATTACATATGCATTAAATCATAACACCATACCTCATAAATATATACAATTATGTCAGATAACTGAGATAAACTTTTGCTATACATCAATACACACATCATTGAAAACTAAACATTTAACGACTACCATCACTTGTGAAATGGAGTATAGTGAGAGCCATAAATGTCCTTACATTTCAAAGAATTTTAGTCCATAGTGAGCACAACAACCTCTTTTGTTAATGAAAACCGAATGACTTAGTTTCTAGAGGCTTTTTGGAATTTTTATAGCACATAAGCTATTTAGAGAAATTGTAGTACACTGTTTAGGAATTAAACACTGTATTCAATAGTTTTCTTCTCCAACAGTGCCATCATTCAATTCTATTCTTAGTTTAAAAGTCATCATGAGAGACGCATGGTGGCAGCACTCGGGAGGCAGAGGTAGGTGGATCACTCTGAGTTCAAGGCCACCCTGAGACTACATAGTGGATTCCAGGTCAGCCTGGGTTAAAGCGAGAGCCTACATCAAAAAACAAACAAAAATAAATTTTTTAAAAAGTCATCATGAGGAGGAACCAAGCTGAGATTTAAAAAACTATATAGGGCTGGAGGAATGGCTTAACAGTTAAGGCAAAGCCAAAGAACCTCAGTTTGATTCCCCAATACCCACATAAGCCAGATGCACAAGGTCATACATGCATCTGGAGTTCGTTTGCAGTAGCTAGAGGTCCTGGGATGCCCATTATCTCTCTCTTTCTCTGTCTCTGTGCCTCTTTCTCTGAAAAATTAATAAATAATAAATTATATATATAATATATATAATTATTATATTCTTCATTTGAACTTTCTAGAGGTTAATCTGTAGGAGTCTGAAATTTGGGTCATTTCTTTTATTTTCTTCTCTTTTTTTTGGGGGGGGGGGGCTTGAATCTAATCAAACAAAGAGACCTGAAGTCCAAATTTACCATTCTGACAGTACAAAAGGTAAGTGTTCATTTAACTTCCCAGGTCAGTCTTTTTGTTTCTTCTTAAGAACACTGTGAGGAAAAAAACATAGGAAGACTATTATTTAGTCAAGTGCTTTGACTGAGAAAGGATTGTTAGTGTAAAATCACACCTCCATCCCTGCCCCACCTGGAAATTTCCTATTAAAAAAAAGGGGGAAGCAACGATTTTTACCAATTACTAACATTTTAAATGTTTAATTTGCTAAGAAGTCTGCACATATCAGATTACTTAATTCTCACCTCCACCTCTGCGGCGGAGCAGAGAAGTCAGTTAGGTTGACTGGAATCCGGACTTGAACTCAGAGTTATGCTCAAAGCCCATTGTCGTCATCACCGTCCATTGTCTTGCAAATTTAGTTGTTTTGCTTTTCCTTACCACTGAGTAGAATTCCCTTGTATGTATGAACCACATCTTCATCAACCATTCATTTGCTGATGGGCATCTGGGCTGATTCCGGTTCCTGGCTATTATATTGAGTTGATTTGTGTGCAAGGTTAAAGGAGGGAGGAGGTCCAACTTCAATCTTACACATTTGGCTATCCAGGTTGTCCAGCACCATTTGCTGAAGACACTGTCTTTGTTCCAGTGAGAACTTTTTTTTTCTTCATTTTTTTATTCATTTTTTTGAGAGCGACAGACACAGAGAAAGAGGCAGATAGAGAATGGGTGCGCCAGGGCCTCCAGCCACTGCAAACGAACTCCAGATGCGTGCGCCCCCTTGTGTATCTGGCTAACGTGGGTCCTGGGGAATTGAGCCTCGAACCGGGGTCCTTAGACTTCACAGGCAAGCGCTTAACCTCTAAGCCATCTCTCCAGCCCATTCAGTGAGCACTTTTGGCCCTTTTATCAAAGATCCGATAACTCTAGTTACTCAAGCTCATACCTAATTCTATTCTGTTGCTGCTCTATGTTCCTGTTTTTATTACAGTACCATGGTGGTTTTACGACTATTTCCTTATAGCATAGCTTGAAATCAGGTATGGTATACCACCAGGAGTGTTCTTTTTGCTGAGTACATTTTTGGTTATCTGTGGCCTTTTGTGCTTCCATATGAATTTTGAGACCTTTCTTTTTCTAAATCTGTGAAGAATGTTGCTGGAATTTTTATTGGAATTACATTGAATCTGCATATTGTTTTTGGTAGGATGGTCATTTTAACAATATTAATTCTTCTGATCCATGAGCATGGGACAGCATTCCGTCTTCTCACATCTTCCTCCAGTTCTTTCTTCAATGGTTTTATGTTTTCACTGTGTAGGTCTTTTATTTCCTTGGTTAAGGAGATTTCAAGGTATTTTATTTTGTTTAATGTGGCTATTGTAAAAGAGCCAGATTCCCTGATTTCTTTAATCATGTTGTTGTCATTGATACATATGAAGGTTAGTGATTTTGTGTGTGTGTTTTGATTTTATATTCTGCCACTTTGATGAAAGCACTTATCACTTCCAGGAGATTTTTTTGTGGAGTCTTGGTTCTCTTATGTATAGAATTATGTCATCTGCAAATAGGGCTAGTTTGACTTCTTCCTGTCCAACTTTTATCCCTTTTATGTCTTTTCTCTTTTCTGGTTGCTTGAGCTAAGACTTCAAGTACTATGTTGAAGAGCAGTGGTGAGAGTTGGCAGCCTTAACTAGTTCCAGACCTTAATGGAATGCTTCATGATTTTGCACATTCACTATGATATGAGCTTTAGATCTGTCGCACATTGCCTTTATCATGTTGGGATATGGTCCCTCCATCTCTATTTTCTGTAGTGTTTTAGTCATAAAAGGATGTTGAATTTTGTCAAAGGTCTTTACAGCATCTATTGAGATGATCATGTGCTTCCCGACTTTGAGTTGGTTTATGTGATGCATCACATTTATTGATCTCGGTATGTTGAACCAAGCCTGCATCCCTGGGATGAAACATAACTGACTGAGGTGGATGATGCTTTTGATGCATTCTTGAATTCATTACACTAATACCAGGCAGGACATAACAAAGAAAAAGAACTACAGACCATTATCCCTGTTGAAATCAGACATAAAAATTCTCAATAAAATTCTTGAAAACTTACTTTTAAAATTTTTACTTTAGTTTACATTCTTCTAAGACTCAAAGTTTTGTAAAGGACAGATTGACCAGTTTACCAACTGAGGGTTGAAACTTCACAATCCTAGACAATTCTTTCTCAAAATTATTATTATTTTTTTTTATATCCTGCATTCTCCAGAATGGATGATCATGAGTCAAATATCTTTCTATTTCAAAACTTGGCTTACTTAGCGAGAGAGTCAATATTGTCCTGCTCCAGCTGTTCCACACAAGTCCTTTTACCAACCAGCAACCTGTGTGTAGGCAGCCGACCAGACATCAGCGAGCAGTACAGTCATCCCATGCTGAAAGTTAGAAAAGCTATTTTACCTTTCCCTGTGTCATGTACACCTATGCACAACACATACAGACACACACACACACACACACACACACACACACACACACACACACACACACACACATCTTTGTGTTTGTCCCGTAAAGATTAAAATTTTAACAAGTTGTATCTTCCTTCCTTAATTCAAGCATCCCTAGCCTAGATCAATCAGGTATGCCCACTTAAGAAGGATATTTGCACATTAGCCTAAGAGAAAATTTTATGATCAGGAGATCAATCCAGTGTTTAATGTATGGCAGACTAACTAATATTTAAGGTCATTTTCAGCTCTGATAAAACATTTTCTATTTTGGCATAATAGATTAAAAAGATAAAAGCATACTTGTCTATAGAAATTATAATTCCCTCTAGGTTATGCATGGTATTGTGACCTTACCTCTTAACCTCAGCTCTAGATTCTTTCAATTAAGTCCGTGAAGAAGAACAGCACATTTGAATCTATTCCATACACAGCATTTCAAATCAGGATGCTCTGTGCCTATGCAAAATGGTTTCTAGCACACTTCTCCTCTACCTCCTGTCTCTTTTTCTATATCACTTATTTCATTGTCATGTACTACTACTTCAAATCCATGACTTTGTCATGTCTTCATTAAATAGCATGCATTCATTTCAATAAGTGTATGTGATATTATAAAAAATGACTCCATCACTTTACCATAAGAGAAAGAAAACATCATTTTCTTCATTAAGACTCATTATTTTATACCTGCAACAGTCTACCCCATCTCCTCTGATAGTTACATATTTACTTTTAATATTATGTCTATAATCCATTCATGCAATGTAAGTTCTTTGCTTCACTGAGTTATACATTGTGTAACTCCTTAAAAATAATATTTGTTTGTGTATGTGAGTTTGTGTGTGTGTGTATGTGTGTGTGCATCAGGGTCTCTTGCTGCTGCCAAGGAATTACTTTGAATCCTGTCTCACATGGGTGTTGAAGAATTGAAGCCAAGTCAACAAGGTTTTCATGAAAGCGCCTTTAACAGCCGATCCATCACCTTAAACCCATTTTGTGGTTCTTGTCATAAACAGAAGAGCCCCTCTATTCTCTCTGGAAGTCTAAATATCCTTCCTTAAATATACAAACATATATTTCTCAAATTTGTCACTGGAACAAAAGCAAGCCCTTATCCTCTACTTTACTTCCAGTTTTTGAAACTTAAGAATGATCTCTATTTTTCTTTCCTCTTATACAAAATATTTCTGCAATTACTTTGGGGTCCCCATAATTCATACCCAGAATTAAATATATGGTTTCTACACTATTTTTAAAGATTCCTCCCAGATACCCTCCACAAATTATTCCTTTAAGTTTACAGGTCAATTATGAAATTTATTCTTTTAAAAATATTTTATTTATTCATTTATTGACTTATTTTTAATGAGAGAGAGACAGAGAAGAGAAGCGGCATTCCACATTCCAACTGCTGTAAACAAGCTCCGGATGCATGTGCTACCTTGTGGATTTGGTTTGTGGGAGTCCTGGTTAATTGAACCTGGGTTCTTTGGCTTTTCAGGCAAGTACCTTAACTGCTAAGCCATCTCTCCAGCCCAAATTTTCTTATTTTTTAAAATTATTTATTTGTGAGGAGAGAGAAAGAGAGAGAAAGAGAGGGAGAGAGGGAGAGAGAGAGAGAGAGAGAGAGAATAGAGAGAGAATGGGCATGCCAGGGCCTCCAGACCCTACAAAAGAACTCCAGGTGTATGTGCCATGGGGAATCAAAGCTTGGCCGTTAGGCTTTGTAGGCAAGCACTGTAACTGCTAAGTCATTTCTCCTGCCTCCAGATTTATTTTAATTACTTCCTTTTGGCTGAGCTGGGTTGGGACAGGGTTTTGCAATGTAGCCCAGGCTTGCCTGGAACTTGCACGTTTTTGTCCCTTAGTCTCTCAAATACTGTAATTACTAATACGCATCACCAGGCATCACGTATTTAATTACTTATAACTTGTCTCACATCTGCAAATGCATTTGTTTTTAATTTCATAATATATAGTTTTGTCACAGGAGCTTACAAATGATATCAAAATGAAAATTTATAACAATGATGTTAATGCTAAGTATATTCAAACAATAGTAGTATTCAAAAATGATGCTTATTATTCTAAAACTAATTCAAAATTCTTTATTTCTATGAATAATTTACTTTAACTGCATTAATATTCTCCAAATGTAAAATTTATGAATACATATATTTTAATAATTATAAACACATGTATGGAGTAAACACTAGCACAGACATTATTTGGCCATCTTTTTGCTCCTGGGTATAAGAGTGGCTCCTAATAATTTTCTTCACTTGCCAATTTAATCCATACTATGTAATAGATATAGTAAGGCAATAGAATTTTTTATATGTTTTCCACTTATTCTGCTTCAGTAAATAGCTCTTTATCCAAGTGTTATAAGTTAAAATTCTGCACTTTTAAATTCAACACTGTTCCAAATATCATCTAAAATTACTGACCTTTCAAACACATTTTTTACTGTTATGTCAAAATCTATAATCTAGTGTATTATAATGTTTTTGATTATAATTTAGTTTGTGTGGCCCTCTTCAATATTTTGCTCCCATGTTTCTCAATACTCTGGTTGTTTGTATACATATTTGTCAAACTTAATCCTGTCTTTCAATAAGCACTGTTTGTATCATCCCATTTTGTTGAATTTCAAGCACACATAAATTGGTCTCTGAAATTATTCAGTGCACACAAAGAATATCTGGAAACACATTGAGTCATGGTTTGGATATTGGTTGTCTCTCAAGTTTCCATGTGCTAAAGATATGGTCCTCAAAATGATGGCATTTGAAGGTGGGGTATCTTTGAGGAATGAGGCATAGTAGAAAGTCATTAAGTCACTGGGAGGCACACTCCCAAGGCGGATTATGGTAACTCTGTATCTTCCTCTGTCTCTTTTGCTATGGCAAGTGCAGCTTTGCTTTGCCACACAATCCTTGTCATAGATCCAAAGTTAAAAGGCCAATCGATCACAGGCAGAAACCTCCAAACCTTGCAGAAAAAAAAAAATTAAGAATTTTGTTATATGGTCAGAAAATTGACAACCACACTAGCACAGTTAGCACATCTTAAATTCTTACACTATTGTGAAATGAAATGAAATAGGTGCAATTCCAGAGGGAACAAAGACTGACAAGAATGTTATTTTCCATATACACCATTATATATATATATATATATATATATATAATATGTTATAATTATATATTTATATATGAACATATAATATGTATTTATAATTACATATGAATAAATAATTATATATCTAATAGTGAAATACATTTTGATAAGAATAATAACATGGTCCTATTCCTGACTTGCATATGAATTTGCATCATTTTAAAAAACATGGGCTGGAGGGATAGCTTAGCAGTTAAGGCGCTTGCCTGCAAAACCAAAGGACCCAGGTTTGATTCCCCAGGACCCACATTAGACAGATGCAAAAGTGGGCGTACGCTTCTGGAGTTCGTTTGCAATAGCTGGAGGCCCTGGCATGCCCATTCTCTCTATCTGTCTCTTTCTCTCTCTCTGTCACTCTCAAATAAATAAAAATTTTTAAAAATTAAAAAAAGACATGTTATACATTTTACAGATACCATCTTACTGGACTGGTACAGTGACATGATAAAATATTTTATTTTTCAAAACATCAGTTTGCAAATTAGATACATACACACAGTTTCAACATCACAAGCTATTGTGTAATTTTTGCCTGAGTTGTAAATAAAGCCTATTCACCTCAAGATTGTGTCCTGAGAACACTCCGTATAAATGACCCCATTCAAGTCTAGCTTGGTGAAGCAGTGAGTTTATTGGGGTTCCACACAGGAGCATGGGTGTGCCAAAGGCAGCCATATCACTGTCATATAATTCACATTCACGAAAGCTGCGCGTCTGGAGCCCCTGCCTGACCTGTCACCAGGGAGACCCTCCTCTTCCCCAGCAGTTGGAGTGTTTACATAACGCTGGGGAGAAGCCTTTCGAATCATATATGCTCTGAGCTTACAGAGCATCATTTATTCCTGTAGCTTCCTGTCTTAGCTTACCTTCCAGCTCCGAGAGAGAATGTTTCCAGTCAAAAGACAGGACTGCACAACCTAAACATAAACCCATATGACGGGGGGTAGCTCAGTGTCTGCGCTGTAAATCAATGCGATTACAGGAGGCCTCACGTGTTTGAATGCAGCAGCAACTTTGTGAGCATTGGGGGAGATCAAGAAGGTGGTCACACCAATCCCTGGAAGGGTTTACAGTTCTCTGGAACCCAAAGCCTTATCTAAAGTGACGCTTTTAATGTTCTGAATCTGCCTCTTTCAATACTATTCATGTGTGTATACCATCTATCACACCAAATTTGCTTAGATATAATTTTACCATTATTTTCCCATATCCTCTTGTGAAAAAAATTAAATCATTACTTTAATGTTATGAGTTTCTGTTTTTTGTTCATTCAGTTTTCTTGTCATTGTGTTATATCCTTACCATCTCAATTTTCCTGACATAAATTTTTGAAAATTAGTGTAATTTTGTTTAAATTTCTTTAAATATATTTTGAAATAAAATATTGTTTAAAGTACTTAAAGTTTGGTACAGGTAGGATTTTTTTTTTATACGAGAAAGCTGTCATAATTTTGAATACTGCTTATTACCAGAAGGTGAGATTGAAGAGAAACAGGTGTGAACAAGTAAATTAATGTCTGTCTTACTTAGAAAATAATGAACTTTATTCAATGAATAGTGGATATCACTAAATAATTTTTATAGGAAAAATAGCAGAATATGAGTGATTAGATTAGTGATTAACTCAACTGGGTAATGCACCTGTGACATTACTTGGACCACAAGAACACTGATTTGGAAAGAATCACAGTGGAAAGTAGGAAAAAAAAATCACCAAACACATCAGTTGGTATAAGAGAAAATGGCAATTAAAATAACATTAAAGGGTTGGAAAGATTGCTAAGTGGTTAGAGCTCTTGCCTGTGAAGCCTAAGGACCCAGGTTCGATGCCCCAGCACCCACATACAGCCTGATGCACAGAATAGTGCAAGCATCCGGAGTTCATTTGCAGTGGCTAGGGGCTACTGTCTCTCTCTTTCTGTATTAAATAAATTAAAATTAAATAACACTGAAGTAGATAGAAAGGGAAAGAATATGTACAACAGGTAATTAAGTCAATGTTAGATTCATAAGAAAATAGAATAAATTTATTTTTTACATGCACAAGAAGAATTCATAGGAAAGTGAACATCTAAAAGAGTTATGACTATTATTTTTTTCTTTGTGTGTGTGTGTGTGTGTGTGTTTGTGTTTGTAGGGACAGATGTGGCTGTGGAGGTCAAAGTTCAATTTGTGGATGTCTGCCTTTACCACCTCCTTTGAAGCAGGGTCTCAGTTTGTACAATGTTGTTTTTCCAGGCTGACTGGTTCCTGTTGCTTCCAGGAGACTCTCTTGTCTTTTCCTCCCAACTCACGGTAGGTGCACTGGAATTAGGCACTGATAGAGTGTTAAGCCTTTACATGAGGTACAAAGACTTTAAATCAGGTACTCATGCTTTCACTGAATCACCCTAATTCCTATTGTTTAGCATAGTAATTATGAAAATATTACTAAATAAAGTAAGAAAAAAAACTGTTATTTTTATCATAATATACTGGCATTGATTTCTCTCAGCCTTGACTCTTGCTCTCTCATGATGGTTATCCCTTTCTACTTGGCAGAAGAATGGTATCTTTATAGTGGGGAATATGTCTTCTTTCAGGGGGAAAAGAATATTCAAAACGTTCTTCTTATATCTACTATTTTCAAATGCCTTTAACTCTAAACCGATGGCACACTGGTTTGTTTCAGGCAACTTATTTCTCTACCTTTCAACAATTTTCTGAGCAGATTGTTGGGAAACAACGACTGCAGTGTTTGGGGGCCCATGCATCATGCACTTTTGGACTAGTTGTTCTCCTTCTTGCATATGCTGTGTTTGTGACTAGATAAACAGTGAATGGAGATTCCCAAGGAAGAGCTGGAGATGGGAAAATGCTCAAGTCCACCATCATATGAACTATAATCAAGGGATTGCCATTTCCTGACAGATATTAAACTATAAAACACTACTGATATCACTACAAATAGTCACATGTTTTAAGCAATTCCATCACTTAAAATACTATCATTGTTGAAAATGAAAATGTACAAAACTACACAGTGATAAAAGTTCAATTAGCACATACACACACATCCATTGTTTCACAAAATCGTTTGCTAAGTGCTCTTGGTCTTGTAGGGTTCTTACTTCATTCATTTACTACTGCAAATATAAGTGTATCATGTCGGACCTGGACAAGGCTGTTAATATTTTCAAGTTTTAATGATACAGCTAAACATTTAAATAGTTTATAACTAGTCACAAAGAGTAAAACTACCCTTGGCTTTTGCTGTGTGATAAATTTTACTTTTCTTTACTGAGATTCATTGATTTATTTAAGCAGCTATCTGGTTACCTTAACTTAAATAACATGGAAAATTCAGAACCACATATTCTAGATCGTTCAAGATCTTAAATTGGTTATCATATTCAAACATCCTGAGTCCAGGCTATTAAGAAAAGTGTAGTTTGGATTTGAATCACATTTTCTTTAGAACCAGATTTTCAAGCTTTCTTTGAAGAAAATAAAATAGGAGAAAGTACATTATTAGGATCATGCCATTTGTTAATTCCTGAATGATCATCTCACTTCTAGAAACTCTGATACATTACTTGAGGTGTATAATGAAATAAAATCACTTTTAAGTATAAAGAACTGAAGATCAAAGGGACTGTGAATTGCTGAAGGTCACCGAGCTATTATTAGTTAGGTTTTGTACCTAGAGTTATATAACCTGTGCATGTTCTCCACAGTCTCCCATGATACTTTCAAACAGATGTAGCTGGGGCTATTTCCATTTGCCCTGGCAACCCCACTATGTCTTAAAGACACAGGTAAAAAATAATGGCTGCAGGAATCTTCAACAAATTTAAGTTCTGAGAAAGCACCTGAACATAGAATTGATGACCACTTAGATTATATCCCATAAAAATTACCATATACAGCAGTACCATTTATTTTAAAAATAATGTGTGTTTCTGCAAGATGCATCCATGCTTACAATTTTCTTATAATGTATATTCACTGGCTTCCACTTCCAAAGGATTAGGAAAGAGCAGTCCCATCTGTATTGCTGTATATGCACATATCAATTAAAAAAAAAAAAAGGTTCCCTGAACGTATGATCAAAGCTAGTGGAGATGCAAATACTCTTGGAAATACAGATCAAATCACATAGGGTCACCTGCATTGTCAGAGATAATATAAATTTATTTGAATGCACTGAGTCTGAGAACACTTATAAAATAAGTGTCATATAAACTTGGGACAAGAGAGCTTTTGCATCACTGAAATGGGTAATGTGGGCCTGCTCTCTGTTGCAACACTTCCCAGGCTCTAGGAAGGTTGAGGATAATTGGAAAGTGGCCTTGGCTTTGAGGGATGAGTGAAGCTCATTTTATTCTATAATAAAAGTTCACATAGAGTCATAGAAATTATCTGTAATTAACCTACTCAAGTCACACTGACTGATATGCATCAGAAAAGGGAAGAAGCAAGGAAAGGTATGGAAAACATACACAGAAGTACTTTAATTTTAAAAATTAGTCTTAAGGGTATCCTCCAGTAAAGTCACATTTTGCATTATTCTGTTATTAAATCCTCCAAAGTATACACAACTGTAGTTTTGTCTTCAACAACATCACTCATAGTTTGATTATTAATACTTAAGTATATAGTGTATGTAGGCATACTTATGTTTATGGAAAATGGCAGCTTGACAGAAAGGGGGGAGAAGATAAAAACTATAGACTCATGTGCATTTCCAAATGTAGATGAAATATCTGATGCTATTTACAGAAAATTATAATTTTATGTTTATTAAGTGTATTGTCATGCACACAGAACAGGTAACTTACTATACATGTGACACCTGTACCTTCAGGCAAATTATGCAAAGCTGTTTCTTTTTCAAAGCAATCAAACATGAGGATTTATTTTTGTTTATTTAATATTTTATTTATTTGCAAGAGGTGAGAGAGAGAGAGAGAGAGAGGGAGGGAGAATAGGTACACCAGGGCCTCTACTTGCTGCAAATGCACTCTACGAAAGTGACCCACTTGGTTCAACTGGCTTCTTAGGTGGGTACTGCATAATAGAACCCAGGCTGTTGTCTTTGCAAGCAAGTACCTTAACTGCTGAGCCATCTCTCCAGCCCCATGCCTAGATTTTAATACTGAATGCACTAGACGGGCTGACTGTCTGGGGAGTTTTTTTTTTTTTTTAAATATTGCATCCATATTAGAAGAAATAGAATGCACAGTTCTAAGTATTTTGTTTTTTCTTTTTAAATAAAATCCTTTAAGAAAAGAGAAGTCAGTGGTTAGAGTCAGGAAGAAATTTAAAGTTTAGTCAATCTGAGAGTAGAGACATCTTAGTTACTCTAATCTTGCCTTTGTTACAAAATCTAAATCTGATCAGCTTGTTAGAGAAGTTTCCTAAAGGTAAGATTTTGTCAGCAACATTCTGTGATTGTTTCTTCATTAAAATGTAAATGACTTAACAAATATACCTACCTCTTAACCATAACAGTCATTTGGTTCAAAATATCTAGTGAAATGTATAGAAATTTTATATGTATTAAATTATAGAACAAAAAGTTATTTAGGTAAGAACAAACTTAATTGGAACTATTGCAATGACTATTGTGATAGAATTCTGACAGGAAACAGTATGGGTGGAACTAAATGATGTTAGAAAATCACAGGTTACAGAGAAATTTAGTGACTAGGTGATGTGGCTGGGCTATAGCAAAACATTAGATTTGTTTCTGTTGCAAAGTTTGCTTATCTTCTCTGAGCTTACTTAAAAATCAATGATTGACCCATTTCATTCTTTTGCTCACAGTCTCCCAGTATTTTACCAACCAGACTATCCGTTTCACGCTGTCGTCTTGATGACTGTGGTAGTTTGAATAGATGGTCCTGAATAGATTCCGGATTTTATTAAAGTTTGTATTTAGATCTGCAACCACCTAGCTGCAGGAGGTGTCACTATGGGTTGGTCCTAGTGTCCAGCCCTAGGGTGTGGGATTGGATTTGGAATTCCAGTCTAAAGACATGCGAAAGGCTGGGATTCCTGAAGTGTGCTTGTTGTGCGCTTGCTTGCTTTGGGGTGGTGGCTTTCTCTCTGCCAGGGTCTATAGAAGCAGGCCAGCTTCTTCTGACATTATTTAACTCACCCTGGATCTGTAAGTTCAATAAATATCCCTTCCTCCATAACTGTGACTGATTTGGCAGTTCAACCCAGCAACCTGAGGCTACATTGACTGCTACATTGACCTACCAAAAATGTTTGAGTTTCCTTCTTAGATATCTGTATTGTTCCATTTGTGTATGTGTCTTTTTTATGACAACACCCTGTTGTTTTGGTTACTATAAATTATAATATAATTTAAAACAGGATATATAATGCCTCCAACTTTATTTTTATTTCTGAAGATTGGCCTGTGTGGAGAGAGAGAGAGTGAAACACAGAAAGGGAGGGTGGGGAGAGAAAAGAGAAGACATCACATTGTACACCAGGAAAGTGCATAAATTTGGACAAGATGAAATTAGAGTTTTCTACTGATGAAAAATGTTCAATTAATCATTTATAGAACAATAAGACTAGGAAGGATTTGTGCACGCTGTTTTCATATGTAAAAAGTATGATTATTTGGATTTGCATCTAAATCAAATTACAAAGGGTGATTCATTGCAGCAAGTTATTTTCTGAAAGTACAAATTGAGGCAGAATAGATGATAGATAGATAGATAGATAGATAGATAGATAGATAGATAGATAGATAGATAGACAGACACAGGTCTCATTGTTTCAAGCTTTATGCATGACTTCATGACCTTCTCATGGCCAGCCATCACCCAGAAACCCATCAACAGTCGTTTCATTGGGATTCAAGACATTCTAATCGCCCAGGAAACTCCCGTGGGTTTCATAGTTCTGTCTAAGATGCTCTTATTACTCCCATCAGGAAATTGGAAAAGCTTTAGCCACATGGAGCACAATCATAGAATCACATGTATGTGCAGATTAGTATTTCACACAGGTACAAAATGGACTTTTCGAAGAGAAAAAGGAAAAGACAAATCCAAGGAACATGATTACAGTTTGATCAAGGTGAGAGTCCAGGGCTGGGCTTGTGACTCAATTTTAGAGGGCTTCCCTAGCATGCCTGAAGGACTAGGTATAATCCCTACTACAGGAAATATAAAGAAGATACACACAGAGAGATAGAAAAGTCATTATTAAGTGGAAGGAGGAGGGTCAGCTGAGGTTAGGCTACAAATGGCTTGAGGAATACTTGGATAGCCAAACTATCTGTTTATACCACTGTGTTTATCATCAACCATAGAACTGTACATTAAACAGGTAATCACTCCTTTTAATTTATGTCACTCAGTAAAAATGTAAAGCCAGTAGAATTAATCGTAGAAAAGATGTGAAATTGAACAGTGTCCCACAGAACCTCTTTCACATCCTCCGAGGACTACTTTGTGGTTGAGCAACTTGGTGACTTATCTGTGATTTATGAAAGGAAAAATGTGTTGGGTGGCTGGAAAGAAAGAGAAGAGAGTCATATTCTACTCAATGAAGGAGATACAGCAACCTCATCGTAGGACTGATCTAACAAACCGCCATCAGCTGAATGTCTCATGTGCAACGGAACCCTGATATTCCTAGTTCTGGATGCTGAGGCCATGTCACTGCCGGTTCCGTGTGTGGTTACAGCCCACTTCCTGGTTCAGAAATGGTTCTTTTTTTAAACTCTGTCCTTGGATGATAAAGGGAACAATCTAGGTTTTTACAATACTGTTTTCAAAGACACAAATCAAATTTATTAGGACTTTGTTCTCATAATATAATCACTTTCTAATGGTCCCACTTCCTAATACTAACTTTGGGTCAGAGAATAATTTCACATGTGTTATTATTTATTTATTTAATTTTGCACATGTTTGTTGGCAGGGGAGTGGATACACGTCTGAGCTTATGCAGCAGTCTATGCACTCCGCTACATTCCCTATGGTGGCTGGAAGGGGACATCAAGTGTCTTTCTCCACTGTTTTTCCGCCCATGGTAACTTGAGCTTGAGTCTCTTAGGGATCCTGGAACTCGCCACTTTCTTCCATGAGCCCCTGAGAGTCTTCAGTATCTACTCCCCGTGTGACTGGGTTCAGTAGGTGTAATCATGCCCAGCTGTTTTTGTGTCAGGCTCAGGCCTCCTCAGCCCCTCATGCTTGCTCTTAACTGATAAGCTTTCTCTCCAGACATAAGAATTTATTGTTATCAAATTATTATTTTAAGTTTTTTAAAAAAACTTTTCATTGTGTGTTTGGTATTGTTGAGGTGTTGATGTATGTGCTGTGTGCATGTTTGTGCAGATAAGTGCACAGATATAGACATTTTTTAAAATATATTTTACTTGAGAGAGGCATATATATATATATATGTATATATATACATACACACACACACGCACACACACACACACACACACATATATATATATGTGCATATCACATCCTATGTATGTACTCAGTTGACACTGGACTTTTAGAATTTTCCCACATTTTGGCTGCAGGGAATATTGCTGGGGTGAATAGAACATGGTCCTATCTCTTAAAGAGCCTGATTGCAACTATTTAAGGTAAATAACCTGAAATGAAATTTCTAATTCATATGATAACTCAGTTGGCTAATACTTTGAGGATCTTTTCTGACCTTTTGGTTGATCAATGCTGTATGATTTATATAATGCTATATTTATATAAGTATAATATAATATATAAATATAAGAAATATTTATATAATTCTATAATTCAATGTCATTTCCAAAGAGGTGATTGAAATAAATCACCTTTGTAGTAGAAATGCTACAAGAAAAACTTATTTTACATTGCAGAGGTTTAGTGTTTTATGGGTTTCTATATTTATATGTTACAATAAATTAATACTATGAATATATGGTCACATGAAAAATTAAATGATTATATAACCAATGCAGACCTGATAGGCTGATGTTCAATATCTTAATTATGAGTAACAAATATTGTTTAAGCAAATTTGATTCATAAATAATGCTATTATACTTCACACCTGCAATCAAAGAAAAAAATGATTCAATAAGGCACTGGTGGTTTTACTACAGTGATCCCTAAATTTAATAAATGAACATTTATTCTCTTAACTTTTGACTTGTTATAGTACATATTTTAGTGTATAAATATGTTGATATAATATACCTTCATAAATAACATTTATAAGTAAAAGCAAAATACTACTCCCAATTGCTGATGCATAATTGTGCATAATTAGGAATTGTTTTCTCCTGGAAATCTGTGATTTTTTTTCCTGCATCCAGTCATTAATGTTTTCTGAATTTTTGCTCTCTGTAGTTTTTCTCTCTATTTTACTACACACACATACATACAATTGCATACCATTTAAGGAAAAAATGAGTTATTTGTGGTTAACCAGAGTATATGTAACTGTAGGTAGCAAAGGACATTGAGTAGAATATCTTTTAAAAAATGGTATTTTGATCTTGAAAACTTATTTTGAGTAATACCTTATTAGTTGTTCTTTTAGTTCCTGAAAGAAAGAACACATTCTTCTCAGAGAAATAGAGCAGCAAGTTGTAAATTGAAGAACTTGAAAACTTCAGTCCATTCTTCCTCAATGTCATGACAGGTAGAAGACAGGTCACTAATGAAAGGTCAAAGCTTTTCCTTTCTCTTTCAAATTAAAAACCAGGGAAAGACACAGAAGGTGTCATTTCAAAATAGCTTATTTAGTGTGGATTTAACATCTCATTATACTTATTATATCTATGAGACTATATCATGTATAGGTATTAATATTCATATGGTAGAGTAAATTTTATTCCTTAATTATTGTTAATGATTAAAAAATAATAACAATAATGGTCCCAATTTCATAGTTGAAAACCAAAATTTGTTATTATTATTATTATTATTATTATCATTATTATTGTTAACAAAATGTTTCATATGGATACATTATGTGTTGGTTCCCCTTTTTGCCTTGTCACTGTCCCCATTCCTCTGGGGACACTGTTCAATAGGGTTACAGGTGTTCCCCATGGGGTTGTAGTTTATGTGTTGTGGGAGCAGTAATCAGCTATTTGGGGGGGGAAGGGGATGCTTTTGTGCTTGATGTCTCAACCTGTGGCTCTTATAATCTTTCTGCCCCCTTTTTTCTGCAAAACTTCCTAAGCCATGGTGGGTGAGTTTTAAGTCTACTTCAGTGATGAGCTCTTAGGAGCCTCTGGATCTCTGCTTTGGTAGGTGTTGAGTATCCTCAGGGTCTGTCTCCAACACACTGGTGCTGAGTATCACCATGGAAGCAGCACTCTTGCTCATCTCCCCAATTCGTCTGTGGTTTCAGCTGTGGCTTGGCTGAACTGTGAAGGCTTGTTTATCTCCTCTAGTCTTGCTACCTTCTGAAAAAGAAGGACAGATTTTCTAATGGAGAGTGAAGTCAGTTTAGTTTAAATGGTATAAGCATTATTAATTTAGGAAGAATTTGATGTATATAACTCCTTTTTAGCCAAAGACTAGTGAGACTTTGACACTGAAGAATATAATCTTTGTCTCAAAAGGATTCTAATCTGGTTCCCAATTCCAGATATGGGTTCCTTTACACTGAGAAGATCTCTTAGCCAATCAGAAAGCTATTGGTTACCCACCAAGGCTGTGTGCCACCATTGCACTGGTGTGTACATCCTGTCAGGGTGTTTGCTTCTTAGTAGCTTAGACCTCTTGTTGCTCACACAGTTGTTGCCCATTTTCTCCCCGTAGCTCATGTAGCGCTTTCCAGCACTAGATAGGCTAACTGTCTGGGGTCTGGCTTTCTTCTGGATTCCAGCCAGGTCTCTCCGAGCTCTGTGTCAGCAGCATATGGTGTTGTCAGCAATAGAGTTTTAGCTTTTGCCTCAGGCAGGTAATCAAGTGCTTTGACATAAAGCTGTCTTGATTTGGGGACCTCTTAGGTGTCAACAGCTCAATATGAATAGCAACCAATCTCTGGTACTGGGAGTTACAAGTCACAGACAGAAAAAAAGAAATTATTTTAAGGTTAGGCTTCATCCCACCCTCACAGTAGCCCTACTGTTCAGGCGCCTCCCCCCACCCCACCCACACCCACCTTTTGAGGGTTATATCTTTTAGGCTATATCCAAGGTTAAAGGTTTCTATGGTATCAGCTTATTTTGGCTTTAATTTTGTGTTTGTTTTTACCTCCCCCTCTTTCTCTTCCCTCCCCACTACCCTTCCATCCTGATTGTCTGGGTCTTGAGTTGCCTATCAGGTATGGCAGTAACTTAAGCAGGTCCAGGTTAGGAGCCACAGATAAATGACACCATGCGGCCTTTGTTCTGTGATTGTGTGAGTTTGCTGAGTATAATCTTTACCAAGTCCGTGCATTTTTCTACAAATCTCATTGTATCCTTTTTTTTTTTTTTTTTCTTACTGCTGAGTAGAATTCCACTGTGCAAATATACCACAACTTTGTTATCCATTCATCCAATGATGGGCATCGGGGTTGATTCCAGCTCTTAGCTACAATGAACTAAGCAGCTATAAACCTAGTTGAACAAATGTCTGAATTGATGCAATGAGCACTTAGGATAAATGTCCAGTAGGAATAACTGGGCCTGTTGGGAGCTCTAAGTTCATGCTTTTCAGGAATCTCCCAATTGATTTCCATCATGGTTGTACAAGTTTACATTCCCAGCAACAGTGGATGAGGGCTCCTCTTTCTCCACATCCTCGCCAACATTTGTCATTGTTAAGAGTTTTAAATGACTGCCATCCTTAATTGAGTAATGTGGAAGCTCATGGTTGTTTTCATTTGCATTTCCATAATGGTTAGGGATGTTGAATATTTCCTTAAGTGTGCATTAGCCATTTGTAATTCTTCCTCTGAGAACTCCCTATTTAGTTCTCTGCCCCAATTTTGGAGTGGGTTGTTTGATTTTTTTTATTGTTTAGTTTTTTGAGTTCTTTGTGGATTCTAGATATTAGGCTTCTATCAGTGGTATAGCTGGCAAAGATTTTTCTCCCATTCAGTGGGTTCTCTATTGGCTCTGCTTATGGTATGTTTGCCTGTGCAAAGGCTTTTTAGCTTAATAAAGATCCCATTGACTGAGTGCTTGTTTAATTTCCTGGCTTATTGATGTTTTGTTTAGGAAGTCTTTCCCCACTCCTATATCATGGAGAGTGCTTTTTGTTTTTTATCCAGTAGGACAAGAGCTTTAGGTCTTATATTGAGGTATTTAATCAGCTTGGATTTTATATTTGTGTATGGCAGTATGAGTGTGTCTAGTTTCATTTTTCTACATATGGTCATTCAATTTGTCCAACACCATTTGTTGAAGATGCTGTCTTTTTGCCAGTCTACATTATAGCTCCTTTGTCAAAGATCAAGTAGCTGTAGTTACTTGACCTAAGGTCTGAGTCTTCAATTCTGTTCTAGTGGTCTATGTATCTGTTCTTAGGCCAGTACCATGCTGTTTTTATTATTACAGGTTTGTAGTATAGCTTTAATTCAGAGGTGTTTGTTTGTTTGTTTTGTTTTGCTGAGGATATGTTTGGATGTCTGAGGCTTGCTGCCATTCCATATAAATGTTGAGATCATTTTTTCAATCTTTGTGAAGAATGATGCTGGTATTTTTATTGGTATTTCATTATATCTGTATATTGTTTTTGTTTGACTTGCCATTTTCACAATATTAATTCTACCTATCCAGGAGCATGGAAGGTTTTCCATCTTCTCAAGTTCTTGATTTCTTTCTTTTTTTAATGTTTTCATTATATGGTTTTTCACAAACTTGGCTAGTGTTATTCCAAGGTATTTAATTTTTTTATTGAAAGTGCGAGAACCTTACTGACTTCTTTCTCCACATATTTGTCCTTTGCATATAGAAAGGGTATTGACTTTTGTGCATTGATTTCATATCCTACCACTTTACTGAAAGCATTTATCACCTTTAGAAGTTTTGAGATGGAGACTTTAAAGCCACTTATGTAATAGGAATAGGTCATCTGAAAATAGGTCTAACCTGACACTTTCCTTTCCAATTTGAATCCCTTTTATTTCTTTCTCCTGTCTTATTGCTTGGGCTAGTACCTCTAGTACTTTGTTGAAGAGCAGTGGTGAGAGTGGGCACCCTTTTCTTGCTCCCAATCTCAGTGGTAACTCCTAGTCTTTCCTCGTTAAGTTTAACTTGGGCTTTGGGTGCTTTATATATAGCCTTTATTGTGTTGAAATATAAGCCCTCCATGCCTATTCTTTCCAGCATTTTGATCATGAAGTGCTGGTTGTTTTGTTTGTTTGTTTTTGTTTTTGCCAAAGGCCTTATCTGCATGAATTGTGTTGAGATGGTCATGTGTCAATTGAGATGATAATGTGAAAATCCCAAATATTTTTAAATAATTCAATCCATCTGTGATAGTTAGGGTGTTGTCAACTTGATCTGTTTAGTAATGTACAGAAATCCCTTTTGGGAGGGTCTCTGAGGTTGCTTCCAGGAAGGATTAACTGAAGGAGGAATTCCTTCCCTCAGAGCTGACAGCCCCTCTCAGAAGGGGACTCTATATAAGTAAGCTCTGGGTGAAAAGAGCCCCTTTCTTCCTTCCACTTGGCTGCCAGAGTTGCTCGCTGCCTTCCAGTGTGGATTGAAGACCAACATCAACTGAAGACCTGCATGGACTGAAACCCAGTGGCTCCTCAGAAAGCCTACAGGCCTTCAGTGCCAGATAGGGACTGCTGAGGCATCTGATCACATGGACTGAGCAACTACCATGTTCCTTGATTATCGGGCCTGCAACTGCTATTGGACTACCATAAAATAATCCAATAAATCTCCCTTTTTAAAATAATTCATTCTAGCAGTTCTGTTCCTCTAGAGAACCCTGACTTATACACCACCCTATTTATATAACAGAGACAAACTATCAACTAAGGCCTGGAAAGATGGTTCAGTGGTTATAGGGGCTTTTTTGCAAAGCCTAACCACCTGGGTGTGATTCCCCAGTACCCATACAAAGCAAATACACAAAGTGGCACATGCATTTGTAGTTTGATTGCATTGACAGGAGTCCCTGGTATGTTCATTCTCTCTCTCTCTCTCTCTCTCTCTCTCTATATATATATATATATATATATATATATATATATATATCTCAATATAAAATAGATAAAATATTAAAGAATTATCAATCCAAAAGAATAGAGAGACTATTGTCTTTACTTGAATGTAGAAATAATCCCCCAATTCTCAGTCCTTCTTTATATTTTATGTGTGAAGTACATTATGCATTTTTTTTCAGAATAATTCTCTGACTATACCAGCAGATTGTTATTAATTTCATAGGTAAAGGGCTTGATACAGAAAAGGTACTAAATAGGTTGTTCTTTGGAAATTTGTGAGACATTCTTTACTCTTAAAAAATAATATATTCACTTTTGTGAGGCTCTTTGGATATATTGCCATAGTTTCTCAATCAGTTTAAAGTAAGTTCACTTTATATCATTAAGGAGAAAATGTTTTATTTTTCCTCCTAGACTATCTATGGTCCAAGAAATGGAACTGACAGAAGATAGATCGATAAATGAAAAGACAAACAATTTATATTAATGTATGTCTATGAATGCAAATTCACAGAAAATGAGTTAAACTCATGAAGCACAGAGGCTCAAGAGCTAACCTATCTTTTGGCAGGAGGTGGAGGGAAGTTTTTCATATGATAAATTGTGAGGATGTACTTAAGATATATGTGAGGGAACTAATGGAAAAGAAAGAGTGCTTATAAATTCTGTATATGAAAAGTCAGCTTGGTTTCAACTCTCTGGTGATGAAAGACATTCTTCTCTGCCTAGTACTGGGAGAGCCCCTCCCTCAAATTACGACATGTATGCAGATGAATATGGGGGGAACCAAGAGTTCTCTCTACATCTATTAATTCTCAGTCCCCTTCAGCTTTAAATAACCCTTCTGCCAAAGTGGCCTACTTGGGGTTGCATGGTATGGGCTCCTTCTTTATGAAATGTAGCACATAATCTTGGCAGCTTAAATACGTAGTATAGCATGTGGTTTCTGTATGGATTTTGTGGCTCTGTACTCATGAGAGGTACCATCCAACCTTTGTCAAAATACCAAACTTCCAGCTGCAAGGTCATTGTGTGGTTAGTCCGGCTGCCAGTGCATCAGGGTTTATACGCACCTTCCATGCACTGGTGAGACGTGAAGGAGGTAACTCGACTACACCCAGCTTTATCCCTTTAAGGAGCATCCTTTGAAACTTCAGCCAGCAGCATTATTTTATGTCTTAAAAAATCAACATGTACATGCAATAAAAACAAAAGATCTAAGGATACTGTATTTCTTTTATTTTTATTTTTATTTTTATTTATTTGAAAGAGACAGAGAAAGAGGCAGACAGAGAGAGAGAGAGAGAAAGAGATAGAGAGAGAATGGGTGCACCAGGGCCTCCAGCCACTGCAAACGAACTCCAGACATGTGTGCCCCCTTGTGCATCTGGGTAACATGGGTCCTGGGGAATTAAGCCTTGACCCAGGGTCCTTAGGCTTCACAGGCAAGCGCTTAACCGCTAAGCCATCTCTCCAGCCCAGGATACTGTATTTCATAGCAAGAATCATTGCTACTCTGATGAAACGAAGATCTGTTACAAAAAGAAAAGAGGGATGGGAAGAAAGATGTGTGACCGTACTTGATCTTTTCTCTTTGCTCTTCCATGCTAGCACTCATTCTTGCCTACCCTGGTCACCCTTCTCCCTTCGGCGCAGCTGATGTACACAAATTATATCATCAGGACGTACTCGCCCTTTGGATACCAATTAGCTTTAGCCAATAGGAGAAACATCCTTCTTTGAAGGAATTAAGTGGAAAATGGTCACCATGCTCCATTCCTCCAAGCTTACCATTTATATTGGCAACTATATTGAGCTCTTGAACACCAGATTCTAGAGAATTGCTAAATCTGATACCTACCATTTCAGTTGCCTTCAGACCTGTGAGTGGTGAACAGCTTTCGTGCTGTTAATCCTGAAGTCCTCTGCTGTCTTTACCTCAGCTGCAGTTCCACATATAGTTCTGCATTGATAATTGCCTGTTTCTAAACGATGTCACTGTGGTGATCTGAGGTCACAAAGCTCTGTGCTATGATTATAATTCTAGCCCTTCCCGAGAATAGTCATTTCATTCCATTGACCTTTCCTTACCTTCAGCTTATCTGGTTGAGGGCATTTGATATTTGTTGTTGTGATGGTTTCTCTCTTAACACCTTGACACAAAGTTTCTCACATCTTTACATGATAGGATAGAGTGGCCTAAATTACTGGAAGGGTGGATTTTCACGCTCAGTGTATTTCTACACAACACACATAATATTTGGTCACTAGTATCTCCCCAGAATAACCTTCTAATAAGCTTTCAGTGCAGTTCTTCAAAGTTGTTTGTGTGGAAGGCATTTCAATTTGCAATATCACTGATAAGTCTTTAAAATTTACATATATTCACTAGATTTTTATTTTACAATAACTTATTAATACCAATATTAAATTAATTCAATTGGGACTACAAATGGCTATCAGGTTTTTTTTTTGTTTTGTTTTGTTTTGTTTTGGAAACAGGCTTCACTGTTTTCTGAGGAGTTACTATGTTCTTCTAGAGGAATCCTGATGCCAATACCAAATTTAAATCTACAAAAGCAGTTTCTTCATACCTATTTTCTCTGAAAATTAGTGAATATTAATAGATGTCGGTTGCATAAGTGAATGAACATATGTGGTATCAATTTGTAGAGGCAATGTGGATGGTACGTTTATCACCGAGTTAAAAACGGAGATGCATGAGTTCTGATACCACACTGAGCTTTACTGCTAAGGCTAGTCAGAAGTGCTTTCTTTCTGGTACTTTACATTTGATGATTAAATAAATGAAGTTATTTCACCTTTAGCTGTTGGACACATACTTTCTGTGGGAGCCTGTGTCCACGGGCTGCAATATTTTTATTTATTTTTTATTTTTTTGAGAGAGAAAGAGGTAGATAGAGAGAACGGGTACACCAGGGCCTTCCACCACTGAAAAGGAACTCCAGAAGCATGCACCACTACCTGGGGACTGGGAAGTCAAATACGGGTCCTTACGTTTCACAAGCAAGTGCCTTAACCACTAGA
The DNA here is from genome assembly GCA_036346955.1 of Dipus sagitta. Classification (NCBI taxonomy): domain Eukaryota; kingdom Metazoa; phylum Chordata; class Mammalia; order Rodentia; family Dipodidae; genus Dipus; species Dipus sagitta. Next base: position 18,228,802 of record CM070788.1, read on the forward strand.
CCATCTCTCTAGCCCAGGCTGTACTATTTTCTACAAAAAAAGGTTGCTAGAATATTAATAGAACTACGGTTGACCTTGCTTTGCTTCAGTGGCACAGCGCAGGGATAGCAACTCCTGCACACTTTCACCGCAAGAATTACAAACGCTTACACATGATTTTCAGAGTTTATGTTACAGTGTTTGCCATCCCACCCATTAATATTTCCCTCTTGATTTCTGACAGCACCATTTGCCTACCTGTCACGCATTTCATAAATCCCACATTAATATCATGTCAAATTTTTATTTTCGCCATTTGAAATGATGAAACAGCACTTTTATTGAAGTACTCCTTGTTGCCTTAAGCTCTGGATTGATGTAGAAGGTTAAGAAGAATAAAAAATAAGTTGAAAAGAGAAACATATCACTAAACTGAAAGCTGCAGGATTAAAAGGAATAACTCTGTACAAATATCGTAGAACGGACTCACAAGTCTAGATGCAGATGTCGACAACTTGGCCTAGTCTTTTAATGAGACTGAGATACACAGTAAGTCAGAGTGCTTGATGCAGGTTGAACCACGGCATTCTGTTTCACAGTCAACTTAATTTCTTTTGAGATAGGGTCTATCAGCCTCATGAGCACAAGGGTTATGAACATGTACCACAATACCTGGTTGTAATTTTAGTTCGTTCATTTATTCAATCACTCATTTATTCCCTTCTTGGGAGATAGGGTCTCACATTGTAGCTTGGCTGATCTGGAATTTGTGGCAATGTTCCTATCTCAGCCTCCCAGAGGCTAGAAATTAAAGGCATGTGCCATTGTGCCTGACATGTTTTAAACAAAGACAAGAGTAATCCTAAATAATTATTTTCAAGTATGCTATAAAAAGTCTGGCTTAGTGGTTAAGGCATTTCCCTACAAAGCCAATGGACCCAGGTTCTATTCCCCAGGTCCCATGCTAGTCAGATGCACAAGGGGGCGCATGCATCTGGAGGTCCTTTGCAGTGGCTGGAGGCCCTAGTGTGCCCATTCTATCTCTCTCTCCCTCTTTCTCTGTCAAATCAATAAATAACTAAAAAATAAAATATTTTTAAAAGTCTATGCACTAGTGATGTAACTCTATAATTATTTTGAACCATTTTTTTTCTATATAACTCTAAGTGCTAGACTTTGATATGGCCAGCAAGGTCAAAGGTTGGTGTAGTGATATACTGTGAGGTTGATACATGAAAAGGCCATGACTTTTTTAAAATTTTTATTTTTTATCTTACTATATATATATATGTGTGTGTGTGTATTTATTTCTTGACAACATACATACTTACAGACAACAAGCTATGGTATTTCCCTCCCCTCCCTTCCCCTCCCCTGCTTTCCCCCTAATAACTCTGATGGCCATCATATCTCCTCCCTTCAACATTGTCTTTATGAGTCTCTGCCAATGAAGACTGTCTCCACCAGCAAAAATGGCTGGGTATTTTGTTTTGATCAACCCAGCTAGTCTCTACTATGTGGAGGTCTTCCTGATTCCTGTAATTTCATTCACTATTTCTGTGAGTAGTTTACATACAATGTCATTTTCCTTTCCCCCTTAACTTAGAGGTTTTCTAACTTAGTTTTTCTTTTTAAAATACTTCTCATTTGCTAAGTCATTTTCTTCAGGCGACTCATTTCTCCAGTGTTCTTTGTTGTGAATGCCTTCCTTCTTCCTCTGGCCATATAAAATCCCTTTAGGAATCTGCTGTAAGGCCACTCCAATGCTTAGTAATTACTTTAGTTTATACTTCCCTTGGTAAGCCTTTATTTCTCCATCAATTTTAAAAGATATCTTTGCTGGATATACTATAGCTGGTTGGCAGTTATTTACCTTTAGGGCCTGAAACACATGGTTTTATATTTTTTTAACTTTCAGAGTTTGTCCTGAGGTCTGATGTCAGTCTGATGAATTTTCCCTTTTAATACAGTTGTATTATTTCTTGGTGCTTTAAAAAATGTTTTTATTTACTTATTTGCAAGTAAAGAGAGACATAGAAGAGAGATAGAGAGAATGGGCACGGCAGACCTTTCGGAAGCTACAAATGAACTCCAGACACATGTGCCACTTTGTGCATCTGTTTTATGGCTTTACATGACAAAATCAACTAACGGACGAAAGGATTTATTTTGGCCCACATTTAAGAAGACATACAGTCCATCGCTACAGAGTTTCTACTTTCTATAGATTCTATAGGTTCCATGACATTTCAAAACACCACCGGAACACCAGAGGAAGTGCAGTCACAGTAACCTGCAGGGCCAATTTCTATTCAAACTACAACAGGTTCTAAATGACCCTGTGCTTAGATGTCCATACCTTCTCTTAACCTTGCACAATCTTCCACTCTAACAATGTCTCTGAACACTTTCCCTATGACTTTAACTTATATCTCAGCTCCTTCTTCCACTCTGTTGATTGTTATAGCTTGTCTCTTCATCATATTCTTCATATCCATTTGGTTTTTTGTTTATTTTTATTTATTTGAGAGTGACAGACAGAGAGAGAAAGAGGCAGATAATAGAGAGAGAAGGGCCTCTAGCCACGGCAAACAAACTCCAGATGCATGCAATACCATGTGCATCTGCCTAACATGGATCCTGGGGAACTGACCCTCGAACTGGGGTCCTTAGGCTTCATAGCCAAGTGCTTAACCACTAAGCCATCTCTCCAGACCCTCGAATTCATTTTTCTTTAAAAAAGATTTTATTTATTTATTTGAGAAAGAAAGATAGAGGCAGATAGAGAAAAAGAATGGATGCATCAGGGTCTCTAGCCACTGCTTTGAACTCCAGACACATGCACCACTTTGTGACTCTGGCTTACCTGGGTACTGGGGAATCCAACCTGGGTCCTGGGGATTCACAGGCAAACACCTTAACCATTAAGCCATCTCTCCAGCTCCATCTTTTGGAATTCTGAAGAGATGTTGTTATAGATTTTCTTGCATACTGTCGACTTTCTTTCACAACCCTGGGAAATTAAACACACAGAAGGTGAGACTCGAGGTCAGCAAAGGATATTCATTGAGAAAAAGGTGAACATTCCAAATGTTTCAGGGCAAGCATGATTAGAATGTCAGCCAGCATTCAAAGAAAAGAAAGGAAGGAGAAAAATAAAAATTATGCTTTCTGAGTGAGAATTCAGAAAAGCAAAATTATAGGCACCATGACGGTTTGTGAACAACTGCACAAATCTGTGGGCTTCTTGGGTATAGTGTAATACTTGATTAAGAAAATCACTACTGGGGCTGGAGAGATGGCTTACCAGTTAAAGCACTTGCCTGCAAAATCTAAGGACCTAGGTTCAATTCCCCAGTACCCAAGTAAGCCAGATGCACAAGGTGGCGTATGTGTCTGGAGTTCATTTGCAGTGGCTGGAGGTCCTGGTGTGCCCATTTTCTCCCTATATCTGCCTCTCTCTTGTTCTCTCTCTCTCTCTCGCTGTCTGTCTCTATCTCTCTCAAATAAATAAATTAAACATTTTTAAAAGAATATAACTATTAAGGTAATTACCATTCCACCCAATTCTTCAGCATGTTTGTAGATTAGGGGTGGTTTCTTGGCCATGTGGGTTCTTGACTAAGGTGGCTCTAGCCTTTCAAGTGTTCTTTAAAAGTCTATGGAATGGCTATTGTGATGTTTCATTTCTATTGTTACCATGGAAACAGGAGGTAGGGTCCACCCTTCAGTGAACTCCAAGCCTAATGTCTGCTACCTACTACATTGTAGTCATGCTTGCTATTTCCTTTATTGCTGTCTGAATGTTATACTTCCTTGATCTTTTCTTCCATTCCTCATGGTCTTTTTCTGTTTGATCTTGTCTGTTGATGGTGCTTTGTACTATGTAGAAATAAAACTGATTTGTTGACCCTTTCATTTCTAGTATTTCTGTTCTACTCTACTTTAGGATCTCAATTTTCTTTTACTGAATGTTTCACCCATGTTGAGTTCAACATTCATTTTCCTGCCTCTGTCACCAACATTTCGGAGCCTCTTATCTACATCCTGAGCTGATTTCCCTACTTAATTCTTCTATGTCTCTGTCTCTGTCTCTGTGTGTGTATGTGTGCGTGTGCGTGTGCGTGTGTGTGTGTGTGTGTGTGTATACACGTGTGTGTGTGTTTTCGATTCTCTTAGCTTTGGATACTCCTTATTATTGGCTCCATGTGTGGAAGATCTGTGGGCATTTAGAGTTGTCACATTGACATGCTTTTATAATTTTCATATTTTTCCGTTGTGTTTTTTCTTCTCTAGGGGTGTATGTGTGTGTCATTTGAGGTAATGAAATGGGTCAAAGGTTGGTGAGTTGTGATCGAATTCAACATTTAGCCCATAGTGGGAAGAAATCTAGGTTTACTTAGTACCCTGAAAATAGAAGTGGCTGAGAAACAACAAACATGCCGCCTACAGCCCACAGCAAGTGGTGTGCAGGGGTCTTCCCTGCAGTACTGGAGCACAGGATGAAGTATTTCTGAAGTATTTCCAGTGACTTTCTTTGAATGTAGTTTGCTAACTCCCTACATACTGAAACAGGAATTTGGGGGTTCCCTGTAAGTGCATCAAGTGATACCGAAATTGTAGAGTTCCTCTCCAGTGTTACCAATAATTTTGGGGTGTCTCCAGATTCTTGTCTCATGAATGTAAAGGATAAAATCCACAGGCTAGAGGGGAAGGTTTAGAAAGATTTTCTTATAGCTCAGAACTTTAAGAAGGGAGACTTTTAAGAGAAGGGGAACTTAAGGGAAGGAAGCAAAACATAGTTCTTGTCCAAGGAGACGAGTTGATGCTTGAGAAGTTCCAGAAGTTGAAAATGGAAATGATCTATAGGAATGAATATGTAGCAGTTGTTTGTTACTAATGCCTCATTACTATTGTCTGAGGATAGTTTCACAATGAGATACCTTCTCTAAGGAGTGAAGCCCCTACTGTAGACACCACTGGTCCTTGATGATACCAATAGACAAAGTATCCTTGAAAAGCAAGTTAGTGGCATTATCTTACTGTGGGAGGAGCACTTCAACTATGCCAACTTTTGCTCAAACTTCATTTATTATGAAAGACAGTATCTCAAGTATTGAGAGAAGAATACTGTTATGGCTGTGTCACATATAGATTTTATGTTAAAGAGCAATTTTAATAGACATGCTGAATCATTTGTTCTTCTGAATGCTTCATTTCCAATTAGGATGCTTCAAGTTTAAACAAATTATATATATGTGTATATATAAGATTAAAATTGTAGTTAACTTTAAGCATTTTCATAGAAAAATATGAACTTGATCATATTGGGAAATTGCATCCTAATGATTTCAGCTATCTGAACGAAGGACCTTATACACATTCAATGCATGCCAAATGCTCTGTGGGAATGAGTTTAGACAGCTTGGGGAAAACACTTGGATTCTTGCTTATGTCAACACAAAGTAGAAGGGATTAATGACCTTCAGTTCATTTTGACTTACGTGGTGTTCCTTCCAAGTACTGGGCCTGTCTGTCAAAAGTGTGTTTCTAAGTTTCACTATTTACTTCAGAAAACTCTTTAGTGACTATGGCACCAAAACATTTAGGGCAGTCAGTCCTGAAATGGTTTAATGAAGGTAGAAATGGACATTTTTTTCTTTCTTTCTTTTTCTTTTTTCTTTTTTTGGTTTCTCGAGGCAGGGTCCCATTCTAGCTCAGGCTAACCTGGAATTCACTGTGTTGACTCAGGGTAGCCTCAAACTCACAGCAATCCTCCTACCTCTGGTGTATGCCACCACGCCCGGCTAGAAATGTACACTTTTATAGAGATCAGCCTGCGTTCTCTCTGTTAGTCCACATTGTGAAGCACAGGGAGTGTTCACATTACACTGTTCTAAAAGACTGCATTTTACAAGCAGCATTGGACTCCATTATTTGTGTGTGCACTATGTGTGTGCATGTTGGTATACATTGTCATGTATATGAATGGAGGCACATTCATGCCACACAGCTCATGTGCATGACAGTAAACAACTTTGCATGTCTGTTCTCACCTTACATCTTGGTTAAGGCTGGGTTTCTTTTGTTCACTGTTTTTGGCAAAAAAAAAAAGGTTTTCCACAAGCTTCTGAGTGATGCTCTTCCAGTTACCTCCTCACCTGAGCTCTGAGCTTAAGGATGCCCGCCACAACATCAGGCTCTTCTCTGTGTCCTGAGGGTCTGACACCTTCACAGCAAGCATTTTATTCACTGAACCATCTCCCCAGCCCCTGGATGCACTTTGTGTGTAAATGGAGATGCAGAATAATTCTGCATGTCTGTGTGGTAGAAACAACACAATATGCCTGTCCAGTACCACCTATGAGTCACAGACTGAGAAGTAACTGCTTCTTAAGAGGAAAAAGGGTTCCAATTTATAAACTTGGCAAAGACAACTGGGACTTTAAGAGTACATCATCATATTAAATTATCTGCAAAAAAAAGAAAACAAACAAAAAAAAAAACAGGCCAAGAAATTTATCAAATACATCAGACAAAGGAAAACTGTGAAACCCTTAACTGGTCACCTAAAAGAACAGGGCATCTAACATAACCTGCCATTATCTGTCATCTTACCATGTGATATGTTCATCATGAAACTGACATGGAAAGAACTAGCAATGGTCCATGGTGCTTTAGCTTAGCTCTGTCCCCATTTCTAGTTGAATTGCCATTTTTCCACCAACTACTTTTTCTACTTGTACCTGGCCCTCACTTGACCTCTATGACCTCAGTGGTCACTCAGCTCACCTGTGCAGCTCAACAACACTGTGAAGATTTTCTCATACCTGTGCCACTGAGCTCTGACTCTATGGCAGGCCTCTGATAGGGTTCATTATATAGACTTCCACAAACACACTTTTTAATGTCTCTGTTCCCTTTCTGCTTCTGCTTCCAGTAGGATCTCTTCAAAGTCTTGAACTTAGTTGTGCTATCTTTGATAGCCAGTCTATAACCTACATATAAATAGATGGATAAATAATGCTAGGTATGTACATAGATAACAGATAGATAGATAGATACTGATAGAGGTATATTTTCTACGTCTAATCTGAGAGTTAATATCAGTAGTTGAGATTGGAAAAAAAAAAAAGATCCTGCATGTGTTAATGACCAACTATGAAGGGAAACTGGGACTGTGTAAAGACTCAGTCAATAAAACTGATGTAGTGTGTTAATTTAGTATTCAATAACTTTTGTCATTACGAGAAGACACAGATGTGTCTTCTACGTTTGTGACATAGCACACTCACTCATGACAGTTTTCTTTTTAAAAAATACTTTTATTTATTTAATTACTTGCAGAGAGAGAGAGAAAAAAAAGAGAAAGTGTTTTTCAGGGATTCTAGCTGATGCAAATGAACTCCAGATGCACGAGCCACTTCGTGCTTTACATGGGTCCTAGTGATTCAAAACTAGGTCATTAGGCTTTGCAGGCAAGTGCCTTAACCAATGAGCAATCTATTCAACCATTGGCAGGTTTCTTTTAAGAAATGCAGATCCTTACAAGGGAATACTACATCTGATTAAAATGTAGAATATCTACAAGGGAAACATGCAATTAAGATGATTTTAAATGAACATACTACTGATATGCACTTGAAAAATGTGAGAATTCCTCACAGGTGAAGTTGATTTCTTAATCATTCCATATTTGCTGTGACCACTAGGTGATTTTACTAGAAACAGAAGCAAAGAGTGAAAATGGTTTTACTCCCAGTTCATCACAGAACACTGGATAAATGATTCTGAAAACATCATATGCAGTGAAAAATAACACAGCCAATAGAGAATCCAAATTAAAAATGTATACAAATAAATATAAAAAGCTAAAATCAATGATAGTCTTATCAAAATTTAGATTATTCTTTTAAAAGATAAATGTATGCTTGGCATGGTGGCCCATGCCTATAACCCCAGGACATGTGAGGCAGGGGTAGTAGGTTTGCCTATGAGTTTAAAGGCCACCCTGAGACTACTTTATGAATTCCAGGTCAGCCTAGGCTAGAGTGAAATTCTGCCTTGAAAAACCCAAAACCAAAATAAATACATAGATAAGCTGAAATAGAATTGTGGGTACAATGAACTGAAATGTAACTATGGCATTCTCTTCAGAATGCTTGCTTTCATATTTCAGTTGCTGCTTTGTCTCACATGTGAATCCAATTGAGTGGGATGACGTGCATGCTTAAAACTAATCATGTGATGTTAATGAGTTAGTTGCAAATAATTCTGGGATTTGTCTATAAGAAAAAAAAAGACCATTATTTTTATAAGAAAGAAAAAGTATTAAGAAACCTGTTTCAATATTGAGGAACAGAATTACCATGTATGACATAAAGTAAATCAATGTCCTGTAACTTGCATTTTATTATGCAATTATTGACATACAATGCACACATATTTAAATTTCTAAGCATCCCTTTCATATTCTTTGTTATTATTCCAATAGATATTCTTTCATTTTATTACAGTATACAAGTATGCACGTGCATTTTTCCTTATCTTCATGCATTTTACTTCCTATTTTTTGCCTTGTTTCAAATCTGCCATTCCTACCTCTCCAGTGTGTGTAGTAATAGAGATGAGAGCTGGTACTCATCTCTTTGACTCTGGCCAGCATAGGGACCCTAGTGGCCCAAGGTACCTCTCCTTCAATAAAACGTTCAGCTCCTTCCTGGTAAGATGGCATCCAGCACTTTCCTCCCTTTGGGTAGTTTGTGTGAGTCAGGAATATGCTGGTGGAAGGAGAGATCACAAAGAGAACTTCAACAACTGTTGAGCACAAGCTCAGTCAGGATCAAACTCTCCTTCAAGTGGTGTGTTAGAAAACAAACAACAACAAAGACAACTAGCGTGTCATGAGTATGCATGACACAGCATACACATGCTTAAAACTATGGGATGAGCAGATTATCCAAAGCGTTTTAAGAGTTTATCTGTCAGCCAGGGCAATGCTCCATCACATTCTTTATCTCACTCAATTATTTGTTCTAGAGACAAAGAACCTGATTATTGTGTCATACGACATGCCTCCCCCGCCCCCTAGGCACACACAGAACTCCTCCTAAGTAACACCTTCTTGACCTTAGTCAGCAAGTTACTGCTCTGAATTTAGTGTGAAGGCAGAAGTGGTTGTCTGCATATGCCTTGACTGCATAAGTGAGAAAATTATCCTCTTTTACTAGTAGAACTAAGTGACTGGTAAATTGTAATAGCCATGTAAAAATATTTGGTCAGTAGAGTACAAAAACCAGGAACTCATTCTTGATTTGAACGCAGCAGGGTTCAGTTAGATTGGGTAGCAAAAGGATCATTGAAAGGACCGTGATATGAAGGTAATAATGAAGTGAAAGGCAACGACAGTGTTGACAGCCACCACGTGTGCTGAGAAGGTAGGTAGGTAAATTCTCTGCTCATATATTGCTGTTAAAAAAAAGCTTAAAGATTGAGTGGCATAACATAGTGGGACTATTTTGGTTTACTTACATATTTCCTTTTATTAGTTATGTACATAGTGTGTATACAGTCATGTTGATGCCATCGTTACCCTCCTCTTTGTCCCCCCACCCTGCTGCAGGGACCCTCCTCACTGGGGAATATGGGACATGCATTGTGGGGTTAGCCATCACTTATGGAGAAGAGACAGTGACTCTGTGCCTAATGATGCAACTTGTGGATCTAACAATCTTTCCAACCCCTCTTCCACAAATTTCCCTGAGCCATGTTGGGTTTGTTTTAGGTCTTTTTCAGTGATAAGGTCTTGGGAGCCTCTGTGTCTCTGGGTGTATGGTTTGGTAGGAGTTGAATGTTCTCTGTGTCTATCTCCTTCACCTTTGTGCTGGTACCAGGTTCACGAAGAAAGCAGCACTCTTGCTCATTTCCCCAGTTACTCTTGGTTTCAGCTGGAGTCCTGTTGAGGTGTAATGGGCTGATTCTCTCATCAGGATCTGCATCCATCTGAGAAAGAGAAGCAAATTCTCCAACAGAGAGTGAAGTCAGCACCAGATAGATGATATAACCATTATTATTTTAGAGAGAATTCAATCGGTGTATGCCCTCTTGTAGCCTACAGTTGGTGGGAGCTTGATAGTGGAGAGCGGACTCTTTTGAATACGGTTCTGACTTGTGTCCCATTTCCAGCTATGGGTACCACTCCACTGAGCGGATCATTTAGCCAAATCAAGAGAAGTTGGTTATCCACTATAGCTGTGTGCCACTATCGCAATTATGTGTGCACCACGCCAGGTTGTTTGCTTGCTTACATATTCTGTTAACCAGATTTTACATGGGATAGATCATCTGGTGTGTGGAGTCCACATCTGACAATGTTCAAACAGCACCAAACCATGTTGGTCCTTTTCCTCTTGACTTACTCTACACCATATCATTCTTTTTATACATGTTATTTTTTTAAAAAATAATAGCCCACAAAGTGCATAATCTTCTTATTTCTTTTCCAGAAAGAAATAGACTATTAGAAACTTGGCTAAGCAAGTCATAATACTGCTTTGGGGCAGTATATAAGCCATTTAGATACAAAGAAATTGAGCTTTGTATCATTGGATGAGGAGTATCAAATACAGCCATGATATTAAGCTGCTACAGCTAGGTATTAAGACTTGCTAACATTTAGCCATGTGTTTTTGTTATGTCAGTCCCTGTTCTAGGTAATTTTCACCTCTCTCCCAACTTGCTATGAAGGTGACGCTATCACAATGCCCATTTGCTGCATCAAGGGTCCAAGTAGCTTGTCTGTGATCACACATTCTGTGACAGCTTGAAAATTCATTGACACACATTTTGCTCTCAGATCCTTTGGCTTAAATTACTATACTTACTGCCTTTGAGGTAAATGTGACCAGGAGATGGTACAAGCAGGAAGAAAGAAAGAAATCAAAAATAAGATCTCTTGGACTCTTAGACCTCAATAAAGAAGTAATTTTTCTTGCTCGCAATATCTTTTAATGAAATGATCTCAAAAATTGTGGCTATTTCTCTGAAACAAATTTTCTGTTAATTTTAGATAGAAACCACATGCTACAGGTACATGATAAGCAAGTCTCTTTATCAATAAAAAATGCATTAATAGAAGTCAAAACATTTGCATCCATGGATAGTTGCAATTAAATACAAAATATAAGAATTAAGTAGGAAATAAAACAAAGACCAGTGGTTGGAAGTTCTGTATCCAGAGGACACCTAGTAACATGAAGACATTATGGGAGAAAAACTTATCTGGTCATAAAATCAAATTCATGGTTTATACACAGGGTAAATAGCAGTAACTGAAACAAAGATTAATAGCTAGTAATTGCTTTTTCAGTAGAAAAGAATAGATAACATGATATAAATGCATTGGCATAGGGCAAGTGATTCAAACTGAATTAACAATATTGTGTAAATATCTTCAGTGCTAGGACAAAAAGACCTGAGGTCTGTGAACATTAGCTTTATAAGTGCTTGTTATAAGAAGCTTAACAATTAGAATAAATTAGCTGCCTGATTAAAGATATAATTATAAATGATACAAATACATATGTAGTTTCTCATAAAATTTTATAATTAGTTTTTATGATGACTGCAATTTTACTTACTGTTTAGTCCTAGGCACTTTTATGTGTTTTATTTTGTACAACTCTCCATCACCAAACTGGTGAATTAAATATATATGCATTGAAATTTATACTTATATTCAACTTACTTACTATGTATTCTCTTCATAAATAAAGAATTTTATCAATTTTATGGTATTTATTTAATTTTTGATCATATAGTACATTTAGACTTTCTAGTATTGTTATCTTACAAACATACATTATTGTTTTAAATTTTTGTATTTTTCTATAAAAATTCTATTCAATATTTAATTTATATATCTTTAAACACCCTATTGTGTTATAATGCCTTTCCATCTTTTTATAGTCTTTTGTGAATAATGAAATCTGGATAATTAGACCTCATGAAAATATCCATGATATAAAACTACTTAAGAGTCAGGGTTAAAGCACTGTGGTCATTTGGATCAGATGTCCCGCCACCAAACTTAAGTGTTTTGAATGTTTGGTCCAAAGTGGGTAGAAATTTGGAAGGTCGAGCCTTCCAGGATTAGGTATGTTTCTGTAGAAAGGCATTGGGATACTCTAGCATAGCTTCCCCAGTTTTCAGAACTCAGCTCTCTCTTATTTCCATCTTCCACTTACTGTGGGAAGGAGTGAAGTCCAACCTCTGATCACTCTGTGATTTCCCCTGCCTTTGTGAAACTTCCCACAGACACTGTAAGCCAAAATAAACCCTTTCCTCCCATCATCTGCTTTTGGTCAGGTGCTTTGCTTCAGCAATAACAAGGTGACTACAAGAACTCCTACATAAATCAGCTTGCTTGCCCTTTCTTGTCATAGGGAACTAATAAGTACCAGGTTACAAAGCAAATTTACTAATAAGAAAATACCATACATTACATCATTTTCAACTTTTGGTGCTTTAATATGAATTTGAATATGTCATTAGCCGACCAATAATCTATGTGAAAATACGGAGACATGGCAACTCACAGTGCAAAATCAATAGGGCCATGCGGAGATTGAGACTGGCCCTAGGAAGAGAAGTGTATGTGTCAGTAGCAGAATGGTGGCAAAGGGAGGGGATATGGAGCTTCTAGCTGTCTCGGCTTAGTATTCCGCTGCCACGTTCTGCAGTGACTTTTAAACAATAGAGGTCTTACTGTCTTCCCAGCAGATGGATGCTGATCTGGCCCATGCCCGCTGGTGCCCACAGCTCTGTGTGTGAAAGTTTTTCCAGCAGGCTTCACTGCGAACTGAACCTGGGGATCCCGCCCTTAACTGGAAATTCACTTCAAGGGGTAAAAGAAGTTCACAGGAAGCGCAGTTGCTCATGTCACATTTTTCCTCACGGATCTTCCTTATTTATGTTTGCTAAATACCTTGTGATATTTATTTGTTTTCTTTTTGTTTGCTTTAACTACATAAAATTGCAATTATGCGATTTAATACTGTCCTATGATATACTCAAGGAATTATATTGGTTGATTGGCAAATTCTAAATATACCCTAATATATTTAAGCTTTTGCTTCTTCATGATGTAAACTGTTGTTTTATTAATAATAACAATGTCTGTAATAAGTGAACGATAATGAGTATTTTCATTTTATCATCTTCAATGAACATTTCATTGATTTTACGAACATACCGTAAGTTTATTTTCAATAATGAATATTTATGTATATTATACTAGAGTACATCTTACACATTTTATAATACAAAATACAGTGAAACTTTTGAGAATTATTTTTAGAATTTTGTATTGTGGGTAATCTTATCTTGTCCGACTTTTAATATGTCAGTGTCATAATCAGCTCCACACTGCTGAGATGAACCTCCAAACCTACCCTGTTCGTGGGAGGAAGGGGTTTATTTCAGTGCTACAGTGCCGGGGAAATTTTCCATAACAGCAGAAGAAATTGGCCCCCTTCACCAAGTCCACGCAGAGAGCAAAACCACCAGCAGCACCGCAGGTAAGCCTGCTCTGGAATCCTTGGTGGAGGCCAAGCACTGCACACCTCAGGTTGGAATTCAGATCCACGCCCAGTGACACTCATTCCCCGTCTCCTCCATATCGCAGGACTTGGCCTGCTAGGGCCAGATGCTGGAAACTCAACTTTAATAACAACCGAGTCTATTAGAGGACACAAATTCAAACTACCACAATCAGTAAGATATGAATGAACATCAAATGCAGCAAATAAAAAAAAATAGAATCTAGATTGAATAAAAGGAATTCAGATGACTAATTTCGTCCTGCCACAAATAACAAAGAGATTACAACATGAAATATTTGTTCTAGGTTTGACTGTGAAAAGGGGTGTCAGGGCTAGCATATTAGACACAGAACATTCACATATGTCATAAACTCTCATTATAATAACATAAATAAGAAGATATGGGGAAATAGGCCAGGAATTCAGGAATAATGAAGATAGCCGAACTTTCTCTTCATTTGTCCCTCATCTGTGTCTTATTTCCTGGAACTCTTTAAAGGTAGAATATTAATTTCAAGAATCAATTCATCAAGATAACTTGGCCATGAAGAGAGCTCATTTATTCCAGGAGCTTAGTTTTCTCAACACTGCTGTGCGCATGGTAAGCATAAGTGGTTTGTGAGCACTGGGAGGATTCGTAGCCTGGATATAGCACTTTATTTCAGAGTATTCCCAAGGGAGATGCGCCTGTCATGTTAATCTTGTCATAAATCACAGCATCATGACAGCTCCCTTGCATCTCAAGTGAAGGCAGCTTTCATATAGTGGGGATGGCTCCTAGAGACACAGAACTCACTCGCTTCTACTTATTCCCTTCCATCTCTCTCTAAAGTTTACCTGAGCTTCTCTTCATGAGTTTCAAGAATTCTGACCACCAGATTTTCTAGTAGCAATAGTAAAATATGTACAAACAAGCACTATTATGTCAAATGATATGCTTATTTTAAACATTAGCATAAATAACATTATTTAAATATATAACCAAAATGAAACTCTTGATGGCCTTTTACATTTTGTATTTTATTCCAGGTTTATGTTCGATACTGATAGCATTTAATAAATCAAACTACCGGTTTCAAATGCTAAATAGCTCTGTGTTACTATGAAACATTTGACATGGGTTCTTCCTAAACTGAAAGATCCCTCCATGGATATCAGTGTTGGTAAGAATGTGAAGAAAGGGACCATAGAAGAGAAAGACAAGTATTGGGTTGTAAATAGCTTTCAGATAGAACACGTGGAACCTGAGGTTGCTTTAAAACCTACCAGTGGGGCTGGAGAGATGGCTTAGCTGTTAAGCGCTTCCCTGTGAAGCCTAAGGGCCCCGGTTCAAGGCTCAATTCCCCAGGACCCACGTTAGCCAGATGCACAAGGGGGCCATGCGTCTGGAGTTCGTTTGCAATGGCTGGAGGCCCTGGAAAGCCCATTCTCTCTATGTATATCTGCCTCTTTCTCTCTGTGTCTGTCACTCTCAAATAAATAAATAAAAATGAACAAAAAAATTAAAAAGAAACCTATCAGTGCAAAAGGTTTGGAACTAGTCATAAACACAGGTCTGACTTCCAGGAGGAGAATGGGAAGAGGACATTTCATTTGGGAGCCACCAGCATCTTCAGCTGATGGAACAGGTCCAGAGATGTACTGTGAAGTGATTAATGTCAAAAATACTGTTCACTAGTTTGGAAGTAGAGACAGATTGGCTCGATAAAACTCTGTAGTTTTAACTTCTAGAGCTGAAGGTACATTCAATTGAATGTGATGGATATACTCCTGAACTTGAAAAAAAGTTGAGACAGATATAAAAATAATTAGCATATTATTCAATATAAAGTTCAGTGTTGAAATATTACCAATGTATAAACAAGAAACTGGAATACAACAATGTATTCTTGAATAACTAAAGTAGATTTTGTATGGAAAACATTCTCAATTGTTCTTTACACAAATTTGAGGAAACAAAATTAACCAGCACTTTGCAGGCTCAGTATGAACTTCCAAATATTTTTTTCTGCACTAATAGCCAACATTGGTCTACACCTACCTGCTTCTCTTTGAAAATTGCAATTATATATTTCCTAAAAGTGCAGTTATACAATAAGAGCTAAGAGCTTGTCACAAATCTAATACTATCAACAATCTCATCAGCTGTTAGTTCGTACAGAATTATTTATATAATTTTTTCTGCAAGTCAGCTCTGCATTCATGAGTTTGTATAAAATCATGTTTTATAACAATGTCAGGAAAACCCTTCAAATTAATTGACATTTCTACTCACCTCCCAACCTACTATAGCTATGGACTTTTTACCTAAAGTAGATTGCTGTTTGACTTGGTTTAAGTAGGACTAATGACATAGAATATCATGCATAGTTAAAGGTAAAAGTACTCCTTGATTTTAATACATTGGCCCAATTTTTTTGAAGTGAAATTATTACTGCATTTAATGGAAATTACTCGATCAAAGATCACAGTTTCACATAGCACACAGACAGAAAATTCAAGGCAGTTATAAAGATATGAAAAGATTTGGGTGGGAACAGCACACTGGAAATGAATATTTCTGTGAATCATACTGTTTATACCTAATCGCTGACTTGAACTCATTATAATCGGCATTCTAAATATTCTAGAACATATGTAAGTTCAAATGTTTACAAATTTTCATGGATGTTTCCTAACTTCTACATGTTTAATCTATATATATTTTTTCAAAAAAATCAGGAAATAAGTGATAATAGATTAGGGTAAAAAGGTTTTACACTTTCAATATGAAGTATGAAGAGAAAAATACTTTCAGTGTTTAAAATGCATTTTGAAAAAATAATCAATATGAATTTTGTGCAAGGGTTCCTGAAACTTGAATGCCATTGAATATGAATTCTGTATGGACGTTAAAATAAAATTATAAATGTTAATTTTTACTGTAGAAAATCATATGTAAATATAATAAAAGTTTGAATTGCCAGTTATACTTTTAGATACTCATTTCTCACTACTGTGTCTGTGACAGTATTTTGAACAAGATGATGTGATTAATGCAAATTGTTTTTTTTAACCAAAAGAAATGTTTGAAAACCATCGCATCATCTATAAAATACCTTCTTACATGTTAGATGACACATGTCGTGATTATTTTTTCTTTATCTGCATTATTTATGCCTTAACTATCACCTCCAGAGTATCTCAGAGATCTGCCGCAACAGCGGTCTTCTCTTGTGGTCCCTTCTCAAGATTGTAGATGCATTAAAAACAAGGAGTAACAGCCAGGGATGGTAGCATGAGCCTTAACCCAGAACTCTTTATTTTATTTTTCTAAGTTGAAAATGGCCTATAATTTCAAATACAAATTCTGATGATAAAACTATTAGAATAATACATCTCAAATCTGTTAGGACATTACAATGTTGTTAGTATAGCCATTTGCTTGCTTGGTGTACTATCTCTTTGTTCTATACAGCAAGCAGAATTTCTTCTTTTTTTCTTGTTTTATTAGCTATGTACATATTGTCCATACAACCATGACAATACCATCGTTATCCTTCACCCTGTCGACCCCCATGAGGATGTGGATGTTGCATTGTGGGGGTGGCCATCAGTTACGGGGGAGAGGCAATGTCTCTGTGCATAATAACCCAACGTTGGCTCCAACAATCTTTCCGCCCCTTCTTCAGCGAATTTCCCTCAGCCATGTTGGGTTCATTTTAAGCTAAGTGTCCCTGTGAACTTGAGGCCAACCTGGATTATAGAGTGAATTTTGGGTAAGCCTGGTATACAATGAGACCCTGATTCAAAGGAAATTAGTAATACCCCAAAACTTATTTTTTAGTAGGTCTTTCTTAATATTTTCGTTCGGTTAGAATATGGTGATGGTGTAATCACAGTTTTGCTCTAATATTAAAGCCGAATCTTTCTGGAAAGATGGAAAGCAAATGAGATTTTCACAATTATTAAATTCATTTTTAAATTAGTATATAAAACAACATGTTTGATGATGACATTTTAATACCTATTGTGTTTTGGTTGATCTTCCTACCTTCTTTTAAACACCTCCATATCTGTCTGCCTCCAGCATTCCCCTTCCAAATTCAGTCACACATGTTCTCTTAACCTCTATTCCCTCCTTCCTTAAACCACTTTTTCCTCTCTCATGTACCTTTCTACTTTATTACCTGTAAACTGCACATTACAGATGAATGTACATATATAAAATTACAGTCCTGAATTCACACATGAGAGGGAACATGGAGTACCTGTCTTTCTGAGTCAGGGATACCCCAGGAAATTAATAATCTCTAGGTCTATTCATTTTTTTTTTTTAGGGTGGAATCCTTACTTTATTTATTTATTTTTTTATTTATTAGTCAGTTCTATATTCAGCAAATACAGTCAGTTTGGTACCATTATTAGGCTCATCCGTGACCTACCCCCTCCCCTTGGCCCCTCCTTGTTGAGGTATACGGGTCATGCATTGTGGAGTTAGCCCACAGTTATGGGTAAGCTAAATGTCTCTGCATATCATGACCCAACATGTGGCTCTGACATTCTTTCTGCCCCCTCTTCCGCAAAATTTCCCTGAGCCATGTTGGGTTCATTTTTGGTCTGCTTCAGTGATGAGGTGTTGGGAGCCTCTGAGGCTCTGGCTCTCTGATTTGGTAGCAGTTGATTTTTCTCTGTGCTGATCTCCTTCCCCCTTGTGCTGGTATCTGGTTCATCAGGAAAACAGCCCCCTTGCTTGTTTCTCCGATTTTTCTTAGTTTCAGCCGGAGCCCTTTTGAGGTATGATGGGGTGACTCTCTCCTTAGGATCTACATCTATCTGAAAAAGAGAAGCAGATTCTCCAACAGAGAGTAAGTTAGCACCAGGACAAATGAGATAACCTTTACTTTTTTTTTTTTAATAGAGAATTTAATATGTGTAGGCCCTCTTGTAGCCCACAATTAATGGTAGCTTGATATTGGCGAGTGGGTTTACGTTTGGATCTGGTTCTGACTTGTTTCCCAGCTCGAGCTATGGGTCCCATACCAGTGAGGGGATCAGTTAGCCAAATTGAGAGCAGTTGGTTCCCCACCACGGCTGTGTGCCACCACTGCACTTGTGTGGGCATCACAACAAGTTATTTGCTGCTAAGTAGGTTAGACCATGCGTTGCTTCAACAGATATTGGTCAATTTCCCCCAGTCGCCCATGTAGCACCTTCTGGCACTAGATGCGCTGACTGTCTGGGGACTGACTCTCTTCCAATTGCCAGCCATGCCATTCTAATTTGAATGTCAATCACATAAGGTATCTTTAGCAGTAGGGTCTTACCACTAGCCTTTGGTGGGTCATCAAGTACTCTGACAGAAATCTGTCTGTCTTTTAGGAAACCTTGTAGGTCTCTCTGATCAAAAGCTCATTGTGGATGGTAGCCCCATGCTCCTCCACAAAACTGGATAATGTGGAGGAGATGGATAAATTCTTGGACGCATACCATCTACCAAAGCTAAACACAGAGCAGATTAATCACCTCAATCAACCCATCACACTCATGGAGATTGAAAAAGTAATAAAAAACCTCCCAAAAAAGAAGAGCCCAGGACCAGATGGTTTCTCAGCTGAATTCTATCAAACCTTCATAGAAGAACTCAAACCAATCTTCCTCAAACTGTGCCACACAATTGGTGAACAGGGAAAGCTACCCAACTCCTTTTATGAAGCTAGCATCACCCTAATTCCAAAACCAGGCAGAGATGTCACAAGAAAAGAAAACTACCGGCCTATTTCCCTGATGAATTTAGATGTAAAGATCCTAAACAAAATCCTTGTAAACAGAATCCAACAACACATCAAAAGCATTATCCACCTGGACCAAGTGGGATTCATTCCAGGAACACAGGGGTGGTTCAACATACGGAAATCTGTCAATGTAATACACCACATAAACAAGGTTAAACATAAAAACCACATGACCATTTCAATAGATGCAGAAAAGGCCTTGGACAAGATTCAACATCACTTCATGTTCAAAACATTGGAGAGAATTGGCATGGTTGGTTCATATCTTAACCTAATAAAGGCAATATATGAAGCTCCGAAGGCCCAAATAATACTTAATGGAGAGAGACTGGAGGAATTCCCATTAAGATCAGGAACAAGACAGGGTTGTCCACTCTCACCCCTGCTTTTCAATATAGTACTGGAAGTCCTAGCTCAAGCAATAAGACAGGAGAAGGAAATAAAAGGGATACAATTTGGAAAGGAGGAAGTTAAGTTAGCTTTATTCGCTGATGACATGATTATATATGTAAGAGACCCGAGAGACTCCATCCCAAAACTCCTGAAGGTGATTAACTCCTATAGCAAAGTAGCAGGATACAAAATCAATGCACAAAAATCAGTAGCCTTCCTTTATGCAAAGGTCCATTCATTTTTGAGCAAAATTCAACATTTCATTTATTGTGTGGCTGAATAAAATTCTCTGTCTCTCTCTGTCTCTCTCTCTCTCTCTCTCTCTCTCTCTCTCTATATATATATATATATATATATATATATATATATATATATGTATGTATTTATATATACACACATATATATGTATATACAGTATTTTCATTATTCATTTATTTGTCTGTTTGTGTTCATCTAGGCTGAGCCTATTTCCTTGCTCTTGTGAATGGAACAGTGATGAACATGAATGTGCAGTTATGTCTGTGGTAGGTTTAAAGGGTGCTTTGGGTGCAAATCCAGAAGTAGTACTGCTAGATCATATGGAGTTCTAGCTGTAGTATTTCGGGAAACCCCTACACTGATTTTCATAATACATACCCCAATTTATACTCTAACCTTCACTGAATCCTGATTCCTCTACCCCATATCCTCACCAGTATTTGTTGACTTTTGATTTCCTTATGGTGGCAATTCTGATTGGGATGAGATAGAAACTCAAAATCCGAGAGGTCAAGAATTTTTTTTTTAAGAAACAAACTTGATCAAATGGTTAAGTGGAGGTGAGGGTTGATCTGGGTAATTCAATGGCAATCTGTCAAAACTCCTGAATCTAACAATTGTGTATATAGTGAATTGTCAGCATAGCTAAATGTTCATCCCTATGCTATTTGTTTGAACATATGTCACTTTTTAAAATTGAGCCTGGAAAATGGTTGTTCTTGGTGGTTCAGATGGCTCCCATTCTCCTTAGAAAACTTAGTAGTTGGAGTAGAATTGTGGTTGCAGAACTGTTGGATGGCATGACTATTCATGTTTTTTCTAGAGTACATGGGTCAGGGCATTCAGAATTGTTAATGATCAGTCCATTATTCCTCAAAAGAACATTCACAGGACAGAAAGTGTTCTGCAAACGAGTGTGGCTTTGTTTCTGCTATTTTCTCATCATTGAAACGGAGATGTCCTGGGTAAAAGATGAGTGGCAGTTTTAATTAAGCACATGTGCACAAAAGACTTTATTTTAGCAAGATATTCAAAATAATCTCCACTATTTTCAATAAATACAAAAAATAACAGCTGCCTGTCCTTCAAGAAATTTATACAAGAAAGCGAGCCTTAGACTGAGGTGTAAAGTTAGATGTGCTCCCTGGCTTCCCACTGGCTCTGGGGAGGTCAGAGTTGAGCTCCAGGGCTTGTCCTTTACTGCTGTCATTCTGATGTAGGAAAGTCTTCCTCTTCATAATAGTACCAGTGTTCTACTTCCACTCTTTGTAAATTCTTAATAAAATTCCAGATGATTCATTCAATGCGGAAATGAAGCTTGAAAATATCATGTATAGCAAAACTGGTTCTAATGTCTAACTGACTGGATGGTTTGACAACCAACTCTACTGTTTGATAATAAAATAATACTTTTAAGTTTCTTAGAGAAGACAATACAAGATTTGTTTAAAAAAGCATAACTTTTCTGAATGTATTTTTAGCCCAAGATCAAAGGAGTCTATTAAAGCTTTTCCCAACACTGAGATTAAAAAAAATAATAATCTTGATGCAGTGACTAGAGGCCCTGGCACACTAGTTTTCTCCCTCACCCCCACTTGCATTCTCTCTCTCTCATAAAAAAAGAAGAAAAATGTCCACCCATTGGGGTAATTTAAAAAAAAAAAGCTTGGGATGAAGAGGTGGCTTAGCAGCTAAGGAGTTTGCCTGCAAAGCCTAAGGACCCATGTTTGACTCCCAGATCCCACTTAAGTCAGATGCACAAGGTGACGCAAGAGGGCAAGGTTGCACATATGTACAACCTTGTGTCTGGAGTTCAACTGCAGTGGCTAGATGCCCTGGTGTGGCAATCCTCTCTTCCTCTCTCATAAAAAAATAAACAATAAAAAGAGGATACAAAAAGCATGAAAATTAAAAAATACATATATATTGAGATATCTTCCTGGAAGAATATATAGTATTCTTTAAGTCATATACATAAAAGAAACAGGTCTTTCTTGCATTAAATCTCTAGTGCTAAAGTTTTTCACAAGTTGTGAAGTTACTTTCTAAACTTCATTTACATAGATACATTTTAAATTCCTATTAACCCTCACTGAATGTTAATCCACTCCCTCAAGAGCAAATGCAGTGTAGACCAAAGTAATTGTCTTCAAAAGGCACTTATTCTGGTGAAACTCCCTAAGTGTTTTCATTGAAATCTACTTTATTGGAAAACAATATTCCAAGAAATGGTTTAAATGTCCCTTCTGCTAATGCCACTTGAATGCTATTGGTCCTGAAGGAAAAACTTAAAGAGATATAAAAAAGTTAATTAGATGTAGCACACACAAACACTTATGATTGCTTAATTAGCAGTATCCCTTAAATTGGCACAATATGCAAGCTAATATGTAGCTTAATGGCTTTGTTATTAATCAATTCTTAATGTAAATAGTTGGAACTGCTTGTTGTTTCATAGTGTTCATTACAAATAGTCCCTGTGGGAATCACAACTTTATTTCATTAAAATTTCTGCCTGCTGCTAATTGCTGCTAGGAGACATGCACAAATTAATTGTGTTTTAGGAGCCAATGATGCAAATTTATAAGCTTCTGCATGGATTGTTGGAGAAGGCTGTACTGTAGATCACTCTTCTCCACTGTGATAGATAGTCCACAGTAGCTGGCAGCACTGACCTGCTGTAAATCAATAATACTTAGTTACTATGTATAGACATCAGAAAACATAAAAGATTAGTTGAAAATGCATACCAGCTGGGATACAATATAAATTTAGGTTATAAGCAATTAATTTGTAAGTTTAGTGACTTAGTGGTTAGCAAGGATTATTTATGAGCCTTTACTTGTTTAGTATTTTTCTGAAAGAGATACTGAATGAAAAATATAGTAGTAATAGAATAGTGCTTGTTGATTACTTTTAACTAAACTTTTATTGTTGCACATGATCTGTGCAGCATGGATCCTATGCATTTTAAACACCCAGGACTAACATATTTGATGGAAGAACTTGTCAATGACAAAGCACATTGGCTTTCAAGAACCCAATGGGAAGAAAGAAGCCTGTTTATAGTCTTGCCTGATCACTGACTTGATTTCAGAGCCTTTCAGAAGACAAATATCAGATCTTTATGGTGACAGGGGCAGGGAGAGACTGGTAATAGTATAGTTAGAGATATTCCATTGCCTGTGTATGTTTGTATGTCACTGCTGTGCTGTGGTTGGGCTCTATAATATAATTTTAAATCAGACATTGGTGCGGCTCCACTGTTGTTCTTTGGATTCAGGCATATCTTGACGATTTGAGGTCATTCATGCTTCCATATAAATTCCAATATTGTTTTTTTCTAGTTCTTTGAAGAGTGTATTGTGATGGGGATTGCATGATTTTTTGGTAATAATCCCATTTTCATCGTTTTAAGTTTGCAGCTCAGCACGTGGGTGGCCTTTTGATTTCCATGTGTTTTCTTCAGCTTCTTGTGACAGTGTTTTAAAGGTTTGGCTACAGAGGCCAGTTATCTTTCTGGTTGGATTTATTCTTATTTTATTTTTTATGAGACATTGTAAATGAAGTGGTTTCCCCGATTTCTTAGAAGATACGCTGTTAATATGTAAAAATAACCTTACTGATTTTTTTATGCCTATTTTATTGCCTGTTACTTTTCTTGTTTTGATTTTACTCTTGTCTAAGTGTCTTTTGGTAGAACATGTAAGATCTTCTATGTATAAGATCATATCTTCTATAAATAGGGTTACATTGAACTACAGGCTGGGATTATAGACATGTGGTACCATACCTGGTTTATGTAATTCTGGGATTGAAGCCAGAGTTCTTTCTTTCTAGGCAAGAATTCTACAAAACTATATCCCAGTTGTATGATCTCTAAATGTTATTGAATTTGTTATGTAATTATTTTTGTTGTATTACTTTATATTAATAATTGGTACCTTTATTTTCTTTGTCATTGATGTATGTTTTCTGCTTTCTTTTACAGTTTGTCTTTACTGGTCTTGGTATCAAGGTACCAGTGGCATCAGAAAATAAGCTTTGAAGGGCCTTTGTATTTCATGAAGTAACTTGAAGAACATAGACATGGTCTTATTTTGTCTTTAAATTATGGCAAGACTGGAGAGATGGTTCAGGGGATAAAACATTTTCAACTCAAGCTGGAGTACCCAAGACCCTCACATAAAAAGAAAGAAGCTATGACAGGCTTCTAGAAGCCTAGCACTATGCTGTTTTGACAGGAGGTGGAGAAAGGAGAATTTCCCAGAAGCGTCTTGGGGAGCAGAATGTGATCAGCAGGACTTCTGCCTCATGTGAAGTGGAATAGTGAGGACA
Source organism: Dipus sagitta (assembly GCA_036346955.1). NCBI lineage: Eukaryota > Metazoa > Chordata > Mammalia > Rodentia > Dipodidae > Dipus > Dipus sagitta. The sequence goes on from CM070788.1 coordinate 18,253,145, forward strand.
AACCTACCTGAAAGTGGTCCTCTGACCTCCACCTGTGTTATGTCTCACATATACTGCCTCCCTTGTATCTAAACACACACACACACGCACACACAAACACAAATGCATTTAAAATATATAAGGAAATTCATTAGTGAATATAACGTGGCCAGGACATTTCTTGGGATAATTGATTGCTATATCATTTAATTTTAACATATAGACTTGGTTCAATTTTTATGTCATATTTGCCATATAGAAAATTTTCCAATTCTTCCATGATTTTTCATATATTAGAGTATAAGTTTTCAATACAGTCTTCAATGGTCTTCTAGACTTCTGTGTGTATTTTGTTGATGTCTGTTAATTCCACTTGACACACAGTTTAAGCATTAAACTAAACTATGATGATTTCTCATCTAGATGGTATATTTATTAGTAAAATCTGTGTGCATAAGTTACCCTCTGTTATTATACGAAGGTCTATTTGGATTCTTAAGGTTTTTAATGTTTGTTTTCAGAAATTGAATTGTTATAGTATCTATATATTCACATATGTTATATTGCATACATTATACATGTGTATATTTTACATCATCTTCTTGAAGTAGTTTTTCTATTACTGATGTTAATGATATTCTTTGTCTCTTCTACCTAATTTAGTTTGCAGTGTTCTACTTTTTGAGTTGTGAGTATTAATATTAATGGGTTCCATTAGCTTGAAATTCCATTTTCTATAACATTACCTTTAGCTTGTGTGTGTGTTTTCTAGTGAGGTGTGTATCTTGCACACAATGAACAGTTGACTGTTTTTAATCCAATAAGCCCCAGTTTGTATTTGTATTTTTTAACGGGAGAATTAAGATGATTTACAGGGAGGTTTACCATTGGAATATAGGAACTAATTAATAGCATTTTACTTTCCTAATGTTTCTTTTTTCCTAGTTCTCATTTGCCTATCTACTGTTCTAGTAACACTTAGTCTTCCTTTATCTTATTGATCATGCTTATCTCCATCTTATATGTGTATGCTTCAAGTATCTTCTACAATTCTGACTTAGTGGTCATAGATTTGCTTAGTTTATTCTTATTTAGAAAATATGTTTATTTGTCTTAAATTATAAAAGACAACCTTGCTAGAAATAGTAATTTCGATTTGTAGTTATTTTGTTTAAAACCTTGAAATCCACCAACCTATTAATACCTGGCTTTCAGGAATTTTGTTTAACTGTGGGTTGAACTCAGTGCATCATTCATGCTAGACAATACTCTGTACTCACAACTATAATCCCAAATATTTACTCTTGACCTTTTAATGGTGTCTCAGAGTTCTTGTATGCTCTGCTCATAGTTTCATTTTTTCTTCTTTATTACTGTTTGAAGGTGATAATTCAAGTTTCCCTTCAAGCTATGAAGTGTTCGCTTCTGCTCAGTCTACTCTGCGGTTTAGGACTTCCACTGAGGTTTCTTATTTGACTTATTGATCTGTTTATTTTCAATATTTCTCTTTGGTGCTTTTACATTTCTGCCTTAGTATCTAATCATTGGCCGTGACTGTCAATGAAAATTTCTCTAAATTAGTTGACTAATTAATTAATTAGAGTGTATATTTATGTGTGTATGCATTTCTACCTTGTGTCCATATGACTTTGTAAAAATGTTTTTATTGCATGTGTGTGCATGAAAGTGGTGGTGGTGTTTGCACTGGGGGTGGTATCGGCATGTACAGGCACATTATGCAGATGAAAGCATTGCACAGCTGTGCAGAGGGCGGGGGGCGTCAAGTGTTCTCTATCTCTTCTCTGCCTTATTTTCTTTCCTGTTCAAAGAAAGACAACATTACCACTGCCATATTGAGATTTTTATAAACTCTTCAGGGCTGAAGAGATGGCTTAGCGGATAAGACTTTTGCCCACAAAGCCAAAGGGCCCAAGTTAGATTCCCAAGTAAGCCAGATGAACAATGAGTTTGTTGGCTCACCTGGAGTCCCTGGTGTGCCCATTCTCTCCTGCTTTCTTTCGTTATCTGAATCTCTCTCTCTTTCTCAAATAAATAAATAAAATGTTAAATATTTAAAAATCTTCAAATTAAATATTTTTTAGTTAAAATAATATCTTGTATAATAATGTATTGTGCTATAGCAATTTGTTACATGATATTTATTATACCACTGTTGAAACCATGATTATAGATAAAATGCCTAGATGAAAAAGACTTCATGATCCAGATGGATTTGCATTCTTGAAGATATGCACGTAGACTTTCCCGTTTTTAAAATTGTTTATTTATTTGCACGGAGAGAGAAAGAGAGGGAGAGAGAAAGAGGAGAGAGAGGGATGCCCTAGGACCTCTAGCCACACTGGAATGGAATTCCAGATGCATGCACCACTTTCTGTATCAAGCTTTACATGTATACTGGAGAATTGAACCCAGGATATTGGGCTTTGCAAGCAAACACCTTAACCACTGGGAAATCTCTCCAGGCCTTTTCCTTTCTCTTCTTTTGCCTTTCTGCAAAGGGGTAGTGCAGCCCACAGACCACATAGCAAGCCATGACTCAGGTTTCCAGTTACCTAGAATGCCATTTCTTTCTGTACTCTCCTTTTATACAAAATTCACCACGTCTGTGGTATTCTGTTATAGACACAGAAATTAGGATAACGGGGCATATGAGTAATTATACCTAAAAACAGTTTAATTTGTGCCTAATATAATAATATTAATTTTGTAAATGTCTATGGAGATTACTAATTAAAATGAGCCTGAATAAATCTTTAAAAGGCTTTATATCAGCATGAGGTTGTCAAATCTCTCTTTGGCAATTCAATATATTCAGTTAAGCCATTCAAGGTGAATCAGGTAACATCATCTTTATTTTTTCTTATCAGGCTTCAAAACCTTCTTAGAATGTGCAGAAGAGCCTCACTCATTTCCTAAACTCCTGCTGCTATTCTCTCTGGAAGTATAATTTCTTTCAGCACAAATTTAAAATGTTATTTAATTTTCAAAAGCAAAATCAAAAGACTCCAAAATAATGCTCCCTTGTGATAAAAGAAGGGAAGCTGGTGATGTTTTCTCTTGTTTTATTTCACCCATTGTTTAATGGCTCCAGCCATGCTGCCAAATTGTGTTCTAGAACATTAAAAGAAAACACTGTGAACATGTTTGCATTTTCCTAACACAGATCAGGACCTGTTACCAGAAATGTAAGCTACCTGTGGCTATGCTCTTGTGCGTGCGTGTGTGTGTGTGTGTGTGTGTGTGAGAGAGAGAGAGAGAGAGAGAGAGAGAGAGAGAGGAGGGGGCTGTATGCATGTGTGTGTGTACAAATCTGTGCACCTTATGCATGCATGTGTGCAGGACAGAGGAGGAAAGCTGATGTTCTCCTCTATTGCTCATACAATATTTTTCTTGAGACTGACTTTCTTTCTGAACTTGAAGCTGCCGTTTTTGGTTACAGTGGCTGACAATGAACCTCAGCAAGCCTCCTGCTTTGCTACTCACGGGGAAGGGGTTACCAGTGTGTGTGGTCACACCCAGTTATTTATATGAACACTGAGACTAAACTCAGGATGTCAGGAACTATCAGGCTTGCACCACAAGCCCTCTAATCTGCTGAGACATCGCACCAGACCCTGGTGCAATATTTTTACATGATTTTTGAAGGGAAAATATGTATATTTGTAAAATAGATGTATTTCTTTCTATGTTGTTGTTGCTGTAGCCCAGACTGACCTGGAGTTCACTATGTAGTCTCAGGGCGGAATCGAACTCTCAGTGAACCTCTTACCTCAGCCTCCCAAGTGCTGAGATTAAGGGGGCATACCTCCATGCCTGGCTCCTTAAAATAGATATATTTAATATCATTACTTCAGGGAAAATTCTATTTTCATTTCAAATTTATCAAATTGACATTGCTATGAGAAACTGAAGAAATGAATCGAACATTCATATATTGATATTTCTCTAATATCTATGCATCAAAGCTCTCTTGGATAATATGGCTAGCTGAATAAGGCCTGCCCCCCCCCCAAGATTTAGGTTCTAAAATCCTCAGAATGTTTCTGTATATGACAGTAGCGCTATTCAGAGAGGATTAACAATCTTAGTATGAGTTCATTGTTTTCTAGATTGAGATGGAATGCTATCATCAGATAAAAATTTTACGGGTGTGTGAGAGAGAGAGAGAGGAAAAGAGAGAGAGAAAGAGAGAGATTTGACACACACAGTAAAAGTATGTGAGAGAAAGAAGAGTGATTCAGGAAAGGCAAAAAGAGAGCAATGGGCTGGAGAGATGATTTAGCAGTTAAGGTACCTGCCTGCAAAGCCAAAGGACCCAGGTTTAATTCCCAGGACCCAAGTAAGCCAGACACACAAGGTGTCTCATGCATCTCGAATTTGTTTGCAGTGGCTAGAAGTCCTGGCACACCCATTCTCTATATATGTATATATCTTTCTTAAATAATAAATAAATAAAATTAACAATATTTTAAAAGGAAAGTGAGAGTTCGGTGCTTCCCTGGAGTTGATGTTGGATCAAGTAGTTACGAGCTAAGAATTGCAAATGACAGAGCTCCAGAACAAGAAAAACAAGGGGATTGATTCCATCATGGAGCCCCCAGAGGGTCACATGCAAACTTACTGGCCCATTGCCCTTGGCTGAATATAACTTATTTCAATCTTATCCCCAAATTGAAAGAGAACATGTATATGCTATTTTTAAGCCATTCTCTTTGTGATAACTTGCTACAAAATCCGTAAGTAATGATTACAAATAAAAGTATCTGAAATAGTAGTTACTGACCAGTAATCAGCTGGAAAGGGCAAGGCTCAAAATGTAAGCAACACATAAAACAACATAGAACCTTCTAGAACATGAACACAGATATGTAACTTTGAGGAAAATATATGTTTGACTATCAGGATGTTGTGAAATGAGACTGTTACTGCTATTAACTGGGTTTGATGAATACCAGTGGTTAGGTATCAGCCAAAAGATGGGTTGCTTGATGGAATTTAGTGTTAAAGGAAACTAAAGTGTCTGTGTTGTACACCTACTCATTAAAGTAGTTCGTGATGAGCTTCTGTAGAGTTTGGGGAAAGCATATATCAAACAGCATGTAGCAGTCAGCTTCAGGTTCGCTGAGATGAACTTCCAGACCAGGCACAGTTATGGAGGAAGGGATATTTATTGAAGCTTACAGATCCAGGGGAAGTTCCATAATGGCAGAAGAAGCTAGCCTGCCTTCACAGGCCCAAGCAGAGAGAGAGAAGTACAAGCCAAAAAATCCAAAAGCCACAGCATACTTCAGGAACTCCAGCTAGGCACACTTTGCATATCTTTAGATTGAAATCTCAAACCCACCACCACACCTTAAGTTCCACACAGTGACATTGCCTCCAGCCAGGTGTCTTCAGATGCAAACTACAAACAAATAAACAACTGAAATATATTGGGGGCCATCTATTCTATTCAAACCACCACACAGCATCACTGTTCTGTCCAAATAGGTGACCAAGAAGGGGGACACAGAGTGAAACAGAGCTATGCACCTGGTACAGGTTTCATTGTTAAGGTATTGTCATACCTCTTAGAAACTGATGCTGTTAGACAAGTTCAGTTGTAAAAGGAAGAAGCACAAATCTGATAACACATGAGTGTTTGGGCCACCATGTGACTGACATGATTCACATCTTTTGCACTATGGACCATTTCCATTGTGTAATGTCATGATGCAGAAGATGTGAGTGATGTCACTCTCATGGTGGCCCAAACATTCATGATTTTATCTGACTTGTGCTGACCTTTCTTCTACACAACTTACCATGACGTAGTAGCACTTTCCTCATGGCACTTGCTTCTTTCTAGACAGAATACTGAAATTTGTGGATAGTACCTGAATATAGATTGCTGCTAAGTCCCCTGCCATGTGGAACTCTACAATAATTAAAAAGAGAGAGAAAGAATAAAAAGGAATTCTCCCAGCACAGCTGTGTAGAATCTCCATGTTATTAAATTCATATAGATTAGATTAAGAATTGGTTTAGTATGTGACTAATGTCAAATGACTTGGCTGGATTTTCAGATGCCTGCAAAAAAGATTTTAGAAAACAATGAGGTAAGAACTACCAAGAGTCATCTGGACTGACAACATAGGTATTGCACAATTTGTAGCCCTCTATACAGAGGAAGACCTTTCCTTAAAATAAGAGGGATGACCCCATGAGTCTGAGAAGAATGTAACCACAATGGTTGTGCAGAAGACTTTGCATGGCTCCTGTGGTGGTTTGAATGGATGTTACCCAATAGACTCAGGCGTTTATTACAGTTTGTAATCTAGATCTCCAGCCACCTGGCTGGAGGAGGTGTCACATTGGGTGTACCCTGTTGTCCTAAGGTATGGGGGTGGATTTGGAATTCCAGTGTAAAGATATGCAAAGAGCCACAGTTCTGCCTGGGTTTCTGAAGTGGTGGCTTTTGATCTCTTGGCATGGACCTGTGAAAGTTGGACAGCTCCTTCTGCCATTATGAAACTTCTCCTCAATCTGCACGCTTCAAATAAATGCCATTACTCCCATAAACTGTGCCTGGTTTGGAAGTCCATCCCAGCGACCTGAAGCTGTCTGCTACAGCCCTAGTAATTTCGTTTGAACTGCAAAAGTGCTAGCCATTGAAACACCCACAGGGCAGAACGATGCTGCATAAGTAGCATCCCTCAGAACACCCAGTTACATGAAGGTAAGGGCTTATGTTACACTGCAAATAGTGGTTCTTCCTGGTCAGAAAGGGAATTTATATGTGAATTATCTTCTAGTGCCTGAGTGCATAGGTCAGAACTCTTGTTTCAGAGCTTAAACCATGCATTGTGTACTGGTCTCACACACCCTATGCTTTGTCTCAGTGAAAACACCTCTTCATTGGGAAAAGGAAATCCAGTCATAGACACGCAGTGATGGAATCCAGAAGGATGGAAGAGTATAAGACTTAATAAAATGGTGGCATCATCTGATGATATCCAACTAAGATTCAACAAACTATTGGCTGGCTCACTGAGCTCCAAGCTGGAGGGATACATAATAAATCTATGGCTGATGTAGGAACCATGTTTAAAGTTTCTATAATCTTCTAGTCCAGAAACCACAAAGAGCAAGTGTGATTAAATCTTCTCTGTCATTCCTCCTAACTCATTTATAGAATATGTGCCTTAAAACTCTTATTTTTTCTCATAATGCATGCTGTATTTGACCAAAATGTTGACCAATAAGTGGAAAATAAAGCAAAACCATGTGTTATGTATGGATATGGAATTACCCTTTGTCTCTGATTATCATGGAAAGTTACTGTTGTAATTATAAGATGGAGCTGGCAAATTTCTCAGAATGTTCCTTACCTGATGATAGCATTGAAGGGGGTAATTACAACAACCACCTTGCAACAAGGACCAGTGAGCCAGAGGCTCGATCTCCTTGAGGTGCAAAGTTTGGGTCACTCCACATGCAAATAGTCTTTATCCGCTAAAGTACTAATAAAATATGAGTAAAACTGACAGTTAGTGATAATAGAGGAAGGTAATGAATGCCAGGGAAATCTGCATGAGTGAGTAATTAATCTGAAATGCAGCTCAATTTACATACTCATACGTCTGCAGATCATGTGTCTGGTTACCACCTGTGATATGCTAGGTTTCATGAAGGCATATGTAGATATCAGTGTTAGAAGCAGGAGACTGTATCAGACATTTGTTGGACATATGCTACTTCAGATTTCCTTCCTTTGCCATCGTTCCATTAACTGTTGTGGCAAGTGTTTTATGACTGGTGTTGATTGGTGTGACTTAGCTGCAGTCTATGGTGTTTTATTGACTGTAGCTTCAGGGATGTCTGACTTCCCATTCAGGGGCTCATCTATAGATCACCTATGGAAACCCATCCCTACCTGCACACACAATAACTAGGAAAACTGATCGGTAAATGATTTTCTTCTCATAGGCCGTGAGTTTCAGGTGAATTAAGAGATTCTCAGAAGCTCATGAACAATGAGCTTATCAGGTAAGCTGGGAGGCAAACTCAGGCACTCAGCTGTCTGTTGTGTCTCCTTTCTCTGCTACTTTCTGCCTGACCTTCTCTCATGCTTTGTGGAATCACATTCTCAAAGTATGCGTACATAAGCCTGTTCTTTGATGACCCAATTCATATACATATATATATATATATATATATATATATATATATATATATATATATATAATTTATTTGAGAGGGACAGAGAGGCAGATATATATGAAGAGAGAGTGGGCACGCCAGGGTCTCTAGCCACTGCACATGAACTCCAGGCACTTGTCTTATCTTGCAAGTCTGGGTTATGTGGGTACTGGGGAATCAAACCTGCATTCTTAGATTCTACCAGCAAGCACCCTAACTGCTAAATCACCTCTTTAGCCCATGATGATCCAAGACTTATAGCAAAGATGGCACCTTGAATCTGTCTTTGCCAGTCACCAGGTGAATGCATATAAAAAAATTTATTCTTCTAGTTTCTTCCCTTAACATTTATCATAATTCTTTAAACATCTATCAATCCCTTTATGCATCAACTTACAGGTGTGTGTGTGTTTGTGTTTGTGTGTATGTATGTGTGTGCGCATGTATATATATATATATATATATATATATATATATATATATATATATATATATCTGTGAATACATACAAAGACACATTCATGTACAAACACATACACACATAATTATTTTCACTGCTGGTTGAAAAACAGAATTTGTAAACATGAGAGGAAGAATATGACTTTACAGAGGTTTATTAGAAACTCCATCCAATACATGAAGTGGAGCTCAGGAATAGGAAGTTAAATGTTAAACTCTATAAACTTCTTTTAGTAGGTACTGTATTTACTTAGATATGGAGTCAGCATTCAGTCTGTACTGTAAGTACTAGTTTACTGGCATATATAGTAGATCTAGTAAAATTGTTGCCTGAGTTAAGATTATATGCATTATTATTACTGTCTTTTTAATATGTGTGTTTGTTTTACTGAAGCATATGTACTGCCCAGAAATTAATCCATGTTAATTGAATTGGTTGCTGGCTGCTATTTATTGATGGTTGTTAGGTTTTCAGGTACCATTTATTATCTTGAAAACAACTTTATTAACAAGCAATTGGAAATTTTAAAATTTATTTTTATTTATTTATTTGCAGGCAGAGAGAGACAGAAGAGAGACAGACAGATAGAATGGGCATGCCAGAGCCTCCAGCTGCTGCAAACAAGCTCCAGATGCATTCACCACTTTGCACATCTTTACTTGGTTACTGGGGAACTGAACTCATGTAGTTAGGCCTTGCAGGCAAATGCCTTAACCTCTGAGCCATCTCTCCAGTTTTATTTTTTTTTTCCTAAAAGTTTTCTTCTTTCTGAGATTGCATACCTGGGGAACATCATGATACATAGTGACAAAAATAAAGCAAAAATATAGATACAAAAAGATTTCTCAGTATCCAAAAGTAGCTTATAATATGCAGATAGATAAATTATATTTACTATGTGAGAATTTCTGATATGTCATAATTATAGAGAGTGTATATGTTTTCTAGATTTTTAGCCAGTGATTAAGTAGTAAGTTAGAAACAGTTGATGACAGACCCTACTAGAAGTAAGCATTTCCCAGGAAGAAAATGGCTGACGGCAAAGGAGTAGGAGACTGAAAAGCAACCTTAACTAGCAGGGAGCACATGGCTGTCAGGGTGGCTTCACATCCCAGTGCAAGCTGTCCACACCTTGGTCCTCTCTCAGATTTCCACAGCATAGCAATAAAAATTCACAGCTGCAAATTCACAAGAAAAAGGTCAAATTTCTAACATTTCTGTTTAACATTTAACTTGATAATATATTTCAGTACTTATTAATTTTAAAAAGATAACTACATCAAAGAGTAAATGTATCTAAATACTAATTTTAGTTTATAATTTGCACATGAAAAATAAACATGATTCTAATGCATAACTTCAGAATGTCAAATTTGACCATCAAGTATTTCAGGAAGAGAAATTTCATACTTTTTTCAATATCATGAGAGAAAAAAAATATGTTTTAAATATCTTTCAGCAGCTGGGTGTGGTGGTGCACACCTTTAATCCCAGCACTTGGGAGGCAGAGGTAGGTGGATTGCCATGAGTTCAAGGCCACCCTGAGACTATATAGTGAATTCCTGGTCAGCCTGGGCTAGAGTGAGACCCTACTCTAAAAAAACAACAAAAAAATCTTTCAGCTAATACAATTTATCCATTTCAAATACAAAATAATTTTAGAATAGTCATTTCATTTTTTAAAAGTAATCTATTTATTTTAACACATGTAATATATCATTAAACATTCTAGCTATTTGACCATGAATCATCTATTTTTAAAATTTTATTTACGTATTTACATATTTACTTGAGAAAGAGAGAGAGAAAGAGACAGGGGAAGAGGGGGAAGGTGGAGAGAATCGATGCAACAGGGCCTCTATCCATAGCAAAGGAATTCCAGATGTATATGCCACCTTGTGCATCTGGCTTACGTGGAATACAGGGAAACATGGGTCCTTAGTCTTCACAGGCTAGTACCTTAACCACTAAGCCATCTCTCCAGCCCTTAAGCATCTTTTTTTTTTTTTTTTTTTTTTTTTTTTTTTTTTTTTTTGGTTTTTTGAGGTAGGGTCTTGCTCGGGCTCAGGGTGACCTAGAATTAACTATGTAGTCTCAGGGTGTCCTTGAACTCATGGCAATCCTCCTACCTCTGCCTCCCGAGTGCTGGGATTAAAGGTGTGCGCCACAATGCCCGGCTCTTCTTCTTTTTTTTTTTTTGTTGTTGTTGATTTTTATTTATTTGAGAGCGACAGAGAGAGAAAGAGGCAGATGAGAGAGAGAGAGAGAGAGAGAGAGAGACAGAGAGACAGAGAGAAAAGAGAGAGAGAGAATGGGCTTGCAGGGCCTCCAGCCACTACAAACAAACTCCAGATGCGTAAGCCCCCTTATGCATCTGGCTAATGTGGGTCTTGGGGAATCAAGCCTCGAACTGGGTCCTTAGGCTTCACAGGCAAGCGCTTAACCACTAAGCCATTTCTCCAGCCCCTCCTTTTTTTTTTTTTTTTTTTTCGTTTTTTTACCATTAGATATATTCTCAAATTAATCATTTAGATCAGACCAAAAATGACCAGTGGAAAGCAGCCAGTAGGATTTTTCATCTTTTGATGTTTTCCACTTTTCTCTGTCTCTCCAATCTGGTTGTCATTTGATGTAGCTGTTACAATAAACATTATATTTAATTTAAATACATATATATATATATATATATATATATATATATATATATATATGTATGTATTAAGGTAGGGTCTCACTCTAGGCCAGGCTGACCTGGAATTTACTATGGAATATCAGGGTGGCCTCGAACTCACGGCAATCCTCCTACCTCTGCCTCCTGAGTACTGGGATTAATGACGTGCGCCACCACGCCAGGCTTAAATGATATTTTGTACTGAAGTAGTTTTTTGATGTCAGTTTTGATTCTATAAAATATGAGCCTATCATAAACAGTTTAAAGGAAAAAGAAACCAATTTCATTCATATGTTGACAAATATTTCATTTATTTATTTATTTTTAAGAAGAGAGATAGAGAGAAGTGAGACATACACACACACACACACACACACAGAGAGAGAGAGAGAGAGAGAGAGGGAGAGAGAGGGAGAGAATGTGCCTGCCATGGTGTTTAGCCACAGCCAATGAAATCCAGATTGATGTCGCACTTTGTGCATCAGGCTTTAGGTGGGTGCGAAAGAATCAAACCAAGGTTGGTAGGCTTTGCAGGCAAGTGCCTTTACTGCTGAGCCATCATCTCTCCACCCAAATTTCATTATTTACTCTGAACTTAATTATTAAATTCTGGAACAGTTTTGATTATAAGAATACATAATCATAGTTTGAGGCCAGCCTGAGACTACAAAATGAGTTTTGTGCCAGCCTGGGCTAGAGCAAGGACCGATCTCAAACAATCCATAGCAGAGCTCCGGTTCCTTCCCCACTTCCCTGTTCCCCGGTCCTGGTGCCTCTGCTGCTGACTTGGGACAGCCTGGACTGGTCAGGCATGCTGCTGAAGCAGACCTGTGGCCTCTGCCTGCCTGACTGTCCTGCTCTTGGGTTGCCAACTCCCCGAACCCCTGCTCCTGATGGTGTATGCACGGAGTGAGTATGCCAGGGCTTCCGGTTCCTTCCCTCACTTCCCAGTTTCCTAGTCCGGGTATCCCTAATGCTGGCTTGGGGTGGCCTGATCCGTGTGGGCGCGCTGAGGAAGCAGGCCTTTTGCTCTGACTTCCTGATTGATCAGCCCCTGGGTGTCGAAGTCCCGGTCACCTCTGCCAGACTGTGCACAGGCCCCTGTGGAAGTTAGGCTCTTGCTCAGGTCTCCCCAGACTCTTGGACCCCGGTTCCCCAGGCCCTGGTTCTCATGTGCTGAAGAGTGTGCACAAGTGGAGTGAGTACCCCAGATCTCTCAGTTCCCCTCCTCCCAGTTCTCTGGGTAGCTTTGATGTGCTTGCATTCTCCACGATATGGGCACCTGTGGTTATAAACCCAACTTATACCGATCCAGTTCACATTGATAACAGAACACTCAGTAAGGATCCTGCAAGGACTAATACTTGCTTCCTTCTCAATAAAATAGGACTTTTCCTGGGTGCAAAGAAAAAAAAAAAAGTCAAGAAAAGTGAGAAATTTCCATCAAGGATGGCTTAATACCAAAATGGAAGCCACCAACAAAACCTGAGAGAAAACAACAGAAATTGAATTCCAAAATGAAAGCGTAACAAGCTGTATGTCCCTGATCAAAAGAATTGCTTAACTGGAAGCAAAGGACCAAAAATCCAACAAATGCATAAATGCAGTTGAGTAGAATTGTCTCTTAGAGCACTCAGCTAATGTCACTAGGCTTTAATTGAAGAAAGCCAGAGAAGCCTCAAAGGAAATATAAATGAATTGAAAGTGAGTCCACGATAGGAGGACCTCAATAACCATCTGACTAAGCTAGATGAAGACACGATTAAATGCAAGAATGAATTCTAGGAAGCATCAAGAAAAGCAGACCTTGAACTGAAATCATACCTTAAAAAAGAGATGTACATGATGCAAAACAACACAATAGAAAACAAAAATCATATAGAGATTTTTTTTAAAAAATTGTTTATTTTTATTTATTTATTTGAGAGCAACTGACAGAGAGAGAAAGAGGCAGAGAGAGAGAGAGAGGGAGAGACAGAGAGAGAGAGAATGGGAGTGCCACAGCTCCAGTCCCTGTAAACGAACTCCAGACATGTGCGCCCCCTTTGTGCATCTGGCTAAAGTGGATCCTGGGGAATCTAGCCTCGAACTGGGGTCCTTAGGCTTCATAAGCAAGCACTTAACTGCTAAGCCATCTCTCCAGCCCCTATACAGTTCTTTCTAAAACATCTCTAGCACTCCTCACTAGCAGAGTCACTGATGTGGAAGATAGAACCTCTGAGCTGGAAGATAAAAATGAAATTGACTGGGAGTCCAATAACTTTGTTACGTTCAAAAAATCATGCAAACAAACTATGAGGGAATGGTGGGATACCCTAAAACAACCAAACATCTGAATCATGGGTATACCAGAAGAAGAAATCCAGGTCAGAGGCATAGAGAAAATATTCAACAAAATTACTGAAGGCCTACATCCTTATAATTCTCCCTAAATTATTAATGCTTATCCAATTTGACCTGTGCTGACTTCACTCTCCATTGGAGAATCTGTTTTTCTTTTTTAGATGGTATTGAAACCTGAGGATATAAACCACCCCTCACATCTCAGTCAAGGCCCAGGTGAAATTGCAGAGGAAGTTGGGATACGAGCAAGAGTGCTGCTTCCATGGTAGCCTGACAAACACCGCCCGGGTGACCAAGAGAGACCCTGAGGATACTCAACACCTACCAAAGCAGAAATCCAGAGGTTCTAAAGAGCTCATCACTAAAATAGACTTAAAACACCCACCAATGCTCAGAGGATTTTGCAGAAGAGGGGATGGAAAAATTGCAACAATCACAGCTTGGGATGTCATGCCCAGAGGTACTACCCTACCCCTCAGTAACTGACTGCTGCTCCCACAGTGTATAATCCAAAACCCCATGGGGAATGCCAGCAAACCCACTGAGGCTGGCCCCCTTGGAACAGGGGCAGGAAGGGGGGAAAGATGATATCTCCATCGTGGTGTATCCATATTAAATATGTTCATTAAAAAAGAAAAAAAATCTTTTTTGTTATTGTTTGCATGTGTGTGTGGTATGCATGCATGAGTGCATGTGCATATGTGTGAGTAGATGTGTGTGAGTGTGTGTGCATGGCCATGAGTGTATTGAGGTTGACTTTGGACTTCATCCATTGCTCTTCATGTTATTTTTTGAGATACGGTCTGTCACTATTATGGTGTCTCACCGATATGGTCTCTGATACGGTCTCTCACTGATATGGAAGTTCACTGATACGGTCTCTCACTGAACTTGTATCTCACTGTTTCATCTATACTACGTATCAGCAAGCCACAAGGATCTTCCTTTCTCTACTCCCCCAGGTTTGCAGTTTCAGACACATGTCACCACACCCAACTGTTATGTGGGTACATGGGATCCAAACTAAGGTCTTTACTCTTTTCCAGCAAGCACTTTACCAAATGAACCATCTTTCTATGTTCACAGAAGTTTCTCTTGATTACAATCAGCTGGCCTCTGATGTATACATCAGATTTAAAATATGTTTTCCATAATGTTTGATATTAGCTATATTATTTACTGATTAATTAGATGCTAGCATTGATATAAAATGTTTTGTTTTACCATTTTGGTAATAAGATAAGGGTAGAACAACATAAAATATTTCCTAAGATTGTCATACAAAATGATTTATCACTTATAATACATAAGCTTTGGGTTTTGGCTATAATTTAAGATGTGTTTTGATAGCTTGATGAATCATAAGTAGGCTAATTGTCCATTCTGCACACGTTGATTAAGCAGAGTATGTACACTGTACATCAGCAATGCTGAGCATTGTTAACTTTCTTGTCAATGATCTTACATTTCGGAAGGGAAAAAAGCACAATACAGATGCATGCATACATACACTCCAATGTGTACTCAGGGTCATGAAAAAAAAAAACAACAAAGTAATCTAGATATTGAGAGATGGAGATGATTGAACCACTGCCTATTTTAATGGGGGAGTTAATTAGAGTCTATTCAAAAGCAGAAATGTGTAGATGCTTGAAGTGAGAGGTAATCAGCTTATTTCAGAAGCTTCCTTAAGTCCTTATAATTGAGAACTACTATCTGCTAGTCTATAGATTTAAAGGCAGCTTTACTTTATTATAATTATGGATCTGAAGTTTTCAAAGCCCTTCTCCATTCCAGTTTGATATGCAGGTTTAAGTGACAAAATGCCCATGCCTCAAGAATATTGGCTTAGTTTGAGAATAACAAAACAATGCCACTTGTGTCTACAGCATAGTGGCTCTCATAAAGATGAGTTAACTGAGCTGAAATTTAGCATGCTTAATTCCTTACTTATCCATAGAAACATGAAGCTATATAGGGTATATAAGGGTCACTATGTATGATGAGGCTAAAACAAAGCATATTGGTATTAAAGAGGATTGTACTACATATATGTGTCATAGAATATCCTTGCAATGGTGCCATAGAACCCACCCTCATCTCAGGCTTGGTATTGACCAGTTGGCCATTGTCAGTTTTGATGTGAGGTAGAAGCATAGTGAAGGCAGTTTATATCCGTGCATGACCATTGTCTTAGCATCGCACAGCCTTTCCTAGAGTCTCCTTGCTAATCCATACCACTTTAATGAAAACCGAAGAGAATGTCACTGCTGCCCTTTCTCCCAGGGGCGCTCTTCCAGGTGCAGCCTAAAGTTTACCTTCATTGCCTCGGGTTAGTCAAGCTCTGTGGAGCAGAGCTTGGAGGAGAACTGAGCCTACTGACATTTTCCAAAAAAAGCAGCGGGAGAAAGATCACATCACACAAAGAAGAGCATGCTTCTTGTCCTTACCAGAGGCAGAAAGATAAAAATAAAAAATTACCCATGTCAAAATCCTGCCACCTTCACAAAGGCTAGCTTTCTCATGGTTCATAAAATAGACCTTGGAAGTTTGTTTCCTTTTTTTTTTTTTCTTTCCCTGTTTATAAAGGAATCCAAGACCATGATAATATTTTGAGAATAGAATTTGATTCTTTTTATTTCTAATACCTCAATGTTATCGTATTCAGTAGATCTACATAGAATTAGCCTGGAGAATATTATCAAAACAAACAGAACCACCTGCTAATTTAGTCCATAAACAACCATGGTTATTTAAACAAATGTTATTGAGACCTACTTGCTAGGAATAGAGAATGCCTCAGTAGTGACAATGATGTTTATTAAAATATTTCCCTTTCTACATAAGATAAACTTGCAGCATAATTATGTTAATAATAATACTTATGTTAATACAATAAATACTGCTGAATCGATGTTACATACAAAGCACTGTGTCGCTCCAGGAGAACGGAAAAAATCATAAAACTTGGTTCATCAGAAGTATCACAAATCACTAATTGAAATAGGTATTTGGCACACAAATATGAAGGACAAAATGGAAGTACAAGGAAAGAGCATAGTATATCCCCTGCCCCATGTTAGCTATGGCCACAGTCCCTGGGATCTTCTCCTGTGTCTGTCACTTATCTGCTTCTGTTGGCTCTGAGATCATGCTCTGTGCACTTCCCCTGCTTATCTCACTGTCCCCAGACTTGTGTTGTTGACACTTGGAAACGCTGTGTCACTTAGAGCTATTATTTGCTGAGTCCTCCCAAATCTCTATCCCAGATGTAATTGATCAGTTTGGACAATTTCAATGATTGACAGTTAAGAACAAGTTTATGTGACCGTCCCCCAACTGTGGATGTTGACCTATTTGGACTGTCAGATTAAATTGTCATTACTTCAGCATGAGAAATGACTTATAACAGGTGTACTTGTTTGACCCTTATTCTATGAGCCTTGTTTGTATATTTCACACAGGCATATAGGACTTGGGGGACAGTAGGACTTGCTATGCAATACAGAGACCCATTCTGAACAGGAAAAGGAGGCACTTCTAACAGCACTTGGCTCAGTAGGCCTCCCTCTTCAAAATGTCTTTGCTAATGTTGCCTATGATTTCGTTGCAAAGCAAAACACACATCATGCAAAACCTCGGGATACTCAACAAATACATTCACAGGATGACAAGAAATTAATAGTCAATACGAAAGTATACCAGACAATAAGAGAAATAGTAATTAACACAGACAGAAGTGGCATTACCAGAGATAATGAAGAGTGTATGTCAGGCACCAGAAATCTATTGTAAGATTACCTGTGCCTTGGCATAGTTGGACAGAAGGCTTAATAGAAATGTTCATTTGTTGTAATCTTTGGAGTGGTGATTTAGAAACATTAATGTTATTATAGGCTTTCTAATTAAATAATCACTTTTGTTTTAAAAATATTTTTTATTTATTTGAGAGAGAGAGAGAGAATCAGATAAAGAGAGAGAGAGAATCAGATAAAGAAAGAGAGAGAGAGAATCAGATAAAGAGAGAGAGATTGAGAATCAGATGAAGAGAGAGAGAGAGAGAGATTTGACATGCCAGGGCTTCCAGCTCCTGCAGACTCCAGACACAGGCATCACCTTGTGCATCTGGCTTATGTGGGTCCTGAAAAATTTAACCTGGGTCCTTTGGCTTTGCAGACAAGTGACTTGACTGCTAAGCCATCCCTGCAGCATTAGTTTTGTTTTTCTTTTTAATTGGAGGGGAGGGTTTTTTTTTAATTTATCAAACTTACTATTTTTCTACCTTTAAAATATTTTCAATTCAATATTGAAATATATGAATATACTGTAATTTGATCATATTCTGGTCCTGTTACCTTAAATTGTTCTCCCTCCCCCCACGCCTATTCCACTGAGCACCCTAGTCTTTTTAAGTAGTCCTTAGTCTGTTTTGATATCTCAGTCTCTTTGTCTTCCTCTGTCCTCTTCACCAAAATGTTGATGGGCTCAGTCTAGAGTAGGTCTAGAGTCAATTCTAAATGAGCACCTCCATCTAACCCTCCAAAGTCAGGGAACATTGTGGAAGAGGGCAGTGAAAGAATGTAATTGAAGTATTTACTAAAAGGTCAACAAATGCTACTCAGAATTTTAAGCCCCATGCCATGTTAGTAGATATATATTAATACTTAGTCTGAGTTAAAATTCAGGTTCTCCTCAGTGTTTTGTGGCCCTAAGAAAATTACATTTTCTTCCTAAACCCTGGTTTTATGATATTCATAATGATGATAATGTTGTGGTTTAAATATAGTCTCCTCTAAAAGGGTCATTGAAGGCTTGATCTTAAGCTGGTAGATTCAGTCATTGAGAGGTGACTGACTTCAAGGTCTACCATGAAGCCTTGGCTCTTTAATTAAGTGATCTATGGATTACTGTACTGAGGGGCTCATAACTTTATGGCATTAGGGGAAGACGTGAGAATAGGGGTTTGGTTGGAAGAACAATGCTAGGGATGACCCTTTTTTTTTCTTTGAAGATTATCTTGTCACTGGGTCCTTCTGGTACACAAGCACACACATACACACATACATATGCATGTGTATGTATATACATACATCTCTGTATATGTGTGTATGTTGCAGGTTCGATTTTAAATTCTGGCAATAGAGCAAAGACAATGAATAAAATAAGCAGTTATGAAATAAAATTTTCATCAAGTATTGCTACAAAGTACTTATATTTTTGGGTGTTTAGGGATCTGCAATGCTAGTAAACACAGGGGAATTTGGAAATAAAATTTATATTATGGGCTCTTTTAGACATATTGAGCAACTTAGCAGTGAGCTGTCTTCTTCTTTTAGGGAAAAGGAGCAATGGATGAGCTTTTGTTGGTGTCCAGGCTCTGCCTATAACTTCAAGCTTGAAGGCTTGTATGTAATCTGCTCTCTGATAGCCGAAGTACTGGGCTATGGATGGGTTCTTGCAGTCAGGGTTCTCAGCAGGCATTAACAGAACAGAAGAGGGCCAGCTGAACATTATGCAGCCAGCAGAAACACAGTGGTGTTAGCAGCAGGGTGAGTTCAGCGTGGCAGGTCTGGGGCAGTGTCTTCTCCACTTACTATCTGCAGCTCCCTCTCAATGCTGTGCATGCAATGAATCAAGTGTTCAATATATAGTTCAGATACCATAAAGACAATCACACATGGAACCAGGAAGTTAGTGATTACTTTATCCTCATGTACTTGAAAACTTTAGCTCCAATCACAAACTAGTCATGAAACATAAGGGTCTCCTCTATAAAATATGATTCAGTAAAATTAAATAAAACAGCTATAGAAAAGTCAGATTAAACAATGTTTTAATTCTTAAAGGTAAATACATATACACGTTTCATAGAAAATTACGTTGAAGATTATTGTGTTTCTTTAACTATTCTTTATCAGCTATACTTTAACTGCAGGTCTAGGCATCTTTAAATATTTATATTGAAGTCTTTTGGTAATCATTTTGTAAAATAAGCAAAAAAAGCCAAATGTGATTTGCTTTTATATTTGATACAGCTGAGCATCTTGACTCACTGATGATAACCAAAGCTATTATAACATGGCTTTGGGAGAAGGAAAAATGGAAACTTTAAGTCATTCAACTAACATCAAGTCATAGAAACAGAATCCTTGAACCAATAACCTTGAATGAGCAGAAATATGTATCTTTTCATACTTCTTCAATCAAATATCATAAGATGAAAAATCATAGCTATAATGAATCTTTAAAAGGAAATCAGCAATATATGTGATTCTTTGAAGTAGGAGACCTTGGCTAGATCAGGAAGTACAGACAGACTTTCCTGAGTTTTTTTTTTTTAATTTTAAATATTCATTTGATAGAGAGAAAGAGACAGAGAAGAATGGGCGACCCAGGGCCTCTAGCCACTGCAAACAAATTCCAAACACATGTGCCACCTTGGGCATCTGGCTTTATGTTCATACTAGGTAATCAAACCTGGGTTCTTACACTTTGCAGGCAAAAGCCTTAAGTGCTGAGCCAGTTCTCCAGCCCCCCCCCCCCCGCTGAGTTTTATTTCGGAGACTTAGAAATCTAGTGGTTGACACATTGTGATTTCATCTCACCCCAATCAGAGCTGCTTTCTATCATTAAGAAAACAAGCAACAAGTGCTGTTGAGGAAGTCAGGAAGAGGGAGCTTTTAACACTGCTGATGGGAATGTAAATTGGCCTAACCATTGTGCAAATCAACATCGGAATTTTTTCAAAAAATATTAAAGATACAATGACCAAATCACCCAGTATATTACTTCTGGATAAATCTTATCCAAAGAACTCTAGTTCACCCTACATCAAAGACATCTGCACAAGCATGCCTTCTGCAACACTGATTCACCACAGCAGAATTATGGAATCAGCCCAGACGTTCATCCGAAAGTTAATAGATAAATAAAATGAGGTATGTATAAAAAGGGATTTTTCAGCTATAAACAAATGAATCATGTCATATTATACAGCCAGATTTTATTATATTAGGTAATGACAACTATCAAATTTTCTCTCACTCGTGAACTCTAGGACTTCTTTGGAAATACATATGTGAAACATAAAACTTAAACAGGAGGGAGACTGGGAGAAGTAGGAGGGAGAGATAGGTAGGAATAAGTATAGAGGGATTGAAGGGGGCAATGGGAGGGGGGTGAATATGGCCAAAGTGCATGAGATGATCCAAAGACATGATGTACATAAACACAACATTTATCTACAGCAAGTATGTGTCAATGTAAAAAAAAAAAAAACCAAAACAAAACAACAACAACAACAAAAAAAAAAAACTACCACAAAACTGCTGTTGAAGTTGAATCTTTCTTGTGGGATGTAGAGTGGTGATGTCTTCTAAAGGTTATTCGCACACTGACTTCATGAATGAATTAACCCACCCATGTGGTTAATGGATGGAAGCTTTACATAGATGACTTAATGAACTATCTCACCAACAGGTCTGCTGTAAAAGCAAGGCTGAATGGGTGTCTCACATCCATTTTGCGCTCACATTGTGCCCTGCCAGGAAGAAGGTCATTGTAACATATAATTCCTTGATCTTAGGCCCCAGAATGTGAGCTGGAATAAACCTTTGCTTTATAACTTAGATAGTCTACGGTTTTGTTTCCTTAACCACAGAAAATGTCTTAGCCTGGGAGAAAACTGGTACCATAAAGTAGACTAACATTTAGTAACTGCTACCTGGAGATAAAGAGGTGGCTTTAAGGCTTGATAGCTAGTACAGAAAGGAATAATTTTAGAGTGAATTCCTATGAATACAGGACTTAATTTGATTCTAGGGTCTACAGCCTGGCTCAGTTGTAGAGTGCTAATCTAGCGCAGGTGAGGTTTTGGGTTCAATTCCTAGCACTGAAAAAAAAAAAAAATCTGCTGAAAGACCAGAAGCAGACAAAAGATTAATGACAGTTTATGAAGTCTTCATGACTGGTAGAGTGGCTGCCACACAGATCTGAATAGAAATATGGACAGTAAAGGCCATGCTGAGCTGACAGAAGCAAGTGAGGAATCTGACCATATGTGGGTGCCTGGATCACTCTTACACAGGTGAAAATAACGTGTCTTCACCAGGTCCATTCTTTAGCACTTTAGAGAAGGACACGCTTAGGGTTGAAGGATCTTTTAGAGAAGTAATCTACGCCGCAGAGTTTTCAGGCATGGTTGCTTTGGATCACATGTAGAATGGCTTAGAGGCAAAAGGAAGCATTGGGAAGACCTGGAAAATTCTTAGCCTGACATGCAAAAATTAGAGGGACAAAGATCTTCTTCATTTGACCTTCATAATTTATGTGTTTGTTCATTGCACTGAGCTTTCTGGAAAAAAAAAAAGTATGGCATTCATGTATTAATATTGTGTTGTTAGGATGAAGGAATGGAGCTACTTTATAAAGTTTTATCATCACAGGACATAAAGCAACAGAAGAATGGGATCCAAAGCAGAGTGAAAAGTTTCCTTGGGAAAATTCCAGTGCCTGACATGACCATGGTGTAATAGCAGCCCTAGCATTTCAAAACTAAATAAAACATCCAACTGACTATGCATATGTTGTAGAACTTCAAAGTTTTACAAAAGAGCTGCCTGGGGTCCTTTTGCTCTGATTGGATGGAAATCACCAGCGGGAACATAGCGCTTTCCAGCTTCAGTAGGCCTGAGTGTATGTAACCATCCCGCCTCATCTTCAGGACTCACCACTTTCTCTGCGCTTCTGTTGTTCCTATCTGGACACTCTGTGCCTCTTGATCCAGTCCCAGACAAACCCTCTGAACGTCTTCAGCTACAGTCTTTGCAATACTCTGCTGTTACTACCTCTTCTGCCAGCCGCACTAAAACAATCTAGACAATTCAAGATAAGCCTTTGGTTGGATTTAATGTTACAACACCAGGGGGCAGCACAGGAAGACGTCTCTTGGCTTAGCAAGATTGTGCACAGGTTGGCAGAGGTGGCCCCTTGAGCAAAAAGTTCCCCCATCCAGGCTGCCTAGCATAAAGGTAGTATCCATCTCCTGTCAACAGAAAACCCAAGTGGCCATCTCCTGGCAATTTTGCTCATGCACAGAAATAAACAAAATATATCATTTCACTATATCCCTAATGTAACCTCGACACAAAGTTAATGTTTCACAGTATTCCACAGAGCTTAATCCATGCTCTGGTACTGCTGGGAGAAATAAGCCCTTCTGATCAGTCTCAAAAGCAAATTTGTTCCAATGTTTAAAAACATCTTAAGGTCCAAGGTGTCACCTGAATAAAACATTAATCAAAATCTTTTCAATGGGCAAATCAATATAGCATTTTAATTATTTTAATATTTGTATTAATTTATTTGCAAGAATAGTGACAGAGAGAGATAGGATAGTGAATTTAAGGGCCTCTTGTGGCTGCAAATGAACTCCAGAGGCATGTATCACTTTGTGTTTCTGGGTTACATGGTTACTGGGGAATTGAACCTGGTTCATTAGGTTTTGCAGGAAAGCACCTTAACCATTAAGCCATTTCTCCAGCTTAATATATAATTTTTTATTACCAGACATTGCTTTGTTAATTACTAACTTTCCCTGAGAGATGATCCAAAAAATGAATTACTGAATAGTGATATGGAAAAAAGGGCAGAAAATAATATATGTACACCTTAAAAAACTATTATTTATTTAAGCCAGATGGCCCAGAGGCAAAGGTAAGATCAAGATTTTTTGTAGTTTTGTTATGCATCTCTAGATTTATCAAATAATATTTAAATGTACATAAATAAACTGAAAGGTTAAGTGTTGTTAATTAAGTCAGTATATGTTTTCATCTCATATACTGTTGCTTCTTGTGGCCAGAATACCTAAAGTTTATCTTCTTAGCATATTAGATATATTCTTAAAATCTTATCTTCTATATTTTCTACACATTTCCTATATAATATATATCCATAAACTGTAAAGCAAGATTTAAAAGAATAAACAACTAAAAAAAGACATCTGCATTATGAAGTCTACTATTTTCTGTCTATACCATTCTAGGGCTTTTAAATATTGAAAATATTTTTAATATTGAAAACATTCTAGACTATCGCCCATCCTTGAGATTAAAGGCTTTGCAAGAATCTTGAGATTTTTTGAGGTGTAGGAAAACCTGGGATACTGAACGATTCTTTCTAAGTGATTTTTATCATTGGTCCTTAAGTCTTTGCACCTGAGCATGGCGGCACCCTCCCCTCCCCCCTGCAATCCCTGCAATCCAAGTACTTCAGAGGTAGATCAGTTTTGGCTCCACGCTGAAACTCTATCTCAAATATACATGGAAAATAAAAACCTACTTAAGATGCAAATATTTCTTTCCACTCCCAATCTCAGTGTTGGGGCTGGGGATGACTGATCGCATTACATTCTTCCTTTAGGTGCTTATTTTTAGGGGCTGCTACCTCACATTCATTTATGTAAAAGATCCAGATGCTATTTTGGGTGTTTGAAGCTTTAAACATGTTCATTCTTGCTTAGTAGTTGATGGAGCTGATGACTCTTCTTCTAGAAGGGCTTCTACGGTTCTAAATTTTCCTACAACCTTAAAGCTATAGTGTGTCACAAACAAAATGGATAGAGAAATATTTGTTTCATGATTGGTGACATGTACAACGTTCAATTTTTAAACAAACCTCATTTTTCAAGTTTTAGAATAGCAGAAAAATTTTAATTATAGAATAATTTCTCATAGATGACTGATTCTAAGAAATTGTCATTTACCATAAGAGTCGTTCTTCTGTTGGAATCAATGCATATCAGTCCGGTATATTGGTCACAATTAAGAAGCTAATGATGGTGCATCATTTTTTTTAACTAAAACCCATACTTTATTAAAATAGCCTTAGTTTCCTACTAGTGTACTGTTTCTGTTGTAGGAATTCATCTGTAATACTGCATTGACATGACCTGTGAATTTGTGTCTCTTGTTGGCTGAATTTTCTCAGATCTTCTCTGGTATTGATGACCTTGGCAACTTTTAGGTACTTTGTAGAATTTCTTTCTATTGGTAGTTGCTTAATGTCTTTCCTCATTAATGGGACAGAGCACACTTGAATTTAAAGGGTGTCCCGCAGGTTCATGTGTTTGGGATTAATCTCCAGCTGGTGGAGCCTTTAGAACACACAGCCTTGCTGGAGGAAGTTTGTCACTGGTAATGGGCTTTGGGATTTTATAGTCCAGTCCATTTTATAATCTTGCCCGTGCTGACTAGCACACTCTTGCTCCCTCCTCCCAGATGATGCGACAGGAAGTGATGTTCAGTTGCCAGCCCTAGAGCAACTCCCCTGAACGCTGTAATACCAGTTGGGCATGTTGGTACCTGCCTTTAATCCCAGCACTAGGGAGGCTGAGGTAGGAGAATCTCTGAGTTTGAGGCCAGCCTGCCACAGCAGAATGAGTTCCAGGTCAGACCGAGTAACAGTGAGACCCTAGCAAACAAAAAAGGAAGGAAACAAAGAAAGAAAGATGAAAGGAATGAGGGAGGGAGGGGAGAGGGAACGGAGAGAGGGAGGAAGGGAGGGAGGAAGGGAGGGAGGAAGGAAGGAAGGAAGGAAGGAAGGAAGGAAGGAAGGAAGGAAGGAAGGAAGGAAGGAAGGAAGGAAGGAAGGAAGGAAGGAAGGAGGAGGGAAGGAAGGAAGGACAGGAAGAGAAAGAATGAGCAACAACAACAACAACAACGAAAGACTGTAAACCAAAACAGCTGTTTCTGATCAGGTGTTTTTTTCCCATCAACGAGGCAGTAACTACTGCAATGACATTTCTAGTAACAGGATTTATCATTGTTGATACTGATTCTGTCAACTGGGCAATATTCTGTTTGTAAAATTTCACAATGGTAATGTTAGTCTTCACATCTCTTTTCATATGGTATTTTTTCAAAGTAAGTCACCACACACAGTCCACACTGAAGGAGTGAGGAACCACACAGAAATATTCATGTTTATCTTCATAATTTTGTTTTGCAATTCTTCTTTACAGAACATTCATCTATTCTACTCTTCCTCGCTCATGTTTTTCATGCTGTGAACTCTGATCTTACACTAGTGTACTTACCGAAATGCTCTAATTTTTACAACTTTGGCCGTTGACAGCTCTTCCAATTTTGATCTTGTGACCTCTTTGACATAAATACATGGACATATTTTAAATTACCCTTGTACAATCCTGTTTATATTCAAAGGAACTAAAATGAGCTCTAGAATCGTGTTGTATATTTACTTTCGCCACTCAACCCAAGTTCCTTTTTTTTTGGAGAATAGTATTAGAAGCTACCATCCTGGCACCGAGTCTGCTTGTTGCTACCAAGGCAACGTTGCTCATAGACCTCATCTGCCAGAAGGAGCATAGATATGTGCGTACACCAACGCTTGCAGAGACACATATTTATAAATATTTTATTTGGAACCATCTGTGTCGTTATTGAGCTGAAAATGGATTTATACTATGGTTTCCAAGTCTAATTTGCCACCATATGGGACGCTGGAGGCTCACCCCCTTACTGTCTATAACCTCCCACACCAACAGGAAAAGCGTTGTTCCCACCGCCTGCCATTCCTTCCATGACTTGGTTACCGAGACCGGCAGCATTTACCCCTGTCTTCTTTACTGATCATATGCTTCGAATGTCTGACACATTTATGATGTGATACAATTTGATGATTTTGTTGTATTCTCCATGCCACCATGGATGCACTGACTTCCTAAAGGGATTTTAAATATATCTGCATATTGCATTTTGTGTTGTATAGATTTTTTTATATTTATTTATTTATTTATTTTGGTTTTCCTAGGTAGGGTCTCTGCTCTAGCCCAAGCTGGCCTGAAATCTACTATGTAGTCTCATGCTGGCCTCAAACTCACTGTGATCCTCCTACCTCTGCCTCCTGAGAGCTGGGAATAAAGGCATGCACCACCACACCTGGCAGGTTTTTGAATTTTGACAAATGCATACTGTCATATATCAGTAATTAATGACCTAATACAGACACAATTCTTCAATATTAAAAAAAAAGTCCTCTGTACTCCAACTAAACAACTATCTTCCCCACCATCAAATCCTTCCTACTGATAGACTTTTACCTAGCCTCATGGACTTGTTATATCCAGAATATTATATAACTGAAGTCAAATACTATGCAGTCTTTCTAGACTGGAAGTGATCTTTTGACAACATAGAAATATCTTTTGGTACAATAATCATCTTTTGATATTATAATCTTTTGATCACTTACAATTCCAATTCATCAATATTGTTTTAAAATTTAATTTCATGTTTTAGTTATCATGCAGAGGTTCAGGTATCTTGTGACATTTCAAAATATTCTTTTAGTGTTCCTCTTTTCCTCATAATCTGCATGATCCCACTCCCATTTGTACCCCTCCCTTTCTGCTTACCTGTCGCATACTTCCTTTCACCTGACCCTCTTCCCTGCTATAGTACTTATTTATTATATATATTTTTTTATTTATGAGAGGGTAAGAGGCAGGTAGTGACAGAGGGAATGGGCAAGCCAGGGCCTCTAGCCATGGAAAATGAATTCCAAATGCATGTGTCTTGTGCATCTGGCTTTATATGTGTATGGGGGAATCAAACCCTGGATCCTTAGGCTTTGCAGGCACATACATTAATCACTGAGCCATTTCTGCAGTCCTTCCCTGTCTTCTCTTACTGCCCAATCTTGCCACCCTTCTAGGTTTTTAGGTTGTACCCGTGCTTTTCCCATGTATATACATACATACATACATACTGTACGTACAGTATCTACAATGTACATACATATACACATACATTAATCACAAATTAGTATCGACATAGGAGAGAAAACATGGTTTTGAGCTTTTGATTTTGGGTCACATAGCTTCATATAATTCTTTGTAGATCCATTAAAATTGCTGCAGTTTTCACAACTTCAGTTTTCTTTATAGCTGAGTGGAGTGAAATTCTATTGTACACATTTACCACATTTTTTATTATCCAGTCATCTATTGAAGGGCATCTAGGGCTGGTTTGATTTCCCTGCAATTGTAAATGGAGCAACAATAAACTTGGAAGTGTGCCACTAGCTCTGTAGTAGCATGTGAAATACATTGATATACCCGGGAAGGATATAATTGGGTCACATAGCAGCTTTATTTCTGTTTTTTTTTTTTTTTTGAGCTAGCCATCATATTAATTCCCATAATGACTACTGTAGTTTCAATCCTACCAGCAGTGAATCAAGGGTTCCCCTTTCCCCACACCTTTGCCAGCATTTGATGACAGGTTTTTATTTTTTATTTTATTTATTTATTTATTTTGGTCATAGCCATTCTGACTGGGTTGAGATTTTTTTTTTATTTGAATTTTCATTTCATTTATAGGTAGGAATGTTGAACACCTTGTAAAATCAACCTTTTGTTTGTTATTTTGTGTCTGTTCACCTTATTAGCCCATATGGTGATTGACAGCTCTATTTTTTTTTGGTGTTTAATTTTTGAAATTCTTTATAAAATCTAAATATTATCCCCCAGTCTAAAGTATAATTGGAAGATAATTCTCTCCTATCCTGTAGGCTGTCTGTTTACTTTGCTTACGGTTTCTTGTTTTAAAAAAAATTGTGTTTATATTTATTTACTTGAGAGTGACAGAGAGAAAGAGGGGAGAGAGAGAGAGAGAGAGAGAGAATGGGTGCACCAGGGCCTCCAGCCACTGCAAACCAACTCCAGACGTGTGCGCCCTCTCGTGCATCTGGCTAATGTGGGATGCCAGGGAATTGAGCCTTGAACCGGGGTCCTTACACTTGACAGGCAGGTGTTAAACCACTAAGCCATCTCTCCAGCCCCTTATGGTTTCTTTTGCTGTGAAGAAACTATGTAATTTGATATAGTCTTATTTGTTAATTTTTGGGGAACATTTTCTTTGTTATTGGAGTCCTGTGCAGAGTGCTATTGCTTGTAGCTATGTCTTGAAGTGTATTCCCTGTGTTTTTCTCTAGCATTTTCAGTGCTAAGATTTTAGATTAAGGTATTTGATGCAAGCGAATTCATATATTCACAGGTCTAATTTCATTGTTCTGCAGACGGATATTGGATTTTACCAGCACCATTTGTTGAGAAGGTTGCCTTATTTCCCACTGAAGGTTGTTGGTTGGTTCATTAAAATGTTATGGCCAAAGCTGTTGAGGTTTATTTCTGGGTTTTCTGTTCTATTCAAACGGTGTATATGTTGTTTATGGTGCCAGTACCAAACTGTCTTGTCACCAGAGTGTACTGTGAGGCCATACAAAACTCTATGCTCAGGTCTGCTTTGGCTATACATGTTCTTTTGCATTTTCAAAGGAATTTCTCTATTATTTTTTTTTCTAGTTCAAGAAAAATGTAAGTAGAATTTTATTGGAATTGTGTTTAATATGCAGATCATTTTTGGTGATGTAACAACTTCATAATAACATTTTGTCCCACTTAGGAACATGGAAGGTCTTTTCATTATGAGGTATCTTGTTTGGTTTCTTTCTTTCTCTCTCTCCTTTTTATGTTTTCATTGTAGAAGGCTTTTACATCCTTGGTTGGGTTTATTCCTAGGTACTTTATTTGATTTCATTTTGGGGGGGCATGTCAAATGGAATGTGTTTGTTGATTTCTTTGTCTGTGGGTTCATTATTTGGTATATGTGAAAGCTACTGAGTTTTAGATGTGGATTTTCTATCCTGCAACCTCAGTGAAGAGTTTATTAAATCAATTAGTCTTCTGCTATATCCTATAAGATATTTTAACAGTGAAATAATCTCACTTGGAAATAGAATTGGCTTGGCTTCTACATTTTCTGTTTTGATTCATTTTATATCTACTTCCTGTATTATTACACTGGCTAGGACTTTGAGCATTGTGTTATATAGTAGTGGTGAGAGTAGATAATCTTCTCTTATTCCCGATTTTAGAAGAAATGGTGTCAGTTTTTCTCCACTTACTCCAGTGTTGGCTGTAGGCTTTGTCATATATAGCCTTTATTATTTTGCACTATGTTCTGTCTATTCCTAATTCCTCCAACGCTTTCACCGTGAAAGTATGTTGGACATTGTTGACTGCCTTTTCTGTGTCAATTAATGTGATTTCTGGTTTGTTTTTATTTCTTAATATCTCATTACTTTTTATTATTAAATGAGTTCCCACTGTATGAATATGCATGGCTTTTCCATTCACCTCTTAACAGATACTTTTATTATTTATTTATTTATTTATTTATTATTGTTTAAACTACAAATAAAGCTTCCAACAATGTTCACATATCACTTTTTGTGTGGCTTGGTTCCAAACCAGTTGAGTAAATACCTGGGATCATTAGGGTTAATTTAAATGTAAGGCTATGTTAAGATTTGTGAGAGAGATTGCCAAACTTTGTTCTTAATTGATTTTACTATTTTGCATTCCCACTGGTGATAAATGAGAGTGTCTCTTATGCCACTTTCTATTCCTTTTAGTTTACTTTTGCTATTGCTATAGTTTCCAAGGGGTCAATGTTGGCATTATTTGGAAAGAAAGTAAATTGAAAACGAACAACTAGGATCTGTGATTTCTAGTATTGATTCCAACGCATCTTTTATAGAGGACATCTTTAGCTGTTACAAACATCTATACAGTATTCTGATAATGTGCAATTCTGCATGAAGCTTGGACAATGTAATAGGCATGGAACCTTTCCAAGATGTTTGTATCTTCATTTGATTTGCTCACAGAATTATAATATGTGGGGAATTTGAAATAATATATGCACATGAATTCCAATTGCAGTTGAAACACAAAGAAGTTAGCAAAATATATGTATCATATGCAACTGAAAGTAGGGAACAGTAATGATCTGGGAAGGGGGCCCAAGTAACTATTGGTTAAGGGTGATTTATAATATACTCAACTAACTGTGACCCCCATTTATTTAAGTCATGATATTTTCTGGTTGCTTGAACAAGCATATTTAGTCTTAAATATTGGGTTCTTACTTGAGTCCATGGCTACTTTACAATTCTGAATATTCTATATCTTCGAATGATGCGTGCACAGTACCAACCATGTGTCTTTCTATGCAGTTTCATTGTGACCTTGCTCTGCTTGGCTGCAGTCTGTTCTGGTCTCTGGGACCACATTCAGAGCTGCATTATCCACATGTAAGCTTTTCTTTGAGAAACTGCTATCAGTGGGGAGTAAGGCAAAGCATTGTCAAAATAGCATGTCTGCCTCTGTGTTTAAATGTACCCCTTTGAGTTCAATCATTCAGTTGTGGAGCATTTAACTTTATCCGCTATCTTCACAAATCTCCACTGTTCTCATACGTTTTCTTTTCCACTGATAGGTTCATTTAAATGTCTTTTTTAGTTTGATTTGAGAAGTACAGAGGATAAAACCTGGGCATAAGATTAGGTTCAAATGAATAATCAACCTCCCCTTCTTCCTAAGTGTCTTAAAATGCCAACTTCATTATTTTTTATTTCAATGACAAGTCATCATGTCTAGCTTTATGACTATGACTGCTATTCACTGTTAACTTTCATTCTTGAGAGAAAAAAAAAAAAACCTTTTAATCTTCCCTTGGATTATTTTAGGTTATTATTATTATTTTTTGTCTCACCATGCTTCTGTTTGTGTGTTCCCCATCTAGAAGTCTTCTCATGTGTTCTGTAATGTCAAACTGTCTTTTCTAATGTACACTTTCCTTCCCTGAGTATTGTTATTGGGTTCTCTGGGTTTCTCTTCCCACTTGGATATTCATTTTATATGCTATTTCTATGACAAAATTTCCCAGTTTGTGGAAGCTCAGTTTTCTGTGGACTCCCAAGAAATGTACAGGGGAAATGAAATTTCTGATAGCTTCTATGATGAACACGTTTGTTTGGCAGTAAATTACTGTTTATTAACAGCTTGGTTAGGTACAGAATTCTATATTACAATTATTAATTTGGATATAACACTGTATGATTGTTGTATGCTACTTTTTCAATACATGACCTACATCGCAAGGTTTGTAACTTTTTTTTAACTTTTTTATTTATTTGAAAGGGATTGTTTAAAGAGAGAAACAGGCAGAGAGAGAGAATGAGCATGTCAGGGCCTCCAGCTACTACAAATGTACTCCAGAAGCATGTGCCACCTTGTGCATCTGGCTTATGTGGGTTGTGGGAATTGAACCTGGGTCTCTAGGTTTTTCAGGCAAGCACATTAACTGCTAAGCCATTTCTCCAGCCCAAGACTTTTCT
Organism: Dipus sagitta; assembly: GCA_036346955.1. Classification (NCBI taxonomy): domain Eukaryota; kingdom Metazoa; phylum Chordata; class Mammalia; order Rodentia; family Dipodidae; genus Dipus; species Dipus sagitta. The sequence goes on from CM070788.1 coordinate 18,285,067, forward strand.
TTAAGCTCTTTAAAACTGAGTAATGCATGACCCATAATCCTCATAGGGATGACCTGCATCCCCAGCGAGGAAAACCCCTTCAAAAAGGGACAAGGATAATGAGAGAAAGGATGGAACTGACATAGGGTGTTACATACTAAGTATGTCCATAACTAATAAAAATAAATTTTAAAAATCTGAGTTTCTTTGGTATTACAGAAAGTTTCTTGAAACTGGAATAGTTCTGCTGTTATTTTGCTTGTGAAGATTACATATAAAGGCCCACATACAATTGTTTCCCAGATGAATTAGGAATTTAAATATGTGATTATTTCATATAATTAAACTAGGATTAAGCAATTTTGGGACATGGTCTTGAGTCACTATCAATGCATCTCAATCAAGGACATGTGATTTCAGTTTATTCTATTAACCTTAATTTTTTCTTTGATTATTATTATTATTATCAACATATTTTGTATGGATACTTCATGTGTTGATACTCTTTTTCTTTTTCAGAGATTTAGAGGCTCTTTAGAAATAGATATAAAACTCACACACCAAGGCTCAGGGAATTTTGTAGAAGTGAGGTGGAAAGATTGTAAGAAATTTAATTTTTATTATTTTTTAATATACAAATATTTTAAGTATTCATTTCACAAATAATATCTATTCCATATATATATATATATATATATATATATATATATATATACATACATACATATGTAATAACTTTTTCTTATTTTCTGAACACTCATTTTTAGTAGCCATTAGTTTTTTGAGTGAAGCCTTTTAGAAATTTTCTTCCATTCTATGAACTCTATGAATTTCTCTAAAACTATATTTCATTTTTCCTTTATTCTCTGTTTATCTTCCCCCCTCCCTCTCTCCCTCCCTCCCTCTGTGCATTCCTGCCTCACTCTGGCCTTTGTGATTGAGGTTATTTTTTTTTTTAAGTTAATAGGAATCTTGATTCCAAATTCATTTCTTAGTGGGCAGGAGAAGATGGAAGGCAGGAGAGAAGGCTCATTTGTTAAAAGACTTGCTTAAAAATTCATTTTTAGAAGTGGAACCATATAATGCATATTCGTATTGATCCACAGACTTCATTTCAGAATGAATTATGAGAAAACAATTCTTTAAGGTTTAGGCATGGGAGTAAACCAAATCATTAATGCAAACAAGCTCTAACATCAGTTTGGATACTTCCTATCTCCAGTGCCTTACTTAACCCCATAATGACCAGTGTAGTCTTGCGTGGAGTGCCTACTTTTTAGGGGTTAGCATTTGAATAACAGAAAAGGTAATGGTGATATGTGGACAATCTTATTTCTTTTTATTTGTTGTGTTGTATTTTTGTTTTGTATGTCTTCTTCCTAACTTCCAGGATCATCACATATGCCATCTTTATTTAAATTTTTTTATTTATTTCTATTTATTTATTTCAGAGCAACAGAGAGAGAAAGAGGGAGAGAGAGAGAATGGGCGCCCCAGGGCCTCCAGCCACTGCAAACGAACTCCAGTGCATGCGCCCTCTCGTGCATCTGGCTAATGTGGGTCCCGGGGAATCCAGCCTCGAACTGGGGTCCTCAGGCTTCAAAGGCAGGCGCTTAAACGCTAAGCCATCTCTCCAGCCCACATCTGCCATCTTTATTTGTAGCTATATCTTATTCAATTCTTCTAAGAATGAACTTCATTTTCTCTGCTTCAAAGGCATTCCTGAGAGTGATGTCAATGAGAGAGCAAAAAACGTTCTGGTTTACTGGCTATTATCTTTCAAATGACTCCCCTCTCTAGAGCTTATGCTTGACATATGCCTTTCTCTGCTCATTAAGGACTTTTCTCAGCTAAATCTGTTACCCTTGTCAACTTACATTGCCAAAAATTCGTTAAAATCTATAGCTGCGCAATTAACCTTAATCCTTTTCTTGTACTTATAACTTCATGACATCTTTTTTTATTTCTTGGAATAATTTTAATTGGATGCTGAATATGAGAAACAAGGACTGTGAAGACTTGCCTCCTGCTCCCCTCACAGAACGCCAAGCATGGGAAGATTCTGTGTCCAACGCGTCCGTTTTATGTGGTGTCGTAAGTCTAGCATATGTGAGAACAACGTGCTCATTAAATGTAGGTAGTACGTGGAGCTCATGGAGAGAATAGAGGTTTATAACGTACTTACTAGTTTGTGTTTCCCACCTACCTATTCTTCACTGTTTTTCACTCTTGTTTTCCCTCAAGCCTTGGCATCTTAAAGAGTGTATCTCCTTCATCAGAATCCTTTGGCTGGGTTTCATCTTGGAGAGCCAAAGGTGGATCAGAACAGAAGAGAAAACCTCCTGGGCGCTTCTTTCCTGCTCTCCCCAGCCATTAGACACTTTTGAGACAAGTGGCATCTGCCAATGACTTCACCTGCTGCCACTTGGCCCATCCTTGACTTCCTGCTTCCCCTTCAGCCCGGTTTCTTTGCTTTCTTCCTTTCCTCTCCCATTGATTTGTCTTATGAAGAGGTTAAAATCCTGACATTGCCCCATGCTCAGTATTATATCAAAATTAACATAAAAGCAATGAGCTCTAGAGCTTATATTTTTCATTATAGGCCCATAGCGTTCATTAGAAACCATTATTCATAAGTGAAAGAATATTCAAGATGTGTAAAAATACACATTATATATTCAACTAAAAAACATAGGATTCACCTTTCCCAAACATTTGAACTCAGATTGTTAAATAAAAATGCAACTGTAACATACAAAGGAATTTCAGCATTGACCTGGTGTAGCAGACAGCTACAGGTTCACTGAGATGAACTTTCAGACCAGACACAGTTATGGAGGAAGGGATATTTATTGAAGCTCACAGATCCAGGGGAAGTTCCATAAATGGCAGAAGAAGCTGGCCTGCCTTCACAGGTCCAAGGAGATAGAGATAGAGAGAGAGAGAGAGAGAGAGAGAGAGAGGAGAGATAGAGAGAAAATGGACATGCCAGGGCTTCTAGCCACTGTAAATGATCTCCAGATGCATGTGCCCCTTGTGCTTCTGGTTTACATGGGTGCTGAACCTGGGTTTTTTGGCTTCACAGGCATATGCCTTAACCACTGAGCAATTGTTCCAGCCCAAGAATAGATTTTTTACTTGTGAGAAAGATGTATGCTACTACACCTTCACATAAATGTGTATGCAAGTATATCTTCATGATAAGTAAAATTCAGTATTTGGTTTTTAAGAGTGTTTAATCTAGTTGCAAAGTACCTCTAATGTATTTTTTATTTCAGTAAAATTATTTTAATTTTGATCTATTTTGTTTGATTTTAATCATTCTAGCCAAGGCATTTACAAAAATATGATGATATTATCCCAGTCTGAAGCTCTATTTCATTCATGCACTGAGAGAATTACCTACTCCAGCATTCATCTGACATAGTTTTCATCTCCAAAGTCAGTTCTGGCTTAGTAGGAGAGTTTTCCATTATGACAACTTAAGCAATCCAATGCTAAGAGGGAAAGCATGTTAATATTGATTTCCAAATCCTGCCAAAATTGCCCTTGTGCAGAATGGTAACATTCAAGCGACCAGCTTTCCAGGTTTTCTTTAGGATCTAAAATATGTTACAGTTCTGCCTTATGGTGGAGAATAGCACAGTTTAATTAAGAATTCAGATTTGAAGCCAGATTTAAAATGAGAGCCCATCACTTTGTGGTTTTGTGAATTTTAATTTTTAATTTCTCAAACTCTTGCTTCATAGTCCTCATCTGAAAAGTTATAATATAACTAGTATCAAAAGGAGAGTTTTCATAAGGGTGATATTAGCTAATATGTAGAAGAGCATAGTAAGTTCCACTTGTTTGCTCTAGCACTCACATAATGACATTCCCTTGGGTATATAGAGTGCTGTGCATGTTGATGTATGCATATGAATCCTCCTATGTGTGCAGGGACATGTGAACATGTGGCGGTGGAGACCATGCGTTAATTTGGGGGGGGGGATCTCCTTCCTTCCCTCTCCACCTTATTCCTTGAGACAGGACCTCTTGCTGAATTTAGAATTCAGCCATTCAGCTAGAAAAACTAGTCACGGGTTGGAGAGCTGTCTTAACAGTTAAGACGCTTGCTAGTGATGCCTAAGGACCCAGTTTTGATTTCCCAGAACCCATATAAGCCAGATCCACATGGTGGTACGTGCATCTGGAGTTCGTTTTCATTGACTGGAGGCACTAGAGCACCCATTCTCTCTCCCACACCCCCCCTCTCTCTCTTTCCCTGTCTCAAATAAATAAATAAAAATTGGAAATAAAAGAGAAAGTAGTCATGAAGTCCCAGAGATTCCCTGTCTCCACCTCCTCAGCACTGTGATTATAGGCATGCTCCAGCATACCTGGCGTTGTGTATAGATACTGGGGCTGTGAATTCAGGCTTTCGTGCATGTGAAGCAAGCACTTTACCTCCTGAGCCCTCTCTACAACCCAGGAATGGAAACTTTCCATTCTTTTAGTCTGCAGAGGATTTCCAGTTCCTGAAAACCTCTCTTCGAATTCTAATTTTTTTGCCTAACGTTGTCACAACTAAACTCCTGTTCTTTGACTTTTTGGGGGAGTTTATTTCTGTTTCCATTTAAAGTAGCTGCTGCGTTGTGCTTTGTTGGTACTGTTTGGACAGGAAGCATTTTCCTCCTCTCATTGTACCTCGAAATCCGTTAGGCTGCAAAATGGTGGCTTTTCTCTTCTTTCTTTTTTCTTTTCTTTTTTTTTTTTTTTCAAACAGGTTGTAAAATTTTTATTCTGTGAAAAAAAGTTCATACCAATCAGTTAAACATGAGTATAGGCATCTGTTTCTAGTCACAGGAAATAATCAAGACAGTGTATTGGATCAAAATCAGAATAGCCTGGCCTGGTGAGGAAAGAACACTGCAAGGAGACATAAGTGAAATTTCGAGAGTGAAGTTTACCTTTTGCGGGATATAATGTACACATATATATAAATATTTCATAGCCCATAAAGCATGTGCACTACAGGCAAAAGTGACTTTTATCAATTAATGTAATGCATTTATCAGTTGATATAGCTAGACATTTTATTTATTAATTAATTTTAACATCAGAAATAAAATAAAAGACCAGGATTTTTTTTTGAAATTTAAATTAATTTCCAGTGTGTAATCTGAAGCCAAGCTTTATTATTATTTTTTTTTTACAATTTAAACTACTAAAGTATTTTGAAACCTATTTGAATTTCCACTGTGTCATCTCAGTTCAAACCACAAGATCAATGATTGCATTTTATAGTTATTACATGATCGAGTTAGTTTATGTAAAAATGTTTAAAGGTATCCCCATCCTATTAGTAAAAAATTTCATTAGTGAAGGAGAAATGCTAATAGTAGTATTGAATAAAACAATTTACAATAAAATATCACTGTGCTCTTTTATTCCAGCTACTTCTCATGCCAACTAGAAAGGGCAATAAGGAAAGAGATAAATCAGGTGACTGCCATTCTAAATCTCATCCTTATAAAAAGCAATCCATATCATGTGGGTAATTCCACCTAACTAACTTCTCTTATCATTCAGCTATTCTTCTACAAAATCAAAATATTTTATTCACTCTTTTTTTTTACATAAACAAGAAAGATATAACATTGAATAACCCTGTGCCTAACAACTCGGAGGAGAATTTTAATAATATTATATTGCCAGGTGCTAATAAAAAAAGTAAACAAATATAGCATTGGAAAGAAAATATGTGAAAAGATAATAAACAATTCATAGCATTGAATTTTGTTTTTGATTTTTACTTTTTTTTGTACTATGAGACATAATCTCACTATAAAGTACGGATTGACCTCAAAGCTGTGATATTTCTTTTGTCACTGCTACCAAAGTGGTGGGACTGCAAGTATAAGCCACACTGTCCAGCTCACAAGAATAGTTTTAGATAATGTATAAAACCTTTATTTTATTTTATTTTATTTTATTTTTAAATTTTTTTTTTGTTTATTTATTTATTTGAGAGCGACAGAGAGAAGGAGGCAGAGAGAGAGAGAGAATGGGCGCGCCAGAGCTTCCAGCCTCTGTAAGCGAACTCCAGATGCGTGCCACCCCTTGTGCATCTGGCTAACGTGGGTCCTGGGGAATTGAGCCTCGAACCGGGGTCCTTAGGCTTCACAGGCAAGCACTTAACCGCTAAGCCATTTCTCCAGCCCAAAAACCTTTATTTTAATTAGTTTTGTACTCAGTGAATATAGTCAAGTTGGTACCATTGTTAGCCTCCTCCCTGTTTACCCCCCCCCCACAGGGACCCTTTTATTTGGGGAATATTGCTCATGCATTGTGGGGTTAGCCATCAGTTATGGGTAGGAGGAAATAACTTTGCATGTCATGATCCAGTGTGTGGCTCTGACATTCTTTCCGCCCCTTGTTCCACAAATTTCCCTGAGCCATGTTGGATTCATTTTAGGTCTGCTTCAGTGATGAGGTCTTGGGATCCTCTGTGTCTCTGGATATCTGATTTGGTAGGAGTTGATTGTTCTCTCTTAAGAACAAAATTAAAAATAAAAATTTTGTTATTAGCTCTTAATAATAGGGTATATCCTCACATGTTTGTGTCAGTAGGCCAGGATCTTTAAGAATAGGAAAGCAACATCAAGAACCCCTTTTAACTACATCTATATGCCTTATAGTCTTATTCCAGATGATATTTATAGAAGTTCATGTGTGTTTTAGCTAGAAATGTATATTTCCTAAGCTTCAAATGCGTATGATTAAGTTGCTAATCTACACACAATGACAGAGAGGACTGCTATGTTTGGCTTGTATTGAAAGTCACTGTCTGGTCTAGGTTTCTAATTGGCCTGATTTAACACGAATTCAAAAGTGGGAAAAGGTTCATTTCATGTGAAGCCTAAGGACCCCGGTTGGAGGCTTGATTCCCCAGGACCCACGTTAGCCAGATGCTCAAGGGGGCGCATGCGTCTGGAGTTCGTTTGCAGTGGCTGGAAGCCCTGGTGTGCCCACTCTGTCTCTCTGCCTATTTCTCTGTCTTTCATTCTCAAATAAATAAATAAAAATAAAAAATTAATTGAAAAAAAGAAATTTGTATTTGAGTTTTACATAAATGAAACAAAGACTGAGCATTCTACAAACAGATATAAGCAGATGTGATTAAATACCCAGGAATGTATAAGTATATAGGGCTTAGAATAGTCGTTTGCAAGGGAAAAATAGAAAGAAATGGACTATGGTACAGCAAGTAACAGATATGAAGTTTAGAAGAAATTAATGGCATGTGTTAGATCTATATTTACTTTGAAATAACACTCAATTTAAAAAGTTAGAGACTAAATTTTCTTGAGAAGAATAAAGAAAGCAAACCATTAGAAATTAAAGAGAATCAGAGATGGAGAGATGTCTCAACAGTTAAGGAACTTGCCTGCAAAGCCTAAGGACCCAGGTTTGATTCCCCGGTACCCACATAAAGGTGCATGCATCTATAATTTGTTTGTAACAGTTAGAGAACCTGATGTTCCCATTCTCTCTCCCTTTCTCTCTTTCTCCTTGCAAATATATAAGTACAAAAGAAATTAAAGAGAGTGAATAAAGTATTTTGATTTTGTAGAAGAATAGCTGAATGATAAGAGAAGTTAGGTGGAATTACCCACATGATATGGATTGCTTTTTATAAGGATGAGATTTAGAATGGCAGTCACCTGATTTATCTCTTTCCTTATTGCCCTTTCTAGTTGGCATGAGAAGTAGCTGGAATAAAAGAGCACAGTGATATTTTATTGTAAATTGTTTTATTCAATACTACTATTAGCATTTCTCCTTCACTAATGAAATTTTTTACTAATAGGATGGGGATACCTTTAAACATTTTTACATAAACTAACTCGATCATGTAATAACTATAAAATGCAATCATTGATCTTGTGTTTTGAACTGAGATGACACAGTGGAAATTCAAATAGGTTTCAAAATACTTTAGTAGTTTAAATTGTAAAAAAAAATAATAATAAAGCTTGGCTTCAGATTACACACTGGAAATTAATTTAAATTTCAAAAAAAATCCTGGTCTTTTATTTTATTTCTGATGCTAAAATTAATTAATAAATAAAATGTCTAGCTATATCAATTGATAAATGCATTACATTAATTGATAAAAGTCACTTTTGCCTGTAGTGCACATGCATGCACACACACCGAATACAAGTAGTTCACATACTGTATCTGTGGGTTTTACATATGTAGATTCCACCTCCTACAAATTGAAAATATTTGAAAAAATGTATCATTTGCATTTATTTATTTATTATTTGAGAGAGAGAGGCATATATATGTATTTATATGTATACATACATATATATAATATATATGCACATATATATGTATGTATATATATATATGTATGTATATATATATAAAGAGAGAGAGAGAGAATGGCATGCTAGGGCCTCTAGCCACTGCAAAAATTCCAGATCCATGCACCACTTTGTGCATCTATTTTTATATATTTATTGGGGAATTGGACCCCACTTCTTAAGCTTTGCAAACAAGCACCTCAATTCCCGAACCACCTCCCCAGCCATGTGCATGCATTTAATTTGCATAAACGTTTTTCTTTTTATTGTTTGCTCTTTAAACAGCTCACCAAAAAACTGATTCATAACCATTTATATCATATTATGTATAAGAAATAATCCAGAGAGGTTTTAAAGTATATGAAAGGATATTTGTAGGTCAAATGCAAATATTATCTCATCATGTCATTCTCCATAAAAGACAGCATCTTCAGATTTGACCTCTGCAAAGGATTATGGAACTGATCTGTGGAGGGAGAAGTGTATTTGCATTCTGCAATCTAATCGATGAGACTAAATCAAGCCTTCAGCATGAGAACCTGTTTTTCTTTTTGCCTAGTAATATGTTATCCTAAGTTTGTCAATACAAATATGTTTGTGTTATAATATTTAATGCTCTTACTGTTTTGTATTGATCAACAAGATGATAATTTATTTAAACAATTCGTGTTTTCATCTATTTAGATCGAATTCATGTTAAATTATTTGCTGCTATAAAACCTGAAATATATATGAATCACAAATATTCTAACCTAACATACATAACCTATGTTATATAATATCAGATAAACTAAATCTAAAATATCCTACATAAAACAATCGGCCTATACTCTTCCACAAAAAAACCATAATATAAACGAATTTAAAGGCAGTTTCAGGTAATAGTCAATAGTATTTAAAACTGAAGACATATGTTCTCTAATCTCACTGAATGATTTGATATTGTATCCTGTTGGGAAGAAGAAACAGAGCTGTATTCTTGATATATTCACTCAGGGGTCATAGCAAAGCTTAAAATCATGATGCTTAATACTAAAATAGGGGGATTTCTTCCAGCTGGGACAGAGTAATCTCTTGCAGTTTAAAAGCTTTCCTACTTTTCTTGTCTTATTTCTACTCTCTCTTAAAATAAATCTTTCATGATTAAAAGAAAATTAAAATAGGTGTGCACATCAAATTTATCCACAATAAGTTTTCCACAAATCAAAAAATTATGCTATCATCATGTTTTTCAAGTCAGAGAATAGGATTCCTTCTTACAGAGTAAACTCTGTCTCCATTATTCTCTGCATAGTCATTTTTACTTTACTAGTAAAATATTACAACATCTTCAGTTTTCTAAATATATGGTTCTTCATTTGAGCCCCATAACTTTTACTTGAAACTCTTCTTCAAAGTTTTTTAGTGACTTTCCTGAAATGCTAAAAGCTCATTGTCTGGGGGATATTATTTTCATCTCTTTCATGTCCAATGTTAATGTTGATAATATTTTTGGAAAATTTCTATGAAATATGTAATGCTATAGAAAATTACTGTATGTACTACACATTGAAAAACACCGGGCTGGAGAGATTCCTTAGGGGTTAAGGCACTTGCCTGTTAAGCCTGAGGAATCATGTTTGAATCTGCAGGTCGCATGTAAGCCAGATGCACAGTGATGTGAGCATGCAAGGTCGCACATGCACCTGGAATTAGTTTGCAGTAGCTGAAGGTTCTGGCACACCCATTCTCTCACTTTATCTCTGTCTCTCTATTTCTTTCTCTCTCTTTCTATCTCTCAAAAAAATAAATAAATAAAAAGAAAAGGAAAAAAAAAAATAATGCCGCTTTCCTTAAGCTTGTATTCTAGTAAAGGTATCCACCATACTGCTTGTGGATTGATTTACACATAGATTTTTTTTAATCGTTTTTGAAACAGGGTCTCATTGTAACCCAAGCTGATATGGAACTCACTGTGCAGCACAGTCTGGCTTTGAACTCATGGTGAGTTCTTTTCCAAATAAAATCCTATTCAATTTGGCTAACTGATGCCCTCACTGGTATGGGACCCATAGCTGGAGCTGGGAAACAAGTCAGAACCATATCCAAACATAAGCCCACTCTCCAATATCAAGCTACCATCAATTGTGGGCTACAAGAGGGCCTACACCTATTAAATTCTCTATAAAAAAAAAAAAGGGTTATCTCATTTGTCCTGGTGCTAACTTACTATCCGTTGGAGAATCTGCTTCTCTTTTTCAGATAGATGTAGATCCTAAGGAGAGAGCCACCCCATCATACCTCAAAAGGGCCCCGGCTGAAACTAAGAAAAATTGGAGAAACAAGCAAGGGGGCTGTTTTCCTGATGAACTGGATACCAGCACAAGGGGGGAGGAGATCAGCACAGAGAAAAATCAACTCCTACCAAATCAGAGAGCCAGAGCCTCAGAGGGCCCCAACACCTCATCACTGAAGCAGACCACAAATGAACCCAACATGGCTCAGGGAAATTTTGCGGAAGAGGGGGCGGAAAGAATGTCAGAGCCACATGTTGGGTCATGATATGCAGAGACATTTAGCTTACCCATAACTGTGGGCTAACTCCACAATGCATGACCCGTGTACCTCAACAAGGAGGGGCCAACGGGAGGGGGTAGGTCACAGATGAGCCTAATAATGGTACCAAACTGACTGTATTTGCTGAATACAAAACTAACTAATGAAGAAAAATAAAATAAAATAAACCCTATTCATAGAGATTTAGTGAAAGAGCAAGGTTATATTATAGGGAATACAATTTTCTCCATAACAGTTACACAGTTCCAACCCTAAGTTTCCAGATAATTTCAGGAGGAAACAATAAAGTTAGCACAAATTTCAATATATGACTTGCAAAAGTTCTTAGCTAGCACATGTGATAAATATATTCATCTCGTCTGATATCCTCCACAAAATTAACTCAGTCCAGCATGACCTTTAAGTCCCATATAACATCTAAACACCAAGTCAAAGTCTCAATCTCATCATGTAAGTCTTCCAAATCCAGTATGAATGATATTGTTGTGTGGCCCACCTTGAGGTAAAATTCTTCTCCTTCCACATATTTGCCAAGCAGACAGTGCATGATTTCAGTTGAAAGCATAAAAATGGGGAGTTAACATACTCTGTTGGAGCCATTATATAAAAATAATGTCCTAGCTTAGGTAGCTTACAATGAGAGACATTTATTTCTCTGTTCAAGAAGCTAGGAAGTTCAAGATTAAAACAACCAGAGGTGTACAGTAAGATGAGGCGTTGCTGCAGTCAGGATTGCATTGCTGGTAGAAATCACCAGACCAAGAACAGCTTGTGGAAAAAAAAAAAGAGAGAGAGAGAGAAAAAAAAGAGAGAGGTTTATTTGGGCTTACAGGCTTGAGGGGAAGCTCCAAGATGGCAGGGAAAACAATGACATGAGAAGAGGGTGGATATTACCCCCTGGCCCACATAAGGTGGACAATAGGAACAGATGAGTGTGTCAAATACTGGCAAGGGGAAATGGGCTATAATACCAATAAGCCTGCCCCCAACAACACACTGCCTCCAGGAGGAGGTGTTAATGCCCGAATCTCCATCAGCAGGGAACCTAGCATTTAGAACACCCAAGTTTGTGGGGGACACCTGAATCAAACCACCATATTCCGTTCCTGGCTCCCATAAACTGATAACCATCCATGATGGAAAATGCAATGCATTCAGTCCAACTTTAAAAGTCCCCATATTTTTTCATCATTGCCTTAAGTCTTAACTGAGCCATAATACCAAAAATAACCAAAAAAAAAAAAAAACCAAAAAAAAAAAACACATAATGGCTCAGAATAAACATTCACACTACAAAAGATGGCATTGGGCATATCAAAGAAATATTCAACCAATATAAGATTTAAATAGGGTGAACATAAACTATAGCTCCAAATCCAACAACTCTAGTCAGTTACAAATCTCCAAGTCTGATAACTCTAACCAGCAACAAACAAGCCTTGGGAGTTTCAATCCCGCCCCTCCAGCTAGGCTACTCACAGTCCTGGGAAACGATCCAGGGCGGCAGTTTTCCTTAGCAGCCATCTCATGGTGCCTGCATCTCCACTGGGCCTCCACTGCAATCCACTGTTCATTCTCATGGTCCCATGGGGTCTCCATGCAGGCATCCAGCAAACCTGCTTCACATTGCCCATGGCCATTTGCAAAACAAAAGACCCTGTTGCAAACTCAATGACCCTCTCTTTCCTGCATTGCTTATACTCCACAATACTGGGTAGGGTGTCAATTTGTTAATTCGGGTGGGAATAAAGCAGACTTTGAAGAACAGGACACTTCTTGAGCACTTAGGCCCCTTCAAAATCTACATTCTTCCTGTTGCCCCAGTGCTGGCTGAATCTCAGTGGATGTAATATCTCAATTTGCAGGCGAATGGGCAGCAGTTTAGTTCCAAAGATTTCCTTGTTTTCTATGCCATACCCCTCTGTTCACACCAGTCCATTTCTCAATGCAGTGCAACCCTGCACAACTTCTCAGGACATGGGCATAACGGCAAGCCTCTCAAATTGCTTCTAGCCCAGTCCAAATAAAGATCTTTCTCATCCTCATAAGCCAAACCTCACAGTCCATAGTTATTATTCAACTCTGACCAGAATAGTCCATGAAGCTGTACTTACAGGACTGCAAGGCATCTCTGAGGCCTAGGTTTCAAATCCTTCCACATTCCTCTTGAAAACCAGCTTCAAAAGGGCAAAGTCACACAGGTGCCTAGCAGCAATCCCATTCCTCAGTTCCACTATACTGTTGCAGTCAGGTTTGCATTGCTGGTAGAAATCACCCAACCAAGAGCAGCTTGTGGAAAAAAGAGGATTATTTTGGTTTACAGGCTGAAGGGGAAGCTCCATGACGGCAGTGGAAAATGATGACATGAGAAAAGGGTGGATATCACCCCCTGGCCAACATGAGGTAGACAACAGGGGCAGGAGACTTTGTCAAACATTGGCGATGAGACACTGGCTATAATACCCACAAGTCTGCCCCCAACAATGCACGGCCACCAGAAGGTGTTAATTCCCAAATCCCTATCAGCTGGGAACCTATCATTCAGAACAGGTAAGTTTATGGGGGACACCTGAATGAAACCACCACAGGCCTATTTTCTTGTGTACAGAGGACATCTTTCCACTTTTTATCACACAGGTTGGAAGAAGAAAATGAGCCATCTGGGCTCACTAATCTAATTTATGCTGGCTGTGTGATCATAACCTGATCATTTCTCTCACCTATTCCCCTCAGTGTCAGTTTACGATTCCCACATACAAACAACCATGGCACATTCTCATTCTGAAAGGGAGAAAATTGAACATAAATGGGTAGGTAGTTGTGAAAAAGTTTAAAATAAACCATAAAAACTCTACGAAGTTTTTCTTGTTGTTGTTGTTAAATATTTTATTTCTTTATTTTTCAGAGAGAGAGAGAGAGAGAGAGAGAGAGAGAGAGGAGAGAGAAGTATACAGAAAAAGAATGGTAATGCCAAGGCATCCAGCCACTGCAAATGAACTCCAGATGCAAGTGCCACCTTGTACATCTGGCTTACATGGGTAACCGCAGAATGATCTCTCCAGCCCCACTACTGGGCTTTTAAACGTGTAATACACCTCCATGCCCTTTAACCCTTTTGTGGTGGCAATTGTGTCCTGCCATTTCTCTTCCCGATCCCTCTGAGTTGCTCTTGAGGTCATTCTTCCTTCATCTCTTTCCATCTTTCAGTTCAGACTGTCAAGGTCACTGCTGATGTACAACATTAAGCCCTTAATGGTCTTCCACGGACATTAAGATAACCTTATTAACACAAATGTGTTTCTAGATCATATTTGGATAACCCCATATCTAACCTATTTGGGTGTGCATAAATGGAATTTACTTGGCTAACTCCATATCTAACCCTTGATTTTCACAAGATGGTTTTTGTGCCTCATGAGTCCTGTGTCTAATGTCCTCATTGAAAGGTTTCCAGCCAAATTCTTGGCTATGTCTATGTGCACACACTACCTGGGCATGCTCAGAATTTTCCAAATCATGCAATGCTATTTCTTTGCAGCTTGACATTTCTTTTCCCAAAATATCTCCTTTCATAATGTATGATGAGTTGCCCGGAGAAATGTTCTAAGTTTTGCCTGGAAATCTCAACCACTAAATGCGCAAGTTCATTGTGTGCAAGTTATACTTTCCTTTCAATAGTAGACAACCTTCAGGCCAATTTTCTGTGACTTTATCCATGGGTTCACTGTCTCCATTTCAAACAGAGTGTGCCTTGTTTTCATCTGACACCCCACCATAGCACCTGCCGCGGCCATTTTACCACGGAAGTATGATCAGCACAGTTGTATTTAACAGCGTTGTACCTCACACTCACACTGCCTGTGCCCACCGGCCATGTTCACCAGGTCCCTGTGTTTCTTATGACCACACTCTCTTGTGGTATGAAAGCATAATCGATTCTAAGGTAGCTTGAGCAAAGTAACATTGACTTGCCATTCCAAGCAATGAAAATGTATCATCTCAAAGTTGGGGGTTTAGAAGTACAAAATGAAGGTCTCGGCAGGGCTGCTCCCTTGTGGAGGTTCTGAAGAAGCTGACCCAAGCACCTCTCCTAGCTTCTGGTGTGGCTGGAGGTCCTCGACATTATAGACACATCAGTCTGTGTGTGTCTAACTAGTATAAATAATAACTTTCTTCTTATAAGCATTCTACTCAGCGCAGTAGGTCCTGGACCATTCGCATCCACTAGGACTACATATAAATCTAGGTCTGCAGAGACCATTCCCAAATAAGGTCACATTTATGAGTAGCAGTGACTAGGAACATGTCATTTTGAAAGAAATAATATATGGAATCAGTAGCTAAATATTATCCATTTATTAATAGTCAATAGTCAATGTAGTCATAATAAATATTCACACAGTAGGCAACATTGTGGATATGTTTTTTAATGTGGTAGTAGCTAAGCTATAAATGACAAATAAATATTGTATGTGTCTGTGATTCATAAAAAATATGTTATGTAAGCAGGGCATGGTGGCACACGCCTTTAATCCCAGCACTCTGGAGGCAGAGGTAGGAGGATCACTGTAAGTTTGAGGCCACCCTGAAGCTACCTAGTGAATTCCAGGTCAACCTGGGCTAGAGTGAAACCCTACCTTGAAAAAAAATGTGAAATATTTCCCTTTATTCAATATTTTGCATATAAAAATATCTATATTTAATAATAGCACAGTAGATTTTACTTAATATTTTCTCTGGACAATTAATGAGAATTAATTTTATATATATATGATGACAGAATTGATGAAGGCTAGAGATCTGGGTGATGAGAAATTTTACTAAAACAATATAAAAATATGATGATGTATCCCTTATATCTAATAAAACACATATAAGTTACCCATGTGTATATGTACACATTACAACTTGCAAATATTAGGAAAATTCACAGTTTCAAATAAAAGTTTAAGCTAGAGAAAATGTGTGATAATGGTCAGCTCTAGAAGAACATTTTTAGGCACAAAAAGTTGCATTTGGTCATCCTGTTCCACTTTAGCTTAAAAAGAAGCTATCAGGAAGAAATGTTGCAAAGCCTTAATTTGCTGTGATTAGTAGAAGCACAGAGACAATGAACCAACTTAATAAACCTTCTTCAAGGAGTATCCATGTGTGAACTTGAGAATGTGAAAGCTAATTTACTGAAGAGATTATGTAATGGTTAAACAAATGAAATAAATTGCACAATGAACGGGTGTACAGTGAATCATATGTTGCTGTCTTACGTTGTTATTCTGGGGGGGGGGAAGTTTGTTTGTTTCTTTCAAGTTTTAAAGAAAACAAAGGATGATTATACCTGCCAAGGTCTAAAAAAGTCTAGCTTTTAGTTGTATATATATATATATATATATATATATATATATATATATATAGAGAGAGAGAGAGAGAGAGAGAGAGAGAATTTCAACTCAGTGATAAAAGCTCAGAGAAGAGTAATATCTAAGACACAAAGGAATTAGTTCAGGAAAAAAAGAATTGGATTGCAGGGAATGGAAAAATAAAAGTCATTCTTCCTGTCCTGACACAAGGCAGAGCATCTTGTACATTGGCATCAGTGTGAGATGCAAATGTACTCAACAGGGAAACAGGGTGTTCATATTGGGGAAGTGGTCACCTTATTCGCTGTCTCCAGTTTGTAACGCTATGATTTATCTGTTCTCAGTATGTCTCTTAACTATCTTGGTATTGACTCTTACCAACCATTTTTTTTTTGTTTGTTTGTTTTTTGAGGTCTCACTCTAGCCCAGGCTGACCTGGAAATCACTATGTAGTCTCAGGGTAGCCTTGAACTCGCAGTGGTCCTCCTACCATTGCCTCCTGAGTGCTGGGATGAAAGGTGTGGGCCACAACACCCGGCTATTGCCAACCAAATTTTTAGAAACAATTTAACAACACACATCAGATTAAAAAGCTAACACTAAAATCTCTCTTATGTGCTCTCTCTCTCTCTTTGTCTCTCCATGTGTGTCTCTCTTCTCTGTCTGTCTGAATGCAAATAAATAAACAAATATGGGGCTGGAGAGATGGTTTAGTGGTTAAGGCACTTGCCTGTAAAGCCTAAGGACCCTAAGGTTCGATTCTCCAGGTCCCTCATAAGCCAGATGCACAAGGTGGCACATGCCTCTGAGTTCCTAAAGGCCCTGGTGCTCCCATTCTCCCTCTATCTCTCTCTGCCTCTAATAAACAAATAAAAGTAAATAAATAAATTAAATATAATATAATAAATAGAATACAATAAGCGAATGCATATCATGCTTATGCTGAAGTTCACTTCTTTTGTTAACAGATCTACATATATCTACATATTGTAGCACAGGAGTTACAAGAATGTTTTCCCCTGGAAACATTTCCACAGGACACATATTTCTTCTAAACTCCACATGCTTATATCCTCCCTCATCGTTTATCCATCCATGGTTTCAATAAGCTAGTAAATGGTATATCATGTTCCTGGGGTCACAAAGATGCAAGCCAGCCTTTGGCTCTTAAAGCCATTTCATGTAAAGTTGGACAAGGATTAGAGATCCACAAAGCAATAGAAGATATTGTCACTGATCTTTGTGGCCCCACCAAAACTTGATAGTAAGACACTATTGCTGAAGGTACCACATGTTCGGATTGTATAACAGGGGAAATCAAGCTGAAACTAAGCTGGAAGCTTCTTCTGTGCTGTGTAGATGTCACAGAGCCAGAATGTGCTATTCAGGGCAGTCTGGGAGGATTATCATCGACAGTCTTATTCTGTTGTGGAGCCTGTGTGGTGTTTCTTACTAGCCTATGAGGCAAGGTATGCCACCTACTGATAGATACAGTGAGAGTGTGATTGCTACTTTCTGATTGGATTTGAGACTCTATAGGGGGGAAAAAAAACAATAAATCATGTGTGGACACTGCAACTTGAGCCAAAGCCTGTAGCTGGTGAGGCCATAGTCCCGGCAGTGAAGCTACTATTACTGTTTTATTAAATGGACACAGTGGGCCTGCCACAGTGCTTTCTAGATAGTCAGGTTTATGCCCACACACTAGCGCTGCTGTGGGCTTCCATCAGAGAGGCTTCTTTATACAGACGATGGCAGTTACTGGTCAAATCGCTGAGAATAAGTGGCTATTGAATGCTATGCCCTCAACAGGACATCTATATCACCTCCTCAAAAGTTCCAGGAACATAGCACATGAGTGTCAGAAAGCATGCAAGCAAAGGAATGGATGGAATGCTCTGGAACACTATCCTCTGGGCATGTCATGGGCATTATACTCTTTAACTCTCAGCAATGTTGTTACCTGTAGAAGACCAGGACAAGATTGAACCTAACAAACTTCTGTCATGAAAGAGGGCAGAGGTTAAGGGGAGGTCCTCCCCTTCCTTCAGGGATTACAGATACTAGGAAGGGGAGGCTCATGAGATCACCCTCCCCCTGTTAGTGATTGCTCAAGAAGGGGGAGATCTTGCCATCAGTGGTCTAGCCAGCATTAAACTGCCAAGTTCCTAGAAATAGCTCCTCACCTATGTTCCTATGGCTTATCCTAGTTAAAGCAATTGGGTCGACAATGACAACAAAAAAATGTTATGGAAGTAGAAGGACTAGAAAGGAAGAAGCAGGAGATCAGCTGCAAGAAGGAAAGGAATAAGAGAGGGTAATGAAGGGAATATAATGAAAATACACTATAAGCATATATGAATGTCTCATCATAGAACCCATTATTATGCATAATTAATATATGTTAATAAAACAAAAATATATCAAAAAATAGAAAACTGTACAACTTCATGAAGCCCATAGAAACTCTAATGAAGTGACAGGATATCAGCATATAAGAGGCATACTTAGCTTAGAGAAAGAATATTAGTCCAGTGGTAAGAATAAAAGAACATGGCTGAATATGCAATACTACATGCAAATGCATATATTAACTATGTAATCTTATGTATAGTGTCTTAGATAATATATGAATATACATACAAATTATTTTAATGATATATTACCATGTGACTAATATGTCCACATGACAATGTATGTAAGAAACTACACGCAACTTTTCTGTTTTGTAAATATCAATTGCCAGGTAAGATTGTCCACATCTTATAAGCAAAGGACAAATACACAGAGAAAGACATTAGTAAGGCTGCCACATTTTAAATAGTAGCAGAAACATTCAATACCTTGGAATAACACTAACCAAGGATGTGAAGGACCTATATAATGAAAACATCAAAACACTCAAGAAAGAAATTAAGGAAGACTGAGAAGCTGGAAAGACCTCCGATGCTCCTGAATGGCTGTGCAGCTTCCATGGTGAGACAATCAGTGGCAGGGTGGAGGAAATAGACAACGAGGATGCTCAACACTTAACAAAACAGAGATCCAGAGGCTCCTACGAGCCCATCACTGAAGTAGACTTAAAACCTACCCAACATGGATCAAGGAGTTTTGCAGAGGAGGGGACAGAAAGACTGTTAGAAGCACAAGTTGGGACATCATACCCAGAGGCACTGCCTCTCCCCAATAATTGACTGCTGCTGCCACAACTCATAACCCACACCCCTACAGGAAAAACCTGCAACCCCGCTGAGGAGGGCTACCAGCAGAATGGGGGCAGGAACAAGGGAAAGGATGGTACCAACACATGATGCATCCATACTAAGTATGTTTGTGATTAATTAAAAAAAAAAAGTGTAACAACTAGCGTTGTGGAAGGAAGTAGATCACACATTCAGGCCCAACTATGCTATGTAATAATTCCCTGCTTCTGCAAAGCAGGGGCTCCGGCTGCAACTCAGTGATACAATGCTTACCTATTGCACTCAAGTCCCCAGGTTAGAACCCAAACTCAGAAAGGATTATCAATATTTGTAGGTGAATATGCACTGCAGGCATAAACATCTCACCAGCAACTTTCATGTTCCCTCAGAAAATATGGAGTATATTTTTGTTAAAAAAGAAACTTTTCTAAAATTGTTTAGCTATTTCAGGCAATTTTCAACAGATCACTAACTTTTAAATTTAATTCATTTTTTTACTACAGATTTTGCATTTAGAAATAGATCTAGCATCTTCACTATAGGTAACTACTCCTGTAGGATTACATAAAGTGATATTGATTCTAAACCAGACTGCACATATAATGCAAAGTGCCTATGTTGCATCCATAATCAATATCTTTAGTGAAAACCAGCATCTTAGAAAATGTTAAAAGCACTTACACACACACACACACACACAGAGAGAGAGAGAGAGAGAGAGAGAGACAGAGAGAGAGAGAGAGAGAGAGAGCTTTACAAAAAATCCATTACGTGAAGCACAGAAATAGGGCTTATTGTTTCGCAGATTACTGTATCTCCTGACACAAGTTTTGGCTTATTACAGTAAATTAAACTTGCCTTTTTTACCCCCAATAACAGAAGAAAAGTTCATTTCTCAATATCAAAATTGTAGCAGAGAAAACCTCAAGTCATAATTATATCTCTCCCACTAATGCTTTTGATCATAATGACTATTCTTTGTGGACAGCTTTCCAGGTATATCTGGGGAACATTAGGGTTGTCACATTCTGGTGGTAAATGTACGTAGTCTTTGAGGAGTATCCCATTTTTGTGTGAAAATTAGTGAAAAAAAAATCCTTCCTGAAAATTCCTGAAGCCAAGGAAAACCCTCCATTTCCTTAGCTGTGAATTATCCAGAATAGAAAGACAATAATGAGGGCTGGAGGGATGGCTTAGCAGTTAAAGCATTTGCCTGCAAAGCCAAAGGACCCAGGTTCGATTCCCCAGGACCCACATGAGCCAGATGCACAAGGGGGTGCATGCATCTGGAGTTCGTTTGCAGTGGCTGTAGGCCCTGGGGCACGCATTCTCTCTCTCTCTCTCTGTCTCTCTCTGTCTGTCTCTCTCTTTCTCTCTCTCTCTCTCCCTCTTTCTCTGCCAAATAAATAAATGATTTTTTAAACAAGCAAGACAAGGCTGGAGAGATGGCTTAGCAGTTGAGGCGTTTACCTGCAAAGCCAAAGGGTCTCAGTTTGATCCCCCAGGATCCACATTAGCCAGATGCACAAGGGGGTGAACGCGTCTGGAGTTCCTTTGCAGTGGCTGGAGGCCCTGGCACACCCATTCTCTCTCTCTCTCTCTCTCTCTCTCTCTCTCTCTCTCTCTGCCTCTTTCTCCCTGTGTTTGTTGCTCTCAAATAAATAAATATTCAAAAAAGAAAGACCACAATGAGACTGCTTAGCTTTGCTTTGTTTAGCTTGAATGACTCACATATGAAAGCATGATGCATTTATATTTATTATTCATTTGAGAGAGAGAATGGAGAAGGGGAGAGAAAATGAGAGAAACAGAGAGAGGAAATGGGCACACCAGGGCCTCCTGACACTGCAAATGAACTCCATCCAGATGCATGTGCTACGCTGTACATTTGGCTTGATGTGGGTACCGGTGAACTGAACCCAGACTGTCAGACTTTGCAAGCATGTGCCTTTGACTGCTGAGCTATCTCTCTAGTCCCAATATGATATTTTCATTATTTAACAAATGTCTTCCATACAAATAATTGAAATAGTTTATTTCCTTTCCCTGTTGGTTCTAAAAAGGAATTAATACTTGAAATTTAGACAAATAAATTAACTAATGCATACATTAGTAAGTCAGCATGTTCAAACTCTATGTAAACATACTATTCAAAAATTACATAAAGAATATTTCCCCAAATACTATCTTTGACAACTACTCTGTATTACAGTTGGATAATATTTCAAATGATGACCTCCACCATGCTCCACTCTGGTAGTCAGTCTCTCTTTTCCTCTCTTCCAGCCCCCTGTCACACACTTTTCCTTCCTGATTGTCCCAGTTTGAAACTGCGGCTGAAAAACCAGCCCCAAATGTGTGGAGGAGGGGGAGCCCCCAGAGGTTAGGAGTCAGCCCTGCCTGGAGACCCCACTTCTGGACTCCTCTAGATGTCCACCATCCTTGGACTGCTAACTCCTCTCTGGCAAATTTAAGAAAAACTCATTTCTCTTGTACTGTAGGCAATGCACAGTTGTGGTATTCCTCACCGTGGTATATACATGGTGATATTGTCCTTTCATTCTCTAACTTTTATACAGGAGAAATGGAATCAAAGACCAATTAACATTACAGAGCTAGACAATTATGTTTTAGTATAACATTCTGACCTACACCAACACAGTATAACTGTCACGTTTGTTAATTCTCTGTGGCATTAGTATATCTCAAAGCTTTTTTGTTTGTTTGTTTTACATTTTAAAATTAATTGTGATGTTGTGTAATTTTACAAAATAAAACTGTTTAAAAACTAGATTTTTTTAAGATGATTGTTTTATTAACTATGTTACACCTTAGTTAATAAATCTATATTGTTGTACCCCATGTGTTTTTCTTTTCTATTTTCTGTTTTCTTTTCTTTCTTTTTTTTTTTGAGAGGGTTGTTTGCTTTATTCAGTACAGTCAAGGAATAAGATATCTCTGAAGCTGGGAGGATTACAGAAGGTAGAGGAAAGCTGCAAAGATGAAGTAGATAGATATGGAATGTGGAAGGGGTTCAGGGTGTGTCATAAATGGTAGTTAGTGGGCTCTCCCACTAATGCTCCCTCTGCTGATTTGAAACAAACAGTCCTGGGTCTAAAAGCTAAAGAAATCATACTTGACAGCATGAAAACAGTGGGAGATTGCTGTAGAGTTATCCAGCAATATTTACTCAACAAATAGCTTCATGGTATGTTAATTGTATGGAATTGTTCCTTTGTACAAAATCACTAAGGGGAGAGAGTAAAGTTTCTTACAGTATTTGGATGCAACATGTACCTAATGTAACATAAATATTTGCAACTTATGAGTTTAGTAACATATTAATAAAAGAATAAAATTAATAAAAGAATAATAAAAGAAGGACAGTTAGTAAGCATAAAACTGAAGAAAAATACCAAACCTGATGTTTGCTTCACGGAACCTGAAAATCTTGTGCCAGAAGGAACTTGAGATGTGTCATGCCTCCACTCCTTTCATTTACAGAAAGGACACTATGCCATTGGTTTCTGGAGGCATAAAGGACTTAAAGTGACATAGTGAGTTAATTTTGGGACCAGCTCCTCAACCTAATCTCATCTATTATTTACTTGCTTTCACTACCTTGGACTTTCTTTAGAGAAAATGCCTATATCACCAGTCTCCTTTATTCTCTTCCAAATATATGCTCCGAACTCCTTCTCCACTTTGCCCACAAATCAGCATAGAATTCAGCACCTTTCTTCCATTCCATGTTTCATGATGATCAGGTAAACATTTGAGGGATCCTCCTACTGTTCTTTTAAAATTAAAGTCATAAATCATGCTACGTAATATGAGGATTTAACGACTTACAAATCTTCTACAGATCTAACATTTATTTAGGCAGATTTCATATTTACAAGCCAATTTCAAATGTTTTCTTTGAAGAAGGAAAACAGCCATATGTTTTTAGATAGTGTGATTATTAGGTTAGTTATTGGTTTCAACAGAACCAGTAAGTGTTTTGTCTGCAAGATGAGGGAGAAAGAATGAAGAAACATTGAGTGTGAAGATTGAGTGTGTGCTCTCAATTAACCCCACCAAAGGGTAGATGCATGTTTTTAATGAGTTAACAAAACCTCACAAAGATTTGTTTCAAAGCACATCATGTGTGTGTCACATGAAGCAGTTAAATAAAATTAATAGTCCTATTGTAGTATACGCTACCCTTCATTGTCAAAGCAGTTCCATAACATTACATGAATATATTATCCTGGGCTGGGGAGTTGGCTCAGCAGTTAAAGGTGCTTGCTTGCAAAGTCTACCTGCCTGGGTTCGTTTCGTCAGTATTCATGTAAAGCCACATGCACAAACTGATATATGTGTCTGAAGTTTGTTTGCATGGGCACAAGGCCCTGGTGTGTCCAGTCTATCTGTCTGTCTGTCGCTCTCTCCCTCCCTTTCTCTGTATCTGTCTCTATCTCTCTCTCTCTAACACACACACACACACACACACACACTCGCAATAACTAAATGAAAACTTTTTTCACTTATTCATTTATTTGAGGAAGAGAGGGGGGAATGTCACATAGAAATTCCATTGTTCTTTTAAAAATATATTTATTTAATTGAGAGATAGAGAAAGAGATGCAGACAGATGGAGAGAGAGAATGGGCATACCAGGACCTCCAGTTACTACAAATGAACTCCAGAATCATGCACCACCATGTACATCTGGTTTACATGGGTATAGGGAATTGAACCTGGGTCTTTAGCTTTCTCAGACAAGGGCCTTAACCACCAAGCCATTTCCCAGCCCTGAAAACATTTTTTAAAAAGAATGTCTTTGAGGAGCCGGGCATGGTGGCACACACCTTTAATCCCAGCACTGGGGAGGCAGAGGTAGGAGGATCGCCATGAGTTCAAGGGCACCCTGAGAATGCAGAGTGAATTCCAGGTCAGCCTGAGCTACAGTGAGACCCTACCTTGAAAATAAGTTAAAAAAAACAATGTCCTTGATAGAAATAATTGAGACTTTAATAAATTGAATGAACAATATTTCATCTCACAAGTCTAAAGATTATACATGCACACAATTCAGTATTCATTGATATATAAACAAAGTTCATTAATCTCAATTAAATTTGTGTTATGTATATATTTGCATTGTCACTAAACGTTCAATTCAGATCATAAGCCTTTCTGAGAATGGATAGAAAGGTGAAACATTATTTGTTAATACATTGACACATTAACAGTTAAAGAAATCGATAAATGGTTAAACTATGCCAGTTTTATATCAATGTTACAAAATGACAAAAATCACAAATTAAAGTAGTGTTTCAAAAATTATTTTTACCTCATTTATAACATAAGCTACTATATAATTCATTTTCTAATCCTGTTCATTTTATCCTAGGTAATGTTTCTCAGACACAATTGTCTTCAATGAAGGATGGCTGAAGAAAAATAGAGTGTATTCTGGACACATTTTGGCCTTTATACACACTTAATGAATATCCCAGATATTTGCAATTTTCCTTTTGATTTACCTTATTCTAGTTCTCATTTATTCTCCTTTCTTCTTCCCACACTGTTCCCATCCATTCCCATTAGACAAATACTTCTTTGTCTCACAAATAACTGTGTTTATATAGGATTGCTTATAGTATTGTCTCTAGAAGTATGGAGCAATTTACCAAAACATTTTCTGGACTGCAGTCCTGGCTCAGTAAAGATAAGTGCACTCTTTTTGTCCCCTCAAATCTTCATATAGTAGAACATAGTTCATCAAATTCCTTAACAGTTCCACTTAGCAAATAGCATTTATCATGATGTACTTTGTATGAAGCATAAGATAAATAAACATGTATCCTATACTTAAGGTTCTTTAGTCTAATTGTAAACTATATTCCAGCAAAATAAATATAACTCAGTCCACATTTAAGTAGTGCTCAAGTAGAAAGAGACAAAAGGTGATGTGTGAGACAATAATCTAACATCATATTTCAAGGAATAAGTGATAAAAGCATCAACAGATCTATAATGTGTGAGGTTCAGCAGCTTAAGTAATGTTGAAACGAAAATTAGTTATAAGAAGCCCCACCAAGATGTTAACAGATGGATACTGAAAATATGGTATACTACAGTATAACATTTTATTTAACTGAAGAATATAATAAATTATGAAATATATTATTATATGAAGGGATGTGATCTACTCAAAAAGGTAAATATTGCCTGACATCTTTTCTATGGAGAAGCTAGCTTTATATATATATATATATATATATATATATATATATATATATATATATAACATATATATGTATGTATGTGTGTTTGTAATATTATACATATATGCATATATTGTGTATTAGTATGGGTATATAGGTTATTAATCTATAAATGGGACCATAAGAGAGAAAAAAGAAATGTTAAGAAAAGTAGAGATGGGAATAGAACATATAAAAGCATAAAGAAGGCACTAGGACTGAAGGTGTAAAAGGAGACAACAGGATGGGGTGAAGATGGGGAAGTTAAAAATTATTTGAAAGTTCTATGGTAATGTTTAATTCTGAGTACTAATTTTTATTTTCTAATGTAAAAATGCAATAGCATCAAGTATAATTTTTTTTTGAGGTTTGGTCTGGCTCTCACCCAGGCTGACCTGAAATTCACTATATAGTCTCAGAGTATCCTCAAACTCACAGGGATCCTCCTACCTCTGCCTCCTGAGTGCAGGGATCAAAGGCATGAGCTACTATGCCCTGCCAAATGTCATTTTTTTATGACATGGAATTTTATATTACTAGGAAATAAATTACATAAGCATCAAGCACAAAGGACAAGCAAGGATAAAGAAAAACATCATAAGGCAGAAGGCTCTTTTTCAATAAATATTTACTTAATTTTAATTTATTTATTTGAGAGAGACAGAGAGAGAGGGAAACAGAGAGAGAGGGAAACAGAGAGAGAGGGAAACAGAGAGAAAGGTAGACAGAGAATGGGCATGCCAGGGCCTCTAGCCACTGCAGATGAACTCCAGATATGTGTGCCATGTTGTGCATCTAGCTTACATGGGTCCTGGGGAATCGAACCTAGATCCTCTGGCTTTGCAGGCAAGCACTTTAACTGCTAAGCTATCTCTCCAGCCCTCAGTTGGCTCTTTTTAATGTCAAAGAGCTTGTACTTTGATTTCATACGTGGTACCAAAACTGAGAAGCTTTAAGTAGTATAACAATTTCTTGATAATTATTAACCATTTACTTAATTATTTCTTATTTAAAAGCTACTTAATAATTACTTAATAATTACTGTTGTATGAATTACCTTAACTCTCATGGTCAGAAGAAAACAACTGATTTTTATTTCCATGACTCAGCTGTTCTACTGGGCTTCAGGTGTGTGGATTTTTTTTTTTTTTATAATTTCAGAAAAGCTTATTTATGTGTGTTTGTATTACCTGCTGGCCCACCTTGTACCTCTGTTTTCAACTCTTGATTGGCTAGGATGATGGAACAACAGATCCAGCTACCTGCTTCCCTGGCTCATTCTCATTGTGACGGCAAGTTTTCAATCACATCAGTGAGGAACATTATACTTGAATACTAGTTTTGGAATAGAATGTCATCTCTTGGTGAGTGAAAGTACCAATGAGAGGCAAGATGTTGCTCAGGAGATGGGGAAGAAGACCAGTGCAATAACACAGGTATAAAACGATGATGATGGACTGAACTGAATAGCTAAAATATATCTTTAAAATTGGGAAGTTTCCTAAATCACCTTGAAAAACAGAATGATAATCTAAAACTAGTCAAAAATTTAAAAAAATGTCTTCTTATTCATTTTAGGAATAATGAAATTAGAAAAGAAGAACTAACACATCATAAAGCATTATTATTCCGAGGTAATTTTATACTTACTGCTTGAATACTTATGATGATTACATAATAAATATATGGCTGATATCTAATGTTATGAATTTACATATAGAGATTTACAAGAAAAGTACAGCATTTCTTGAAATACTGTGCTGGAAAAACTATGGGAGAGAAAAGGTTATATGCTTTAGATTTAAGAGAAAAGTTTTGAGAAAAATGTACATAGCCACTAATCTGTAATAAAAAAGAACATTGAATTGTGGAGGATGTTGAAGAGACAAATTGGAATGAAACTTCAAGATCATTGCTAACTGTGAATATATTTTAATGCATTGAAAATACAGTTTAATAATCCCCCACAGGTCCATATGGAGGCACTAAACTATGGAGTACTTTGGAAAGGTTGAAAGCTTAAAACAGAAATATTTTACTTTGACAAATTCTCTATTTGCATATTCAACACCCACACATGAGTAGGAGGCAAAAATAGCAGCCATTTCTCTTTTTTTCTATCTCAGGGCTGACCAGAACAAAGATGTTAAGAGTTCCATAAAGAGAGAAAGGAGAGCTACATTGCCTTGATGTACTGACTTTCATTTTGAAAGATCACATAGCTTTTCACAGATTTAACAACCTGACATACAAAGATGACTTCAACCTCTGTTGAAATACAATCAGCCTAGGGGCTGATACTCACCTGTTATTAAACTGCCTCTGGCAGCACTACAAAATAGTTTAGTACAGAAAATAAAAAGAGAAGGTCAAACCTCATTAAAACTTCCAGGAGAAGTTACCACAGGGCTAGTGAATCTTGAGAGAGAACTGGCTTCTACCAAAGTGGAGCTGCATTTGTAGATGAAAGAGATGGTATGGCAGGGTGGAGGAAAGGAAAAGAAATCGTCCCATCGACAAGGAAGTTGTAATGTAGGAAACAAACAAGTGCATGCACCTCAAGCCCAGTCCTTCCCCCCAAAACCATGACAGATACTGGAGGGTAGGGAGGATTTATAAAAAGACACTATTCTATCAGAAGAAGATTATATAATGTTGATTTCACTCTTATTGGATAATGGACTTAGAGGGGTTTATGGTCCCTAAATTTCACCACAAATAAGACAATGGCCATAGGTTTTTATTAATAACAGCTTGTGGTAACACCAGTTTCTTAAGAAAGGCTCCTTCAGGCATCACTTAGAGTGAACTGACCTGCAGCACTATGTATAGTGTATAGAATAAGTACTTTAGACACTTCTCTCAGGTTAAGAAGGGTAAACGTTATATCTTTTTAATTTATTAAAAGATATATCTGGTGCTGGAGAATTAACCTAGTGGTTAAAGCACTTGCCTGCAAATCCAAAGTATCCAGTTTCGATTACCCTAGACCCAATGTAATCCAGATAGATGCACAAAGTGGCGCAGACCTCTGGATTTTGTTTGCAGAGGCTGAAAAGGCTCTGGCATATCCATTCTCTCTCACTCTCTCTATCAGTGTCTCTAAAGAAAAGAAAAGAAAAGAAAAGAAACATATATCTAACATCCTAAACATTAGCAATAAACCCATGAAGAGAGTGTTCTTGTGTGATTATTTTACTGAGGCAAAATGTCCTATATTCGACTTTGGAGAAAACCTTCCTGTTTGGAAGTACTAACACAAGTATATTCTTATTTATAGTAACCAACCAGAGAGGATGGAGAGAGACATGAATTGAGAACATCCCACAAATGACCATGTCCATTTTGAACATCTACATCATTCGCTTTAAGGAAGAAGAGAGTGGAATGCGCTAATGAGGAGGTCAGAAGGGCTGCTTGCCAGAGATCAGCCAACCAGTCTTCAGTGCCTATCACTCACCGCATTAGGCCTGTGACAGATGGAACTAAGTCCCTCAACCTCACTCCCCCAGAGTCCTGACCCATTGATGGGCTAATGTTGAAGAAGGCTGCCTCTGGTTCAGCAGTCATACATGTTAGAGAAGCTGTCATGAACTGCTGATAGCTTGGAAGCCTCACATCTCTGGCTGCTTTAAGCTACATTGTTTTTCGCTTTGTCCCAGGTACCTCTTTTATGACAGAATCTAGCTGCAGGTACTCTGAGGGACTCGAAAGTGTAATCTTCTCAGTGGCCAGACTCAGGATGTTTCCATTTGTTTAAAAGTCTCATCCCTTCCTGTCATCTAGAGCTCTTCTGCATAGTACTCTTCTAGCCAGATGGCTGCTGTTCTTACAGCTTGGTTCATCATTGCAGTCAATTGCATTGAACTTTAGTGAAACTTCACGTATTTTGAAAATGTATGAGTCATAACTGTGTAGTGAACACATGCAAGCACCCTTGTAAAATCGAACCAAATGGAGAAATGAAACAGCCTGGGGATGTAGCTCAGTGGTAGAGCACTTACCCAACTCAGGGTTCGACTCCCAGTTTTAAAATAATTGTGAGTACTGACAAAATATTTTCTCCATAACAGTAAAGGAGTCCTGAGATTTAATACTGTAGATTTGTTTTGCCTGTTTGCAATGTGAAATGAAGTCACAGGCTATCAATTTTCATATCTAGATTCCTTCACTCCACATTGCATTTTTATATCCATATACAATTTCTTATCATGCTGGCTCAGTCCTCCTGCTTCATGGAATTTGACGAAGTAAATAAACTCCAGCTTATTTTTCAGTATTAAGATAATGGAACTTCTGGTTGTTTGACATTCTTGTCTACTACAAAACAGTTCCTATAATATTCTTCAGCATAACCTATATCTATTTTTTGGTGTGTATTATGTCTAAGAGTGAAATTTTAGAAGGTAAGATAATCATATCATATGTATATATAATAACATCATATAAATATTTATATATAATAACATATATATGTAAATTTCAGCCCTAGTAGAAACTAACCAAGTATTTTTAAATGATTGTTGTATTTTACACATCTACTAAGAGTGTCAAACTTTCTATTTGTCCCACATCTTAAAAATATATTTACATTTTTATGAATGTCAAGGATATATTCTGATTTTAAAGAGGATTATGGTGAAATGAATAGCACCATCTCCAACATCATCTGCGCCACTTATGGCTTTCTTTTGCAAGTTTTGGTATTCTTTCGGCTATGTAAATTTCTTCTATGTTAAAGAAAGCTTATAGACAACCATGCCATTACTCTCCTACTTCTCTATTTATAACTGAAGTATCACATGATCTATGCCTAGACTTGTATACTTTTGAAAGTGAAACACCATGATAACTTGATTATATTTGGGGCCAAGCTGCTCTTAACACGATGCTTAGAAACTAAATGCCTTTAAATTTGCCTTCCAAAATATTACTTGTTCCCCACTATTTTGGCCATTTTATCCTTATTATTTTCCCAACACGTCCCATGCTCCTGTTATAGATGCTTTACCTACTTGGTTTTGCTTACGAAATTTACGTTTTTGCTGTTTATGTATTTGGAGTTGGTATAGGAAACAGCTGTTAGAAATTAAAGGTAAGGGAAGCAGTAGGGAGAATACCTACAGAAAAAAAAAATTCATAGATAAAATACTTCTAAAAAATAAATTTACATTAAAAGTTAAATTTAAACAACTGAAAAATTTTGAAGATAATTGCTAAATTAGATTTCACTATTTAAATTTGAAAGAGAGCAAATTTAATTTATTTTCATATTAAAAGTGCATGCCTGCTCTATTGAATGGATGTATTTTTATGTACTGCAAACATTTACTCCAACACAATTATTTGAAAGGTAAGCCTTCATCTGCTCATTATCTCATAGCCTATGTAGCCTCTTAGTGTAAATGCATTGACTGTTTATTAAGCTATTATTTTATTTCTGTTAATGCCACATATACTATGGCTGCAATTTTTATAATATGAATAAAATGTATTTTGTATTGATGTAAAAAAGAATCATCACTATCATTCTTCATATAGGTTTATAAGTTTTTTAACATCTCTTGAGCTACACAGAGAATTCTCAAAAAATTCATCATACTTTGATATGCTGTGTGCATGAAATTATAAAAAAATCTAGGATTTTAGGAATAACACTATAAGTAAAGGTTACATTGCAAAAATGTTCATTTTTAGATAAGTTTTTGACAATAAATTCACTACATGAGCTTCATGTTATTTCACAAATTTCATGCAAAGGTTTTGAGATTCCATATTTTTATTGGAAAAGATAAAGCACTTTTAAACACGTTTTTCTGAAATTATAGGCTGTGATTGTGAACTGGTATGAATAATTATGGAAATAATATAAGGTGTAATGATAGAACATTTCAATTTGGAGGTTTTATCATATGACAATAGCTGACAATCATATTATTATTTTACTTTAGTTATATAAAACAATTATGATAAATTTTAGTCATGGGACTTCTAACTCTACATTTACTAGGTATGAATAGCAAATAAGTATTTTCTGGAAAGTGCTACACATACCTCACAAACGTCTTCATATAAGACATTAATGTCAAGGCTATGAGGTTTTATTAGTGTGAAAGGCTGAGTTTTCATCTAGGCATGCTCAAAGAGAGGTCAGACATAATGTAAAGATCATTTTTTATTTTGGCAAGCAGAGTCATCAGACAGGAGTCCTGTGAGTCTTCCCAAGTTAATGCCAATGTAAATGACACCGTGTAAACTCTATTTCCTTCTCTGTGTTAGAACCCATTAAGTTCAAGTGGGCAATAAAAACCTACTTTCAAACTCATCTGTCCCCATGAGTAATGACTTTAAATGACTTTCTCTTTTTTTTTTCTTTTAAGTCAAATGAATTGAAAGGATCTAAGCACAGTGCTGTTGGAAGTAATAAATGTTTTTTTTTTTCTTGGGGGGAGGCAGAAAATGAAGCCCATAGGTTCGACCACATTAATAGTATTTAAATTCTTCTACAATAAGAAAAATTAGTAACACATCCTATGTGTAAGTTCAATCTTATAACATATTGCACACTTGACAAACAATAAAGCTATGAGTGATATTAAATATTTGTAAATGTCTAAAACCTTTTACAGTCTTCACTTTATACACTAATTCCTCCTGCTCTAAATAGTAGCAAAGCACCAAATGGACAAGGCATTTTACAATCAAAGGTGAAGGTCAGTTGAGTGAGCATATAAGAACTCTTATAGGAAATTATAAATAAAGATGTCATACCCCAGGTTGATTTCTTAATATTTATTTATTTATTTATTCATTTATTATTTATCTATGTATTTAAGAATAAGAGAGAGAGAGAGAGAAAGGATAAAACAGAAAGAAGGAGAATGGGCACAACAGGGCCTCTAGCCACTGCAAACTATCAAGGAAGCAAGGTGAGAGTGGATTAAATCCTCCAAAACTGAGAGCCAACATGAACCTTTCTGAACTTGTTTCTTTTCTCATCTATCTTGTTACAGTGACAAGAGGTAATGAACAGCTTTAAAGAATGTAACAAAAAAAAAAACACAAGAAAAGAAAAGAAAATAGGAAAAAAAATGTATGCTTTGTATCTGTGCATGTAAGAATGACAATTAAGTTATACTTTTAAATTGATGGTCCGAGAAAACTTGACTATGGAAATGCACATTGAAATGGGCCTTTGAAAATCTGAATATATGTTGTTCCATATAGTAACAAAGGTGCTGCATTTTTACTCTCTGTGATCTTTCTTGTATTCAACTTATTAGCTACACAACTTAAAGGACTATCGCTTACTGTTTTTTTAAATTTTTACTTATTAGTCATTTATTTGTGTGTGTATGTGTGCGTCTGCATGTGCGTGAGTGTGCACACACACACATGCTCATTCCAGGGTTGCTTACTGCTGTAAGCAAAAGCCCATACATCTTTATGTAGGTGACTAGGGGAGACTAGGCCTGCAGGCTTTATAAACAAGCACCTTTATCCACTGACAATCTCTTCAGCCCCCATAGTTAACTGTTCACCACAGTATCTACACTTGTTGGCACATTGAATAGTACCTCTTCTTTGCTTAAGCACAGTAACAAGCAAAAGCCACCAGTTCTTGCTTCAATTTACCTCTCTGCCTGCCCCATGCGTGTACACGTGACTAACAAACATCACACTGTCATAGGCACTGATCTCACTGTGAGGGTAACAATGCTTCTGGCAGGACTTTCAGAGGATCCTGCCGCTGTCCCTAGTGCTGATTCCTTCTGTTCTCCGAATTTCCATTTACTTTGGATCCTAGCCGCAACCCTCCGTCACCGACCTCGCATTAACAGTATGTTTGAATTCAGCAGTGAACCCGTGTGGCCTGGAATATTTCCTTTGGGAGACTTTTTATAACTTCATTCTCATTGTGCTTTGTAGATCTGTTTATACAAAGTACGTCTAAATGATCCTCTGAATTTTATTACTATCTATTACACTATTTTGCCTTCCCATCACAGTCTTATTAGGCAGGTTCTTCTTTTCTTTGGCTTAGTGTAGCTAAAGGTTTATAAATCTTGTTTCTCATTTCTTCATTCAATTTTATTTTTTTTTAAAGGACATACTTTTATGTTCCCTCTCCCCCTCCCGCATTCCAATGAGGGCTGTCATCACCGGAGTTAATTGTTATTCATTTTGGGATCCTGGGGCATCAGTCTGTGATGAGGGGCAGCCCAACAGCGCCGCAGACTAATCCCACACACCCTGAGGCTCCTACAGTTCTTTGCTCGCTTCTCCTGCAATGTTCCCTGAGCCTTTGTGGACACGTTAGAAATCTGATGTAATGTTGAGTTCTCTGTTGCCTCTGGTTCTGTTTTTTTTTTTTTTTTTCCTATTTAAATTTTATTCATTTATTTATTTGAGAGAGAGAGAGAGAGAGAGAGAATATGGGCACACCAGGGGTCTCTAGCCACTGCAAAGGAACTCCAGACACATATGCCACCTTGTGCATGTGGCTTACGTGGGTCTTGGGGAATCCAAGGTCCTTAGGCTTTGCAGGCAAATGCCTTAACCTCTAAGTCATCTCTCCAGCCCAGATTCTCTGTTTTGATGAGGTTTGAGTGATCACATCTGTCATCAACTCCTTAGAGCTGGTTTCCAGGCTGAAAGTGAGAACAGTGTTCTTGTCACTGCTTCCTCTGCAGTGACTCCTGGGCCTGGCAGGGGTGGGGGAGGGGATGCATCTCCCAGCAGGCAGTGGGATAACTTTTCTGCATCTCCCAGGATTTTCTGCCATCTGTAAGACGAAACAGATTTACCATCCAACAGTCACAGCAGTTTGGACTAAAGGGGGTTAGCATAATTATTTGAGAGATTTTGTTTTTGTTTTTGAGGTAGGGCCTCACATTAGTCCAGGCTGAACTGGAATTCACTGTGTAGTCTCAGGTTGGCCTCGATCTCACCGTGGTCCTCCTACCTCTGCCTCCTAAGTGCTGAGATTAAAGGCTTGCACCATGATGCCCAGTTGAGAGATATTTTTAAATGTGTGTGGCCACTTTTCTTAGCCAAAGACCACTGGAGGTTCTATATGTAGGCTATGAGTTTCTTATTTCTAGGCTTCTGACTCGGTTCCCAGTACCGGATATGAATTCCTCCCCACTGAGCTGGTCTCATGTCCAGTCTGAGAACAGTTGATTACATGCTTGGCTGTGTGCCACTATTGCACAGGTATGAAACTCTTATCTGACTGGTTTTGATTTTTTAACTTTTAGATCCTCCTGCTTGTTCACATTGTTGGCAACTGTGATCCTCCAGCAGTGCACGTAGCTCTTCCCAGCACTATGGGGGCCAGCCAGGAAGGAACCGGTTTCCCTCCAAGTTCCAGCAAGGTCTCTCGATGCCCTGTAACTGCAGGCTGTGATGTCTTCAGAAGCAGGGTCTTATTGTTTAGCTCTGCCAGGTCACCAAGTGCTCTGTCAATGGCCTGAAATATTTTGGGGATCTCATGTGTCTCCTTAAAAGCTCATTGTGGGGCCAACCCAATTCTGGCTCTGGGATTTACCAGCCAAAGCCCAAGGTTTTGAGGTTAAGTATTCTCTACCATGTATGGGGTTTGTTTGTCTAGGTCCCCCTTACTGAGGATTAAATCTTGTTGAATGCTATCCAGGAGGAAGTGTTTATGGTACTGATCCTGGTTAACATTGTGTAATCCTCCCCTTCTCCCTACTGTCCAAAGACCCTTCCACCCCCTGCATTCTTTCCATCTTTCCGTTTTTCTTCCTCTGTCCATGGACTTGCTGGTTGAGATTATCTTTTCGTTGAATCACCTTTTCATTTTATTGGTTCTCTGTATTCTACATTTTGCTTCTCTACATTTTGCTTCTACTTCATTAATTTTTGCCTATCTTTATTATTTATTTATTTATTTATTTATTTATTTGGTTGTTCGAAGTAGGGTCACACTCTAGCTCAGGATGACATGGAATTCACTGTGTAGTCTCAGGGTGGCCTCGAACTCACGGCAATCCTCCTACCTCTGTCTCCCAAGTGCTGGGATTAAAGTCATGCGCCACCACGCCCGGCTATCTTTATTATTTATTTCCATCTTGTTCTTGTTTTCTTGGCTTCTTCTTGTTTTCTAAGACCCTGGGTGTATTATTTGATGATTTATTTTATATTACTCAGAGTGTTATTTGGAGTTCATTCACAGCAGCTGGAGGCCCTGGTACTCCCATTTTCTCTCCCTCCTTGAAAATAAATAAAATATTTAAAAAGAAATATGAAACTAAAACTAGAAATGCCTAAGCTAGACTATTCCAAAAATTTTTTTAAAGTGAAATGAAAGTAAATTAAGGCTGAAGAGATGGCTTAGTAGTTAAGGTGCTTGCCTGAAAAGCCTCAGGACCAATGTTCGACTCTCCAGATCCCACAGAAGCAAACAAAAGGTAAAGCAAGTGCTCAAGGTTGTGCATGTGCACACAGTAGTACACATATCTATAGTTTGATTACAGTGGTTGGAGGCCCTGGTGTGCCAAGTCTCTCTTTCTCTCTCTCTCTCTGTCTCCCCCTCTCTCTCTCTTGCATAAAAAGGCCAGTCTGTTGGGCTTACCTCAAAAAAAAAGCAAAATTAAAATAATAAACCATCAGTTATTCCTTGGTTATGGCATCAGACAATAAAATCCCATTCCTGAGAAGTCTTATGTATTTAAAGGGGTTTTGAAATCCAAACACCCATAACCCAGGTTCAAACCTGTTTGGCCAGATAGATCCGAGTGCAGTTTCTAAGAGGATTTAAACACATTGTTTCTGCCTCGGTATCAGCTGGGGTCAGTCTTTCCTTAGGGATTTTCCAGCCCTCAGCATGGCTGTCGCGTCAGAGAACTTCACTCCTGGCCAGCACGTGTCTTCCATTTGTGCGCTGGGTCTTACATCCTTCCCACGTGGATTTCAATGTCTGAGGCGCTGCTGGGTTGATTTTCCTCTACTCTCCAAACACTCTCTCTCATCTGAAGGGGATTGCATTATTTGTATCTGAATTTTTTGGTTGTCTTGCTTGCTCCACTGAGTTTCCATTCGGGTCAGCTCCAGGTGTTCTCATGGTTCTGGGGTTCTCTGGATCTTGTGTTGCTAGTGCGTAGATCAGGGGCTGGTAGATCACTTTGATAGCAGAGTTTCTCTTGGGATCAGCTTCCTCCTTGTTTCAACATATAAAAGGAAGAATATGGAATAGTGGTGGCACTGGGTGACCTCCCATCATCTGTTTCACACAATTTGTGGATTTGTTGTTAAAATAAATAAATAAATAAACTTTATTTTAGCTGTCTTTGATTCTCAATCTCTCTCTGTGTCTCTGTCTCTTTTTCTCTCCCTTTCTCTGTCACTTGAGCATAAGTGTATGATGTGGATGTTTGTATGTGTTCATATGTGTATATGTGTTTGTAATGTGTGGGCCCATACGTGTGTGTGTATGTATGTATATCTGAACACAGTCTAGTGCTTAATCAACATCAGGTGCCTTACTTGATTATTCTTCACCACATTCTCTGAGACAGAGTCGCTGGCTGAGCCTAGAGCTCACAGTTTCTGCTGGACTGACATAGTGAGCCCCAGGAATTCCTTGTCTCTGAGTAGCCAGTGCTGAGATTAAAGGCATGCACCAGCACAGCCTGCATTGTTAGTTTTTCACAGGCGCTGGTGATATGAAATCAGGTCCTCCATCTTTTGAACCTCTCCTGCCCCTTGTCCTTGTAGACGCAGAGTGGAAGGAGGTGAATTCCAGCCTTTGTCCCGTGATCTACTTTGCCAAGTATTATTTTCTTTGCATATCAGATGCACAATATTTTTGTATTTTATACAGTTCCTCACTGCCTGCTATTTCCTGGGTTTTCCATGTCTTCTATCACTTCGTTTTGAAGTCAAGGGTCAAGTGTTTCCTTTCAGATTTCTGGCCATGTAGGAGAGCAATAATTGTCTCTACTCCTCCATCATTCCCAGGCTTGGTGGGATGGGACACTGTCCTGTCGAGAAAGTGTAAGTTATACCCACGGTGATGTACTACTTCCCACCCAGGAATGCAGACAGTTTAAAAATATAAGCATTAGCCATGGATAACACATATATTCTGTGATGGAAATGTAAAATGATTACATGGCTATGAAAACATTTTTGGTGATTTCTTAGGAATGAAGACCTAAAACCAGGCATGGTGGAACACACCTTTTTTTAATTTTAGCACTTTTGAGGCCAAAGAATGAGGATTTCCAGGGAGTTAATGTCTACCCTGAGACTACAGAGTAAATTTCAGGTCAACCTGGGCTAGGGCAAGACTCTACCTTGAAAAACCATAAAAAAGAAAAGGAAAGTAGACATAAAATTCCCATATAACTGAATAATTCCATTTCTATATACACCAAGGAACTAAAAACCAGTGTTTAACTCAAATAAAAGCATGATCCCCCATGTTCATAGCATCATTATCAAAATTTAGAAACATGCCAAAATGTAGAAACATAAAATTTTCACTTACGTATGAATAGGTAAATATGTAGAAATACACACCGTAGAATGTTACCCATAGAAAAAAAAGGAATGAAGTGTTGCAGAGCAACATGGATCAACTTCAGAAAGGCTGTGCTAAGTGGAGAAAGCAAAACACAATGTTTACACACTCCATAAATCTATGGAGTTGAAATAGCATTATAGATTAATCCTGGTGTGGGGCAGCAACAGTTTAGACTACATACATTTTTTTTTTTTGGATAATATAGAATTGAATGCTCTAGGGCTGGAGAGATGGCTTAGTGGTTAAGTGCTTGCCTGTGAAACCTAAGGACCCCCGTTAGAGGTTCAATTCCCCAGGACCCACATTAGCCAGATGCACAAGAGGGCGCACACTTCTGGAGTTCGTTTGCAGTGGCTGGAGGCCCTGGTGCGCCCATTCTCTCTCTCTCTCTCTCTCTGCCTCTGTATCTCTCTGTCTGTCACTCTCAAATAAATAAATAAAAATTAAAAAAAATAAAATTGAATGCTCTAAGTGCCACTGACTTTTTAGTTCAAAATAGTCTCTTTTTAAGGAATTTTATTCCAAAGTAGAAAGACACAATCTGAAGAATAGCCTTCAGCATATCAAATCACTTGTCAGTATTTCCTTGCCCTGTACTCACCTGTTAACAAGGGTGAACTCTCTTGCCATCATCGCATACCACGTTATGTCCTTGAGCATTTGCTGCCTCTGGTATACTCAGCCATCCCTCTTTATTATTACTTTATTCTTCTAGATTATAATTTTAACTCTGTGCTGCATCATTTCCAGTAGAATTAAAAAGTAATATTTTCCATTACAAGTTTTGTATTTAAAAAAAAAAAGAGAACAAAGAAAGGATTTTGAATTACATTTACCCTTATAACAAAACTCCACCTCCTAGAAAAATTCACTGAAAAAAAGAAAACCCTCGTACTCACTGGCTCCTGTCCCTTTCTTTATGCGGACATGCACGTCCATACAGTCAGCTAGTAACCCCTGTCATTTCAACATAATTACAATTATCCCTATCAAGAGCTCCCTCTCTCTGAAAACTTATACCCCTTCTCGGGCCTCAGCTAATGTGCACTTCCCATGGTGGTTGATGCTAGTGAACACTTCCTCCTCTCCACCCGGCCTTCAAAAGAATTAGGTGTTAAGGCAGCTGTGGCAGCTCACACTGATAATTCCAGCACTCGAAATGGTGAAGCAAGGGAATTGCAAGGTAGAGGGTAGGCTAAGTGACATAGTGAGTCTTTGTCATACATACATACATAAATAAAATGGTTTATTAGATTTTTTATTTTTTATTTTATTTTTAGAGACAGGGGGAAAGGAGAGAGAGAGGGAGGGAGGAAGTGAGGGAGAGAGAATTGGGGCACCAGGGCCTCAGCCATTGAAACCGGATTCCAGACGCTTTCACCACCTAGTGGGCATGTGTGATCTTGCACTTGCCTCATCTTTGTGCGTTTCGCTTACGTGGGATCTAAAGGAGTCAAATACGGCTCTTTAGGCTTCACAGGAAAGTGCCTTAACTACTAAGACATCTCTCCAGCCCTAGATTTTACATAGTAAAATGTTTGTTAGTTTTTAACATTTGTTTCTGTCTTCTTTTTTAAGCTTTTTAAAAATAGTTTATTTATTCATTTGAGAGAGGCAAGAAAGTGGGAGAAAGAAAACATGGATGGTCATGCCAGGGACTCCTGCTACTGCAAATGAACTCCAGATGCATGTGCTATTTTGTGCATGTGTCTTTACATAGGCACTGATGACTCAGACCCAGACCATAAAGCTCTGCAAGCATCTTTAGCCTCTGGGCCATCAATCTTGCCCCCACTTAGTTTTTGTATCTCCTGCCACTGAAGGCTCCTGAGCTCATACCCTGGGAGTCTATCTCTGCACTAGCTGTGAAGAATTTCTTAGGAAAATTTTGAAAGTCTTATCCATTTTGAAGTCTCTTGCATTTTACTTTGAATTCTCCCCCTTCTTCCACATCTCCTAATGTATATATTTATCTGTATATGTAAATGTTTGTATGAGTATCTTACAAATAACCCATTAATATATTCACACTGATGAACTGACAGGGATTATCCAAACACATGTTTTCTCTATTTCTATAAAAAATATTCCATCTCCCTATGTACTGAAGACAAATCCATGTCTTCATCTAATCCTTCTCTAACAGGCTATTTTGACATCAGAAAGGCAAACTGACCTTTTCTTTAAAGGTCCAGAGTTTGAGGCTGGGCAGATGGCTTACTCAGTAAATAACTTACCAGGCAAGCATGAAGGCCTGACTTTGGATCTCAAGCACCCATTTAACATGCTAAGTGGTGTGGCAACCACATTTAATCCAAGCACTGGTGAAGGAGAGACAGGAATATCTACAGGACCTGTTGGATGGCCATTCTAGACAGGTGTGTGAGCTCTGGGATGAGTGAGAAACTCTGTCTCAACAAATAAATTGCAGAATGACAGCGAGAGAGAGAGAGAGAGAGTCCCAATATTAGTCCATAGCCTCCACATGCATGCACACACATTTGCACACAAAACATATGCATTTGAACACACACAGGCACACTGCACACTCAGACACACAAAATTTACATATAAATATACAATAGATTACACACAAAATTTATATATAAATATGCGATTGATTAGCCTAGGTATCTAATGAGCAGCAGAGATCTCCCTTGCTCCACTTTTCTAAGGATGGAATTAGTAGCTTGTGCCTTCACATCTGGCATTTTTAAGAGTTCTGAGGCTAAACTCGGTTTCTCAAGCATGTGAGGAAAGCATTTTATCCACTGAGCTCTTTCTGTTGTCCTTCACCCATATTATTTTGATCGTCTCCTGCCTGACCTCCTCACACACACCACCCTCATCTGAGCGTATTCTCTTTTCGGTGGTCTCCTGTGTTTATTCTACTCCAGCCGCAGTCACCTCCCACCTCCTCATTTTTCTGCTTTTCCCTTCTCATTGCCGTAGCACTCATTCGGTCACTTCAGAGCTACATCCAAAGGTAGCACTTTGCAAACATCACTAGTCATGTCTTCTCTGACTGCCACACTTAAAACTCAACCTGCCATTCCAGTTTCCAATTCCCTAGCTGCTTAATTTTTTCTGTAACATTTTCTAACATTTCATGTAATTTCCTAATTTTTATTCATTTTTGTAGGTCTTAGAGGTATAGCTTCATGTGGAAAATAATATCTTATGTTTTTGTCCACTAGTGTTCTTCGAGTCTACAGCAGTACCCATAGTCATTGCTGGAAAGTACATATTGAAAGAATAGATAGAGATTAGAGCCGGCAACTGCCTCCCTGCATGAAGAAATCTGTTATGACTTAACTTTTATAAAATTTAATTTGAATTTGAGACTGAAAGGACAATCACCGTCTTCTTATGTGTTCATTAAATTACATACAAAATGAGAAGGAAGTTACCACATTAGATAGTGAGTTTCTTTTTATTCCAGGAGGCATAAGCACATTGTTTTATCATTTCATTTTTACCCCCAGCATTGTCAGTAAAACACATATTAGTTTAGTAATGATAAAAATAAATGACATTATAACTACTTTATAAGTAGTAGGTAGAGAATTTAAGAAAGGTAATTGCTAAGAACTATAAATGCCTATATCATATGGATTCATTAAAATAATAATACATAACAGTAGAAATTATCCCTTAAAGTTACCAACTGTTGTAGTTTTAACTATTCAAACTTTGTTTGGTATATGACTCACTGTCAGAGTGATGGCGTAGTATACTCAAGGCCCTTGGTTTCATTTCTACCTCCACAAATAAAAATTGAGATGGACTGCTAGGGGCCATGCATTAAAATACACCTTTCAGTCAAATGACTAACAAATCTTAATATCATCAGTTTGATGAAATGACTAAGAGTAACAAATACAATTAATTCATTATTCAAACTGACTGATAATATTGATAGACTTAAAGTTGTAATGTATTGAATTGTATTTTGAGGAGGGCTAGAGAGATAGCTTAGCAGTTAAGGTACTTGCTTGCAAAGCCAAAGGACCCAGATTCGACTCCTCAGGACCCACATAAGCCAGATGCACAAAGGGGGGCACACATCTGGAGTTTGTTTGCAGTGGCTGGAGACCCTGGCATGCCCATTCTCCCTCTCTCTCTCTCTCTCTCTCCCTGCCTATTTCTGAATCTCTCTCTCTCATAAATGAATAAAAATAAAATATTGTAAAAATTGTATTTTTAAAGCTCCTTGACTAGTTTTCTGTGTTGAAGGAGATACATGAGTGTGTGTGTGTATATATATATATATATATGATTTTGTGGTAAACATAAACACAATGAAGAAAAGAAATGCTGAGTGTATCACATTGCTGTTAAGTGGGAGATTTAGAAGTTACGTCCTTAAGCATTGTGTGGTGCTGAGCACCTTTTTAACTCTAGCACTTGGGAGGTAGAGGTGGGAGACCACATAGTGAATTCCAGGTCAACATAGGCTAGAAGGCAACCCTATCTTGAGAAACAAAAAATTAAACAAATAAAATTAAAAAAGAAAGAAATTTTGTCTTTCTATGAAAGATGAGCATGACCTAGTCAATTGAATTTTCTTTGTTTAAATGTATAAATGTTTATTCCTTCACATACAGCAAACATTTTCTGAGCTTTTCTGGTATATGCATTGTTCTAGTCAATAAAGAAGAAACATCTTAATAAA
Organism: Dipus sagitta; assembly: GCA_036346955.1. Lineage (NCBI taxonomy): Eukaryota > Metazoa > Chordata > Mammalia > Rodentia > Dipodidae > Dipus > Dipus sagitta. The sequence goes on from CM070788.1 coordinate 18,327,998, forward strand.
ACAATGTTTTTATTTCATGGTTCCTTCCAACAGGGAAAAAATAAACAAGAGTTTAAAAAAAGCATACTTGGTGGTAAGCAATATTCTTATGTTGGTGTTATTGATTGTCTACCTTGTGATCTCCAGGACACATCCCGAAGTCAGTTGATTTACCCAAGGAGTGGTTTCCTACTGAAAAATGAAATGTTTTCTTTGGTACAGATAGTGCATGTTAAAGCATTGTGTGTTCATTGGCAACCTTATGATATACATAACATCAGTATTTGTTATGCTGTTATTTTTAGCAGCCTGAGAAATAAGGCTATTTACCATCCTCTGGGCATTCCCTAAAAGTTTAAATCCTGTAACATTCTGCTATCACTGGTTAGCTTTGATTAGAAAATCTAAGAGGTAAGTGAAATTAAAAAAAAAAAAAACTCTATGTGACTTAAAATTGCAGTTGCTATTTGTACTAATATGAAATAAAAGCATTTAAGCCATATCCTATATTATAGATCAGCCACTTCCTGAACTTTGTGTTTCAAATGTATTTATAGATCTTTCTTCGAAAGTTTATTTTTCATTTTTAAAACTCTAATTATTCATTAAAATATTTCAAACTTGATTGCAATGCTTCTCAAAATGTCAGCCAGCTAATATCAAGTAGGAAATATTGTTTATATCTTACATAGTCGTATATTTACAGGATAAGAAAAAATAGCTAGCCCTTTCCCAGGCAGTTAAACACTGTGTACCATCCTGAAAGATTAGAAGGTCATCAGGACCCTCATTGCATTTGAGGTTTGCTCAAAATCAGATTTTATAGAACTGTCAGTTCATGCATTCACTCATGGTGTATGAGACGGCTTGCGGTTTTTCCTCTGCGTGTATACCCTGAGTGCAGAGAGATAAAGATAGCAATGGAAAGACGCAGAGTGCTTGCTCTGGGACACGAACGGTGTGTCCTGAAGTCCACACAGGAGGAGTACGGCAGCTGGTTCTGGGGAATAGATCAGGACCTGTGTCATTGCTCCGAGCCTGGACTTGCCCGGATACTGCACAAAGCTGACTGTGTGAGAGAGATCCCAAGATGTGACGAGAAAGCAATCTGGGCATTCGAAGCACTTATCACTGATCTGATATTGGTGTATGTGCCTTCCTTGGGAATTAAGCTGAACTTGAAAATAAGTGATAGATAAGTGGAGAAAAATAATAAAGGCATGGTGAATGGCTTTTCTAACCTTTATTTATTTATTTATTTTTTTCCTGTGCTGGGGATTTAACCAGAGACGTTGTACATGTTATACCCACCACTAATAACTGGCATACACTCCCTGCCCTGAAAAATGCACTTTTAAATGTCTATTATCAAAAAAAATCAAATAAATATTACTAATTTATTTGAACGTGTATTCCGCAAAAGGTTTAATTTCATTTTCTTTAAAATATGGACTATCTACCTTAAACATATGCTCTAAAACGTGTCTATTGGCAACCCCGTTCACATTCACATTAATCTTTATGTGGCATGGAGTACTCTGGGATGGGCAAAGGGTGATCAGAAAATACACAAAGAGGGAGCACTGTTCCCTCAAGAGATACACACATTGTATTGATTACAGATTCACAAGGTGAGAGAGAAAATATGAGCGTGCCAACGAACATGGCTCAAAATTGCTGCTGTTTAGGTATTGAATTTCCCACACAGGCCTATATTTTGACACAGGGGCTCCAGCACATGGTGCCATCAAGAGCCTCTAGAAGGTGGGCATGGTGGGACAACACAGTGAGGTTAGTGCCAGGACACCTGTGAGAGGTGTATCAGGACTTTGGTCTTTGCTCTCTCTGCTTCTGACTAACATGGCCCTGGCTTCTTCTGTCGTGTGTTCCTGCTGGGTTCACCATGCCACGGCAGGGCCAGAGCGATGTGGGCAATTAACCGGTGTCACGAACCATGAAAGAAAACACATCCTTCTTCCTTTAAAGTTGATTGTATCTGGTATTCTGCCACCATGATGTCAAGGTGAAACAAAGACGAACTTGAAGACTATCACCTGCCTTTCAAAGACAAATTTCTATGTGTGAAACTTCCTCATAGCTCCAAAGCATGTTGGGAAACACTAGAAAGCTCTTCACATGGAAAAAAAAAAATGATTTCTTAGCCACCTTAGCTTCCCTCAACATACACATTCTCTTTCTAGAAGGCCATTGCTGTGATCAACATTCTTACCTCCAAGCCCAGACCCTTGTGATGGTGCCCAATCTAATTCTCATTACTTTTTTGCAGAAGTCGCTGTTCCTGTGAGACTTGTTCTGAATGCTTAAGTCTGGGATGAATGACAACCTATGATATCACAGCTCATTAGGTTTCTCCACATGTGAGACTGAAACTCTGTAGCTGCGGCTCATTTCTTTACCTGAAGTAGCACTATATTGTGACCTGCATGTAGTAAGAGATTGCATTCTTTGCATCAGAGATAATTTAGTGCAAGCAGTTTCTGACGGAATAAATGTTCATTAAATGGTAACTAAATTTAAGATTTTCCCTATTTGCTTATATGCACACATCCATTACTCACACACACTGAATATTCAAATATTTGTATACAGTTTGTTAGGCCATGTGCACTATGTTATTTGTATTTTTAATATTTTGATAATTTGCACACATGGATGTTATGTTTCGGGTAACAACGAGTTTAGCTGGGGTCGCTTGCACAAAAATAAGTGGGGATTTAGATAAGAAAACATGGGCAATGTAGCAGTGATTACGGGGGGGGGGTGTGACCTCATGAGCCCCTCCTCTTCTAACAATAAGTGTGCTGTACCTGTGATACAATACATCCTTCTTCTTAAAAGCTTAAAAAAGGGAAATGTATTTAAAAGAATTTTAGGTGATATGATGCTGTTCAAAATACAAAGTATTTTTAAAACAACCGAAGACAGATTTTCTATAGATTATATGTGAATGGTTTTCATCAGAACCTGTCAATGTGTTTCAGAAATAACTGGAATGCAATAGTGGGGCTGAGGACATGTGGTTATCACTAGCTCTGTAGTACTAAGTTGCTAGACAGCCTGGAATTCCCCCTGCACACGAGGGAAAGCATAACTTTGACATAAACAAAAAGAACACTGTTTATACACATTTTAGTAATGCTCCACAGATCACACTAATAAAAATGTCTCAGAGAAACAACAAACAAACAAACAAGCAAGCCAATACTGTGACTGGAGGAGATTTTAAAATCAGAACAATGCAGAATTAATAATGATCCGGTGATATTTTTCATTTGCTTTTCTAATCAAGAATTTTTTCAGGGTAGCTGTTTTCAGGGTGTTCAACCCCTGCCCCCCATCTTCTGTTTTGGCATACTCCATGAGTATACTTGAAAACAACAACTCAGATATCACCCAAACAGATAAATGATCAAGGTCACTTAGGAAGCTCAATGCGGCTTCTCAGACACATTCACTATGGTCATTTCAGCACATTGTGGATGAAGTCCTTGTAGCACTGCTTGGCATATGGCCCCTCCCCTGCTTCCTGATGGCTTTACTGTCTGCTTTTCACAGAACCTTCCAGAATGTAATGGAGCCATCTGTCTCAAAGTTCTTTCCCTTCATACTATTAGTTCCTTAAAGTAGTGGATCAAATATTTATTTTAGATTGAGGCATAACTGGGTTATACTGTCAAAAATAAGACACCCCCACCCCTGGACCCCGTGGTCCATTGATGAGAAACAGGACTCTGGCAGAAATTACCCAGAGCACAGCTGGCAGAATGCACATGCAAATTTGGAAGACAGGGCTTGGTTTCAGTGTCTGGTTTAAATGCAACAGCCAGCATGTGTGGGAATGAGTTTTGAAAGTGCAGTGACATGGACATCATTGCAAGTGGCATGCTAGTTACAAATAAGCAGTCTGGCAGAAACTCACAAGTATTTCCTCTCTCTCTCTCTGTCTCTCCCTCTCTCTCTCTCTCTCTCTCCAGATAAGGAAAGGGTTCAAATCATTTTCTAATTTGGAACTAAGAACTCATAAGGGATGCATTATTAATCTTTAAATCTGATCAATTTTAGCTTTCATTTGATTTTTTTTTTGAGTTTACAGACCAATGGAATAGTGCCAGCCCTTTAAGATGTAATAGAAGCAAAATAAGTATGCCATTTATAACTTATGTCAAAATGAAAAATGTAATATATTTTATAGCCATGAAATGTTTCTTTAAATAAATGAGATTCTCTTTAACTGAAGAAATTTTTGAACTACACATAAATCCTTTTCTTCTTGGAAAGAATTCTCAAAGATGGAAGGAATTAAGCATAAAGTTTATTATTAAATCAATACCATCAAATAAATTCCAGCAATATCCAAAGACTAATGAGAATTCTCTTTATTCTGTTTTAAATTTCATTTCTGACAATTCCATATATATATATATATATACATATATATATATATATATGCACAATTATATATATATATGTGTGTGTGTGTGTGTGTGTGTGTGTGTGTATAATTTAGAGCATATTTATTCCCCTTATCTTTTTATAAGCTACTCTTTTTTCTACCTACATGTCTCTTTTGGTTTGATTCATTGAGCTTAATTAAGGTTGCTTGCAGGACCATGAATGGTAAATAATTAACAGGAGCATGGCTAACTTACCATTAGTTAAAACATTGAATAATATGATTCCCTATACCATCCAGCAGCCACTAACTGTCAATATGGCCTTGTTGAGGGGAAGGGTCCTTCTGGGCTCCAGGCCCATCCATGACGAAATGTGGACTGGCTCAGTCATTTACCGAGCCATGGAGTTCATTATTGTGACTATCATGTTGTGTCCAGGACACATCCTTCTCAATCACTCCTCTCCATCCCACAACCCTCACGTTCATTCTGCTCTCTCCTCCTGGCACTCCCTAAGCCTTGGAGGGGGTCATAGAGACGCTTCCTTTAGGGTTGAACAAACAATCATCAAGTATTCTCAGCACTTGAATCAGATATGCATCCCATCATTAATTGCTACCCAAAGCAAAGCAAACAAATAAAAAGCCTTCTCTGACAGAAGCCCAGAGCAGCATTAATCAGTGGTGCAAACACAACTATCTGGCAGGAAGTTTGCCATCATTTCTATTTAGAATAAGAGAATAGTTGGTTCCTCCCAAATAGGGCCTATACCCTCCCCCACCATGCGCTTTTAACCATGTATGCATTCTGTCCTGCAAAGTAGACAGCAAATTCAGTTAGAAAATGGTTGGTGACGTACATAGTACTACTATTGCACACTTCATCTGGCGTATCAGTTATGCAGCACTGCTGTCCTCTTAGCTGTATAAGATCATTGACTTTGCTCCACCTTCGGCACTATGAAAGGTAGCCAACTGTGGTTGAGCACACCTCTAACCCCAGCACTTAGTAGGCTGATGATTGCTGTGAATTTGAGGTTAACCTGGGATAAAAAGTGAATTCTAAGCCAGCCTGGGTTAGAGTGAGAATCTACCTAAGAACTTTTTTTAAAACTGGACTGGAAAGTCACAATTTCAACATAGGTAACATGATAGTGGGTAAATACCCATGCTATATAATTTTAAAGAATGGTAGGAGAGGAACACCAAATTACATTTTAAGGATGATTCTCGTATTTTCTATTTCTGTTATAGAAAAAAAATTGATTCAAGTATAAGATTTTTCAATCAAAACATGATTATACAAATATAATACACAGAAATTAAAATGATTTAAGAATAAAGTTAAACATAAGATTAAGAAAATTGTCACTAGTATAAGAAATATATGACAAAACTTATAAAATTTTCAAGATTATTTAAAATTAAATATCATTGTTTATACATTTATACAAAGTATAAACACAAATTCATCCTATGAAAGAGCAAGTGCATATTTACAATAGTGTTTTCATATGAGCAGAATAATGTTTAATATAATTAAAGCAAAAAAATAAAAATTTCAAGCTTAAGGGTAATATTAAAGCAGTTAAGTTGCATGATGCCCACTAGTGTTTTTGTAATTTTTAATCAAATGCAAATTATATTTTCATAACATCTGATCATCCATTAAAATACGAAAATAGCAAGAAATGGAATAATAAATTTCAATCTAAAATATTGACCTATCTTTTATCATGTCCAGTGAATTTGTTAATAAAAAGAAATAAGATACAAAAGTATGTGCAAATAAGATATGTAAAATTATATAAATAGAATATATTGGTGTTTGGCTTTCCTATGAAAGTGACTATTGTTGCAAGTAATACTAAAATCTCAGGGGAGGCCTAGAGATCCAATTTGGTGCCAGTCTAATAGGAAAATGTCACCTTAACCCCATTATGATCTATTCCTTCCTGATCATTGAAAATACCTCCACTGAAAGAAAAGCTGCAAATTGAGTTAGAAAAACTAAGTCAATTAACTAATTCCAGACAAGCAAATCCTAACACAAAATCATACGTCACATGAAAAATAAATTAAAAGTAATGACCAATCCTATAGTAATGATCTCCAATGAGAGAGACTAATACAAAATTCCAAACAATTAAAAAAAATTAAAATAAGTTCAATATTTCCAAAGGGTATCAATATGATTAAACTGTGAATGAATTCCAAGAAAATAAAAACAGTTGAAGTCAACTCAAGATATGAAAATAGAATCCAATCAAGAGACAGAAATACTGAGGAAAAGATCTGAAATGATGGCGCAAATGAAAAAAAAAAAATCACTATCCAATGAGAGGCTTGGTGGAGAGCCTCACCAGTAGAATGTATCATGTGGAAGACAAAATGTGCATGGTTAAGAAGAGGGGGAGGAACTGTATACCTCAGTCAAAAACAACAACACACTAAAAGTTTGAATGGAACAAGAACATCATGAAAAATGAAATTTATGAATACTGGGCATAGGAGAAGAATCCCACATCAGAGTCTTAGAAAATACTTTCAATAAAATCATAGAGGAACTTTCCCCAGATCTATAGGAGATGTCCAACAAAGAACAAGAGATATACAAAACAACACATATACAGACAGAGCCAGAAGAGAAACGCCCACATCTTATTATAGCTAAGACACTAAATATGCAGAAAAAAGGATATTTGCAAGAGAGAAGGACCAAGTCACATGTCAAGTCTGGACCATACAAACAATAGCTGAATTTTCACTGGGATCTTTAAATTCAGAGGGGTTATAGGGTTGTAGTCCATGGCCCTAAAGACCACAGCTTCTAATCCTGATAACTATACCTGGATAAACTGTCAAAATTGAAACAAAGAAAAAGATTTCAGGACCAAGATAGTCAAAAGTTCACGTTTTGTGGATAGTGGAAGAAACTTTTATTCTGAAGAGAATCATAACCATCCTAAAGGTCCCCAAGATTCATTCTTTTAAGATTTCTACCTAAGAGTTCAACCAATAATGAAACATCTCCTCATCTTTTCCCATTCACCCTACTAGAAACTCTAAGCAATGTGGGAAGAAAGGAAGGAGACTTGACAATCCTTCAGTCATTCTTACCTTAATGCTTCGTGTATAGTAGATTGTTCATTGTCTTCCCAGGAAGGAATAATACAATTTTAAGTAAAAAGAGAGATTAGAGAATATAAAACAAGCCCAGTGTGGTGAGGCAGAAGTAGGAGGATCACTAGGAATTTGAGGCCACCCTGAGGCTATATAGTGAATTCCAGGTCAGCCTGGGCTAGAGTGGGACCCTTCCTCAAAAAACCAAACCAAAACAAAATAATAATAATAATAATAATAATAATAATAATAATAAATAAATAAATAAAACAAATTTGTACCTAATTGTTGGTTGCCAGCTGAAGATCAAATTTCATTTTCCTCTACTCTTCCTCACCAAGTTTTAAAACGCATTTGAAACTGTAAAATAAGACCTGAGGTAATAGTGTAATAAAATACATAGGTGTATGGTAAGAGAATTCAAACTTGCTGGAGTGTAGTGAAGCAATAGGGAGGAAGCTAAGACCTAAGGCTGTGTAATGCACTAGACATGGACAAGGTAGGTGGGGAAATGCATGTGCTGCTTCCACTGCCTAGAAACAGCCTCTCTCCATGGACCTTGGACCATGGACCAACCTCACCCTGGAGCATCCACAGTCAGCACATGGCCCACTGTGTATGAGATGAGCTATTTCTAGAACAGATTATGCTTAGTAATGGCTGCAAAATGTCAAATTTCTCCACTGCCATACTGCAGAAGGTAAAAAAATAAAAATAAAAATAAAAAGACTTAGCTTAGCAGTTAAGTGCTTTCCTGTGAAGCCTAAGGACCCCGGTTTGAGGCTCAATTCCCCAGGACCCATGTTAGCCAGATAGATGCACAAGGGGGCGCACGCATCTGGAGTTCATTTGCAGTGGCTGGAGGCCTTGGCACGCCCATTTTCTCTCTCTCTCTCTCTCTCCCTCTTTCTCCCTCTATCTGTCGCTCTCAAATAAATAAATAAATAAATAAGTAAACAAAATTAAAAAAAAAAGACTTGCTCTGTTTGTTTGTTATCTTCTTGAAGAACACCAGGGATATCTTTTAACTGATGAATTTCTACTTTCTATAACATTGCATCCTTTTAATTGCTTTTTTGTTGTGGAATGACTGCTTATAATTTAGTATGGTTTCCCTAAGCTTTGTTATGTTCATGACGTAATTGCTAAACTTTTTGGTAATAATAAAGATTTTATTTAGTATATTTCTATAAAGAGCTTAACAACTATCTCTGTGAGTATAGTGTTAACATGGACATTGGATAGATAGTTTTTGAATATGAAAACATTTAGAAAACACAATAACATATTTCATAATTTCATTTGTTTATTGTGCTAGATTGAATGTGATAGTTTCAATATCTGGCCCTATAGACTTAGGTATTTCAAGAAAATTGGGCTTGCAACACAAGACCCTAAGCAGATAGATCCCTGCCACAAGGGAGCATGTCATCCGGGGGCAGGTCTGGGTATCCAGTCCTAATGCATGTTCTGGGGCAGATCTGATTGCCAGACTCAAGGTGTGTGCAGAACAGTTTGATTTCTGGTTGTTTGCATTTTGTGGTGCTGGCTGTTGGTGATTTCTCTCTGCTTGGATCTATGAAAGGGAGCCGCCTTCTCCCACTGATGGTGTTCCCTGGGACTCTGTGGTCCTACGATAAACCCCTTCTTTCCATAAGCTGTGTCTGGTTGTGTGTTCGTCCCACCTGACTGCAATATTTATCAGTAGGAGTAGTTCCATGTTTGACAAGATAATAATTTTTTTTTAATTTTGGGGGGAATTTCTTGGAGGGTGTTTTTCATAATGTAAAGACTTGACATACTTTTTTTTTAACTTGGCATTTATAGTATTTAATTAAGTTTTAATTGGTATTATCAATAGTTTTTAAATTACTGGATTAATTTTAGATAAGGCAGTAAACAAAATAACAAATCATTCCCTTGTTTATTGCATATCTTAACTCTGTAACATAAAATTTTTATTACTCCCTCCTTCAAACCAATAATATAATGTCATTGAATGTGGCTTTAGGATGCTAACTGATAGTACACAATTATGTTGTATTTCCACTGTGCAGATATAACCTGCCAAAATAACCTCAGGATCACAGAAATAAGAAAATATATTCAATAATAGGTATTCCCACACATATAATTTTTTTTCCCACAAAGTCATGAAATGATTTGTATGAGTCACTGAAAACCCCAGGTTTCAAAATTTATTACTTAATTCTTAAACCTTAACTTTTTAGTTTATCAACTGCATTTAAAATGATTTATTTATTTCTCAAAACACTCTGTTCCTTTGGCTTGCCGAACACACATTTCTAAGATTCCAAGTTCTGTTCCGAACTTTGTTTTGTCTTTTTGCCTATTCCTTTCCTTTCAGCCCTTCATAATTTAGATAGTGACTTCATTTCATCCATTCTCTGAAGAAATGGATAGCATGATCTCATCGCATGGCTTAACATGATAACATATATTGATGATACCCCAATGTATGCCTGAAACTGTCCTTTCTAAATAATTGTTAGCAATACAAATGCTCCCTCTGTGTAGTCTGTACACATGTAATCCTGGTGCTGTGGAAATGGAAACAGAAGGGTTTCTGAGTCAAGCTGGCCAGATAGGCTAGCCTGGAGAGCGAGCTGTGCGTTCAGAGAGAACCTGCAGATAAGATGGAGAGAAACTGGAGAAGACATCTGCCACGAATCTCTGGCCACAACATCCATGTGCATTGTGTGCACGTATACACACATACACATGTGCACCCCACATAGGACACATGCAAAAATAAATAATTCAAATAAAATGTCTTTGACTTTATTTCCAGACCATTTCTGCAATACAGCCACACTTTCTACTTCCAGATTACCATCTCTTGTATTTTTTAATTTTAAACTGTTTTTATGTTTATTAATTTATGAGCAAGACACAAACATGTGCACAGGCACACACATACACACACACACACACAGAGAGAGAGATTGAATATGCACACCAGGGCCTCTTGCTGCTGCACGTGAGCATGTGCCACTTTGTGCATCTGGCATTCTGTGAGTGCTGGAGAACTGAACCCTGGCTAGCAGGATTTGCAAACAAGTTCTTTTAATTTATAAGCCACTTCCCTGTTCCCCTTTCCAGCCCATTTTCAGTCACCACCTGTACTCTTGCACACACTATCCCAGTAACGCACCAATTGGTCTTTGTTTCCATTCTGGAGATATGTCTGTCTTTTGCCCCGTTTGTAACAAAATGATTTACATTTCACTTTTATATCAATGGTAACATCTCCCTGTGCTTCCACTTATATAGCCAAAACCATTTACTGTAGACATTCTTCAATGTGCATGACTTTATTTTTTTAATTTTTTTTGTTTATTTTTATTTATTTATTTGAGAGCAACAGACAAGAGAGATAGAGGCAGACAGAGAGAGAGAGAGAATGGGGGTGCCAGGGCCTACAGCCACTGGAAATGAACTCCAGACGCGTGTGCCCCCTTGTGCATCTGGCTAACATGGGTACTGGGGAATCAAGCCTTGAACCAGGATCCTTAGGCTTCGCAGGCAAGAGCTTAACCACTAAGCAATCTCTCCAGCCCAATGTGTATGACTTTTGTGGTTAAGATCAAAACTTGTATCATATTTTAATATTTTAATTATTTACCTAAGAGACAGAAAGAGAGAAAAGGAGGGAGGGAGGGAGAGAGAGAGGGAAGAATGAGAAAGAGTTGGTGACCCAGAGCCCCTAGCCACTGCAAACAAACTCCAGAATCCTGAAACACCTTGTGCATCTTGCCAATGTGTGGAATCAAACTTGGGTCCTTACATTTTGCAGGCAATTGCCTGAACTGCAAAGTCAAGTATCCAGTTATGTTTTATCATATTTTTAAGATATGGAAGATATAATGAGAGTTTGAATTGCTTCCAGAATGTCTTCTCCAGTGACAACACCAATCCAACCATGTATGTTATACATTTAAGCTATGATCTAACAACATAGGCTGTTCATTGCACATCATAAATGTTAGTGTCTCATTAGGTGTGATTTTGTATCTGTTAATTTGAAGACACATTTAAGGGATCACTTATTGGTTTTGCATTCAGAATTAAATCAGAAGGCAGCTTTGTGGAATATGAATTTCATTACCAAGCATGTCCTTCTCTATATTCTATCCACATAATTCAATCAATCCAAATAGAATAATTAATATGGTTTATTATATTCTCTTGAGAAGTTAACTAAATTAGTGAAAAGACAATTGATTCCCTTATACCAATTGTCTGAATGTCAATCAAGCCATTCCTTGGAGGACATGGGTTTCTCCTCCTTCTGTGGACAAGGCAAGAGATGAAAATCACCCAGACTTAGGTTTCGTTTTCACATTGTCCTATGCTTTCCAGAGAACTCTGTTTCTGAAGATTTCCTTTGCATATGTCCAATACATGCTACCATATTGCTTCTTTCTTTCTTTCATATAGGCAGGGAAGTGATACAATATTGTGGTTCTATGGGTGCTAGCACTTACTGCATATCATTTGAAGTTTAAAGTATGCTTCTTAGTTTTCTGGTAAGGTTATTTTGATTGTGTTTTCCCTTTGATCTGCCCATTTGAATGCACAATTGTGTCCAGACTGTATATGCTGTCTTCACATTTATTCTCCAGAACTCTTCAGTATTTTTTAAACTTCTATAATAATAGAAAATAAGCCAGGATAATTCTCTCTCCTCCCCCACTTTCCTCTTCACAAATGCACTCTCCATCATATCCCCTCCCCCTCTCAATTAGTCTCTCTTTTGTTTTGATGTCATCATTATTTCCTCCCATTATGCGGGTCCTGTGGAGGTACAAGGCATTGTGAGGTCATGGATACCCAGGCCATTATGTGTCTGGAAGACTGCATTGTCAGCAGTCCTACCCTTCCTTTGGTTCTTACATTTTTTTCTGCCACATCTTCTGCAACAGACCCTGATCCTTGGAGGGTATGACAGAGATGTTTAAGTGCTGAACACTCCTCTGTCACTTCTCAGCACTATGGTGTCTTTTGAGTCTTCCCAGAGGTCACCACCATCGAAAAACAGAAGCTTCACTAACCAAAAGTTATAGTAGCATAAACATATAATTATGAAAGTTAAGAGAAGTGTTTACTAGGCAGTTTGGTGAGCATAATATATACATTTAACCAGACACCAGCAAGTGTTATACTCCTAGGGCTCATGACTGCCCCTGTCATATGTTTTCAATATGAAGCATTAATTCCCTCTTGTGGTGCGGAGTGGGACTCCAGTCCAGTTAGTGAGTAGTTGGTTTCCCCCATAACAGACATGCCACTATTGCACCCATTGGCTCATTCCTTAAAGGAATACCAGATACTTGCTCCATTTTTGTGTCCAGCTTACAAGGATAGCTTAGGAATTTAACTCTGGCTTGCAGGCTTTGTGAACAAGTATCTTTAACCCCTGAACCATCATTCCAGTCCCAAAACTCTGTTCTTAATATTGCCTCCAAAGTTGACATTTGCCAAACACATTTGGAAGAATAAAAAGTAAAATCAATATTGTGTTATAAAGAAACCAATTTCCTCATCATACTTGTTACATAGTATCACACTTAAATTTTTCTATTATAAAAATTCAAATATAACTCACTGTAATATATCACTGTATACCTACTAGGGTGGGCATCATCAAAGAGAGAAAAGAAAAAATTATTGTAGATGTTCTAATATTCCCTATTAAAGTGTCCGTTTAATTATTTTTTCATCATCCACAGATCTGTCATGTTTATGGAATAAATCTCAAATACACACAAAAAGATTTATTCATTTAAAAGAGCATGGCATGTTTATTACTATGAATCCTACATCTTTATATTAAATTAGGATAATCGATATTTTTTATCTCTTAATTTATGTATCTCAGTCTATTATGTTGTTTTCCAAACAAAAATGATATCTAAAACATTTAAACTCAAGATTTGTTGCTGTAACACCTGCTTAATCATTTGCTCTTAAACAAAAACTTGAGAGACTATCCCAACTCAAAGTACTTAAAACTCAAATGACTACTGTTATGGGAAGCATTCTCCCCTTTGTGTCTCCAACATGAATTCAACTTCAACATTTTTGCATGATTCTTCAAGTAGACTTTACCATCATTAATGTTTTTTTTCACTATTATATCAAAACAGGGAACACAATTTCTAGTCCAGATATAATGCATATTTTTCATGTAGCTTCAGCATGCTGACGTCTCTGTATTCCTTATACCTGGCACTGCTTTTTTTTTTTTTATTTGAACAAAGCCACAGATATCCTTCAGGAATTAATCACAGCAAATTTCACATTGAAATGTAAAAACAACACACTGTGATTTCCTATGATAAGATGTGTGATCCTTAAATGATGTTAATCTGTCAAGGACAGTGTTGTTAGAAATGGTTTCATTCATGTACTTGGTACTCAAGGGGTCATTTATTTAGTATATTACATACAAAGATGCATGAATCAAGTAGAATTTTATTGTCTTTAAAAGGTATATAAAATGCACAGCAAATCCCTTTGTTAATTTTGGATGCCACAGAATGTTTCCAAGGTCCAAAAATGTGTTTTACTTTCTGGAACAGAAAATAACTGTCCACCCACTGAAGTCAATAAGTAGTACAGTTAATCCATTCACTTCTTAATTTCTTTAGATCTATAGCATGTTTATTTCTCTAAGAAGTTGATGAAACTTTAGTCAATTTAACATCTCTGAAAGCGTGGACTGAAGTTGATTCTCTGTTGGAAATTATTTAAGAATGGTTTGAAAATGCCTTAAGAACATCGTCACACTGCTGGTTCACACTTAGCTGCTATTTATAACCACATGCATTTTAAAAAATAGCTATGAAACTCCTGCAGGATATCTCAATTCTAAACAAGTCTCTGGGGAGCAATAAACATCATAGAGTAGAAGCAAAATCTATTACTAAGCATACTAAATGAATCCTGTAGATTCATGTCCACATCTTATCATGAATAAGTTCAGACAGGGTAATGCTTACAGAATGGCACATACAAAATTTCACTAAGAAAGGCTTTCATGTACATGGAATTTAGTTATATTTTGGGAGTAACAAAGCCCTGAGAGACTCTGTGGTTTAAATCACGGATGGCTGCTGGCTTCTCGCAGTGCTGTCTGTGGTTATACTAACTTTGCTGGGTGGCTCTCCACTCCATTCTGCTAGCAGGATCCATAAGGCAGCTACATTCAGGTTATAGCTCATTCGGGCCTAAACCTCCCCAAAATCTGTCTTCCTCCAAGATCTTCTTCCATATAGTTCCTATCATTTTAAAATTGAATATAAGCAATTTATAAAAGAGGGGCTAGAGAGACGGCTTAGCGATTAAGGCGCTTGCCTGCGAAGCCTAAAGACTCAGGTTCAATTCTCCAGGTCCCACTGTAAGGCAGATGCACATGGTGGCACATGTGCCTGGAGTTCATTTGCAGTGGCTAGAGACCCT
Source organism: Dipus sagitta (assembly GCA_036346955.1). Taxonomy (NCBI): domain Eukaryota; kingdom Metazoa; phylum Chordata; class Mammalia; order Rodentia; family Dipodidae; genus Dipus; species Dipus sagitta. The sequence continues at coordinate 18,342,999 of CM070788.1, forward strand.
GGTGCACTCATTCTCCCTCTCTCTCTCTCTTTCTCTCTCTCTCTCCCTCTCTGTCTGTCTCTATGAGTTCAAGGCCACCCTGAAACTACATAGTTAATTCCAGGTCAGCCTGGACCAGAGAGAGACCTTATCTTAAAAATAAAATGGGCTGGAGAGATGCCTTAGCAGTTAAGGCATTTGCCTGCAAAACCTAAGGACCTGGGTTGGATTACTCAGTGCCCACATAAGCCAGATGCACAGTGGGGTGCGTCTGTCTGGAGTTCATTTGCAGTGGTTACATACAGGCTGTAGCATGCCCATTGTCTCTCTGTGTCTACCCCTTTCTCTCTTTCTCTCTGTCTTTGTAAATAATTTTAAAAAATGGGGGCTACTAGAGAGTACTTTCCAAGGTGGTAAGCCTCCATGTATGTCAACACTTATGCCACCTTCACCACAATTGTTAATGTCTCATTAGCCAAATATGCCTCCAGGCCAAGGTATCAGTGTAATAGGAAACTACACTGAAAGTCAGTGTGGGTGGTGATAGGGTTTGTTCACATATCTCCCTGTCTCTTGGCCTCTCTCTTTCTCTCTCCCTCTCTGTCATCTCTGTCATCACATGCTTAAATGAGGCTTTGCCATGAAGCATGCACAGTATTGTGAGAACATTGTACTATATATCCCCAGTCATGGAAAATATTAAAATTCAGAAGTTGCAGCCAGGCATGGTGGTGCATAGTTTTAATCCCAGCACTTGGGAGGCAGAGATAGGAGGATCGTCATGAGTTGGAGGCCATCCTGAGACTACCTGGTGAATTCCAGGTCAGCCTGGGTTAGAGCAAGATGATACCTTGGGGAAAAAAAAAAAAACAAATTTGAAAGTTGAAATATTGTTTATATATAATGTGCATGATTTTTTTTTTTGCACCACAGAAAGGTGCACGGCATATTAATCGTATGGCATGAACAAAGATGAACAGAAAGGCAGAGGAACTCTGCCAGTCAATAGCAACATGGTACTTACCACACATGGATTGAATCCTAGCAGCATCGTCATGAAGCTTTGGGAAGAACCAAATTAAAATTCAAGAAACATAAAGTTACTGCAAGGTTCCACAAGCAAGGTTTCTTTTGCCCTGGCCAAAGCCCTTGAGGATTTCAAGGAACTCATTTATTAATAGATGGTTTGTAACTTATAACCACAAACTTATAAACTAAATCAAGATGACCTGGGGAGGGAAGGGTCTTATGCTTTACCAATAACCATCCCTACTTTCTAATGATTTTTTCCTGTGCTTTCAAACTTAACATATCTAAGTTGCAATTTTAATATTATATAGAATGAAGTTTCTTACTATTGGCCCATACTGACTAATCCAAATACCTTAGTTATCCATTGGTGCTCAGATATCATTATATGTAAAAACACACACACACACACACACACACACACACTTCAGTATGGAAGACAATATAATTTGTCTACCTGATTTTTTTCATGTGTGTAAAGATAAAACTTGAAACATAAGTTTCATAACATTAACATAGGCTTCAAAATGAAACAACATCAGGACTGGCCAACTAATATGACATGTGCCTGCTAATGGAATAGCGGCACATCTGTTACAGGGGCCACCAACTGCTCTCTGACTGGAATTCACACCTAGTACTGAAAACCTAGTAAAAATCCTGTGGCTGGGAAGGTCATCAACCCTAGAGGCAAAATTTCTACTGCTGTTTTGTTAAATGTATATATGATATCCTAACTTTATAAATGAAACATTCATTTATAAAACTATATTATATATTATTATAAAACTACTGACCACAAAAGTCAATTTGAGAGGAGAAGCAAGCCAACATTCTTTTAGAATAAGAATCATATACTTTATTTTTATGAAGCCTTAGATTATACTGAATACATCAAAGATTAATTGGACACTTGAGGTTAACTAATATTGAAATGTTCTATTAGATAAGCCATTAAAGTTGCATATTAGGTATATGGAATAGCATATATAATATAAGAAAGCATTATATATATTTGTAACATAATATATGTAACATATATTAAGATATATCTTTGCCCACAAAGTAATATAGAAAATTGTGATTTATACCATATATATTCAATTGTTAGCTATTTTAAATTATAAATTAAAATTAACTTACACATAACTTTTTCAATTTTCAATTTTTTTCTAGAAATTCTAAATTATACATACCCAAACTAAGCTTTATTGATCATAATGTGATGGTTAATGTTACCACAGTGATTTGACCGAGAGAGGTCTACGAGATTAGACACTTCTTTTAAAAAATACTGTATTTAATTTTTCTTATTATATTTAATTTCACTTGATTTTTTTCAAAGTATAATTGTATCTATAAGTGACATTTCCAGAGATGTCTTGGTCATGGTGGCTCTGATGTAATTATTGATTTAACTCATTGATTAATGAAAAATTAGATAAAGTAGACAAAGCTAGTAGGAAGGAAAGTGGGGAGGAAAGTGAGTTTCTGGGGGTGTGCCTTTGAGGCTGTATCTAGCCCTGGCCCCATCGTTTTACTTAGCTCTGCTTCCTGAGTGACAGCAGTTCAAGAGCCATAGCAACATGCTCCAGCCATGATGATATGACTTGTCTCAGGTCCAAAACAATGGATCCAGCTGATGATGGATTTGAACTCTTCAACTGTGAGCTAGGATAAGTCTTCTGGTAAGCTGTTTTACTTGTTTATGTTTCATAGTCATTATCGGCCTAACATATATTAATAAAATATATTAGGCCATAAAATTAATGTATTTGTCACATTCTTAGGGATGTAGAAAGATAATTTAACACAGTATCAAAACATTTTGAATATACTAAATGTAATATTATTTTGAGTATATATAAGTATTGAAGTTCTACAAAGAAACTATGAACAGAATTTTGCTCATATTTTTAAGTGTGCGTGTGTGTGTGTGTGTGTGTGTGTGTGTGTGTGTGTGTGATCATCTCTTGATACTGCAAATGGAGGCCTGTCTGACTTTATGTGAGATTCTAGGGAAACAAACCTGGGCCAGCAGGTTTGCAAGAAAGCATATTTAACTGCTGAGCCAATCTTCCAAAGCCCTCTGCTGCTTATCTGAAATGGCACAACACTTTACTCCATCGAAATATTTTCTAGGATTACAACTGTAATTTAAAACTTTCTCCTCATTACTTTCAAGTTGTTGGTCATTTTATAATCTAAGATCCATGAACACTTTGGAGATATTATTGGTAAGGTACAGCATTTGGGGAAGAATCCAGTTTAATTGTCATCATGACAGCTTAGGACATTTTACAGACATTTTCCCACCTCTACCAGTATGATGCATGCATAAAACCTAATATCTAACTAAATCAGACATTTGAAATTATTCATCAATTATTTGAATGAGGAACATGCACTGAAACAAATCAAGGAAAGCTAGAATTGCTCTGGTGGTGAGGTTGGGCCCCTGGGCAATTGTCGCTGAGCTGCTGGGTGTGTTTGGAGAATGGCACTGGATGCTCAGCAGTACCCCATGTTAGACACTAGATCCATGCACAATACGGTCTGCAGCATTATACAGATAGAAGCAGCTGTGTTATCATTACTGTGTCAGTGCTCATAATTATTTAAATTCACTGCTTTCAGCTCTGTAGCCTGGAAACTGGATTTAGAGATATCTTTATAGTAACTTAATTGTATGCCTAAATAATGAATTACTGGGTTCTTTCGCTTATGATTAAGAAACCTATCTCAAAACAAAACTGATGCCACAAAGGACTGTGAATGGTGGAACCCAAAGCAGCATTCTGGTAGGCATTGCACACAGTGGGGCAGCTCAGACAAATTCTGTAGGTAAAAAATAGATTATCAGTTTCTTAGCTGCTAATCAGAACTAGTAGTTTAATTGATTTGTGCTTCTATCCACTCATTGTAAATGGGAATAAGTGAAAATTTGATAGGCAATTCAAAATGATCACATGAGGCCCGGAGAGATGGGATAGTGGTGTTTGAACTTGCATGCTAAGCCTGACAACCTGGTTTGATTCTCCAGTACCTACAAAAAGCTGGATGCATAGAGTGGTACATGCATCTGGAGTTCTTGTGCAGTAACAACAGGCTCTCTCTCTCTCTCTCCCTCTCTCTCTCTCTCTCTCTGTCTAATAAATAAACGTATTTAAAAAGAAAAAAATGATCACATGAGTTATAAATTACCCAGAACAATATCTAGCGAAGAAGGTATGATATGTAAATGTAACTGAAACTTGATAATATTCAAATTATTTCCTACATTTCACTGCAGCACCCATCAAAAAGGTAAGGACTGATAAAGAATAGTAAAGATAAAATCCAGAGGAAATAGCCCAGCAAACTTAAGGCATGGACTGAAATACAGTTCTTCTGATAACCAGAAAAGCAAATCGCTTGTTGATTTTGTTCATGAGTGTAATTTGTAGGTAGCAAGAGACTAAACTTCAAAGTCTATTGAATTCATTACTCCTGCAGTGTCTTTCATGTGAGTGCGTGGACATCTAGGTGGTTACAGTGCCCTGAATCCATGATGGTTTCGCTTTTTCTTAGTGTGGAAATATCAGTAATTATCTTGAAAGTTAACAATGTATGCCTCTCCCGTTCATTATAATCCTGTCCAGAATTACTTAAGGACTCCGTCTCTTTACCTGCCTTCAGTTATTCCTCCTTCCTACCTTACCTTTAACAAGAGTCTAAATCCAGCCAATTACCCAACTGCAAAGTTAAACCCTGCAAGATGAAATATTTATGGAGAAAAGGAAATATAAAAGTGCAATTTATACACACACAATACAGTGAATGCACGTCGGAACATGTAGTTTCTAGATTAACGTGAGGAGAGTACAAAGTCACAGATGCAAATTGCGAGCAAATATGTATTCAAGTTATCAGTTTGAACAGCAGTCATAATTTATAACCATTTGTTTTGTTGCTTGAACTCTGAAATCACATTTAGCTCCCAATAAGTGAAGAGATTAAAAGTAAATTCTTATATAAGAGAAAATGAAAAATATTAAGATAAAAGTGGGCATTGATATCATCAGATACAATTCATTGCTCCATGTGCAGTAGTATATCATTAATTCAACATCTACGACTTTCACAAGCCTTACTGTGGGCTTTCTTGGTAATCCAAGATGTTAGTCTAGTGTCACAGGAATGGATCTCAAAGCTGCAAAGGGCATATCCACTTGTTTTACCAGACAAGAGCAGAATTTTATCGGCAAGTTTACTCTGAGTGTCTTAACTAGTGATACATCAGTCAGAAAGAATTCACTAAAAGAAATTTTGGTAGTAACTAAATTTTCATAAAATCCCTAAGCACTAAGAAAGGTCACATGCTGATACTGTTTTCTAAGTTCTCTGGACAGTGAAACCAGGTCTGAGCTCCAAAATATAGAAAGAACTAAGCTCAGCCATTCAAACAGACCACAGTCAATCAATTCACACATAAAATTTTCCAAATAAAGAATTCTCATGAATTAAGCTTTCATGACTATTTCAAGTACATAAAGTACCCTTCTCATTCTTACTACATGCTGTTTCTTGGAATCATCTGCAAGCAACTGGGCAACAGGGAAAAGAAAGTTTCCAATAGCCTGAATGAAATTATTCTCTGAATCTAATTTAACAGTTTTTTGTTTGTTTGTTTGTTTTTCCTGAAACAAACCATATCCCACTTGCATTGTTCGTAATGGGAATAGAGGCATCAAGAAATGGATGGACACATTTTACCCAATGCTTCCTTATGACATATTAATGCGCACTGATATTGTCTCAATTCCAAGGTACCATGGTAATAACCTATAGGTTAGCACTATACTTTTGCAAGAAAAGTTCACGTGAACAACTTTCTTTGTCAAAGAATGTAAGCAAAACATCTGTGCATTGAACTACATAAAGTGAATGACAGCCAGCAAAGACTTGAATGAGCCAGAGTTGGTAAATCTAATCAAATGCCAATTAATGATCCAGTTTTGCAACTGCTGACAATAAATTGATTCAGTCATACAATGAATTATCGAGACCTTAGTCAGGGGATGACTCATTGCAGCTGTGTGCTGGCCCTGGTTCTCCTTAACGAAACAAATTACTACAGCTGGATGAAAAGGGATCAAAGCTGAGTTTGCACCCAAGTAAAAGCCCTAATTGACTTTCACCTTTCTCCTGTTTTGTTCTCAGAAGATTAAATGCTACCTGCATAAGTCTGCCTAAATGTCCAAATAAGTCTGCTGAAAATTGTGTCCAAAAGTCTATTGCAGTTTGTAAATACGTTTTCGCTCCTTTTCAATCATAAAAGGTAACAAAATAGCAGATACTGGCTTTAAGGATGTGACACCTGAACTGGTAAATGCTATTTTCCAATAAGTCAATAAAAGAAAGGGCCAATGATTTGTTTGTCAAACAAGAACATGTCACTTTTATCACACTTTTAAATGTTTTCATTTCTTTATTTCAAAGCAGACCACACAGAGAGAAAGAGAGAGAGAGAGAGAGAGACAGAGAGACAGAGAGACAGAAACAGAGAGGGGGAAGGGAGAGAGAGAGAAAGAGAGACTAGGTGCATCAGGGACTCTTGCCACTGCAAATGAACATTGTACAATCACTACTTTGTGCACCTGGCTTTAGGAGGCCACTGGAGAATCGAACCCAGGCTGTTAGGTTTTGTAAGCAAACACCTTGAACCACTGATCCATCTAGCCAACCCCTTTTATCATCTGGCTCTACAGCTGAGTCAGGTTATTGATCCTGTATAAATTTGTGTGCACAGGAACTTTGATTGTTTTTTTTTTTTCTCCATAAGGGCATTCCGCACAATGATAACTATGACAGAAGACACTTCATGTCATTGCTTACATAAAAGATTGTTGAAGATTAGGAGGGGAGCTCACATAAATATGGAGGCACAAAAATTATTTTGGGCACAAAATTTTAATCCAAGGTCCTTATAAATAAAAAAATATATACATGTCAAATATTTTACTATCAAATCTATTTTATAGCATCAAATAATTTATAAACCATTTGCATTAATTTGAAAAGTGAGACAGGGTCTCTTTTTGTTGCTGAGGCTGTCCATGTATGCACAGCCCTCCTCCTGGGGCTGCAGGTCAGTACCACCAGACCTAGCTCTGTCAATTTTTTAAAAAATTGACTTTATTGTAGATATTCGTGGTTGACAGCATGATATTTTTGAATATGGAATGATTGAGTGAAGCTGACTACATATAACATCACACATGCCATTTTTATGTAGTGAGGTAATTTAAAAGTAACTCTTTTCCCTTAAAAAATTGTAGAAATAGTATGTACAAATGAAAAAAAATTTAGAAAAATCTACAGGCAATAATGTTTAGGTACATGGCACACTATAATTGCCTCTAATCACCGTGTGGAATAGTAGCTCTTCAGAAAGATTTCTGTCTTTTCTTTCCGAGGTAGGGTCTCACTCTAGCGCAGGCTGACCTGGAATTCACTATGTAGTCTCAGACTGGCTTCGAACTCACGGTGATGCTCCTTACCCTTGCCTCCTGGGTTGCTGGGATTAAAGCAGTGCATGATTCTTCCTGTCTCATGGACATTTCTTTTGTTCTTTTTTCCCACCAATTTTTTTCCCATTATTCCCTACTGGTGCCCCTGGTAACTACTGCTGGAGTGCCTATTTTTTATGAATTTTCTTTTTTGATTCCATATATAAGAGAGATCTATCAGTGTGTTCTTTATGTACTTGAATTATTTTACTTACTTTTATGCCTCCCAGGTTCATTCTCATTGTTCTAAGTGAGTGGATTTTCCTTCTTTAACAGTTGATTGGGTTTACCATGTTGACCATTTACATACTCCTTATTCATTTACCCCTTAGAAGATGATTTCCTCTCTTGACTATTATGGATAATGGCACAATGATCCTGGGAGTCCCAGCGCTTTTTGACATACTGATTTCATTTCATCATTCTTTCTGATGGTGTTCTTTTAATCTTTGATTCACGTATGCACTGCATTAATGGTCTTTTCTTACTAATGGTTTAGTTATTGATATACACTGGATAATAATAGGCCTTTATTAAATAAATGCATGAAAACAAATTATTCTTCCACTGAAAAATCATGAATCCTGAACTATCTTGAACATCTTAGTTATAGTTCACCTCTCACCAGTACTTTTTGCAAGCAAGTGCCTTTAACCGCTGTGCCATCCCTTGAGCCCTGTCAACTTTATTTTAACTCATAACTATCCCATATTAGCACATGGCTACATAAAATACTGCATTTATTCAATGCCATGAGTCAGACATATTTTATTGGTTAGCATAAGCTTATGAAAGGAATGATCTGACATGTCAACTTTCCTTTACTATTTCCCATGCTATCCTAATAGAAACATGACGTAGATGGGTCCATTTTGAACGTACCTTATTGGAAGAATTATGAGTGATATGTATGCATGCTTCTAATCAACATGGTTTTACAGACAAGGGAACTTCAGGGAAAATAAAAATTCACAGGCCTGGAAACTTGCAATTGGACAAATCTGGGAAAATTGTAAACAAACTGAAATGATCTCTCTTTTTTAATACAGTTCACATATGAGCACATGCTAATAACCCCAGCACTGGAGAGGTGGACAGAGAGGTCCCCAGGGCACACCGTTCAGCCTACCTTGCCTGTCTCATGAGTACCATGCCAGTGAAAGTCCTTGTTTCAGATTTGCACCCAGAATTATTCGTTGACCTCCACAAGCATACACAATGTCTTTTAAGGAAAGGGCAGAATAACACTCAAATATAATTCAGAGATCCTTAGGGCTTCCATGAACACCACATGCACGAAGGAACAAGGGTGCCTCCTCTTTGTGTAAAGTGGAGGGCCAGCTCCTTGCTTTCAAGAGGACACAGGGCCAGTTCAAAAAAAAAGAACAAGAAAGAAAGAAAAGAAATTTAAAAAAAAGTACCCTAGTCTTGAAAGGAAATAAATCTCAGATTAAAAGCAATAAAGGGGCTGGAGAGATGGCTTAGCAGTTAAGGCATTTGTCTGCAAAGCCTGAGAACCTAGGTTCCATTCCCTAGGACCCATGTAAGCCAGATACACTGGGTGGTGCATGTGTCTGGAGTTTGTTTGCAGTAGCTGGAGGCTCTGGTGTGCCCATTCTCTCTCTATCTGCCTCTCTCTCTCTCTGCTTCTTTCTCTCCCTCTCAAATTAATAAATAAAAAAAATTAAAAAACAAGCAATAAGCGTAGGACATATATTGGCATAATAGAGATAGGTGACAGACTAAATTAAGGGCTAAAAAACAAACTTACATAAATTAGTAATGAGAAAAATATGTAAAATGTGGTCATGGGATCATTTTCCAAATTGAGCACTAAACCATATATTATGACTCATATGTTTATGTTAAACTAAGTGTGTTATATTTACATGTGAATAAAGAAGCCTAAAATAGGACCAATTTAAATTTTCAAGCATACGTTTTGAATTTTTTCTATATTTTAAACCTGTTTTTTCATTAATCCTGTAGGCAACATAATGCACCTTACATTTGGGGCATCAAGTTTGGCATTCTGAACATTTCTTAAAAATACAAATATTACAAATGAATTATGTAGAAATAGTTAAATCATTGATATTAAATAAAGACTGGGGCTGCAGAGATGGTTTAGTTGTTAAGGCGCTTGCCTGTGAAGCCTAAGAATGCATGTTCAAATCTTCAGGTCCCATGTAGAGAGACCCAGTGATGCAGACGTGCAATGCTGCACATGCTCACAAGGGGACACACATGTCTAGAGTTCATTCACAGCAGCTGAAAAGCCCTAGCACACCTATTCTCTCTCTCTCTCTCTCTCTCTCTCTCTGTCTCTCTCTTTCTCTCTCTCTCTCCCTCTCCTTCTTTCCCTATTTCTCTTTCAAAATAAATAAATAAATAAAATAATGATAAAGAAAGACTGAACAAATTTCCAGAGAACATATAAAACAATAAAGTAAGGACACAATTCTTGTTCTAGATTCAGTTTTTATCAGTGGTCTATGCCCTGCAGCTGGTGCCCCATATGGTCAGTGCTGAATACACAAGCAAGAGGGCATGGCCACTCCCAAATTCTGCACTCCTTACAGGGCATTATCTTAGTATATAAAGTGCAGTGCTGGGGTAGAAAATTTAACCTTTGTCTCTCTGATGTTTCTGCTTTACTCTAGGCTTAAAGAAAAAGGACTATCTGTGATCTGTATATCCTAATGGATCCATATATACATTTGTGTTAGAGTCTTCACTATTTAAAGGAGAAAATTAAGGCTAACTTACTTATTGAAAGTCACATGAAGTTGATAATATATTCCAAAGCCGGCTCATGTATTTTGTAGAATACATTTGTGTGTGTGTGTGTGTGTGTGTGTGTGTGTGTGTGTGTGTGCGTGCGCATTTGCCATCTAAAGATCTGAGTAAGTTTATCCTTGAAAACCTGCTTTACAGGGTTGCCCTTGTACACAATCATTAAGTAACTGTTTGTTGATGTTTTCTCAAACTCTTCTACATACAGCTCTTTATTCAAGCATTCTGAACAAACTGCATTGCAGTTTAGTTTATATCTTTCTTTTCTTTCCTTTGTCCAACTGTACTCAATTCAAGAGCTAAAAATCAACATGAGGTGAGACAAAAGACTTTGAAAGCTCATGCTCTTAACTTTGAAAGAAATGTTTAAGTTTCAATGCTTCAGATCCACAAGACATACAGTGAACTGATAAGGGAATCACTCATTCATCTTAGGATAGACATTTACTTCAGAATGAGTTATGGTCACCCCCTCAAGTAATTTACAAGGGACATATTTCAGTCTAGCAGCTTGTCAACTTTCATGCCTAAATGAAAATAAGCAATTAAGTCTGAGTTACTTCTTTGTGTACTGCAGCATTCTAAAGGAATCATACTGGCTACATTTAAGGCATTTCAACTAAAAATGTGTAGCTTTCCAAAAATTGATGTGAAACACCACAAAATGACACAATTTAATAATTGACTTTTTTCATATTCATGTTTATCAGGGAATGGTCATAAAACCCATGTGAAGTATATTTATGGCACTCTACCAGATTTACTTAATATGGTATGTATCAAGAAAAAAAATGCCGGGCTGGAGAAATGGCTTAGCTGTTAAGCGCTTGCCTGTGAAACCTAAGGACCCCAGTTCGAGGCTTGATTCCCCAGGACCCAGGTTAGCCAGATGCACAAGTGGGCACATGCATCTGGAGTTCGTTTGCAGGGCTGGCATGCCCTTTCTCTCTCTATCTATCAGCCTCTTTCTCTCTCTGTCTGTCTGTCACTCTCAAATAAATAAAATAAACAAAAAAAATATTTTAAAAAGAAAGAAATGTCAAATAGTAAGTCTTGAACATGAACTATAAGCAAAACAGAGTTTTGAATATCTTTAAATTATTCAGTCAATGCTAAAGATGTGAGAGGTCAAGATCAAAAGCGTGGCTGACACAAATTAACATCACAGCATGATATTTAATACAACTCTAATAACAAATGATAGCATGAAATGTTCTTTATTGCCAAAATTCACCATAGACTAAATTTAAACATTGAGTGAGATATAGCACAAGAATAAGTGGAGGTCATAAGTAATGATTAAATATTAGTGCATATAAATATGTGGAGATAATTTTCCCTGCAATTATGTGATCAAATTAATGGAGTGCCTTAAAACAGATGATGGTTTATACTTAAGGAAATACGAGTTCTCATTTTTTTAATATCCCATCTACTACTGAGTTATTCCCCTAAAGCTTAGAAACTCCTCCATCACAATTTTCACTAATGAAACTAGAAGGTCTCTTTATTTCAGAAGAGCCTAGCACTGTAAAAGTATCCCCAAAGAATTATTATATCTTGGTTAGTTTTACCTTAACTGGCATTTTATTCCAGCTGATGGATATTCTTTGAACCACACTAATTCAGTAACTACCACCACCAACATTTTCTCTGTAGAGTTTGCCTGAACTTTTATTTGAAGGTGGCAGTATGAATTTAAAATATTCTAATTTTCTTAATTACCACATATTTAAATGATCTTTTATTCCAAAGTATAATGGTACGTGCCCGGAATGATATTTACGGCTTTCTTAAAAGTCAAACAGCACCATGACGCAGAGCAGCCTTCACAGGATGCCGGGCCTCCTAGAGGAGGTTTTCTGATGACACATTAATGAGGCTGTTATCCCTTCTGACTTGCAGTTTTCTGAAATCACACACAGAATATTTCACACTCCAATCACTCAAAGCGCTGCTGCAACAGGAAGATTATAGGAACATTGCTGTATGCTGTCTAACCTGTAATTAAGCCTCTCTTAAAAATGAATAGTGCATTTTTAATAGATTCTCTGGAGGTTTCATGAACCACATATGTTCTTTTTAGCAAGAGCTCATCTTTCATCAACTCCTAAATTCACGTGAAGGCTCGGTGGCTCTCTTCAGTGGCACCCCCCCAGGCTCCATCATCCATCACACTGGCAAGGTGGAGGGAGAGGAGCAGAGGCATTAACCTGCCACACTGTGATTCACTGGTCTTCAAAGAAGCTTCAGTTTGAGTACCACATCCGAGCTATAAAATATATGGAGTATGAGTATGTGTGCATATACATATATGTGCCAGGCCTGGCTTTATAATTCACCTGTACAAAAATACACCATAGACGGATGGAGGACTGCTTAGTGGTTAAGGCACTTACCTGCAAAGCCAAAGGACCCAGGTTCGATTCTCCAGTACCCACATAAGCCACGTGCATAAGGTGGTGCATGCATCTGGAGTTCATCTGCAGTGGCCGGAAGTCCTGGAGCACCCATTCTCTCTCTTTCTCTCACTCTCACTCTCAATTAAAATAAATAAATAAATAAATAAATAAATAAATAAATAGCTGGGCGTGGTGGCACACGCCTTTAATCCCAGCACTTGGGAGGCAGAGGTAGGAGGATCTACGTGAGTTCCAGGCCACCCTGAGACTACATAGTGAATTCCAGGTTAGCCTGGGCTAGAGTGAGGCCCTACCTCCAAAAGCCAATAAATAACATCATAGAGATGAAGATAAGCAGCCTGGAGCTGAGGCAACATTTAAGTAACTTGAAGCTTCACTAGTAAAGTTCTTCCTGTTATTCTCCTCAGCTTACCATACTTTTCTGCCCGTGGAATCCCTGTGCTAACCTGTCGGCTTATACAAGAAAATGAGGAAAATAGTCCCATAGGAAGCACTAATAGTTCAACAAAGGCAGCTCAGGATTTCACGGAACACAGAAACCTTCTGCTGGGAGGTTCAACCATGATAACTGTGTGATTTTACCCATGCTACAGTGTAGTCTTGTTCTACAATAGCATGTAGACAACTGAGAGAGTGTTCAGGAAATCCAGTCTTAGCACATTTTCAGGGAGAATTTTTTTTTCCCTTTTTTGCATGTGTACAGCATGTGTGGTGTGTGTGTGTATGTTAAGTTTGGTATATTCATGGTTTTTTTTTTTTAAGTTTTATTTATTTATTTAAGAGAGAGATAGAAGGACAGAGACAGAGAAAGAATGGTTGCACTAGGGACTCTAGTCAATGCAACCAAACTCTAGATGCATGCGCCACCTTGTGCATTTGGCTTACATGGGTCCTGAGGAATTGAACCTGTGTCCTTTGGCTTTGCAGGCAAGCGCCTAAACCACTAAGCCCTCCCTGCAGCCTGTATACCTAGTTTTGAGCTTATGTGGCCCCACGCACTCACCTAAGCATCTTGTGCACTCACCCGCTCACCTGAAGCAGCTGGAGGAAAACATCAGGTGTCCTTCTCCACCAGTAGTCCAACTGTTCTGTTTTGTTTCTCACTGTGGTAGAGTCATTTACTGTTTCTGGGACTTGATGTTCACAAGCCCCAGCAATTCTCCAGTCTGCAAAGCCCACATTACTAAGGTAACAGGTGTGTTTGGCTATACCCAGCTGTTTGCCTGGGTTCTGGAAATCTGAACTCAGAGAGTCTCAGTCAGCCACTCTTACTTGCACATAAAACAAAGCAAGCAAACAAATAAACAAAAACTCATTTAACCACTGAAGAGAACCCAGGGGAGAAAAATTTTATAGTTTTGAGAAATATTTATTTCTGACACCAAGAAATGGATCCATAAAGCACTCATATTATTTAGAATTCTCCCTACAACTTCTTCTATATCTTTTTGGGTTGTATACATTTCTGATGTCTCTATTTCTTGCACATTAGATTAGTAATAATATCAAAGCACATCCAATGTGGCCATTAGGAAGATGTAATGGTTTTCTTCCTTGGACATAAGATATCATCTCCCACCCTCAAGAATTGGAAGCAAAGGTCACATCAGTGCGATATTTCATAAACTGTTAATAGCCAAACCCTTTTCACATTTTGATATCAGAAATGTCGTTTGGAAAATGAGTAGGTATTTTGGGTTGAATTTTGTTCCCCCAAAGACTGAGAAAATGTGAACCTGTAGTTATTAGATTGTGGCCTTACCTAGAGAAAAAAAGAAAAAAGGAAACTTTTGTATATCATTAGTTAAAATAAAATCACACTGGCTTTGGTGGCTCCTAATTCAATATAGCTTGTGTCCTTCCAAGAAACAAAGCTCCAGAGGGAAAACCATCCCTGGAAGACGAGGAACCGTTTGATTTATGCTGGCGTTACCCAGTGGTGCTTGAGCCAACAGACCCTGAGCCAAGAAAGCAACCTCGCCACGCATTCAGAAGTGCAGCTGTCAAAAACTTGATTTTGGTCCCTGACTTCCAGCTGTGTCACACCAATTTCAGTACATTTCCCCTTTTGTTTGGCCCTTGTTACAACCATCCTACAAAAACATACATGAGGTCTGCTGTCTATTTACCATCAGCATAACAAACCAGACATCCTACAAAAATACGCATGAGGTCTGCTGACTATTTACTATTGGTGTAACAAATCAAAGCAAGCAGCAGGAATATCAGTTGTTAATTACGTATCAGTTGTTGTATTCAACCCTCTCACATGATCACAGGGGTAGAATTTCCAATAATTCATTCAAACATTTAAGTTTCCCACACCTTTCAGAAAGGTACTGTATTATTATTTTATTTTTCAGAATATCATAAAGCCAGTGGAAGCATTAAAACGTGTTAGGAGGAAGAGGGAGGGTACTCTTCCCTCTGCCTGGTGAGAGGGAGAGAGTGCAGTAACTGTCCACGGCGGTACTTTGGGTACTGACGGGCCGAGCCACAGGAAAGCTTTGCAGCCCTTGCAGGCTTAAGAGCCTAATGAGATAAGAGACATGAAATCTGCGCAATAGTCAGGGTTTGGCAAAGAATTTTGCTTCATCTCCCAGTGAATCCCCCGGGGGCTGTAGCCAGGAGCGTCCGTGGACAGGGCCATGCATCAGTTACTTTTCTCATTGCTGCATCTAAATGCCCGACATAAAGCAACTTAAGGGCAGGCGGGCTGACTTGGGTGAAACTTGGTGAGATACAGCAGAGAAGTCAAGGCACCAGGAGCAAGAGGCAGCTGATCACAGGACAGGCACAGTCCCTCAGCAGGGACTGAACAGGAAGTGGGTCTAGGCTATAAAACCTCCAGGCCCATGCCCCACTGACTCACTTCTTCCACCTCCTCAAGACTCCGCAACTTTCCCAGAGACACTAACTGGCCAACACATGAGCCAATGGCGAACATTTTATACTTTAACAACACCAGGAACTACTATCTGGATTTGAACTACTTTTTCTTTTTCTGTAGTCTCTGGGTGGCCTCGAACTCACGGCGATCCTCCTATCTCTGCCTCCCGAGCGCTGGGATTAAAGGCGTGTGCCACCACTCCCGGCTTGGATTCGGACTATTTTTATGTCTCAGAAGCACCACCATATTCTCATCTATGGAGTACCATACATACTCTCCTATAAGCTCAACAATTTTTTGATTTACTAGCAAGCCTTGTCTCTGACTACAGAGTGGGAAAGATCATTTTAGCAGTGTAGAGAGTGGTGGATTCTGTCCACAAGATGGGAAGGACCAGGAGCCCGCCTCAGAACCCAGGGGCGTGGCCCATCATAAGTCATTTCTTGTGAGTCCTGCCAAGAACAGAGCCCAGTGGGGGGGGGGCAATCATAAGTCATTTCATGTGAGTGCCAAGACCAGAGCCCATGGGGGGGGGCAATCATAAGTCATTTCATGTGAGTGCCAAGACCTAAACCCAGTGAGGGGGGGCAATCATAAGTCATTTCATATGGGTGACAAGACCAGACCTCAGTCGGGGGGGTGGGGGGAATCATAAGTCATTTCACTAGACTAACAAGACCAGAGCCTAGTGTGTGTGGGGGGGCAATCATAAGTCATTTCACTAGAGTGACAAGACCTGAGCCCATTGGGGGGGCAATCATAAGTCATTTCATGTGGGTGACAAGATCAGAGCTCAGTCAGTGGGGGAGGGCAATCATAAGTCATTTCACTAGAGTAACAAGACCAGAGCCCAGTGTGTTGGGGGTGGGGGGGGGCAATCATAAGTCATTTCACTAGAGTGACAAGACCAGAGCCCAGTGTGTTGGGGGGGGCAATCATAAGTCATTTCACTAGAGTGACAAGACCAGAGCCCAGTGTGTTGGGGGTGGTGGGGGCAATCATAAGTCATTTCACTAGAGTGACAAGACCAGAGCCCAGTGTGTTGGGGGTGGGGAGGCAATCTTAGGTCTTTTCATGTGAGTAACAAGACTAGAGCCCAGTGTGTGTGGGTGGGGGGGGCAATCATAAGTCAAATCACGAGAGTGACCAGAGCCGGGGGAGGGGGGCAATCATAAGTCATTTCACAAGCGTGACAAGACCAGAGCCCAGTGGGGACGGGGGCGCCGTCATAAGTCATTTCACCTGAGCGACAAGACTGAGCTTGGTTATCCACATGGATCTTTCCACCTCTCAGCCTTGTGCATGAATTCTTGTCACAAGACAGAGAAAGAATGCTTGAGTTTCCACAGCTCTCCTCCACACATGGACATTTCCCACAACAGATCCCTGTGGGAAACTCTTCCCCTGATATGCATAAGTGAGAAAGTTCAGGAAGTAAACTTTCTCACATAATGGCTGGGCTCTGTGAATGCTCATTCTTCAGAGCAACCTCAGCCCAGAGAAGCTCTGCCTGGCTCTAGCTGTGCCACACTCCAGCTCGGTCCCCAGTGGCATGACAAACGAAACGAGAGGGTGGGGATTGTCTCCTGTGGTCCAACTGCCCATGAGGTACAAAGTCTAAGAAGGCCCAGAGAGAAACTTCCCAATGCAAAACAAATGTAATTTGCCCTAATCTGTCAATGGAAAGTCATGGAAAGCTGAATGGATTAAAAAAATAAGACCCAAGCTTACCTGACCACTAAGAACACACAGAGACTGAAAGTAAAAGAATGAGAATAATATTGCAAGCTAATGGAATCTGAAAGTCAGCAGGAGTAACAACACTTAGAGCTGACAAAATTTAATGTAAAAGAGTAAGGAATAGAGAAGATCATTTCACAATGAAGTTATCAGTTCAACAGGAAGATATAATAAGTCTATATTCCACTGATAATAGAGCATCCAGCTTTTTGAAAGAAACATATCATTCCTAAGGAGAGAGTCCAATTCAGTAGTTGTGGGTAATTTCAATATCCCACTCCTCAAAGGATACATGGATCATACTATCAAAATAATAAAAAGACATAATTGTAGGAACATGGGTGGAACTTGAGAAATCACATAAGGCAAAATAAGCCCAAACCAGAAAGACAAGTATCACGTGAGGTATACAGGTATTTCCTTCAAATTGAAGAAGAGAGGCTCAGAAGACCAGGGAAGCTAACCCAATTTACAGAATCCAGGGAGCTTAGAAAGTTGTAAGGTTCAGGAGAACCTTCCTCAGTGTTTTAAAGAAGTAAACAGTTGAATAGTGTGGAAGAGTCTTTCCTTTGTAGAGACTGAAGTTGTCAGTGAGCTCTAGGGATATAGCTTGTGTGAGTCATTTCCCATGCACGAGTGGGCTTTTCAAGGGTTCACCTGCCTCTGAGTTAACATGCACCTCTGCAAGTTACCCTAATAAACTCACTAAGCTTTCTTTTGTCTGATATTGGTGCCCTATTTGAGGTGAATAAATATTCATTCACATATCCCCAAGGGGGGGGGGGATTTCATAAGTAGAAATGAAATCAATCAACCAAGCAAATAAAAAGCAGGCAACCTCACAGTAGAAGGGGGATTGAATAGGAATGGGGAAAAGTGCTGAGGGAAGGAAGGGAAAGGTAGAAGAGAAGTGGCTGGATGCCATCAATGCATGATAGTGTGTGTAAAAACATCAGAGAGGACACCGTGAGATAAGATTATTAAAATGTGCTAGTGAAGCCGGGCGTGGTGGTGCACGCCTTTAATCCCAGCACTCGGGAGGCAGAGGTAGGAGGATTGCCGTGAGTTCAAGGCCACCCTGAGACTACATAGTGAATTCCAGGTCAGCCTGGGCTAGAGTGAGACCCTACCTTGAAAAACCAAAAAAAAAAAAAAAAAAAAAAAAAAAGTGCTAGTGATTACATGAAAAAGAAACAATAGTCTTCCGGAGAAGTTGTGTCATTATGCCTTTTGCATTCACTTCTACAATAAAGGAGAGTCCCACTCTTTCTGAAAAATCAATCGATTAACAAATGAATTTACTTTTTTTAAATAATTGGGATGTATAGATTCTATAACCATATTATCTCCTCTTTCTACTGACATATAAATTCCTGAAAGCTGTTACATGCTTTATGGTTTGTTCCTTTTTTTATTTCTGTCATAAATTTCAGAGAACAGGTTACAAAACCATGGATAAAAATAAATCATTTGATATCATTTTGGATAGTTTTCAGTTAAATAAAGCCGTAATATGGTGAGCATATGATTTAAATTATATCTAGCACATGGTCATTCGAATCTTAGAAAACGCTCTCATTTTCTTAAGTAGGTACCTAGGAGTGGGATTGGTTTTGCTTCGGCTTGAATGCATCTTCTTTGGTTCATATTCTTTCTACCATCTGAGCCACGTGGCTGGAGAAGGTGTCACTGTGGCTGGGTCCTAGGTTCCAGCCCTAAGGTGTGGGGGTGGATCTGGAATTCCAGGCTGAAGATATGCAAAGTGCCTGAGTTTAGCCTGAGTTCCTCAGTGTGCTTGCTTATGGTGCTAATAGTGGCTTGTTGCTCTTTCTCTCTCTCTCTCTCTTTCTCTCCTTCTCAATCTGCTTGGACTTTTAAGAGGGGTACAACTTCTTCTGCCATTGTGCAACTTCTCTAGTATCTGTAAGCGTCAATAAATCCTTTTCTCTGTAACTATGCCTCATCTGGAAGTTCACCTTGGCGACCTGGAAGCTGTCTACTACACCCTGGATGTCTAACAGGTCTTTTCTTCAAGGCAATGGGGTTATCAGGAGAGAGTCTACAACCTGCCAGCTCAGAAGTCAGACTTCTCATTCTGCAGTGTCCTTACTTATTTCTGAGAAGAAAAACATCAGGAATGTTTAAAATAAGAACTTAAATAATGTGCTTTTAACACTAATGCATCATCATTTTGACACATTAAGAGTGAAGAAGAGGGGGCAGAAAGAATGTAAAGGCTGAAGGAAGGATAGGACTCCTTACAACATAATCCTCCAGACACAAAATGGCCTGGATATCCATGACCTCAAAGCACCTGACACTACCTACATAAGACCTTCATAATAGGAAGGAAAGAAACAGTGACATCATCAAAAGAGAAGAGGCTAGTTGGAAAGATGAAGGAATTCAGTGGATGAGGGATTTGGGAGGGAGAAATGGACAGGTGGTGGGAGGAGATTTTGACCATGTCACATTGTCTGTATGTACAGAGATTGTTAATAAAAAGTTGTATAAGGGATGGGAGAGATAGCTTAGTGATTAATGTGCTTGCCTGCACAAGCCTAAGCACCCAGGTTTGATTGTCCGAAACCTGCATAAGCCAGATGCACAAGGTCATGCATGTGTCTGGAGTTCATTTGCAGTGGCTGAAGACTCTGACACTCTCATTCTCTCTATCTCACTTCTCTCTCTCTCTCCAATGAATAAATAAATAAAATATTTTTTAAAAATGAAAGAATTAGCCCAGCATGGTGGCACACCTTTAATCCCAGCACTTGGGAAGCTGTGGTAGGAGGATTGTTGTGAGTTTGAGGTCAGCTTGAGAATACATAGTGAATTCTAAGCCAGCCTGGGCTAGAAGAAGATCTCTGCTAAAAAAAAAAAAAAAAAAAAAAAAAAATTACACATAAGAAATGAATGTTGAATGACTACCATAGAGATTTTTCTGATGCCAGTCTCTGTGGGAGAATCTTGAGACCACCTAATGTCATTCAATGAAGGAAACATTCAACTCACTTACTGGGCTCCAATAAGTTTAACAAAGCAATGGAAGTGAAAATATACTACCCAGAATTTGATGCCACACAGAAATTAAAAATACAAAGATCCTTTTCTGATATGAAAAGGTTACCATAATTGAGAGAGAGAGAGAGAGAGAGAGAAACTTTTTTGTCTATTACTCCTATTTAGTTAGGTTTCTAGCTGAGAAAGAGTTGTTCTCCATCAGAATGGGCCTAATGGCCTGGCAGTAAATCATTTACCATGCAAGTGTGAGAACCTGAATTTATATCCCAGAGCATCTACATATATGCTGGGAAGAATTGGCAGCCTACATACAAGCCTGGCACTCAAAAGCCTGAGACAGGGGATCCCTATGCCAGCTGACAAGCTATCCTAGCCAAATAACTGAGTGATGAGTTCAAGTCAGAGACCCTGCTTCAGCAAATGAAGTAGAGAAAGATTGAGATACACACTGGATACCAACTTCTGGCTGCCCCCCCCAACACACACACACTTCCCCACACAATATACACATGTAAAATGATGGATTTTTTTAAGAGAGAGAGAGAACACATCAGAGCCTCCAGCCTTTGCAGATGAACTCCAGACACATACATCACCTTGTGCATCTGGCTTATGTGGGTCTTTGGAATCAAACCTGAATCCTTAGGCTTTGTAGGAAAATACCTTAACCATTAAATCATCTCTCCAGACCATGAGGGAGATTTTTGTATACAAAGAATATCAGTCTTCAGGAAAATGTTAACTTATGTTTTCTTGAGCATTGGACTGCTTCTGGAAAAAATTAGTCTTGATTCCAAGAAATTCTAACCAAATCACCATGACCAATGCTTTGCTACTTGATAAGAAAAAGTGACAACATACTTAAAACTCTTATACATTCATTATTAATTGACAGTTAACTACAAGTAGAACTCTTGCAAGAACTTTACTATTAAAAACATTAGCATGTTTAAGTATATTTCTTCTTACATGAGGATCCACTTGAATTAGCAAAACAAAATAAACAAGGAAATTAAACTGATGACCCATGATCGTGAATCATTTTTTAGAAAAAAGTCCCATTCATGCCCACCTTACCAAATTGCTATAGGAAGACATAATAACAGTAAAACTATCAAAGCATGAATCTTTTGCTGGAGAAGGGTGATGCAAATAGAAATTAAGCAAGTCCAGGATGTGATTCTTTTCATGCCTGGACCTCTATGACTCAGCTGAGGTTAGAAATGCCAACTATCTGGGTACTGAGCTGCCTTCACTGGGGTTTGCCCAAGCCCATTGAAACACACTTCAAATTCAAGAGTCTTTCACATGGCATGACATCTATTCAAAATTTACATCTGAGAAAATGAGGTATGAATAAGTATGCAAATTCATAAGCCACCCTGACTTTTCTTGATGTGAAAGTAAGCATTAGGCTCAGTGAACAAGGTCTCTTTTAGGAATACTGATTACCTGAATTAAAGCTAACAACAGGAGTGATACAAACCAGACCCTTAGGTTTCTGTCATCTAGTCTTCAATTGTGAAGGTTTTACTTTCATTTCAAGAGTCATAGCATAGCAATTTGAAGGAAAAAAAAATGGATGAAATCTCAGTATAAATGGCTACTGTTGTCTACTAAATAAGAATATGCTAAAACATTTACTTGACCAATGTAAAATATCAGGACTTTTTTTTTGCAAGTCTTGTTTTTATTATTTATTTATTTGAGAGGTGAGAGAGGGAGAGAGAGAGAGAGAGAATATGAGTGCACAAGGCCCTCCAGCCACTACACACAAACTCTAGATGCATGTGCCAACTTGTGCAGCTGGCTAACATGTGTTCTGGGGATTCAAATCTGGGTCCTTTGGCTTTGCAGGCAAGCACCTTAGCAGCTAAGCCATCTCTCCAGCCTGGGTTTTGCAATTCCTAATTTAGGCTGACATTCACTTTTATCTAATATCTTACAATGTTCATTTCTGTCATGTGATGCATGGTTCTTATATGCCATCATTTCACATTGAATGAAAAGCAAGGTAGGATACCAGTCAGGAGAATGCTCTTGTGTAGCTGTAGATGCATGCTTATATCTCTTTCTCTCCATATACAGTACTACAGAGGGTTTTAGAGACATATTTGAAAGCACAAAACATTTAGCATTTATACTTGTGGAGGACAGAGCCAAGCACCTGATTTCTGTCTACACTGTCTTTGTCGGTGGGCTAGATCTTTAATTGCTCTTAATCATATACTACAAAAAACAAATGGTGATAGAGTACCACTGTCATTATATTGCCACTTATACATAGTCCATCTTTGTGGCAAATAGACATTACCTCCTTTTCTTCTTTTTACACCTTACTAATATGAAAAGACATGAGGTAAGTAAACATGATTAAATGTCCAAGGTAAGAAATGGAAAACAGCCCCCTGGGACCTCTAACTGACTGCCCGAGGAAAGCTGGATACTCCTGCAGCCATGAGGAAAATGATTCTGTCAACCCCTGAGGGGGCTCTGAGGTATATCTTTCCTTCATCAAGCCTCAGTGTACATTGTAGGAGAATACTATAATTGAATTGTCATCACTTTCATTCTTTGTCAATTTCATAACTATTTCTCAAACAAAATAATCACAATTATTTCAGACTTATTATAGGAAGAATCTGAAATCTGAGCTGCCTATGATTTTGTTGTTGTTGTTTTAGATAGGATAATTTCTTAAGCTTTGGTGCCATATACTGGACCTTGGAAGATACAGTAACCTTTTAAGATTGTGGAGTATTGTTCATAATATCAATAAATCATTGAAGAGACCCTTTGTGGTATTTTCTTCTCCAGAGGATGTTCATAATTTTTTCTGATAGCTATATGAAGAATATTAAAAAGTTGTCAGGGTTTGAATGACCTTTTCTTAGTCTATGAGTGATTTCTGGTTCTAAGATAGTCACCTAGTAATGAAACCAGACTTAGATTGGTTTAAGCATATCAGTACTTATTTCTAGAATCTTGGACAGGGATGAATTTTCTAATATACAGCTGACAATAAGATAAAGTTTTAATTAAATTTACTCAACTACTTTCATAATAAGGACTATGCTCATGAGCTCTAGAAACTGTTTTATTCATATTAAGGAGTTAGACGTTTCATAACAAATAGTGAAATTATCAGGAATCAATATGTGCTTCATAATTCTGTATCTGGCATTCAGTAGATTACATATGCTTTTCTACAACTTAACATACATTATGATAACAAAAAGATTAATATTAAAATTCACAACTGTATGTGAATCGTCTGATTTGGTCATAGTTTATTGGTCATATTAGGACATGCTTTAGTTTTAATTTGTTCTGATTTCATGATATTTTTGATAGATGCTTACTAATTTTTCATAACTGTATGTGTGGCATACACATTTGTGTATGCATGTTTGTATGACTGTGGGTGATTGCACGTGTGCATAGTTGCAAATACTTCTGTGGAAGTGCATGAGAATGTATGTGCACATGAAGGACAGATCACAACTTCAAGTGCCATCCTCAAGAACACCACTCCTTTTTTTTTTGTTTTTCAGACAGTTTCTTTAATTGACGTGAAGTTTACCAATTCAGGTAGATTGCCTAGCTGGCTGGAATCTTCACAGATCTGCCTGCCTCTGCTTTTCCAGCAGTGAGATTACTGATGTGCATCACATGCCTACTTTTGTATGTATGTGCTCACCTGTGGAGGCCAGGAAACAAACCCCCTTGTGTTGCTCATCCATTTGTTTTCCTTGAGTCAGAATTTCTTACTAATTTAATTTAGTAGCTTGCTGGGCTTTTTTCTTTCCTTTTTCTTTTTTCTTTTCTTTCTCTCTCTCTTTTTTCTTTTTTTTTTTTTTTTTTTTTAGGGAACTTCAGTGACTCTCTGGTCTTTGTTCCCCACAGGCCTGGGGTTATAAATGTGCTTGGCCATGCCTAGCTGTTTACATGGGAGCAAGAAGATCTGAATTTTGGAAGTCTTAGATTCCCTTAGGCCTGCCTTCTTGTGTAAAAAGTACACTTAATTACTAAAAAAAATCTCTCTAGCCACTTACGTGATTTCTATTTTTTTCAGGTATGTATGTTTATCCCAGCTATTTTTCTTGTGATTCAAGTGTGCTGTATACTTTTAAATTCTTATGGTAATCATACATTTGAAAGCAAATATGTCATTCAGTTTCAAGAATAGCAGCAAGAAAGCCAGGCATGGTAGTGCACTCCTTTAATCCCAGCACTTGGGAGGCAGAGGTAGGAGGATCATAGTGAATTCCAGGTAATCCTGAGCTAGAGTGAGACCCTACCTCAAAAAAAAAAAAAGCAGTAGGATATAAAATAGTTTTCATGTATTTCCTTTATTCCATAAATTTTCCTGTGAAACCCTATGATCTGGATAGTGGCACATACGAAAAAAAAAAAAAAAAGAAAGAAAGAAAAGAAAGAACACATAATTATTAAGAGAACATATTGCAATAGGAAGTAGTAATTCCATTAAGTAGATAGTATACAAAAATGGCAGCAATTTAGAAAATGGATTCAGTGCCAATTTAGTGACAAAGTATAGAGAGGTTACAAAGATATGCTAAAAGGTACAACTATATGAAGTAAGCCAGGAAAACTCAGCTATTTATAAAAAAAATAATTAGATTTGAAAACATGAAGGCATAAAGAATAAAATACTTTTAAAAGAACACAGGTGCAAGATTTCTCCATAAGATCTTGAAACTTGTAGGTAAGAACACATCAAGAGGATCATATAGCAGGACAAAGTAATTTTTATCACAAGATGGGAGGATGATTCAATATAAGCAAAAATAATATAACACCTATGTAGAGTTAAGAAGGGAAGTGAGCCACCTGCTTAGGACCACCTCTCAGCTTCTCGTCTTGGGAGCTTTTTTTCTTTACTTCTAATTTCTGTAAAAATAACTCTTTCCTAACAAACAAACAAAAAAGAATAAAAAATAAGAGGATCATCACAAGTGACAAATAAAAGAACTTGAGGTCTGGGGAAATTTTCACTTGTTTATAGGTGTTTGCTTGTAAGGCATGCTATCCTGTTTTAAATTTTCCTGTACACATGTGCAGCCAGATTTTCAAAGGCAACCTATGCATCTGGTTTGCAGTGGCAGGAAGCTCTGTCATGGCTACACACATACATAAAGAGACACATATGAGTTTATCACCAGTTATCACAGTAGACAAGTTCGGGTTGTTGGGGGTGCATATCCAAAGTAGACACAGTTTACAGGAGGAAAGGGCTTATGTCAAGCTTACAGATCCAGGGGGACATTCCATCAGCGGCAAAGAAGCTGCTTCCATTCCCCCAAGCAGAGAGAGACAACACCACTGGCAACAGAGACCAGAAGGCAGCAAAAAGCAGCTCTCATGGCTTTCCACACCTTTGGGCTGGAATTCAGATCTTCCCCTAAACACACTTTTGGGCTAGACCCCAGGATCTGACCCCAGTGACACCTCCTGTAGTCAAGTTTTAATAAAATACCTGAGTCTACAGGGGTTATGCATTCAAACTAATACACTGGTATAGGACTCTGGAAGCAAATCCATAAGAACCAATTAAAATTTATGTACATATTAATAATAATAAATTATTATTATAAATATTACAATATAAATATTATATATTACATATATTATATGTTATATAATATATAATATAAATATTATTAATATATAAGTTTTTACATATTAATAATAATAAATTAATATATATATATATTAGAGCGAAACACATTATTTTATGTGAATAATAACCCAATATTAAAATACTTCTCTACAGAGATTATTTTTACATAGAGCTGGTGCGGTGGTTTGATTCAAGTGTCCCCCATAAATTTAGGTATTCTGAATGCTAGTCTCCCCAGCTCATGGCAATTGAAAATTAAAGTCTCAGGGAGGTGGTATATTGTTGGAAGTGGGCTTTTGGGTGTTACAGCTAGTTTTCCTTTGCCAGTGTTTGGCAAACTGTTGTCCATCTGATGTTGCCCAGGAGGTGATGCTCACCCTCTGCTCATCCCATCATTTTCCCTGTCATCATGGAGCTTCCCCTCGAGTCAGTAAGCCAAAATAAACCCTGTTTTCCCACAAGCTGCTCTTGGTCAGGTGATTTCTGCCAGCAATGTGAACCTGACTGCAACAGCTGGTAATGACGAGCAAAACTCCTAGAAACATAACGGCCACGCTCATTATTTACATTTATGAAAAGTCAGAATGTAGATTCAGAGGAATAAAGAAGCGGAATGATTGTTTTTTCTAGCATGATGGTTTGCCCTAAGAGTTGTGAAGCATACATATTTGGCTGATTAATCTCACACACATTTTTGAGATATCTTGTGCATGGAACACGGTATAAAATGTGCTATGCAGAGGGGACACCATCTTCCTGACTGAAGACGACGCTGTCATTCAACATCTATAGAATTGTCATCTGGCATTTCACTGATTCTCCATGGATTCTAAAACACTAATTAAGATTTTGTCTCGTGAAAGTTATAATTATACTAAGGGCATTTTTCTCAACATTCTTTAACATTTTAACAGCTTCATCGCTTTCAGGATTAGGATGGCTCATTTTTATTACCACCTGGTCAACGCTTCAGCGCCATTCTCGGGACTTTCGCTTTCAGCATTACTTGCTTCACTAAACAGTGAAATCTCTCAAGATGAAATCAATATTTTATCTTTTCTTTTCTAAGTGGAATACGATGATATTTTTTTCCAAGTAAAGCTATCAGCTATCTCTTCTGGAATTTCAATGTATGTGATAATTGGAGCAAAGTGTTTTATCACAGGCTTTCGCTGTTTCAATATTCTGAGGTGTTTAGAGTGGAAAATTTGACAAGAGCGAAGGTTGAGACCTGAAACATAAGGAATCTGAATCTCTGAAGTAATGAATGTCTGATTAATGGATGGTAGCAACAAACAGAATGAGATATTAGCAAGAGTAATAGGACAACTGTGTACTGCAACAATGTGCCTCTTCCAGGGTAGTCGTCATATGAAATTTCAATGAATACAACTAATTTAACATGTAAATAAACTTCAGATTAATTGACATTAATATATTAATTTATGATAAAATTTGAATTAAAATACATTTAATGACATAAAATGGACCATTGAAATTTACTAGATTTTATAATAAAATTCAATTCATCCCTTGCATCTGACCAATAATCATGAGAAATTGAAAAATTATAAAAGATAATTGAAAAACGTGCCCTCATTTGGATTATGAAGGATAACCTGTAAGTATGTAGATAGTTTTGTCTCTGTATGTTGATTATCTTCTTAGGGAATATAGTGAGTTAACTGCTATTGTAGTCAGCTCCACAATTCTGGGATGAACATTCAAACCAGACACAGTTTATGGGAGGGATGGGTTTATTCCAAGCATAAATATCCAGGGTAAGTTCCATCAATGACAGAAGAAGGTGCTTGCTTCCATAGATCCAAGCAGAGAGAAAAAAGGCAGAAAACAAAACACTAGGAAAACACATGCACAAACCCTCCAGAGCCCACAGTGTTCTCTTAACCACTGAGGCTGGAATTCAGATCTGCTCCTAGTGACACCCTAGGGTTAGCCTCCAGGATTGTCCACTGTAACATTTGCTCTAGCCAGGTGGCTAGAGACACAAGTTTAATTTTTAACGCCTGAGTTAATAGGGGACACACATTCAAATGATCACATTCCACCTCTGGCTCCTAATCAACATATGACCATTTCACAGTGCAAATTGTATTTAGTCAAACTTTAAAGGTTCTCATAGTGTTTAAAAACTTTGAGACTATTCCAAGGTCCCAAGTCTCATCTGTGATTTGAGACTGTCTTTTGGGGACTTCTGGGTAAGATGGCAGCCTAGTAGCCATGTCAAAGCAGCCTAGGGGGAGAAATAAGCAGAAAAAAAAAAAAAACATCAAAATAAATACTCTTCTATTGAAAAGTAAAGGTGTATAAGGAATTACCCACCACAGAAGAGAAACAGGAGAAACCAAGAACTTCTAGCAAGCAAGAAGCACAAAAATGGCTCCTGCCAGGCCTGGTACAGGGAAGAGATGCATGAGGAGAAGCCAGGTAAAGGGATTTTCCACACATATCACCTTCATCCCAAAGTCAAGAAACCCTAAGGGGAAGACAGCAGGGACCATCTGAGCAGCTGCTGAAGGAGATCACAAACTGGACCATGTGTGTGGATCCGGTATGACTCCAGGCATCCTGCACACCCTGCCTTCCCCAATCTGCCAGTGCTGTGAAGCACTGGAGAATTTATCCACCCCCAGCCACACGGCATCCAGCACAACTGATCAGAACACCGTATTCCGCCACCCAAGCAGCCCACACAAATCCACAGCACACTACAGCAGGACCAAAGTGAGCACTCAGCATTGTTGAGATTGGAAGCCATTCCAAAAGGTAGCAGGGCCTACTTACCAAGCCAAGTACATAGGCCTGCACTAGAAGTGCTAATCTCATCTTCCATGTCATGCCAGGTTATGTGTTAGATTAGACTGATGTATTCTCAGCTGGCTTTCCCATTCAAAAATAATCTATATTTTGGGCTAGAGAGATGGCTTAGCAGTTAAGTGCTTGCCTATGAAGCCTAAGGACCCGGGTTCGAGGCTCAATTCCCCAGGACCCATGTTAGCCATATGCACAAGGGGGCGCATGCCTCTGGAGTTTGTTTGCAATGGCTTGAGGACCTGGCACGCCCATTCTCTCTCTATATCTGCCTCTTTCTCTCTGTCTGTTGCTTTGAAATAAATAAGTAAAAATAAAACCAACAAAAAAAGTAAAAAAAATAATCTATATTTTGGTGTTGGCTATTGTTGTCTTTGACATTTCCTGATTTATAGAGCCTTTGTCTTTTTCTTTTGTCATTATTGGGGGCAGGGTTTCATTCATCCCCAGACTGACCTGAAACCTATTTCAGACCAGAAATCTCCTTTTTCCATGTTGACAGGATTAAGGGTGTGGGGCAACACATACCCTTAGGGACTTTGATTTTGTTAGAGTATCTGTTTGGTACCTAAAGATTTGTAAAGGCAGAATTATACAGCTAAGACTACTGTATATAATTAGAAAACCCAAGAATCAAATTAATTCAAGTTGTAAAAATCTCTACATTATACAATAAGTACAAAAAAATCAAGACAATTCCACCAAAAATTATAAATCCATCAGAAATGATCTCCAGTGTGACTGATGATTACATCTATGTTCAAAGAAATCAAGAAAGAAATAAAAGGAGTCAAAACAGAAAACAAACTCCTAAAATAATCCCAACATAGGAAAACAACTTAATGAAATAAGGAGGTCAAGACATGAGTGAGTATGGTGGTTTGATTCAGGTGTCCCCCATAAATGTAGGTGTTCTGAATGCTAGGTTCCCAGCTGATGGAGATTTGGAAATTAATGTCTCCTAGAGGGAGTGTATTGTTGGGGGTGGGCTTATGGGTGTTATAGCCAGTTTCCCCTTGCCAGTGTTTGGCACACTCTCCTGTTGCTATGGTACACCTTATGTTGCCCAAGGGGTGATGCCCACCCTCTGCTCGTCGTCATTTTCTCTGCCATTGTGGAGCTTCCCCCGGAGCCTATAAGCCAAAATAAACCTCTTTTTCCCATAAACTGCTCTTAGTTGGGTGATTTCTACCAGCAATGTGTACCTGACTGCAACAATAAAATGGTACCAAGGAGTGGGATTGCTGATAGACACCTGACTATGTGGCTTTGGCCTTGTGGAGCTGATTTTCAAGAGGAATGTGGAAGGATTTGAAACCTTGGCATAAGTCAAACCTTGCAGTGCTGTAAGTACAGCTTGATGGACTATTCTGGTCACAGTTGAAAGACCTGAATGCAGTAAGAACTATGGACTATGAGGTTTGGCTTATGAGGGTAAAAGTTTGCGTGGACTCAGCTAGTACTTTTTTTGCAAAAAGCTTGCTTTTATGCCCATGTCTTGAGAAGTTGTGCCGGGTTGCATTGCATAGAAATGAACTGATGTGAGCAGAGGGATATAGCACAGAAAGAGAAATCTCTGGGTGAACTTCTGCCCAGTCAGCTGCAATTGAGAGATTATAACATTTGAGATTGGAACAGCTGACCTGCACTAGGGAACAGGAAGAATGTAGACTCTTTTGAAGGGTGCTGAGTGCTCAAGGAGTGTCCTGTTCTTCAAAGTGTGCTTTATCCCCCACCACCACCTGGATAAACAAATTGGCACCCTACCTGGTATTGTGGAATATAAGAAATGCAGGAAAGTGAGGGTCATTGAGTTTGCAATGTGGTCTTGTGTTTTGTAAACATCCATTGGCAGTGTGAAGCAGGTTTGCTGGATGCCTGCACAGAGACCCCATGGGGCCATGAGGATGAACTGTGGGTTGCAATGGAAACCCAGTGGAGATGCCAGGACCACTAGATGTCTGCCAAGGAGAGCTGCTGGCCCTGGATGAAGTTTTCCAGGACTGTGAATAACCTACCTGGAGGTGTGGAATTGGAATGCCAGAGACTTGTTGCTGGTTAGCATTATTGGACTTAATTTGTCACTGGCTATAGCTGTTGGACTGGAAGCTACAGAGTTTTTTGTTTGCCCTGGTTGTTTTAAATCTTGTATTGATTGAATATTTCTTTGCTATGCCCAGTGCCACCTTTTGCAGTGTAAATGTTTATTCTGTGCCATTATGGTTTTTTGGGGGGCTTTTTTTGGGTATTATGGGGATGTATGAACATCATTGGACACTATAAACAGATCAAACATAAGAATTCAGGGGTATAGTAGAAAAAGAAGAATTTTACTCAAAAGGTGTTGTAGATATTTTCAACAAAATCATAGAAGAAAATTTTCCTGAAATTGGGAAAGAGATGCCAACCTGTACTGCAGGAAGTCTTTAGAAAGCCAAACAGACAAAATCAGACAAGAACTTCTCACTGCCATATTATAATTAAACTACTAAACACACAAACCAAAGAAAATACATTGAAAGTAGATAGAGAGAAAAATCAAGTCATATGTAAAGGCAAGCCCATCAGGAATACAGCAGATTACTCAACACAGACCTGAAAAGTCAGAAAGGCTCAGAATGATGTATTCCAAGTTTGTAAAGATAACAATTGTCTATCAACATTACTTTATCCCGTAACACTATCCATCCAAATTGACAGAGAAATAAGGACATTCCACAATAAAACAAACTAAAGGTATATATGATCACTAAATGAGATCTGCATAACATTCTTGAAGGGATCCTTCATGCTGAAAAGAAAGAAGAACATACACATAACAAAAATAACACAGAAACATAATAAACTATACTCAAATAATAGTTAATAAAAGAGAGTGAAGGCAAAACAGGAAGTACTACAGAATAAGAAGATTGGCAAGAATAAATGCACACCTTTCAATAATAACTGTTTATATCAATGGCCTCAATGCCCCAACCAAAAGACACAGGCTAGCAGACTGGGTTAAAAGGCAGGATCTTTCTATTTGTTACCTCCAAGAAACTTTCCCATAAAGGACACACACTATCTTAGGGTGAAAAGATGGAAAATGGTATTTCAAGCAAATGGGCCTAGAAAACAAGCAGATATTGATATCTTAATATCTGACAGGATAGACTTCAAACCAACATTACTGAGGAAAGATAAAGAAGGTCACTCTATATTGATTAAAGTAACACTCCAACAGGAGGACATTTCAATTCAAAACATTTGCACCTAACATGGGGGCTCTTGATTTTATCAAACAAACACTAATTGATGTAAGGTCACAGATAACACAAATCACAATTGTAGGGGGTGACTTCAATATCCCCCTCTCATCAATTAACAGGTGGTCATTCCAGCAAAAAGTAAACAGAGAAGCATCTGGATTAAATGAGGTCATAGAACAAATGGACCTAACAGATAACTACAGAATATTCCATCCAAATGCTGCAGAATGCACATAATTTTAGCAACACATGAAACATTCTCTGAAATAGACCATGTATTAGGACATAAGACAAATCTTAACAAATACAAATATTGAAAAAAATCCTTGTACTCTATCTGATAACAACAGGATTAAACTACAAATCAGCAGCAATAAAAGCTATAGAACATACAAAAAAATCATAGAAACTAAACAGTAAACTACTACTAAATGATGAATGGGTTAATGAAGAAATCATGAAGAAAATTAAAAAAAATCATAGAATCAAATGATAATACAAATATAACATATCAAAAGACTTTTGGAACTCAATGAAGGCAGTCCTATGAGGGAAATTTATTGTTTAAGTGCCTATATTAAGAAATTAGAAAGTTCACAAGTAAATAATTTAATGCATCACCTTAAGGGTTTTTGGGGAAAAAACAAGACAAAACAAAAATTAGTAGACTGGAAGAAATAATAAAGATTAGAGCAGAAATCATTGAATTCAAAATAAAAATAAACTACAAAGAATCAATGAAACAAAGAGTTTAGTCTATAAAAAGATAAACAAGATTGATGAATCCTTAGCAAATTTGTATGAAAGAGAGAAGAGACACTAAACAATAAACTTAGAGATGAAAAACGCACCATTAAAACAGATACCAATAAAATTCAGATAATCATGAAGACATGCTATAAAAACACATAGTCCACTAAGTTTGGAAATTTGATGGTTTCCTCGATTTATATTACCTACCAAAAATTAAATAAACATGAGATAAACCACTTAAGTAAACCTACAAAAAACACAGAGATCAAAATAGTTATGAAAAATTCTTCCAACTATAAATTTCACCAGACTTTCATTTAAGACCTAACACCAATGCTTCTCAGACTTTGCCATAAAATAGAAAAGAAAGAAATACTACCAAACACCTTCTATGAAGCCAGAAAAACCCTGATGCCAAAACCAGGCAAAGACAGAACAAAAATAGAAAATTACAGACCAATCTCCGTCATGAACATAGATGCAAAAATTCTCAACAAAATACTGACAAATAGAAAACGAGAACATATCAAAAATGAATCACCACAACCCAGTATGCTTTTTACCAGAGATGCAGGGATGTTTCAACACATACAAATCAATAAATGTAATAAACCATACAAATGGAGTGAAGGACAAAAAGTTCATGATCATAAAAATATATTCAGAAAAAGCTTTTTTACAAAATAAAACATCACTTGATGGTAAAAGTCCTAAAGAAACTGAATAGAAGGAACGTATCTCAACATAATGTAGGATATTTATGGCAAACCTACAGCCAACATAATGGTAAATGTGGAAAAACTTGAAGATTTTCCACTAAAATAGGAACAAGACAAGGCTGTCCACTGTCTCCAAGTTTATTTAATATATAATTGGAATCCTTGGCTATAGCAATAAGAAAAGAGACACACATTAAAGAGATACAAATTGGAAAGGAAGAGATCAAATTATCATTATTTGCAGATGATATGATTTGATAAATAAAGGACACTAAAGACTCTACCAGCAAACTGTTTGAGCTGATCAACACCTATAGTCATGTAACAGGGTACAAAATACACACAGAAGTCAGTAGCCTTCCTGTATGCTAACACCAAACACGCTGAGGAAGAAAATCAGGGAATCGCTCCCATTCAAATTTGCATCAAAAAAAAATTAAATAACATACCTTGGAATAAACCTAACCAAGGAAGTGAAAACTTTAAAACACTGAAGACTGAAATTGCAGAAGACAATAGGAAATGGAAAGACACCCATGATCTTGGATTGGAAGAATCAATGTTGTGAAAACATCACTCTTACCCAAAGCAATCTACCCATGCAATGCAATCCCCATCAAAATCCCAATGACATTATTCACAAAAATAGAAAAAAAAAGTCATAAATTTCATTTGGAAGCAAAACATATCTAAAAGAGCCAAAACAATTTTGAGCAACAAAACTGGGACTAGCAGTATCACCGTACCCTATTTTAACCTATATTACAGAGCCATAGAAACAAAAAGAGCATGGTACTGGCACAAAAACAGACAACACATAGATCAGTGGAACAGAATAGAGGTCCCGGGTGTAAGTCCAGGTAGCTACAGCCACCTGATCCTCAACAAAAATGCCAAATATGCTCATTGGATCAAAGACAGTCTCTTCATCAAATGAAAATGGGGAAACTGGATATGTATCTATAGAGGGATGAAAATAGATACTTCTCTCTCTACATGCACAAAAACTAAGTCCGAATCAAAGACCTTAATATCAGACCCCAAACTCTGAAACTGCTAGAGAAAAAAGCAGGGAAAACCCATCAACATAGTGGTTTAGGAAAAGACTTTTTGAATATAAACCCAAGTGCTCAGGAAATAAAACTATTGATCAACTGTTGAGACCTCATAAAATTACAAAGCTTTTGTACAGCAAAGGATGCTGTGTATAGAGGAACGGGGCAACATACTGAATGGGAGAAAATCTTTGCCAGCTATACATCTGACAGTGGATTAATAACCAGAATCTACAAAGAACTCAAAAAACTAAATAATAAGAAAACAAACACATTTAAAACACGGTCTATAGAACTAAATAGAGACTTCTCAAAATAAAAAATACAGATGGCCTATAAACATCTAAAATAATGTTCTACGTTTTTTTACATAAGGGAAATACAAATTAAAGCTACTTTGAGATTCCATCTCACTCCTGTCAGAACAGCTACAATCAAGAAAACAAATGACAATAAATGCAGGTGAGGATGCAGAAAGAAAGGAACCCTTCTGATCTCTTTGTGGGAATGCAAACTGGTATAGCCATTGTGGAAATCAGTATGGAGGTTCTTAAGACAGATAAAATATATTTACCATATGATTCTGATTTAGCACTACTGGGCATATATTCTAAGGACTTGTCACACTACCTTAGAGATACCTGCACATCCATGTTTATTGCTGCTCTGTTCACAATAGGTAGGAAATGGAACCAGCCAACCTGTCCAATAACTGTTGAATAAATAATGAAGATGTTGTGTATTGATATAATGGAGTTCTATTGAGTGGAAAAGAAAACAATGAATTTATGAAATTTGAGGTTAATGGATGGTTCTGGAAAGGCTTATACTTAGTGATGTAACCCAGGCCCAGAAAGCCAAGCAACACCTGTTGTTTTTCATATGTAGGTCCTATCTACAAATGTTTAGACTTGTATTTGAGTTGGAATCATACTCTGTTCAGAGGTCAGTAAGCTAGAAAGGACTATAAGGGAGGGAGGAGAGGGCAGGACTAAGGGGATAGTATTGTATATATGTAAGCAGATGAACAGATTGCTGGGGGCAGAATGCCTTAAGGGAGGTCAGGGGAAGAAATTGAGTAAAGGAAGGGTGAGGGAAGGTTAGTCAAAATCTAAAAGGGTATGAATAAGCCACATGAAAACCTACTTTTTTGGACAATGTCACTCCCAGGTGCCATAGATTGTCACATTTCAGTGCCAGGGCTGAGAAACTTTCCAGTAAGCTGTTGTCCAGAGAGGCTCTGATGCCCCCAAAACATTACAGGCCATTGTCAAGGCTCTGGGTTTCCCAACAGGAAAAGATGGTAAGAACACATTCCTGAAAACCCCACATGCATATGCTGCAACATCACTGAGAAATCTTGGTGGAGATGAGATGCAAACCTCCTTCGACAGAAAGCTGGAAAATGCTATGCTTTATGCAGCTGTATAAGAGAGAGAAGTCATAAGTGGAGATAAACAACAGTAGACTCTGTAAGCCTTAAGTTTAGCCAGTGAAGCCAAATGTGTCAACAGGGGCAATACTGGCAGGTCTGTGATGGGGAAAACCAACTGCTCTCCAATTGGACTGGAGGCCCACTCCATGGGAGGGAATACATGCCTGGTACTGAAAACCTATGATGGGGGAGGTCATGAGCCCTTGAGGTATAACACCTGCTGGTGTCTGGGTAAATGCATATTTTATGCTTACCAAACTGCCCTGTAAGCACTAGTCTTAATGTTCATACCCATATGTTAATGCTACTCTCACTTTTGGTTAGAAAAGCTTCCCTTTGCAGATGAGTCAAAAGTTACTATAGTGCTGAGAAGAAATGACAGAGGAGTGTTCACACTGAAACGTCTCTATCACACCTTCTGAGGCTCAGGGTCTATTGTGGAAGAGGAGGCGGAAAGAATGTAAAAGCCAAAGGAAAGATAAGACTGCTTACAAGGCACGCTTCCAGATACAAAGTAGCCTGGGTATCCATGACCTCGCAGTGCCTGGTACTATTTACACAAGACCCTCATAATGCAAGAAAGCGATGATGACATCAAAATAAAAAAAGGGAATAACTGAGAGGGGAATGGGATATAATGAAGAGTGGAGTTATGAAGGGGAATATGGGTGGTAATTATCATCATGCGTTGCCTATAATTATGGAAGTTACCAATATTTATTTTTTTAAAAAAATAGTCTCAACTGTGAGCCTGTTGTTGCAGAACTTTCAGCAAGAAAGCGAAGCACCACTCAGAGAGTTTTGGAGAACCCACCAATGTCTTATATGCCATTGGGCCAGAGGGAAGCTTGTGCTTTGAAACCATCTCCAGCACCTCGAGCTTTGACCACCCCACTTTTATAGTCAGGTTTATGGAACTGCACACCTAAGGGCATTGACAGAATAGAGGACAAGAAGGTCATAAGGTGGGGAAGGGGCTGTGTGGCCTTAGGTAATATATTATCTATACACAATTTCCCAAGGGGAAGCCCCAGAGTCATGGTTATCTATACTATGGATTGACAAGATAGCAGACAGATACAACTCAGGATATGTCTCCTGTTAACTGCGTTGTCACTCCCGAGGCTGGTGCAGCAGCCGGGGAATAGGGAAGGAGCAGTGACAGATTTCTCATCGTCCTTAACTCCCAATATCCAGTGGGGAAGAAATTTATGAGCACAACCTGAGTCAGGTTTCTAACTTGAAAAATTGCACTTAATTTTCCAATCTTTTGTCAATCTTTCATCACTGTAAAATCAAAACATTACAACATGTAAAGGCACAGAATAAACACACCCATGGCTTTCAGGCATAACAAAGAGAGACTGGAGCATTTTGCAAACATTTACCATCAGGTAAACATCAAGCATCTGAAGTTCAAGCCCAACATCTAGAACCAATGACAGTAGTCTCTGTAGTTTCATTTTTCCGTGCCTCCAGCTGAGCTGAGTAGCCAGTGGAAACTTCAATCCTGATCCCACAGTGCTCTGTCTTAGCCATGCACAGTCCTGGTATATCCAAAACATCTTTGGGTCTCCACTGTAAATTACAGTCCACCTTACAATGGCCTCAGTGGCCTGTAATACAGGGACTGATCCCAGCTTCCCATGCCATTTCAGCAGCCGTTCCTGTAGCCATGTGCACTTTAGGACTCACTTTGGATTTTTCATGCTTCCAAAACCAATACCAAGAGGTGGAGTGACACAGTCATTTTGTTTCCCCAGGGAGAAAATAAGTCATGATTTTGAAGTGCAGGTTTCTTCTTTCTCTCAAGGTAGTTTGTATTCCTACTCATTCATACTTTCCTGGGTGGAATTTACCTCAGGATTCTTTTCCATTCTTTCAAGAGGAACCATTTAGCCCACATAATGGTGGTAATGATCTGCTTGCGAATAGCAGCTTCAGTAACCTAAAGCCAGCAGTTGCTTTGCCTGTAATTTTGAACTTGCTTGACTTTTTCCTGTGATAATCCATGCATCTTTCAGTTCTATATATTCCACCGAGCACAACAGTCTATTACTTTTAAATTTAACCTTAATCAAACTCTCGGGGTGTGGGCAGCAGAACAACCCCAGCCTTTAGGCCAGTAGCTCATTTTCAACAAAGTTCTCTGTAGTCTTTCCTTCCACGTTGAAACTTCACAGTCAAACACAATATACTCCGTACTTAGCATCTGCAAATTCTCATGAAAGTAGCTCATAGAATTTGGCTTACTTCTCCAGAGACAAGTACCAAGTTCCGCCCTCCTTTTCTCCAACCCCAAAGTTCTAAAAGTCCAAAACCACATAGTCAGACTAACCAGCAGCACGACTCTACTCCTGGTATCAAACTCTGTCACAGTCCGTTCCACAACGCTAGGATGAACATCCAAAACAGACACTATTTATGGGCATATAGGGGTTTATTCCAAGCTTCAAGATCCAGGGGAAGTTCCCTCAATGGTGAAAGAAGCTTCTTACTTCCATAGATCCAAGCGGAGAGCAAAACTGAAGCAAGGAAAATGCATGTAAAACCCACCAGCGCACGGACTACCCTCTTACACCTTTGGCTAGAATTCAGATTTTCCCCCAGTGACACCTTCTCTAGCGGTGTGGACAGAAATCCAAATTACAAGTTGAATTTTAACACCTGTGTCAGTTTAGTACATACATTTAAAATATCACATTGGTAAATTAATAAATCACAAGAAAGTCAGAAAAAAAGAAAAAAAATTAAGGAATCCAGGTGACAGTTCTGATCTGATCCTAAATATGTATTTAGATTCATGAGATATTCCAATAAAGATATCCAGCAGCCCCTCACCAGATTAATGAAGTTTTCTGCTTTATATCTTTTCAAAAAGCTATTAGACTCATAAAAGTTTCAAATTTGGATTCAACCACCAAGATGCTACCCCTCAGAGCAACCTTGAGCTAGTGTCTAGTATTGCCATGGGGAAAGTGCCATGGTCATTCAACATTAAATGGTAAAACTCAATTTTGGGCTGGAGAGCTGGATCACTGGATAAGATGCTTGCCCACAAAGCCTAAG
This sequence comes from Dipus sagitta, assembly GCA_036346955.1. Lineage (NCBI taxonomy): Eukaryota > Metazoa > Chordata > Mammalia > Rodentia > Dipodidae > Dipus > Dipus sagitta. The sequence goes on from CM070788.1 coordinate 18,382,189, forward strand.
GACCTGGGTTCAATTACCCAGTACCCACATAAAGTAAGATACACAAATTGACACATGTGTCTGTAATTTGTTTGCAGTGGTTAGAGGCCCTGGTGTGCATATGCTCTCCCTCTCTCTCTCTCTCTCTCTCTCTGTGTGTGTGGGGGGGGTGTGTCTCTTTCTCTCTCTGTATGTGTCTCTCTCTCCTTTTTTCTCAATTTCATAAATAAAATACATAAATAAATAGATATATTTTTTAAAACCTTGATTCAATTTATAAGAAAAAAAGCCAATTTTGCCCAGCTAGTTCACTATCAAAGTTATTTTACTTTCTTCCTGAATCATCCAAATGATTGCATCCTTACAGTGTGTAACTATCACAAAAGGAATGAAAACAAAAATCCCATGGTTTTAATTCTTTTTTTTCCACCCTTCCTTCATTTGTGGAAAAAAAAAAGTACTATTATGAAACACAAAGTCCATCTCAGGAATTTTTATTGGCATTTGGAATTTAGCAATAAATAAAATAAAATCAAAACTCCTCTTGTGAAATGCACATTGTGGTTGGTAAGACAAAACTAAACATTAATTCACATTTCACTTTTCAAAAGGATGTGACGTGGAGAAAAAGAGCAGATCAAGGGAGGAGTATGTGCAAAGTGAAAGTGTTACGATGAACAGGGGAAAGTTCTGAAATGTCATACTTGAAAGCTGAGTGTAATCACATTGCCATAAGCCCAGAATTTCAGTGACATGAGGCTGTCAGCCTTGCTACATGCCATGAGAGAGAAGGAGCAGAGGAAGTGAGACGAGAATGAGAAGTGATGGAGGGAGTAGCCACATGGGCCTTGACTATTACTCCCTGCAAAAGATGAAGTCGCTAGTAAGTTTTGTGCAAGATATGACATGATCTGACATATATTCAAAACTCATCTTGTTGAGGGTTCTTTTCATCTTTATAATGAAACTGTTCACTTATACAGTTACATTTTCACATACATATGGGAGCTCTGGAGTTCTGAATGCCAATTATGTATTTGAAATTAAAAAAACTTATCTACAGTTACAGAATTTAAATTCATTCCACAGTTAGATAATCAAACATATAACAGAATTTCTATGTAGCACAGAAAATGTTTTCACTTTTAGAGCAAAGCTAAACACTAAACTAAAAGTGTGTGTTTTTAAAAAAAAATATGTAGAGCAATAGCTAAACAGTAAATTGCAAAGGGTGTTGATAGTACCATGTTTTGAGGCAGGCAAGAATGGGAGAAAGCAGAAAGCTTTGAAACATGGAAAATTACATTACTTAGGCAATAAAGAGCTTTTTCTCTAACAACATATTTAGCAACCTGTTGGCAACCTGAGAGGCACCCACTTGCATTGAGTTGCATGCACAGCCCCCTTAAAACAATAGATTTGTTGGCCCTATTAGCAACTTAATGGAAACGCCCTTTTATATACTATAAGTCATGTGTTGCAGTTAATTATTGCTGGGATCAAACACCCTACCAGAAGTACCACAGGGAAGGAAAGAATTTAGTTTGGTTTACAATTTTAAGAGGAAGTTTCTTTATGGCACTGAACATGTGACAAGTGACAATAGCTAGCCAAGCATCACATCTCCATAGCAGCAGAAAATAATCTAAGAACTGGGCATGAAGCTGTGCTATACTACCCCAAAACCTGCCCACAGCAACACACCTCCCCCAGAGAGGTTCCATCTCCAAAATTGCCTCTAACTTGGGACTAAAAATATGAGGCTTAATCACAAATATGTGAGGTTATGGGGGAAATTTCATATTCGATCCACGACTAGCTGTCTGAGATTGGGAGCTGGAGCCATCTAGTCTGGATAGGTTTTGGGAGCCTGCATGATAAGGCAAACAGTATCTTTTGTGTGAAATTCTAGGGTATATCCCCTATTTACCATCTCACACCTATGCATATCTGAGTTTTAAAATGAGTAAAATTGAGTTGATTATGGGAAAGGACAGATGCAATAGAAAAAAGCTTATATCACTAAAGTTTGTCATCAGAACCAACCAAAGAAGTCAGCAGCTCCTCTTTACTGCATGCAAATAAATCCCCCAAAACAACCAGGGACATTGAGTGCCCATTCACTCAGATGGTCCACTGGCTATCTTGGCAGTGAATCCAAATCCTGAATCTTGCCCATTCTCACTCTCTTTCTCTCTCCCTCCCTCTCTCTGTCTCTAATAAAAATAAATAAATAAAAAATTTAAAAACTTACTGCTTTATATTTCACATATGTGTGCATATAGCTTTTCCATGTCTTTGAACATGAAACCAACAAACTGGAAATACGCAGTAATCCAAAAGAGACTTCCAGCAGCACTTCCAGTAGCAGGTTGAACTCACTGGGTAGTCTAGGATATTTGGATCCTCCTGCGTCAAGTGCTATGATTATAGGTGTGCCTACAACAAGCCTGGCCTCTTATAGTAGTGGGATCAAATATAGGGCTTCCTATATCCTAAGCCACCATTCTTCCAACTGAGCCACATGCTCATTGTTTTGTTTATACAAAATTTTAACTGGAAAAAATATGTTTGTGAAATCAGGGTACCTTCTCCAAGAGATTGAACAGTGGTATTATTGCTCATAATTTCTGAAAAGCTACATACACATTTGGAATCCTATTAAAATGTGTAAGTATTCTAAGTATTATTTTATGGAAATGCCAAAAAGGATCATTTTCAAAATAAAGGAGGGGGAAAAGTTCACTCTTAACTAGTCAAATAGACAGTTGATGATATTGCTAGTTACAAATCCTGATAACTCTATGGTCATTTTCAAGTTTCATAGGTGAGGTATAAAATTCTACTTCCGGGCTGGAGAGATGGCTTAGCAGTTAAGCGCTTGCCTGTGAAGCCTAAGGACCCCAGTTCGAGGCTCAATTCCCCAGGACCCACGTTAGCCAGATGCACAAGGGGGCCCATGCATCTGGAGTGTGTTTGCAGTGGCTGGAAGCCCTGGCACGCCCATTCTCTCTCTTTCTCTCTCTCTGTCTCTCTCTCTCTCTCTCCCCACCTCCTCTCTGTCTGTCACTCTCAAATAAATAAAAATAAACAAAAAATTTAAAAAAATAAAATAAAATAAAATTCTACTTCTATGGCAGAATGATGTCTGTCCAACCATTCATTCTACCAACAACACATAGAAAAGCTGAGTTACCAATATGAGTTAGTTTATCCCTTCATTGGTTGAAGGATATTTGATCTTTTTTCTTTTTCCAATACTGTCTTTAGTTACTATAAAGATGCTTGAGGGCTGGAGGAATGGCTTAGTGGTTAAGGAGTTTGCCTGCAAATCCAAAGGACCCAGGTTCTATTCCCCCAGGAACCACATTAGCCAGACACACAAGGGGGCTCACATGTCTGGAATTCATCTGCAGTGGCTGAAGGCCCTGGAGTGCCCATTCTCTGTGTGTGTGTGTTTCTCTGTCAAATAAACAAAAATAAATAAATATTTAAAAAGGGATGCTTGAAACATTTTGGATAAAAACTTTTTTTAAATAAATTTTTCTACTCCATCTATAAATTGACAAAGTATGGTCATTAAAATAAGTATTCAAGAACAAAGGCTTTGAGGCGACCATTACAACTCTTATATTTTGAAATCCTAGACTCTTTTCTTGTTTGGCCAGAATAGTGACTTTTTATCAGCTGATATTACATGATAATGCTGAAGGAATGATGCAGGTGTGAGATTTCCTCAAAATTCATCACATGAGAACTTCCCTCAAGCAGTATCATGGACCAGTGATAGACTCACTTCACTTCTGTTTATTCTTTCAAAGAGCATTACTTTTGCTTGTGTAATATTCATTGTCATACGAGTAATTTTTCTCCACACATCATGTCTCAATTATCTTTCAAGAACATAAGTATGCTATCCCACTTGTTCTGACCTTTATGAATTCCTTAAATAAATTATCACTGACTTCTATTGAGCGCTCATGCTAAATAATGAACTACTTCCTTGCTGCTGCTTCTAAGAATTTACCTTTATGTTTTTACCTTCGAGAATATAATTACAGTATCTTACTGTAGGTCTATTGGCATTTCCTTTCTTGGAGTTTATTAAGCTTGAATAAGAAAATTTTCTATCCAAACTTGGACGTATTGTTGACATTTTTTGTGCTATTCTTTCTGTCCTCTTTCCTTCTTTCTTGGATTGCATTTCTTATATTGTGATGCTTATTATTTATTTATTTCTTAGGCTCTTTTCGTTTTAGCTCGTTCATTTTCCTTTCTACTCCTGAGAATGTGAGTTTGCAATGGTTATATCTTCAAGTTTTCTCAAACATTCTTAAACCCACTCACCTATGCTTTGGGACTGTTCCAATGATTTGTTTATTTGCTTATTTTTATTTTTTGCTAGCATACATGGCCACCCTCGAATTTCATTTTTTTCTTAAAAGAATAATTTTTGCCCATGTTGAGATCCTCTGTTTTCTATACATTGTTTCCTACTTTCCTTCATCTATGCATGATTTCTTTTACATCTTTGAACAATGATTGAAGATAGTTAATTTACCAAACTTTGTCAAGAAATTACCACATTGGTGATTACTTAGAGACATTCTGTTTAAATTCCTTATATTAACGAATAGTACTTATTTGTTTATTTCAGTGTATCTTATACCTTTGTGAAATTTGGGCATTTTAAATATATTATTGTGGTCACTTTGGAAATGTTTGCTTTCCTTTATTTGTTTTATTTCTATGGTTTTAGTTTTACTGTCATTTCTGTTTACTTATGTACTTTCAAAATAGTTTATTAATTTTACTTTGAGAGAGAGAGAGAATGAGGCAGAGGAAGAGAGAGAGAGAAAGAGGGGGATGGGGAGAATAGGCACACCAGGGCTTCTAGCCACTGAAAATGAACTCCAGATGAAGGTGCCATCTTGTCCATCTGGCTGATGTGGGTATTAGGGAATTGAACCTGATTCCTTAGGTTTCACAGGCAAGCACCTTAACTGCTAAGCCATTTGTCTGATGCTCTGTTTATTAATTTTGTATTATTTCTCCTTTGTTATCTCTTCACTCTGCTCCACAAAGTTGTGTTCAACCAAAGTACACACATTTTCTTGAATGTTAGGAGCATAATTTTAAGTAAATTTGACAAGAAAAAAATAGAAGGAAACATTTCTCCCAGGCTTGGAACCTTGCTATGGTATGGCATTTCTTTCATTCTTAGCAAAAGCATCATAATCTTGATGAAAATTCCTGCCCTGAAAATACATCAGTCAGAGGGGAAGTTTAGTCTTCTTAAATCTTTCTGAGTAGGTGGTATGCTATAGAAGTGTGTATGGCTTTCTGAAACCTATACTATGAATATGAGTTTGAACTCTCAAATTCCTCAAAGCAACTCTCCCCTGCCTGAGTTTTCATTGCTCTAACATCCGTCTGAAGCAAAATGTTTTGTTTGAGATGGATGCAGGTTATCTTTTGCTTTACCACATTGACTAATGTGCTTCACCTTTGTGTCACAAGGCGGTCTGAATTAGACAAAACAGGGTCAAGTACTTTGTCTCGGACCTTCAGGTCCTGATAACCACAGTTCACTGATGACAAAATTTCCTCTGCTCCCAGGATAGAGGGACATGCTTTCCACCATGGGAGGATAGTATAGACTAGTCTCCCTGATCAGAAAACGTCTAGGGAAGCACTGGACAGAGGGCAAACGAAAACACCACAGAGCCTTTCACTCTTTTTAAGTTGTCTTTTTATTTATCCACATGTATTTTGTTGCTACAAACATTTGCCTACTTTCTAGTCTTTTTTGATAATTACTGTTTATCTGTCTATGTTTCTAAAGTAGGAGAGTTCTCAGGACCTACCTGCTCTGTTATTTTTGTTAATGGAATTCACAGAACCCATTTTTTAAAGATTATACAAAAAGTAAGTGCTTGTTTTGCCCGGCCTTTAATCCCAGGACTTGGGAGTCAGAGGTAGGTGGATTGCCATGAGTTCAAGGCCACCCTGAGACTACATAGTGAATTCCAGGTCAGCCTGAGCCAGAGTGAAAGCTTACCTTGAAAAGCAAACAACAACAACAAAAAATCACAAAACAAAACAAAACAAACAAACAAAAAGACCAAAAAAAAAAAAAAAAAAAAGGTAAGTGCTTGTTTAGAGAATTCTAGCATGTAAAGGAGGAAGGAGAATATACAATACCATATTGAGCCTTTAGGGCCTAACTAGTATATAAACCTCTCCAACGTTTAATTTGGCCTACACTATGTTGTCAAATCAATATTATTATAAAACCTGGATATCCTGTAAGGGTTTAAATAATGAAAATTTGGTAATGACAAAACACTCCAAAACTTGCTGGATTTGGTTTTGTATGCTTCCCATCCCAGAACCTCTGAGACTGAAGCAGGAGAATTGTGTTTCTTCACCTATAGTTACCTTGACTTTGAGTTTCAGGTAAATTATTAATATTATGTTATTTATTATAATGTAACATTATAGTGTCCATAAGTTTGGCCCTGTCTGTTTACATAATTTGACCACATCAAATATGTTATAAACATTGTCTCTTGCCACATCCCTGCTGTTATTTCACTGTTATTTCTGACTGTATAAGCTTCTACAGATTCATGTCAGAAGCAAAAGTAGAAGATAAAAGCAAAATCTTATAGCTACAATTAGAAACAGACACTACATCTTCACATATTGCTTTATAATATTACCTATGTAAATAAGGTCATAAATAACATAGATAAAATTATATATAAAAGACACTTGCTCAGATATATACCTATATGTACTGTCTATCTATCTATCTAATTATATTCTTGTTCTATAGGGTTTTTAAAAATATTTTCTTTATTTGTCTGTTCATTTATTTGACAGAGAAAAAGGGAAGAAGTGAGAAAGAGAGAGAAAACGGGTGTGCCAGGGCCTCCAGCCACTGTAAATGAACTCCAGATGCGTGTGCCCCCTTGTGCCTCTGGCTAACGTGGGTCCAGGAGAATCCAACCTGAGTCCTTTGGCTTTGAAGGCAAACACCTCAACTGCTAAGCCATCCCTCCAGCCCCATGTCCTATAGGTTTTTAAAGTAAACATTTTTCTGTCTGTAACTTTATATACAATATGAAACTGGCTCAGTTTTTCATAACATCATTGGAGAAAAATATTTAAAATTATACATCTTGATAGAATACTAATGTGGCATGAATTTAAAATCCAAAAAAGGAATTTTGAACAAAATTTCACAATGATTCAGAAACTAATGGATTATTCTTTTATATGTCAAGAAATAATGATTTCATAACTTCTCACAATATCTTATTTTTCCACATGTAATATTATATTGTGAAAGTGTCCGAATACATATAAAGGTGAAAGTTAGTTAAATTTCAAATCATTCTGAAATTGTAATTGCTCATTTCTCTGGGGATTCTATTATCTGTTCAAAACCAGAACTCTGTCAAAATAGCCTTACAACTGCTATTCAGTATTCATTAACTGAAAATACATAATAAAACTTCATGAGGAAACATTGAGCAGAAGGAACTAAATGTTCTGTAACCCAAGGAGAAAAGGGAACTTTACAGGAGATTTTCTAAATAAGTGGGAAGATGCAGCATCAATGGTTTCTCTTGGTACTTTGTTTTACAATGTCTAAAAGCACTAAATTAAGTAGCAATGATTCACAAAGTTCTAATTTCTATGAACACTGAAAAAAAGAAAGTGTCCTTTGTAAAGACTGAACTTTATTCCTAATCCTGTGGTAATTTTAGAAACAAAGCTTTGTTGCATTTGGTTTTTCATGTGTTTGTTGGAGGAGAATTTTTATTATTAGAATAATGTATAATACCAGTATGGATATAAACTAATGATCATTGTGGATTTTTCTCCATATTAACATAAAAATAATCAATTTAAATTAAATAAAATAGAATACATGTTGTTGTAGTCAGTTCCATGTTGCTAAGATGAACCTCCAAACCAGACACCACTTACAGGAGGAAGGATTTAAATAAATCATATGGAAACCTACTTTTTGGACAATAGAACACTCAAGAGCTATACATTGTTGATAGAAAATTTTCAGTGCCAGGGATGGGATACCTTCCAGTGAGTTGTTGGCCAGGGAGGTCCCTGATGCCCCTAAAATATTACAGGCCATTGCTGAGGCCCTTGATTTCCCACAAGGAATAGATGCTAAGACCCTATAAAATATTATTATTATTGGTAACTTCTAATATAATAAATTTTCACTCTTTTCAGAGAACATATTTTATTTAATTTTGATAAAAGTTCCAACATTTTTCTTATTTGCTTTGGAGGGCTTTACTTCTTGGTATTAATGCTTACTGAATGAGTCAATATAGCTAGCTTACTTTTACTCTGTCAGTGTTGTTTAGAATTTGTTTGGATGTTAAAAATGTCATGGCTCAATGTTTAGATTTAACAAATACATATCATGACTATAAACTTTTGTGAAAGCTTATGAATCTTTAAGGAAGGTTTGAGGAAGAATGGCTCACCCGCAACACAGTGTACGTCCCAGGAAACAATGGGAGAGTTGTGCTGAGTGACCTAAATTGACTTTTACTACAATACAATCTGACTTCAGGGAGGACTGTACACCAGGAAACTATGAAAGTAGAAAGTTGATTGTAATAAATTTGTGCTCTTGTTGACTTCTCCTAGCCTTAATGTTTTACTGCTTTCCCGTTACTTTTTCTAGAAATATAAATTGTTTTTAACTTCTCTTCTTGGAAACCTTTATAATTTATTTAGCCCTCTAAAAGCTGCATGAATAAAAGAAAACTGTAAAAAATATTATATTGATCCATAGTATTTGATAAAGGTGGGAAGAAACATGATGGAATTTTCTGGCAAGTTTTATTTTACTTATCATTCATTAAAGCACACTTATGCATCTTTGGTAACTTTAATTGTAATTAATCAATTTATTTATTAAGTATATACTTTGGACGAGTCATGCACTGGTGCCATCATTTCCATTCTTCCTGGCCCCAGTCCCCTGGCAGCCCTCCACAGTGGGATTGTTGATATTCCCATATTCCCATAGGGTTGTGAGTTATACATTGTGAGAATAGCAGACAGGTACCTTTAATTTTTAATTTAATTTTTTATTGCAGATCCAATCTACAGTCCTGTGCTTGTTTTGGAAGCTGTCTGCCACATTCAACAGACCTTATGATTTTTGTTTTTCATTTGTATAAAATGTATTTTTATTTATTTGTTTCTGAGTAAAGAGGGAAAAAGGGAGATTAAGTACACAAGGGCCTCTTGCTGCTACAAAAGGACAACAGATGCATGCACCACTTTGTGTATCTATCTATCTGTACATGGGTACTGGAGTATTGAGCCATGGCCCACAAGTTTTGTAGGCATGTACCTTTAATTGCTGAGCAGTCACCTCAGGCCTGTTTTGTTTTTTTTCTTTTGTTTGTTTGTTTGTTTTGTTTTGTTTTGTTTTTTGTACAGGGTCTCACACAATAGCCTCAGCTTTCCCAGAACTCACAATGTAACTCAGGCTATTCTAGAACTCAGGGCAATCATTCTGCCTCAGCTGTCCAATTGCTGTATAAGAAATGATGGGCTGGACAGATGGCTTAGCAGTTAAGCGCCTGCCTGTGAAGCCTAAGGACCCCAGTTCGAGGCTGGATTCCCCAGGACCCATGTTAGCCAGATGCACAAGGGGGCGCATGCGTCTGGAGTTCGTTTGCAGTGGCTGGAGGCCCTTGCGCACCCATTCTCTCTCTTTCTCTCTGCCTCTTTCTCTCTGTCTGTAGCTCTCAAATAAATAAATAAATAACAATTAAAAAAAAAAAAGAAATGAATGCCAACAAACCTGACCTAAACCTAGGACTTCTTTTTCATTAATGATGCTTTAACCAAATCTAGACTTATATTCTACCACTGAGCTACACCTCCATCCCTTCAACATGCCTCTTCTAGAAAAATGATTTTTTTAATTATCCCAGGAATTTATATGAAGTTCAGACACTGAATATGTAAGCAAATGTAAAAATGGGTTCTGCTTCCAGTGTTAACCTGATTTCTCACCTTAGGAGGAGCAACAAGACAGTATTGCTCAGAAAAAGAAAATGTTACCTTATAAATGTTTCTCGCGCTCATTTCAAAATAACCTTTATCTCAAAATATCAGTGTAATTAGGTTCAATTTTAGTCTCATTGAAGGAATTGAGTTGTGGTATGTGATTCAAGTGCATGATACGTAATTATTAAATAACCAGTTATTCATTATGTAAATAATCTCTACCCCGAAGTATGCCTGTGAGGAAGACACAATGGACTGGAGTAATAATATCCGTCAGCACAGAGGAAGTGTAAAACAAGGGACATAGGCCAAGATGGGCTGGGCATGACATCTGGCTGGAGATGAATTAGGTCAGTACATATAATATAAACAAATGACATAAATGTTTTTGACATCCGTCCATTTTGTTATGACGGGTATAAAATAACCTTTGGGCCATGGAGTGAGAGAGAGGGAACACTGGAATAATGGGATTTCCCTCAATGAAAGATGATGTCATGGGCCTCTCACTGAAAAGAGCATGTTACATTTCCCAAGGCCTCCAGAGAATGTTGTTTAAACTTGCTTACACCTCAGGATACCCTCTCCCTGGCTGAGTTTCTTAGACTCTCAAACACTCTCTTGGACCCGGATTGAACACCCACAATTGACTCCGTGAGCAGAATCAAACTCCACAGTGCTAATTTAGGAGAACCAATAATCCAGTACATTTTCCAAAACTGAAGTTATCCAGTATAATTTCGTGAACTAATTTGAGCTATAAAAACACTTTAACCTTTAATACATAGTTTATTCCCCAGTAGGCATGGGATGAAATTAGATTTACCAGTCTTTTTTTTTGGGGGGGGGGATATTCAGTGAATAGTCTTCTCCTTGCAATTAGGTTGCTGAGTCATGGGGCTAGACACTGGGTACCTCTACCTGTCCTGGGTTGGGGGGCAGTGAAGCCAGAAGCTGATCAAGAAAGCAACTCCAAAATCAGAGCAAAGGAGAGAACTTAATAAAAGGAAAGAGCAGAATAGAAACAACATATTCCTGGTTTACCACTGGGTACATGTGGGAAAATTCACTGATCATGAGAAGAGCAGAGACTCTTTACAGTGGATCTTCTTGCTAATGCTAAGAATTGAAGGGTTTTGTTGTGGTACAATTTTATAAAGGTGCATAATTTCAATCTCAGTAATTTATAAAATTCAGACATGAATAGTCATGAATTAGCTTGAATAGAAAATTTCATATATCACATAAGTGACCTGCTTGTATTGGAGGAAATTAAGGCTGGCATTCATTTTAGTAAGCTTAGTAAAATAATAAATAATTATGATAGATAAATATTAATGATAACAAAGTCGTCAACTTCAGGATGTAACTAATATTGGGATATTAATAAGAATGTGATATTTCTGCCACTCTTGATACCACAGCTTCTCTGTAGCCTCAGTACCATATGCTAGTTCTTCTCATAATCTCACTTCTACAGCCATTTGCAGGTACAGGCACATTTCATTAATTTTCTCACATATTCAATCCGTGGTCTGTCTGTCATTGTTAGACTATGCAGTATCTCTTTTGTCAAATTTCTATAAAGACAGTCAAGAATGAACTTCTGTGTTCTTTTTAATAACTTTGTTATCTTTTGTCATTCTCAATGATACTTTTTAACATTCAGGTAAGATATATTTCTACTATTACTAATGATCTCAAACGCCCTATCTTCTATTATATCAGTATTGTATTTTCTTATTTCATTCTTTGCCATCTCCCAGAAGCTGTCAACACCAGTGGCTTTCATCACTATATCTGAAAACCTCACCTCTAGTCATGCAAAGCCAGAAGTGAGGAAAAGTGGCAGAAGTGGAAGCAGCACGGTCTTTGAACACTGTCCACAGATATCATTTTACAGAAATGGGTCTATTTGATATTAAACCTTTCCAGTTATTAATTTATCCATTTGTAAGACATATTCTTTTGATGTGTTCTTGAATGAATTGACAATCTACAAGAAAATCTTATTATGCTGTTCTTGCATGAGTATTTCATGAATGAAAACTCAAGTTATTTGTATACCAAGATTCTAGCAATACAAGTGCATTTTTTTTTTTTCTTCTCGTTAAGAAGAAACACACACACAAACCTGTTTTGCTTTGACTCCTCTTTCACCAGCAGGTTGTGGATTTTCCATTTAGAGATTGAGGATTCCTGCCACTCCTTTAGTATTAGACCAGTTGTTTGATTCAGTTGAAGATATACTGGAGCATGGAGTTTCCCTGCCTGCCTTGGGAGGCAGACACATTTTGTCTTTAAAGCTCCCGAACCATTGCCTGGCTGTGGAACCTGGGGGCATTTGGCATTCCTTCAGTCAGCCTTTTCATTCTTAAGACAAAATGATCTAGACACAGGCTGTGCTTTTGTGCCTGTGTACCATCTTGAGATGGTGTAGGTCTGTCTCGAGTACTGACTACAATGTTCTTCATGACATGAGGATTGAGAGCAAATGACATGTGCAGGTTTTTTTTTTTTTTTTTTTTTTTTTTTTTTTTTTTTTTTTGGTCTGATGGTATTAGAGATTTTTAACATGTTCAGGTTATATGGCCAGAGTTAAAGGTTTAGCTTCTTTATTCTAACTGACCACGAGGAAGCCGTCTCTCCAATGACCTCCCAGCCATCATTCTATGTAACTCCCCACTTGTACACATCTGCAATCACAAATAGAGACACCGCCTTGAGTTCTGTCAGTTATGCTAGAAATACTGAACCACATGGTATTACAGGAATCCTTTTAGTCAGAATTGTAAGTGACTTGTGGCCTCTCAAACTTGTGGTTGACATCTAATTTGCTGTAGGCTATGCCCACAATTTGTGGAGCTGGTATGAAATCTGGGCAGTTTGAGTAAAGTTTGCATTTCAGCATTGGAATCAATTATACAATTTATAACTATTAAATTTCACTGAGAAGACATTTTAGTTTGTATTCTATACTGCGCATCTATATACTTTTCAGATTGTACATCTTAAAATTATTACTCAAAAATGAAATTATTAAATAAGCAAATGTATTGAAAGTCAGTGAAATGTGTCATATGACATACATTGAATGTGTGGGGAATATTTTTATTTTGTAAATGGTTAGCTAAACATGAAGTATGTGATATATCAGTCCTCACTTCATGAATCTGCATGAAAGATTGACAGTATTGACAACAGTATGACAGATTACTACACTCACCTATTTGAAGAGTGAACGGTCCTGAATTTAGAACTTTGAATTCACTGAAGTTTTGTATTGAAATTATCTTCATGCATTACACAATTCAATGAGCAATAATGTCAGAGACACTTTTTTTTTCTGTTAAGTCATTCCTTAACTTGACAAAGTTAATGAAACTAAAGTTTATACTACTCAAACTTTGAGTAGAGAAAAAAATATGAAGAATGACCATTTAAGCTTACAGTAATTATATCACTCACCAAAATCCACAAATGATTTTAGAAATATAATCAGACTGGAGATTAGCTCCTGGAATAGGGACAACAATTGAGTGGTGTCAGTGCAAGATTATTTTCTGTGTTTTAATAGTTTCAGTGTGGTTATTTAAAATGTGTTTGCATGAGAGGGAGATGGATGAGGGCTAGGAAAAAATAACCTGTCTTATATTTGCAACATTCTGCAGTTCTAAAATTTCTCAAAAAGTGAAAAATTAAAGAAAAGAGTACCTTTTCCTAGTTGTTATGGTGTTGTAGAAGATAATTAATTCCAATGGGACATGGGAATGTTTGTAGTGAAGATACAATATAGATAGATAGATAGAGAGATAGAAAGAATGAAAGAAAGAAAGAAGAAAGAAAGAAAGAAAGAAAGAAAGAAAGAAAGAAAGCAGGCTATATTTACATTTCAAAACTTATCCAATATATATTTATTTAGGTTAACTTTTGCTATGGAAAGTATAACAATAAAAATGTATTGTTTAACTCACCCAAGTCCACAGGCCACATCACTGTGGTGGGGACATATTTGGGGCATACATCCAGAATCCCTGTAGAATTGGTTAGTCCTAGTACCCTCTGAGGGTGCACATGAACAGCCATTGTTATTAGGACCAGCATTTGAGTTCCAGCACTGGGATTCCCCTTGGGATCTTTCTTAACTTCCTGTTACAGGAGGCATAGGTAACTGGCCATTTGGGCTAGGACTCCTGGTGAGGTCCAGAACTCAGATTCCCTTCAGAAACCCTCCTCCACTCACCATGAAGTCACTGGTCATCTACTACTGAAGTCCAAGTACAAGATCAGGGAAAGATGCAACTGAATTGAGGCCACCATAACAACTCCATTCTCAAAGCCATGCCAAGTACCTCCAGGACGAACCTCCAAATACCCAAAAGCAGACGAAAGACAAGTGAGTACAACAAAACATCAAACAACATTCCAAACACCATTTAACACAGGTGCACCCAAAAGACCTGATGGGTAAATCAACATGACACGAAAATCCAAAACAAGAGTTCCCCTTCAAGAAATGCCTATTCCATAACAGAAGACCTTCATAAAAGCTACCTAGAGGGACCTACAGACAAGAAGTTGAAAAGAAAGATTATAACTATGTTTAAAAAAAACTCAAAGAGATGGAGGGCTAGGAGACATTGAACCACAACAGTCATCATGATCAATTCTAGCTGGCAGCTGGTAGAAAATTCAGTATGAACACGGGGTAAAAATAATAATAATTATTATTTAAAATTATTAAAAATAATTATAATGTCAATATAATATATATATATATTCTATTAATACTAATTTATAATATTATATTAATACTAATATATATTACACATATACAAATATATATAAAATAATATGTATATATACAGAAAAGATCAAATTATGTAATTAAGACAACCCTGTGAAGGCTGTTTTTTCTACGTCTTGTGGAGAACTTTTTTAGCCATACTTCCTGAAAGAAAAGGATTAGGGCTTTCTTTCTAAGATTCATTGCATTGGATTCAAGTGGCAATGTTGGAGGTAACTTGGAGACAGCTAGTTCCATATGAACAAGAGTGCAGGAGAAAAGGATAGAAGAGTGTGGGGTCAACATGTGCCTGATTCTGTGTCACATCTTTTAGTGGAGGGGGCTTCCACCCAAACCAGGACCTAGAGAGGGACATTTCCCACCTCAGGCCAAAACCAGACACCACACAGCATGGTCCTTGTGTGGCCATCAAGCAGGGTCCTGTGCAGCCATCACAGTGTGAGGCAGATTCCTGTAGGGATTTCCTGGCTTACCCTTGGCTTGATCTTCCCCTACTCCCAATTTTCCTTCTGCCTTTTACTAGGTAACAAGATGCTCACGCACCCCTATCTCCTGTTTGCAGAAACCTGAGCCATGTCCCCCTATGACCTTATTTGCACACAAGACATCTCTAATATCTCCAACTCTTCAAAACAAAAGCAATGTTATCTGAGTTTTCTCAGGAAGAATTCTAAGACAGTGCAGAGACAAAGGAGATTTAAAGGAAGTCAAGACTTATTTCTCACCAGGAAAAGTTAAATCTGAAGCACTGCATATATGTCTAATCTAGAAGAGAAATACCCATGCATCCAGGGTCAAGGAGAAGCTATGGACTCTTGGAGGATCTGGCATATGTCAGCAAGAAAACTATTGGTCACCATGGTGATTTTGTCCTTCTTTTACCGCAAGTCATGGGGTTTTATTGCAAGTGAGAGTGGAAGTTTAAGGGGTGACAACTAAGGTGGTGCACCAGTACAGGAAAGGGATGGAAAGAGGTAGGAGAGGCCAGGCACCAGTACAAAGGACTGCAAAAGGGACCATGGTCTGGATCCGTGTGGTATCACGGAAGCTGTCTGAGGAGCTGTGTCTCTGGCATAGACTTAGGTCAGACCATTACAAAAGAGCTGTCCCATGACAGAGTGACCAGACTTTCTCTCTAAGGATTATGTCCTTTTCTTCAGGGGATAACAGACTCTTCCTGGTTGACTTCAAAAGCAGTGCTGTAAGCTCCGGCCCCTGGTCCTCCCCTGTTGTGGGAGAGAAACCTCCGTTTAGGTCCAAGTCATTTGTTCCCCTTAGATCAGGTCCCTTGCTCTTCCTAACATCTGAAGAATGGACCTACCAGGACTGACAGAGGGATTTGCCCACGCTATTAGCGGCCTTGCTTTCCTCAAATTCCATGAGTGTTTCATGCTCCACCTTCACTGAGACAAGGGTCTCTCATCTCATGCTCCTTATTCTCCATCGCTGTGTTTTGCAGGCCATCTGGTCGACCAACTTCGAGGGCATTAGCCTCTCTCTGCCTCCCTATCTCGCTGTCAACATGCTAGGGTTACAGAAGTCCCTCACAGCTTCCGCCTTTTGGTATTGGGTCTGGGGATCTGATCTCAGGACACTCAGGCTTGAGCTGAATTGCGTTACATACCGAGTTGTCTCCCTGGCTCAAATGGATTTCCCTTTGAAACTGCATTTTAATATCTATGATCCAATTTAGTTTGGTATCTATGGAGTTTATTTACAGATTAGACATATCCCCACACATTACTAAACTTAAACTATTTTATTAATGCATAAAAACCCAAATTTCTTTAATTTTCTCAAATATCTGATAAGCTGCTGGGCATGGTGGTGCACACCTTTAATCCCAGCACTCGGGAGGCAGAGGTAGGAGGATTGCTGTGAGTTTCGAGGCCACCCTGAGACTACATAGTGAATTCCAGGTCAGCCTGAGCTAGAGTGAGTCCCTACCTCAAAAACCCCAGATATATCATATATATTATATATACATACAAATATATATATATATATATATATCTGATAAGACTACAGCTGAAGACAGAAGCAGTCAATCTTTTTAAAGTATGACAATGCCTAATCATGAAAACATCACTTTAAGTCTTTTAGTATTTGGCTAGAAAATAGCATTTGGGATTAAGGGAGACTTCTTAGGAGATAAGTAATCTGTTTGAATAGCCACAGAACATGAGATTCTTTTTTTTACTTTTTCTTTCTAACATTCCTGGAATCAAGTTTAAAACCTACCTCACAAACAATATTTTCATCTAAGTAATTATGGAAAAAAATATTTAACTAATACTGAGAAAAAGAATGAAAAATGAAGAAATGCATTTTAACAAAACCACAACTTTTATATATTTTATATTTCAAAAACAGTCCTTGTAAAAAAATAAATATACCATGTTAATATATGTAAGCATTGATTTTTATTCCTATAACATGTTAGCTTTAGTGTAAGCATTTGTTGTTGCTTACCAGGGGAAAGTCTGAAATGTTTTGAGATATTTAAGGCAGTGATGGTATATCTCTACAAACATATTATATAGTAATTTAAAAATGAATATCATACAGCAATTATACTTTATAAATTAAATTTTCAATTAGTTATATTCTTCACTTGTGCCTAAGGAGTCTCCAAAGGTTATTTGTAATTACTGTTCTGTGGTTAAGGCATTGTCATGTACAGTAGGCAAAGACGTCTATAAGAACTCTGTAATCTGTTTGCAATACTAGGCAATTTTACAAAATGTCAAAGACAAAAATGATAGAAAATCCAACATATTCTTTGTTGCTACTACATTATGAAGTTAATTAGAACAGGTAGCCTTATTTCTGAATTTTTATTTGGATATGATTTTTGTTGCTTTGAAATAAGTAACATCCAATAATGTATTTAATTAAATGACATTTTCCATCATTTATTTTGATCAAAACGGACTTACATTTTGCATATGTGTATAAAAGCATTTTTTATTATCATAATGTACTCTGTGTAATATGTTGGTTAACAACTGGAATTCGTGCCATCTGTGCCCTCATTTATATCCATAAGAAATAATTCTGTATATATTTTTAGATAAGATTCCATGGTTCAAGTCTATAATCATTCACTTGCAAATCCTTTTATTTCCACTACTTCTATCTCAGCCACAGTCATCTATAAAATTCTAACTCAGGTGATTCTCAATTATCTGCCTATTTCATGCCTCCACACAGGCACCTGAGGACAGCTTCAGAAAAAATATCTTCAGTGATGAACTTGTTTCACCCATCACAGAAAAATGGACGTCATTCTGAAGAAAAGCTAGCCTTTTATTTTCTCTAGCATCTGTCTCCTCTCTCTGATGTATCAAATGCCCCATTTTTATCTCTCCATTATAAAATTTTATACCTCCTTTTTAAAGAAATAACAGTTATGCCTACACCCTTCTTGCCTTACATTTCATTTCTTTTTTTTTAATTATCTATTTATTTGAGAGAGAGAGAGACAGAGAGAGAGAAGAAGAAGGGAGAGAAAGGGAGAGAGAATGGGTACACCATGACCTCTAGCCACTGCAAATGAACTCCAGATGCATGAGCCACCTTGTGTACCTGGCTTTTTATGGGTTCTGGGGGATCAAATCTTGGTCCTTAAGCTATGCAGACAAGTGCCTTAGCTGCTAAGCCACCTCTGCAGCCCCATTTCATGTCTTTAAATGAAAATTGCTAGTGTTTTGTAAACTTTTTCATCTGTTTCCATTCAACATGTCTGTCTTACTTCACAATTGTGTATAATGTTTATTTATTTGAGATAGAATCTGATTCTGCATTCCAGGCTGTCCTGGAACTCGCTAGGACCCTACCAGCTAACGCTGGCGAATCCTGTAGTCGTGTGCACATGCTCAGGAGTTTTCCTTGTTTTAGGAATTTCCTTTCACTAAAATGCTAATCTAATGCCCTTTATGGACTTTCCTTGGCATCAGGTTTAAATTGACCATTTAAATATATCGACTTTATTTCTTTCATTAGTTGCTTGTCCATTTATTCTTCCTTTTGAACATCTTTTGGCTTAGTCAATATTTTCATTTGCCTTTCTGTTATTCTTGTCTTTCCCTTTTTAGATACTTTTAATGGTAATTATGAACTAATTAAAGATAATCTAATTGTTTAACAATTACTTAGCAATGCCAGAAAGTGGCTAGTATATAAATCTTATGCCAAAAATTCTCCAAGCTTTAGCTCTATTGGCTACATTTATTTGGCACATTCATAAACCTCATAAGACATTATTAAATTTATGTTTAATTTAGTTTTAACTCTATGTTTGTCATTTATTCTCTTAAAACTAATAAATACTTTGTGCAAATTATCCAGGTCATACATGAATAACAATTTACTTAGTGTCATTAAAAGTCTTAATTCTCTGTTTGTTGCTTTATAGTGGGAAAATATGTATTTGAGTGTATACCCACCTCTCCTAATTGGTTGTAATGCTTTTGTATTCATAATATTAAAGTCAAGAAACAAACAGTTAAATAGAATTTTGGAAAACATGTAAGATATCTTAGCTTCCAAGAAAATAAATGTAAGGCATAAAAGACCTAACTTTATTGTTTTTGATTTTTTATCTTTGATATTTATATTGAGAACTTTAATACAAGAGCATACTAAAATTTTATTGTATTCCCATTCCATTATCCTCTTTTGTTCTCATTTCCCCAATCCCATTCCTCTGAGGATCCTCCTCCTTTTAAAAGTAAACCTTCCTATGTTTTGATGTTTCATTCCTTTTGTTCTGCTCCATGTGAAAATGTTGATGGACTCAGAACATTGTGGTTCTTGCATGTGTGGGGGGGGGGGGAGGGGGGAAATGACAACCACTGTGAGATCATGAATGCACTGGTTGGTTCATGTCCAGGGGACACTGTCCCAAAGTACCGCTTTCCATATTATTAAAGTGAAACTTATTGGTACATTTTCATCCCTTCAGGACAATCTAAGGGAGATATAAGAGTGACCTGGATGTGACCATTGCTTGCTGTCTGACTTCAGATGGATTTTGAAATGAGAGAGTTTTATTATTGTGAACACCTAGGAAGGATAAAGTGATAATGACGAAGGCTTGGCAGACTGAAATGCAGAGGCATGGAAGGAAACACGACTATACAGGACAGTTTTCAGAATATTACCCAGGGGAGAAGCAAGTAAATTTAGTTTATTATACACAGTTCATATCAGACAGAAAAGACACTTTTTGCTTAGTCACTGGTGGAAGGAGCCTAGAGGGAGATTGCTTGCTCTGAACACTGCACTGAATCCTAAAATCAAGTAGCTGGATGTTCTCAGTTGTCTATGAGTAGTGCAGAAAGATGGGTCTACAGTTTACCCCCTGCACTACACCAATTCATTTATTTACAATGATTGATAAGGAGCACACATGTGGTTTCCATGGGACTCTGTTTAAGGGAAGTCAAAGGTATGAATTAATAGGATGCTCTACAACCGATGTTCTAGTTAATTAAGGAGAAAAAAATCTATTCACTATTTCCCTTTCTCCACTATCTATTGCAAATTCTTCTCACCCTCTACTATTATCTCTTTACTTATTTTCTAGTTCTGCGATCTCAGCTCTCAACTCACAAACGTCTGAGTGGTAGCAACAACATCCAAACTTAGTATGGCTAAAACTGAACAGGTAACAAGATACACTCAGAAGGGCCACTTCAGTACTACAGGTAGTCTTCCCTGCTTTCATGAATTAAAATAATCCTCACGTCATTCTACTTCTCAAAGTGTATCATGCCTGTCAAATGGTGGTCCCTCTGTTCAACATTTGAACCCTCTGTATGCACCGGATTCAAAAAGACTATGCAGCAACTGGATTTAGTTTCCTGGAAACATAAGGGTTTACTTTGGGGACCAGAACATATAAGCATATAAGTTTCAGACTAGAGCTGGGGAAAATAGAAAGCTGAGTTTCCAAGGTTATCTGGAAATTTCTTTGGTCATAAGAAAAGTGATAAATGGTAATACTGATTCTATCTGTCATTTCCTAAAACAACCAATTCTTTTCAGTTGGTGACAGTCTCATCAGTCTGTGACTTGCTGCATATATTGTATACTGAAGAATTCTTTCAAAGAGTTATCTCTATATTGGATTCCAACGTCTTTCCTAAATTCCCTGCACCTTCAAATGCCTGCTGTGATAATGTATTAGGCTATGAAAGTACGGATGTGACATAACCCAGTATGAATCTTTGCTCAGGTTCTACCTAGCATGAAATTCTACGCCTGTGGGTCAACCGTTCTCTAAACTTAGACATAGTGATTCTGTTTGAGACTCTTCTAGTGCAAAAGATGGATATATACTATTTTTTTTGAGGCAAGCCCAGCAGACTGGCTTTTATTTTATTTATTTTATTTTATTTGTTTGTTTATTTGACAGTGACAGAGAAAGAGGGAGAGAGAGAGAGAGAATGGGCATGCCAGGGCCTCCAGCCACTACAAACAAACTCCAGATGCATGTGCCCCCTTGTGCATCTGGCTAACGTGGGTCCTGGGGAATCAAGCCTCTTACTGGGGTCCTTAGGCTTCACAGGCAAGCGCTTAACCACTAAGCCATCTTCCCAGCCTGGATGTATATTTTTATAGTAATATATCAAATAGTGAATATACTTTTAACAGGAATGCATCTGCATGGGATGATGTACCTCTGGCCTTTTCACAATTGGACATTTCAAATGCCAATTTGTAGTCAAGCATGCAAATAATCTCAATAACAATCCCATGTGCTCCCTTTATGGCATTAGAGTGTTAAGAGTTAATATTTTTTACATTGTCCTTATATCCATATATGTCATCAAAATTGTCCGACATAATTGCTCTACTTAGGTGTCAAAAGTTTTCATTCTGTGACAGGCAAGGACAATTGCTGGATAAGGCAGGTCAGTATTTATCTAAACTTACTTCTAAATGCCTCTTCCACAATGAATAATTTACATTTGCCAATAATTTATGATGATAAAATCATTGGAAAATCTATTGTCATCCATATCTTTTTACAGAGGCTTTATCCAAGTCTTCTTTGATTCTATTATTATATAATTTATGTGCTAAGTCAGATGTTTAGACTGCAAACCGTAGTATAGGAAGTATGTATTTTCATACCTTGTTACACTTTTACTTTGAAAAAGAATACATAAGCTTCTGTACCACTCATACCTTTACCTACTTTAGAAGATTTTCCTTGATCTCCCTCACTGACGAGCATCCCAGAGAATAGCTATAATGCAGAGGATGTAGATTCATGCCTCACATTCATACACTAAGACTACCAGTGTATAAACCAAGTCCTTATATCCTCTTTTGTCTCAATACAAGGACACTCCTGATACAAACAGTCAAAAATGCAATCTAAGGGGTAAGTTAGCAGGTACTGTTGTGTGGGATAATATTGGTGTCTGAGATACCCAATATACAATTTGATCCCTTTAGGCTAAATCCAGAAGTTACTTTTTGATCTTAGGATTGACTGATGCTTGGCTCATGCAATTTCATGACTTATCATGTCTAAAAAATTTCCTAGTTCGTTTTTCTATTCTGGGTTCTTGATGGTGAAGATTCAGTCTTTGCTAGTTCTGCACATCATTCCACAACCTGCCTTAGCAAAGAGGAATGGAACTTTCCACTGAATTTCATATAACCTTGCTCTACAACCAAGAGTCTGAAATCCTGATTTTTACATATTTTTTTTTTCTAATCACAAACCATCATGATGGCTTTTGATGTGGAGTTTGAAGGAAGTGACAGAGATTTATTCTTCATTTGGGACCTACTGAAGTCCCTTTTCTTGTGCCAGTCATGACACGTGTCTGTGCAGTCAAGGGTATTTGCAGAATTAGTGTTTCCTAACTCAACACTGTATTTTTCTCTCTCTGTAAGAAGGGTTTCCAGAAGCATATAATGCATTTTAGTTTGAACAGAGGATTTTTAGTATACTGTTGTACACTTTTGATATAGCACTCACTGAAATCATTAAGATATGGAAATATTCTGAATCATGTAGGATTTCTCTCTTTTCTTCTGGAATTTAGGTTGTTAGCATGGTCACCAGCATATTTGGTATTCATTGATGGCACTTCAAATTCATTATGATATAACTAATGGAATAAATAAGTCAGTATGTTCTGCAATAAGACTAGATGTTTCTGAGCTATTTGGACAAGTTTTGTAGAGAGTGTGAGATGGACATAAAGCAAAAAAGTAGCAAGAATTTTCAAGGACTTGTTCATTGTTTCTAATGATATAACATTTGGCACAATAGAAATTCAATCTGCTATCCAGTTGAGCTTGGAGTAATCAATAGTATTTTTTTTAATATCTAAGAAATTTCTCCAGGGTTAATTAAATGGATATATATGAAGAATGATACATATTACTGATCCTAATATTTTTCCGAGTAGCACTAATCTCTGCATGTCTCCTGGCCGAGAAAATTGTTCTGGATTTTTCCACAAGAGCCAGTGTAAGATTTGCCACTCTGAGGCAAAGATGAAAGCTTTAATTTGGGAAAAGCCCAAGCAGCCAGGGCTGACTCACAAGAGAGGAGCACAGCCAATCCAAGTTTTCAGGTAGTGGGCTTTGTACGCCTTTTTCAGCTGGAGAAAGGAGAGGAAGGGAAAAGAAAAATCATTTGTTAAGTTGAATAGGAAAGCTCCTTTAGGAGAGTTCATTACATTGAACCATTTAAAATATCTAGGGTGGGCTGGAGAGATGGCTTAGCTGGTTAAGGCATTTGCCTCCAGAGCCAAAGGATCCCAGTTTGATTCTCCGGGACCCACATAAGCCAGATGCACAAGAGGGCACATGCGTCTGGAGTTCGTTTGCAGTGGCTGAAGGCCCTGACATGCTCTCTCTCTCTCCCTCCCTCTTTCTCTCTCTTAAATAAATAAATAGATAAATAAAATATTTTAAAAAATAAAATAAATATCTAGGGCACGACACCAGAATAGTGACCAGGTGACTTAGGAGATAAGGGGGCAGGAAACCATGACCTGGGGCATTGATAGGCAAGGAGGGGATAATGACTGGGGGATCTCTTGAAGATTGTGGATAAAATCCACTTTCCCACGCCTCTGTCACCATTCTGCTGACCACGGTGACTCCATTTTTGGAGCCCATCCAGACCTAACATTCCAGCCTTTTGTAAATGATAAGGGACTTGTGTGATCTCTCTCTTCTGCAATGTCTTTATGCTGACGGCAGGGGCGATGAGTTCTTATGTGGGAGGCTGGAACGTGAGGTGGATGGGTCTCCCTTTAGGGTGGGCAATGAGGAGGCCGTTCTATGGTGGCTAGAGGTGACAGAGTGGTGAGACTGGTAGTGAGCACCCTCCGTCAGGGCCAGTGTAGCATGCTGTTATGACTTGGTCCTGGGTGAAACAGGGAAGTCTCTCATACCGTTCCTGTATTGAGCTGGCTTCAGGGCAGCACCTGGCAACATCTGTTATACAGAAGGTGAGGCAGATGGGCTCTGCTCACCCTGTGAGGGAACAGAAGGAAGAATTAAGGAGCCTGTTATCCTTGTCAACAGCTACGACATCAAAATGCCAAGTGCAAGGAGGAAATGAGCCCTCAGAGGTGAGGGATAGAGGGCTTGGGGCAAGAGAGAGAAGGCAGAGGAGCATTAGTGTCAAGAGGAATATTCTGGGATTGGGGAAAGAGTGGGAACACGAGAGAGTTTAAGTTTAAGAGGGCCCACTGGTGTGGAGCTGTACTTATCCCTGGATGAGGTAGGGTAGGATGGAGGTGGCTAATTTTGTGGCCATGGGGGTGGTTATGATCACCAGATGAAGTCTGATGCAGAGTGGCTTGAGTTTCTGTGGGGGGGAACTGCTTAAGTTAGACTGGATCTCCAAGGCTAAGTGAGAGAGTTGCGGATCCCTCTGATAAAGGCGGTCAGCATGTTCCCAGAGAAGCTTTGGGATAAAAGTAAAAGTTGGTAAGTCCCCATGCAGAGGAGTTCCTGGTAGTGGGGAAAGGTTGTTTCCCAGGAAGGGGCGCCCATACATGAGTTCAAAAGAGCTAAGGAAGGAAGGGGCCTAAGGAGTGGCTCTGATTCTGGCTAAAGCAAGTGAGAGGATTTGGGGTCAAAATAGGTGAAGTTCAGAAGTCAGTTTAGACAGGTGAGTTTTGAGAATATCATTTTTTTTAAGCCTGTGGGGGAAAGGGCAGTGAGTTGTTGTCCAAAAGTGACTTAGGAGATAAGGGGGCGGGAAACCATGGCCTAGGGCATTGTTAGGCAAGGAGAGGGATAATGACTGGGTGGTTTATGCCTCTATTACCATTCAACTGACCATGGTGATGCCATCTTGGGAGCCTGTCCTGACCTCACAGCCAGGAGTACAGAGTTGCTAGCTGTAAAGCTTTCTACATGAGAAAGTGGCGGAGTCTGAAGCCCAAAGATCCTACTCAAGCAGTCAATTATGCCACTACTAATTGTTTACTCAGAAACTACGAAGCAGTAGTTAGTTATATATAGTCAACAGCTTTCTTAAAACAATTACAGTGTTTGCGGTTTACTTAAAAACTTGACAAAGAACACCTTTATGTGCATCAAATATTACCAGTCAGGTAATATTGATAAAATTCACAGCTCCTTTTAAATTTGTATTCTTTTTCTTTCAATATTAACACAGCAGTTTATTTTCATTTATAGATGCTATCCGTATATGTGCCAAATAAGGTGGAATTCATGGATATACAATAAATACAACCTGCCCACACAATTTCTAAACTTGTGTGCACATAAATTTAGAATACATGATTGAGATTAGAGTTATAAATAGAAAAAAAAAATCTACTTTGATGGAAATACTCAATATGAGATACCATGTAATTATTTTAATACTATTTTATGATTGATTCAGTGTAATCACAATAAAAATTGTAAAATACCATGATGGAAATTCCAATGTATGGGTGGGATGAATTGTTCCCCCTTCCCTATCATGTGCCTGCTCGTTCATTTCAAAGTTGGCAAATTATCTTGTTCATAATCTTCTCTCAATAAATTCTTGACCAAATTCTGCTAAAAGTTACACCAAGGATTATTGAGGTAGAATTTGGTGATATAAGTAAATAATATGTCCTTTCAAAATTAAGACACTGATATGTACTCCAAGTTCATGGAATTAAGCATTCATGATATTAGTGTTAATTACATCTGGGGTCTCCATGTATTCTTTTCTTTAACCATTGTTTTTCTTTGTTAGTTATGCACACACTCAGTGTGTAAACAGCACATGTTGGTACTATCCTTACCCTCATCCTTTCAGAGTATCTTCCCTATTTCCCATTAGCACTGCTTACAGTGAGATATACTTGAAACTTACCTAGTACATCTGCTGCATATAAATTTAAAAAAATTGTAATGATTGACATTAATTGGGGCATTCATTGGATCTCATTTGTTATGACATGCCCGAATCCTTTATCTCATTTATTAAGAAGGAAGTTACACCTTACTGCCCCCAAAATGATTGAGTCATTTGTTATCTGAGCAATTATTGATTATCTGTAGCTTTGATGAGCAATGTAAACTTTCACAAATATTTTATCTGTTACATGAGGGTAATAGTAGGACAGAGTACATATGATTTAATTATATAATATGTGAAACATGTTGACCTGATGTCATAGTGGATTGGTTTAGGATATATACTTTTCTAATTTTATTTTATTTTCCAAAGTTTTCTTTCTTTATTTGAGATAAAGAAATAGGCAGGGGGTGAGAGAGAAAGAGAAAGAGCACTCCAGGGCCTCCAGCCACTGCAAATGAACTTCAGATGCATGCACCCCCTTGTGCATCTGGCTTACGTGGGTCTTGAGGAATCAAACTTGGGTCCTTTGGCTTTGTACGCAAATGCCTTAACTGCTAAGCCATTTCTCCAGCCCCATGGTTTGAATTTTAAAACTACAGGTATTGCCTTTGATTTTATATGGTGTAACATCTTAAAATTGTTAACCATTCTATATTGGCTATATATGTTTATGGGGAAATACATGATCACCCTCAGCTCAGCTATTTTTTCATTTTTAAAGCTTTTTATTGACAACTTTCATAAATATAAACAGTATATTGTGATCATAATCCCCTCCCACTATGTCCCCTTTTCCCCCTTCCAAATCACCCTTCTATTGCATCTCTTTCTTTTTTTCAACCAGAACTCTGTTATTTTTTATTATTTTATTTTATTTGAGACAGAGAGAAAGAGAAGGAGAGAGAGAGAGAGAGAGAAAGAGAAAGAGAAAGAGAAAGAGAAAGAGAAAGAGAAAGAGAAAGAGAAAGAGAAAGAATGAGAATAGGGGCACTAGGGCCTCTAGCCACTGCAAACGAACTCCAGACATATGCACCACCTTGTGCATATGGCTATGTGGGACCTGGCCTAGAGAATTCAACCTGGGTCCTTAGGCTTAACATCTCTCCAACCATATCTTTTATTACATATATATATTTGACAACTTCTATACTTACAGACAGCAAACCTTGGTATTTCCCTCCCTTCCCCTCCCCTGCCCTCCCCCACTTTCTCCTTCATAACTCTGCTCTCTGTCATATCCCCTCCCTCTCTCCATTAGTATCTCATTTAATTTGATGTCATCATCTTTTTCTCCTATTATGAGGGTCTTGTTTAGGTATTGCTAGGCACTGCAACGTCTTGGATATCAAGGGCAAATTCTGTCCAGACAGTTGTATGTAAGGAGTGGTACCCTTCCTTTGGCTCTTATATTCTTTCTGCTACCTCTTCTGCAATGGACCCTGAGCCTTGGAGGGTGTGAGATGTTTCGGTGCTGGACACTCCTCTGTCCCTTCTTCGCAGCACTACGTTGCCTTGTGGGTCATCCCAGTGGCCATAGCCATCTGAAAAGAGAAGCTTCTCTAACTAGAAGTGACGTCATTATTTTTCCCTCCTATTATGCAGGTCTTGTGTAGGTAGTGTCAGTTACTGTGAGGTCATGGATATCCAGCTAACTATTTTATTTAATATTTTATTTATTTGAGAGAGAGGAGGGAGGAAGAGAGAGGCAAAGAGGGTGTGCCAGGAACGCTAGCCATGGCAAAGCATGTGCCACTTTTTGCATCTGGCTTACCTGGGTACTGGAGAATCGAACCTGGGTTCTTAGACTTGCAAGCAAGCACCTTAACCACTAAGCCATCTCTCTAGCCCATTAACTATTTTTTTAAAGAATTTGTTTCTAGAGACCAGGCATAATGGTGCAAACCCAGCATTCCAAGTATTTAAGAGGATGAAGTGGAAGAGTCACTTGAACTCAGGAGTTCAAGACAGGTTTCAGCCTTTCCTTAGGAATAGGGAATCACAGAAATGGAAGGAAAGGGCTAGAAAGAAGGCTTCGTGGTTAAGGTGTGCCACGTTACTTTAAATCACATTGTGTTTGTAACATGGCAGAATATCACCCAACAACTACATGTTTCTATCTGTTCTTTCAGAAGTAGTCCCCCCAAGCTCAGAGATCAGGAACCCATACACGTTACACATGGGCTTTAATAGCCTGAGTCTCAGAAGTGTGGGTGCTTAAGAGTTGCATTACATGTAGACATGTAGCTACAGAGCACTCAAAATGGGCTGAGTCTGGACTGAGATGAGCTATATGTATAAGATAAACATAGGATCTCAAAGATTTTTTTTTAAATATATATATATATATATATATATATATATTTTTATTGACAGCGTCTATACTTACAGACAACAAACCATGGTATTTCCCTCCCCTCCCCACCCCCACTTTCCCCTTCATAACTCTGCTGTCTGTCATATACCCTCCCTCTCTCCATTAGTCTCTCTTCTAATTTGATGTCGTCATCTTTTTCTCCTATCATGAGGGTCTTGTGTGAGTATTGCTAGGCACTATGAGGTCTTGGATATTGAGGCCAAATTCTGTCCTTCATATGAAAAGATAAGGATATGAACTATCTCATCATTAACTACTTTTTGTATTAGTTACGAGTTGGAATGTTTAGAAATATTAAATAACAAAAAGTATACCATTAAAAGTAATATCTGCTTGATTTTAAAAAGAAACATTTTTTAAAAAATTATTAATTTGAGAGAGAGAGGGGGAGATTGGGTGTAACAAGGCCTTCAACCACTGCAAATGAACTCCAGATGCATGCATCACCATGTGCAACTGGCTTACTCAAGTGAAAAAATTTAAAATGTCAATATTAATTTATGTTTGTTTCAATGAAATACAATAAAGCACTTGAAGCAGATATGAAAAAATTCACTTCTGTATGCTCAGAGGTAAAACCTTAAAAATTTTAGTATCATTATTAGACATGACCTTAACTGGTAGTCAAATATCATCATCAAAGGCCAAGGTTCTTATCTGCCTTGAATAGAGTAGGCATAATTTTCACAACATGGTGCTACTTTCCTGGTTCCAAATACAGTCAGGCACATTGTGCCTAATGTACTTCATAGCTTCAAGATCTTCAAGATAATTTCAAAGATGTTTGCAGACTGAAATTCTCACAGCACAATATGAAGCGAAGTATCCTTTCAATATTCAATTCTCCTTCACAGAAGTCAGAAGATATCACTTTGCTTGTCTGTTATCCTATCTGGTTTGACTCTGCTTCCCAGAACTATCACTATGGCTAAGGAAATGGGGTGAAATGATTAAGACATGTAAGGGCTATGCTGGAGCTAAGAATGAAATAAATCCCACATTGTTCCTTCCTTCATTAATTCACTTTACCCTAACCACTCTTGTAGAAAACATCCTTACTCAGTATTTCTATGTAGCCCAATTTGACTATTAACTTATAGCCCTTATTTTATTGACTATGAATCAGTATTCATCAGAACTTATTACTCTGTCCTCTGCTTGCAAATAAATCATATTTTTCAACACCTAATGTATGAATGAATTTGCATTCATTCAGACATATTACTCTGTCCTTTTTATAAAGCATATTTCACTGAATTTTTGAGGACAAAACACTTTCGTTTTCTTCTTTTCACACTAGATGGTTCTTTTCATGCTCAATGACTTTTCAACATAATAAGTCATAGGTACCATTTTTATGCATCTTTATAAATGATAAATGTTTGCAGAATGTTTGTGCTAGGTCTAAGATCTTCTTCTGTCCTCTATTTATGCTAATTCCATTGTTGGCATCAGGTGGCACATGGCTCCAAACACTGTTTCAGCGCTAATGAATTCCACTGCATATAACCACCCTTGACCTCTATCTATCTGAAGGTGCAAATTGATAAGTCCATTAGTAAATGTGAAGGACTCACTTAGAGAACAACTATAACTCAAACGCAGTATGGCAAAATTTTTAGTATGTTTTTATCACTTAAACCTGCTCCTATCTACAGTATTCACATTCTGTTTAAAAGACAGTAACATTAGTTCATTTACCGAAAGGTAGAATCCCACAACTGATTGAATCCCAAGATCAAATTAAAGCAAAATCCCACTAAATGTGTAATCAGCACACGGCCCAAACACAACCACTAATCACGACTTCTACACCTTCTGCTGTAGTGAAAATCAACATCTCTTTTTAAAATTTATTTGCAAGCACAGAGAGAGAGAGAGAGAGAGAGAGAGAGAGAGAGAGAGAAAAGAGACAGAGGGAGAGAGAGAGAATTGGTGTGCCAGGGCCTCTACCCACTGCAAATGAACTCCACATACATGTGCCACTTTGTGCATCTGGCTTTCCATTGGGTACAGGGGAATTCAACCCCAGTTGTTAGGTTTTACAAGCAAGTGCCTTAATAGCTGAGCCTTCTCTCCAGCCACAAATCAACAATTCCTACCAGCAATATGCCAGCTGTTTAATCTCTGAACAACTTCTCAAGCACTCCACAAAGAGCAGTGGAACATACTGTTAAACTATATGCCAAATTATAGCATTTCCCTATAATACCTTCCATTAGCTTCCCAGTTACATGTAGAATCAATGGAAAGTCATTACTGTAACTTTCAAGGAAGTATGTTTGACCCACTTTCTAGTGCTATCGCTCACTTTTGTCCTCTAACCAAACTGATCTCTTCACTGTCTTTGTTGAAAGATCACCACATATTTCCAACAGGACCTTGTTGGATGCTTTCCTTCTGCTTTGAAAGTTCATTCACCCCAAATCACTTAAACAATTTGTTCATTTGCATGAAAACAGAACAACCTTGGGAACATGTTCCACATAGTAATGCAAAAGCATGGCGTTTGCACATATGTAGACACCCAGAGATCTGGAGCATAAGACTGATGCATCTTTAGATTCTAGCGTAATGTTTGGTGACAGCCTTACCTTTAACAATATGCTCTGCCACTTTTTTCTGCTTGCAAGAGTTTCTCCTTTATTTTTGGTTTGATTCTTATGTGTCCTTGCATCGAGATTTGGGTATTTTCTATGCCCAACATTCATTTATCATCTCATATCTGACATTCTGTTTCTCACCAAATTTGGAATTAGTATGGTCAACATTTCCTCAACTTGCCTTTCTTCCCCTAATATGGGTATTCTCTCTCCCTGTATTACCCACCCCCTACTTCTTTTATTCTGATTATAAGCATATTTGATTGTTCAGTATAATCTTAGTTCTGTTCATTTACCATTCATTGCCCTTTCTCTTTAGATAAAATACGTTGTTACATCTGAACTCATATTCATTTACAGTTTCATCTGCCAAGTCCTTTGCCTATTAGTATAACCAGTTTTTGCAGTTTTACTTAGTTCTTTTCTACAACTTTTTGTTCAAACAGCTTTTCATTTTTATTCTCCCTAAGTATATATTAAAAATGGAGACTGGAGAGATGGCTTAGTGGCTAAGATGCCTGCCTGCTAAGCCATAGGACTCAGGTTTGATTCCCCAGTACCTACTTAAAGCCAGATGCACAAGGTGGCGCATGTGTCTGAAGTTTGTTTGCAATAGCTAGAGGTCCTAGCATGCCCATTCTCTCTCTCCATCTATCTGCTTCTCTTTCTCTCTCTGTCTCAATTAAATAAATATATTTTTAAAAGAAGAATGGAATTGCTAGGTGACATAGTAACTGTAAAATTAACATTTTGAGAAACAAAGAACTCCTTTTCATGGTGTCTACACCACATTAAATCCTGATCAGCAGTGGATAAATGTTCTGATTTCTCCACATCTGTCCAGAACTGATTGTCTTGATTTCAGCCATAATTGTGTGTGTGTCTGTGTGTGTTTTAGTTGGTATTTTCCTAATGAGTAATGATATTAGATACTTTTTCATAGTTATGGTTAACATCTCAATATCTTCTTAATTATCTGCTCACATTACTTATCCTCCTTCTTATATTTGCAACTCCATACCACACACATCCAGGAATTGCTATTAATGCAGACCAATAAAAAATCATAAACCTTATGTGATTTTGTATTTTCTTTGTAATGCCATTGTAATAGTTCTTGATCATGAGCTTTATAGATGACAACATCATGTCACAATATGGCAAAATTGTACACACTAGATTTGCCTTTTACTGTCCAGTCAAAGTGTTCCTTCTATTGTGCATACAAGAACATTCTGACATAATCATTTGCAAATATTTTGTACCATTTTGTGGTTTGGCTTTTTATGTCATGGTGTATATTGAGTCTTATAAGTGTTTCTTTTTGTGAAGTCAAAATTTCAGTTTTTCCTTGGCTATTTGTGCTACTACAATGCAACTAAGAAACTACTGAGAAGTTTAAAGTCAGAAACAGTTACATCAATGTGTGTTTCTTGCAGTTTCATAGTTGTCATACTTTCACATAGAACTGGAGGGATGGCTAAAAGTTAAGGTGCTTGCCTGCAAAGCCAAAAGACCCAGGTTCGATTACCCAGGACCCACATAAGCCAGATGCATAAGGTGGCACATGTGTCTGGAGTTCATTTGCAGTGGCTGAAGGCCCTTCTCTGCCCATTCTATCTCTCTTTCTCCCTCCCTCTCTCAAGTAAATAAATGAATAAAAATATTAAGAAACAAAAAAATAAAAAAATAACAACTATCATTTGTATGAGTTACTTGTTGGATATGATGTCGGGGGCCAAATTTAGTCTTTCCATGTGATTACTAGCTGTTACAGAACATTTGTTGGTAATATTCTTATTTTTTGCTTGCTGTGAATATGTGCATTGTACATATATGTCTAAAGCCATGTTAATATATATGTAGGTGGTTGCATGTGTGAATGCATGTAGAATCTAGGGGCTGATGTTGGGTGTTCTAACCCGCAGAACCCCACCCTTTTTTTTGAGACAGGATTGTTCATTGAACCTAGATAGCCAAGGAGCCCTAGGGATTCTCTTTTGCCTCCACACTGCTGGGATCACATGGGATTACAGACATAACACTCAGTATTTCACATGGGTGCTGCAGATCTTAACTCAGTTACACACAAGCACACCCAATGAGACATTTCCCAGCCCCAAGGTTAATAACATTCTACTTTATTGCATCTAATTTGAAGCAATATTGTCAAAAAACAGTCTACTTAATTACACTGACTCAACCTTTTAACTTATGTCTGGAATCACAATTCCCTTGCCTGTGTCTCTATGACTATTTCCATGCAGTCCCACAGTATTGCTTTAGTTTTAAGTAGTTTTTAAAACAATGAAGTATAGCTCCTCCAATAATATTTTTATTTCCCACAAAATTATTTAGGTTGTCAGGATCCTTTCCATATATTTCCATAAGTATTAAAGTGAAACATCGTGTTACTTTCTTTAAATTAAATGGAAAGCAGTCTTGACGTCTTCATGTACCTTGAATTTAGAGGCTAATTTTGGAATAGTATTATATTATCATTTCCCTCTAATCCATGACAGCAGTGTATCATTTCACTTGTTTAAGTAGTTGAAAAAAATTAGAATACTTTTTATTGTATTAAATATAAATGTCTATCCTTTTAACACAAATGTTGGGAGATATAAGTTTTACTTCTTTTATTAAGATGCAATTACACTCTCATGTCAGTTTCAGATTATTTATGATTAGCATGTACTATAATTATTTTGATAGTGGAAAAATGTACATCTTAACAATTTGCTAAACTTAGTCATTCTAGTTTTGTCTAAAATATTTTAGAGTTATGTTATGACTTTTCTCCATCCCAGTGTTCCTCATCTGCATAAATTCCCTGGCTGCTATCATGAATGCAACGTATAGAAGAAATGATGAAAATCAGCATTCTCTTTTCTAATCTTAAAGGAAAAATTCTTTAGTTATTCACTGTTAAGTAATATTAACTATTAACTTCCAAAGAAACTATTCATTAGGTTATAAAAATTATTTTCCCTTTCAAGTTTATGGAGTGCTTGTACTGGAAAAGAGGATTGGAGTTTGCTGAATATATTTCCCAATATCTGTTGAGTGTAATTTTGTAAACATTCACTGGAACTTACAGCTGTTCCCCGTGTCTAGATATCAAGAGCTACTTTGGTATATGTGAACTGGTATTAAACATAGATCACCATTAATGCTTAACCACATTTGTAATGACTTTTTTTCAGATGTACTTAGATCACTGATTAAAATGTAACAACTTTGAATATTTCCTCAGCTATTATTATGGCCTAAGGGTGTCCTTATTTCTCTCTCTCTCTCTCTCTCTCTCTCTCTCTCTTTCTCTGTGTGTGTTATGCATACATGTATGTGTGTGTGTTTATATGTATATGGGCACAAATGTGTGTGTGTGTGCATGTGCATGTATGTATGCATGTGAAGTCCAGATGTCTCTTCCTCTATCTTTCTTTATTCTTTGAGACAGTTTTTCTCACTAAACCTAGAGCTCATCCATCAAATCATGCTGCCTATCCTGTGAGTCATAGAAGTTCCCTCTCATTGCCTCTCCCAAGCTGGGATTGCAGGCATGCACATCCACGCCTGACATTTGACATTGGAACTGGGGCTCTGAACTCCGGTCCTTATGGTTTGTGAGACGAACGCTTTATCCACTTAGCCATCACCACAGTGCCAGGGTATTTTAACGACAGAACTTCTAGTCTCCTTTGATTCACAGGGGATCAAATGCAAGCTTATGAATTAGTTTGTAAAAGCTTAAGGAATCTCCACACCAGTCAGAGCACATACTGAGAACTTCCAAGTCAAATATCAACTAAATATCACATCTAATTTTGTAGAGCATATATTCAGCCTACTTTGAGAGCATGTATACCTCTGCGAGACTGGTCTTGTGGAATTATTTGTTCAATAACTCCCTCACTGGGAATTTTTATTCCCCAGTAATCTTTCATTATTCACTAGCTAATTTCTACTTTACCTGTAGTTCTTAGTCTAAATGTCATTTCCTCCAACACTTCTTCCCTAGTGACTCAATTTTAATAAAGTTTACTACGTTATTTCATATGTAGAAATGCATTAGGGGATACTGCTATTTGACTTAAATGCACTTATCACAATTTGTATTTACAAAAGGTAGAATGTGACACAATGAATTCAAACACTAGATAGGATTTATTGTTTATATATCAGTTCTGGAATTTATATAAACATAGACAAGATAAATAATTTATCTGTACTTAAATTCTATCATTGCAAGATATGAGAATCATATATCTTTTAAAGTTGTAAGTATATGTAAAGCATAAACAAAAGGCAAGAAAAAAACAGATTACTTGTGCCTAGTGACAACTATATATATATATATATATATATATATATATATATATATATATTCATAAGTATTTTAACAGTAGCATCTCCTGTATACCAGGCTGGTCTCAAACTTGCTATGGTGCATAGAGTGAGCTTGAAATCATAGTTATGCACCAAAACAGTATATAAATAGTACTACTAAATAGTAGATGCCCAAAATTGCTGTTGTTAATGATATTTAATAAACATATATATGTTTATGTGCATGCACACACAGACAAAAAGTTACACACATACACCATCAAATTTGACCACAAGTCCATTAAATTTCTCCTGATAATTCAGTAATAGTGTATATATTTTTTGCTACTTATTTTCAGTTTACTCATTAAAATTTAATGTAATAAAATATACATTTTTCTTTGCTTGACTTATACGTGTAAAGATGGAATTTTCAAATAAGCAATTATATCATTGTGGCAGGCTTGTCTTGCCATTTTGTTTTGTTTTTATTAGAAATGCATTACTTAGATTCTAACCATAGAATTCAATCCAAAATGTAGGAGATAAAACACATAGCAAGCCTATGTTCCGAACAGTCAGTGTTGCAAACCAAAATTATATACATAAAATAGTATGTTATACTGTTAACCTAAAACACATTAAATATAATTTAGGATCTAAACTTATAAATAAGAACTTTACTTGAAATCTTTTACCAAATAACTCTCAAAAATACCATATTTATCCCGGAGTGGTGGCGCACACCTTTAATCCCAGCATTTGGTAGGCAGAGGTGGAAGGATCACTATGAGTTCAAGGCCACCCTAAAACTACAGAGTGAGTTCCTGGTCAGCCTGGGCTAGAGTGAGACCCTACGTCAAAAAACAAACAAAAAAATTACCATATTTAGCATATCAACACTCAAGAAGTGGAAACATGGAGGGAGGGCTGATCAAAATCTAATAGGATGTAAATAAGTCATATGGAAATCTACTTTTGTGGACAAAAGAACACTCAGAAGCCATAGATTGTTACTAGAAAATTTTCAGCACCAGGAATAGGATACCTTCCAGTGAGTTGTTGGCCAGGGAGGTCACTGATACCCCCAAAACATTACAGGCCATTGCCGAGGCTCTTAGTTTCCCACCAGGGAAGTAAGACACTTTTGCTTTGGTCCCCAATTCGGCTGCAAGGTCACTGAGAAATCCTGCTGGAGCTGAACTGAAAACTTCCCCCATGTAGACCAGCTGACAAAAAAACTGGAAAAAGCTTCACTCATGCAGTTCAAGGGGAGACAGAGAACTGACCAATGGAGATATTCAACAGTGAACACTGCAAGCCTTAAATTTGGCCAGCCAGGCCAAATGAGCCAACATGCCATGCCTTTTATGGGGGAAACCAACCACTCTCTAATTAGAATGGAGGCCTGCTCCATGGAAGGAAATACATCTCTGATACGGAAAACCTACAACAGGGGAAGTCATGAGCCCTAGGGCTGTAACTTCTGCTGGTTTTTAGCTAAATGTATATACTATGCTCACCAAACTGCTTGGTAAGTACGTCTCTTAATGGTCAGGTGTCCGACATAAACTTAGGTGTTTTGAATGCTAGGTTCCCAGCTGATGGGGATTTGGGAATTAACACCTCCTGGAGGCAGTGTATTGTTGGGGGTGGACTTATGGGTATTACATCCATTGACCCCTTGCCAGTGCCTGGCACACTCTCCTGTTGATATTGTCCACCTTATGTTGGCCATCATTTTCCCTGCCATCATGGAGCTTCCCCATTGAGCCTGTAAGCCAAAATAAACCTCTTTTTCCCACAAGTTTGGTTGGGTGATTTCTGCCAGCAATATGAACCTGATGCCAACACCTAATTTCATTGAAGATGAGATTTTATTCTTTGTTATTCAATATTTTGATGATTCATAGGAAATTCATGGTTAAGAATTTTTTGAGATTAATTTAATTCAATATTACCTTGATATTTCATAATATTCCTTCTGGATATGAAGGGCCTTATAACTGAAAGATAGAACGATATCTGAAGAATATTGTATACAGCTTTTATTTTGTGCATAGCTGAGCCATAGTACATTTATGTAAATTTATGATTTGAATGCTTCATAGAAATGTCATTTCATTATCGCAATAAAAGTTAATGTACTATTGAATATATCATACATACCAATAAGTCTTCTGTCTTGCATTTAAGAGTATAACAGTCCAGTCTCTGTGCTTTAAAGTAAGAGAGTTTCAGGGAGTCAAGTTCTAAACCCTTACTTAACATTTACCAAAAGATCGTGGTCAAAAAACACTTTGAAAGTAATTTGTATTATCCATCTTAGACAGTTAGGTGATTCTGACACAGTTCTTAGATTTTTTTTGAAGCTTTAAGCTTACTCATGATCCTTTCATATATAGAGCATCATCAAAGGTTTCTTTCTAAGAAGTCAAAAGAACTTTAGTATAAAAAAGAGAGCTTATTACATGTGCATCTTGCAAAAAAAAAAAAAGCACTTTCTTTCCCATATTAATGAGAAAGAGTTGAGTCATTTGGTTAGATGAGGTCAAAATCTGTGGCAGATATTTTATATGACTTATTGAATTGATTTTTAACTTATTCAATTTATTTCTTTGTAAGACATATGCATATCATATGCATGCCCTATATATGCATATAAAAATCAGGGACTGGATTACTGTTCAGTGGTTGAATGAATTTAGCATGCATGAGGTCTTGGGTTTAATACTCAGAACTTAAACAAGCCCACAAACAAAACAAATCAAAATCATTCAATGACACATTTCTAGGTTAAGTAATTAAA
Organism: Dipus sagitta; assembly: GCA_036346955.1. Lineage (NCBI taxonomy): Eukaryota > Metazoa > Chordata > Mammalia > Rodentia > Dipodidae > Dipus > Dipus sagitta. The sequence continues at coordinate 18,420,523 of CM070788.1, forward strand.
ATATTTTCCAATTGAGCACTTAAGATAAATTGTAGACAAAGAAATGCTAGTTTTCCATTTTATTTAAGATATTTAAGATTATATATATATATATATATATATATATATATATTTCAACAGTTATTAAATAGGCTTTTATTAAATGTTAAGTTTTATTTTTCATGTTACAGGGCAAAGATAGAAATCTAAACAGTACACATAGCAAGTGGTTTAGTAGGGATATGAAAAGAGGTAAATAACTAAATATCACAAAAGAAGTATTGACATAAAGATGTGCAGACAGGCCATCCAAATTGTTACCTCACCTTGACTCCAAGGAAACTTGCTAGAAGTGGGAAAATCTGAAGTGAAAAGGTTTGGGAGATAAAAGCATGGGAATCACAGATATCAGATATTAATATATAAAGATCAAGATTTGAGGGGCTGGAGAGATTGCTTAGTGGTTAAGGCCTACAAAGACTAAACACCTAGGTTCAATAAGCCAGGACCCATGTAAGCCTGATGCATAAGGTGGTGCATGTGTCTGGAGTTTGTTTGCAGTGGCTAGAGGCCCTAGTGCACCCATTCTCCCTCTCTCTCTCTCTCACTCTTTCTTTCTAAGTGCCCTTCTCTCTGTCTTCTCTGAAATAAATAAAAAGTAAAATATTTAAACAACATATATATTGAAAGAAAATATAGAGATTTGGACTTTAAATGGCTCAGTAAGACTGTGTCAGGGAAAATGAGAAGGCAGTAGTGAGGAAAAAGAATGTAAGCCCTGGGCTTGGTGGGGTCATGGGGGAATTCTATGTCATAATAGAATATTGTGCTATTTTTTCTAAAGGCAATTAGAGGTCAGGGGAAAGGTCAGTGATGTAATAAGTTTTGTGACTTTAGTAATATTGAGTCCAATGTGGAAGACAGTCAAAAACGATGTTAATATAGAGAAGGGAAACTCATATGCTGAGTATATTGAATATAGCTCAGTGGCTTTGAATTTTAATACTGAGGAAATAAAAATACAATTTTAACTGGCCTTTATCACTAATTTGGAAACAGACAAATAGCATGAAGGACAAGTCAGTCAATAAAATTCAATAATTTCAATACAAGGAGCAGATGTGCAGAGTGGAGCATGAGATTTGTTATGAAAAGGCACGTGCGTACACAGCAAGAACGGCACCATTTACACATCAGGGAAAAACAACCTTCACGGAAGAACTAGATTAGCACCTTCATTTTGTGCCTCCTCTCAGTTCTCAGGCTTCAGAACAGAAGAGTCTCTTTTTTTTGGTGGGGAGATAGCTCAGTCAATATGTGAGTTGGACTCACAGTACTCACATAAAATATGGAACATGGTATTATGTACCTATAATCCTTAAGCTCAGGATATAGACAAGAGTATCTCTGTGACTGGATGGCCAACTTGTCCAGTCTAATAGACAAACTCTAGGCAAATAGGAAAACCTGTCTCTAAGGAAGTGGATGGACACCACTTCTGAAAATCACACCTGAGGTTATTCTCTGGCTACCATATGTATATGCACACACACACACAGACACGTACACACGTGTTATATATATATATATATATATATATATATATATACACATATATATATGTATTTTTTACTTTTTTTTTTTACTTTGAGGTGTACAGTCTTGTTTTGTGGTCTCTTTTGTTTGTTTGTTTCATTTTATTTTAGTTTTGGCAACCAGAACAGATAAAACAGCACGCATTTGTTCTGCAGATTAAATTCTATCCCATGGTCCTTTTATTAAAGAGGTTAAAAAACTAAATGATGCATTCCTGTAAGGTTAAGATTTGGGGTAGGCATTCAGTTTTATGAACTATATGTGCTGGTTTAAGATTTGAAAGCCAGAGAGGGATCAAAGTTACTTCTTCCCTATTTTCTTCCCCATTTGTTTCTTTCCTTTATAGTCACTCATTAAAATATGAGGTTTCTCTTATTTATTATTTATTTTGTTTATTTATTTAAGAGAAAGGCATGCCAGGGCCTCCAGCCATTGCAAATTAACTTCAGATGCATGTGCCACCTTGTGCATCTGGATTTACATGGATACTGGAGAATCAAACCTGAGTCCTTTGGCTTCACAAACAAGCACCGTAACTGCTAAGTTATCTTTGGAGGCCTCTCTGAATTATTTTAGCAAAACCAATCTTCCAACAGTTCTATGTCTATTGAAGCAATGTCTTCATCTTTGTCCCTAATCCTAGGATTAGAGGGCACAGTATCTGTCCTTATGTTTCCTGAGTACCAAGGGGTGGTTCAGTGATGGAATCATCTCTATGCTCCCAATACTCAAAGTGCTTCAGTGCCAGCCTCAGAGGAACCGTCCTTTGAGGTGTCAATGATGCTGCTCTTTGCATCATTTAGACATCCTCTTTATAACACCCAGTCCATCCTCCCCAAATGTCTGCAAACATTAACCATTTTAAAATAAAAACATCTTTTATAAGTATCATATGAATACTATAAATACAAATTGTCTCCTTTCTTCCTTAATATCATTAGCAAGAACCAGCTTTTGTTGAAGACTTACCAACAAGACTTTATTCTAAGTGCTCTATAAACATTAACATATTCTTCCAACAACAGGATTAGTGAGGTATTGTGTTAGCTCACATTTTATCATGGAGACAATTTAGACACTCACAGTGATTAGTGGGAACACTTGGAATTAAGCCTAAGCTATTTGGCTTCAGAACAATTCATTTATCCACTGAAATAAAGTTTTCAGAGTTACAAATTTTGATAATGTATTATGTATTTCAGGGGAAAACTAAAGTTTTAAAAAATTGACATTTGAGTCATCAGCATATAGATGTTAATTCGATATGTGTGTTAAGATTATAGGGCAAAAAAATAAAGAAAAGTCCTTTATGCAACACCAATGTTTAAGAGATGAAAAGAATAAAGGGAGCCTGGGAAGGAGTGGGATAAAGAAGAGAACAATCAGAAGGTGTCACAGAAACCAAAATAAGAGGCACTTTAGACATTCAATACTGGGGTTGAGTAAGTGATATGTTCCCCAAATGTAGCAAACAGAAAGTTCCTAATGACATTTGTAATATTAGTTTCAGCAAAGACATATATAAAATAAAGAAAAAAATAATGAGTGAATTCCTGGTAAGTCTAGGCTAGAGTGAAATCCTACCTCAAAAACCAAACACACAGAAAATAATTGAGGTAGAAAATTTATAGAAAATTTTAAAAAGTATCTCTTTTGTTTTTTGAAGCCAAATCAGATTAGAGTTTGGGAAGAATGAAGCCTAATAGAAAATTTGATGAATGAATATGTAAATATTTAAATAAGTGTAGAATGGGCATAACCTAGGAAGGGCAAAGGAAATAAATTTTCAAATGAATTTGAAGAGGAAATGCTCATTTGAATAGGTACAAAAAGTAGAATTTCATGATGACGTGTCAGATATGCCAGCAAATGTAAATCCATGTGTATGTAAACATATTTATTACCAATGTATTAGACAGGAATTGAATCTTCCTCTGAAATCTGAAAGCATAAGGCAAAAAGAACAAAATTGTCCACAGTGTATAGTGACCAAGGATAAAACAACAGGGCAAGTGAAGCGTGGTGGCATACACCTTTAACCCCAGCACTGAGGAGGCAGAGAGAGGTAGATCACTCTGAGTTCGAGGCCACCCTGAGACTACATAGTGAATTCCAGGTCAGCCTGGGCTAGATAGTGAGACCATACCTTGAAAAACAAACAAACAAAGTTAAAAAAAAAAAAGGACAGTGCAGAAACTTAGCAATTATCAGTGAATTCTGACAGAATTTGATAAGGAATGGAGAAGAAGTTTGAAAGGAAGAGGTCCAGAAGTCATTATAGAAAAAGCAGCGACACATATGCCGTTCTCATGGCTAGTCTGAAGACCAACTCCAGGGAAATGGTGACAGATGCTGATCAAATCTCATCAAAACAGAAATCCAGAGACCACAGAGAAAGGAACACTAAATCAGATCCCTATCTTACACAGCCAGGCTCAGAGAGCATCATGGAAAAGGGAGTGGAAAGCGTGTTTATTTGTCTCAGGGTGGGTGGGCATAGCCCAAGATGCCATGTTTCCCTATCCCTGCAGATAACTGACTGACCTCTTGGTCCCCAAGATGAATACCATTAACCCCACTGAAGGTCCTCAGCAGAAATGGGGCAGGGGATGGAGGGGGAGGCTATGTGTGCAACCTTTTTATAAAATATATTGATAAATTAAAAAAAAAAAAACAGAATTTCACCAACCAGTAAGAAGATACTGCTAGGCCTAAAGCATATATATTTTGATAAACAAATTGTTGAACTGAATGCTTGCCACTCAATTTGTGAGTAACATATGTCTATGAGCTGAATATGTAAATATATGGATTAATCCCCTAAACTGAAATTACTGGACTAGAGTAAGGACAAGTAAAAATCAAGAGTACAGACACTACTATCTGGTGAGTAAATGAAAATGTAGATTATAGGAATTAACATGGTGAAAAATAAATAAAAGGAGTACCTGATTGGTTACAAAAATAGAGAATATGGCTTTGCAAGAGATTAAAAATATAGATGGTCAGAAGTTCTGGTTTTTTTTGTGAAAGAGTATAACAATAATTTTGAAAAGGCATGTGGTTAAAATTTGGCAAAATATTCAATTCCCATACATATTTCCTAAAGTAAACTAAAAGTAAAAGTACACAAGAAGGATAGTCTTAGACAAACCTAATTCTAATTAAGGAAACATGAAATCACTAGTGAGTGCTTAGATGCATATCAATCAAACAAAAAGCATGGATTAGAATCTGTAGATAATGGGGGGGGTGATAGAAGGATTGAGACAGGCTTAAACAGAGAAAGACTAAACACGTAACTAGGCTAAATTAATGATACTAAGATCTTTTCTATAGTGGATTTTGGCTTTAGACATTCAGTCATAAAAGCAGATTTCTATCATATGGAGTAATGCAGTAGTCTCAATTCTCAATGAATGGCAGTAATTTTATTTTCAAATGGCCATGATATTCAACATGGGATTTTTAAAAATAACTGGTAAAGTACACAACCTAAAAGTTTACTAAGGATAGCCAAGGAAATGTCAGGGAATTGTTACCGTGACTGGAAAGGCCAAAGGGCTCCTAGGCAAGGATGCTCTGAGGATTTCGCCCCAAAGGAGCAAGGACAGATGTGATCCAGGCAAGCAAAGAATATTTGCTTCCTTGTGGAGATTGATGGGTCAGAGCTGGATTTCACTGTGGAAGTGTAATCATAGAGGCCTCTAATAGACAGAAGAAATTATGCCTGATCCCTGTCCTTATCTTGCTTAACTTCCTAGAAACAAACAAAAAAAAAAACAGTCAAACAAGCTTCTTTTTGCTCAAACACAATGACATGAAAGTGACATTTCATGACTTAGAGATTGATGGTCTTCCCCCCCCCTAGAAATAATACTAAAATGCATAAAATTAATTTACTATAAATGTCTCAACTACTGAGTTTAAAACAAAATAATCTGTGGTTTACTATGTTAGATTATAACATGATTTGCCTTAAAGTGCAACTGGATTAAATCTCCTATGTGTGTACCACATTTCCATTCTATTCTAGGAAAACTCATGTTGCATGTTAGACTTTCAACTGTATGTAAAACAGTGATGATAAAATTATTCTGACAAAGGTGACTAGTAGTTTGCCTGAATATTGTCGGACTCATTACATTTTCAATATTCCTTAAAATTGGATTGTAAGATAACCTGTTGTATAAAATTTAACATACAATAATACCACAATGTATAGTATAAATCAAATCACATCTTTATTGTTTTTATTTCTGTGTATATAGAGTAAACAAGTGGATTGATTGCATCATTACTGGCTTATTCTTTAGATTTTTTATATTCTTCTAGAGGATTATGAGCAGACATTTTGAGAGATTGATGAATTAGAGATGCTTGTATGTTTCAGTCACTTAAAATTATTCTTAAATAATTGAAGATTCACACAAAGTGACAAAGATAGCATGGGTAGCCCCAGTATATTTTCACCCAGGTTTTTGGTTGTTACAGCTCACATAATTACCATTGATATTTAATCTAATATGTGCACATATGTCATGCCAAATGCTCATTAAAGATACAGGAGAAAGGAAAAGAGTTGAAGGCAAACTTGAAAACAAGGATAAAGGAAACAAATACAAAATAGCAATAAAGATGGCCTGTTTTTGCCAGACTGGTCACTTGCAGTTTGAACCACAATAGTCTGAATATACAAATCACATCAAATAAATCCAATTCAAAGACACAAGTGGTTAGAATTGGTCATAAATAATGATATGACAAAATACTGCCCATTAAGTCCCACTTAAAGTATAGTAGCATTTCAAATGAGAAAGTAAGTGGTTTTAAAAGAAAGGGGGGTATTGGAGAGATGGCTCATTAGTTAAGGTACTTGCTGTGAAGCCAAAGGACCCAGATTCATATGCACAAAATTGCTCATGCATCTGGAGTTTGTTTGCAGCAACAGGAGGCTCTGGTGAGCCCATTCTCTCCTTTCTCTCTCTCTCCTTCTGTGCTTGCAAATAAATAAATAAAAATATTTTAAAAAATAAACCATACTAACACCAACCAAAACAAAGCATATGTACTATAATAGATACTGCTAATATAGAAAATGGGAATGTCTAAAGTCAAACAGAGCAGACTTTAGAAGAAAGAAAGTTATCAAAGATCAATAATGGCACTATGATAGTAAAGGGTTAATTAGCCAAAATATTAACATTTTAGCATGTATGTGCCTAACAATACAGCTTTAAAATATGTAAGTCAAAAGCTGATAAAACTGCAAGGAGATATGCGTGAGTCTCCCATGAGAGATTCTGGTGTCAATATCTCTTTATCATATATAGTCCTGGCCAGTACATAGAAAATAATTAACAGTATGCCTAATCACTTAGATTTAAGTGATGCTTGTACCCTGTACTTTATCCATTAAGTGGAGAAAAACATTCTTATTGTGTTGATATGGAATATTCTTGAAGTTAGCATACATTCAGGGCCAATGAATACCCCTTAACAAATTTGAGGTAGAAAGATGATATAATGTCTGCTACAAGAGTGCAAAGAAATTATACTAGAAATAAACAACAGAAAGATGTCTGTAAAAACACCACAGCTTAATCTAAACACTTCTAAGTAACACATGGGTCAAAGGAGAAATTTCGGCAGACATGCAAAACTATTTTAAGCTAGATAAAAATTAAACACAACACCTCAAAATTTGTGGGATCCAAAAGATTCCACAGTGCTGGAAAGGCAATTTATAGCATTGGATTTATATATGAAATAAAAGGAAACATATAAAATCCATCACTTATGCCTCCCTTTTAGGAAATTAGAATAACAAGAACAAATCCAATCCATAGTAGAGGAACATAAATACTCAGAGTGAGGTAGGAAATCAAGAAAATTGAAGGTTCAAAACACTAGATAAAAATCAGTGCAAACAAAATCTAGTTCCCTGAGGTAATCAGAGTTTACCCTGCTGTGACCAAAATACCTTACATAACCAACCAAAAAGAGGGAGTATTTATAAAATCTTCATGGTTTTAGGGTTCTCAGTACAACATGGTAGGAGAGTGTGAGGGGAGGGTTATTCAAATCATGGTATCCAGGAAACAGAACACATAAGCTCACATCATGTTGTTCAGTCAGTAGAAAATGGAAGCTTTTATTTGGGTACATAGAAGACAGAACATATCAGGAATGGGGGCAGGGCAAGATGTGGTGCTCAGAGCATACCTCAGGTGACCGACTTCCTGCAACTAGGCTCCACATTTTCCATATACAATACCATTTTCTACCATTTTCCATATACAATAATGAAACCATATTAGGTTCCACTCAATAATTAATATATTAGTTAAGCCAGAGAATCTATGATGTAATCAATATCTTTGTAATCACCCTCACTGACACCACCCAGAATTTGCTTCACCTATCTCTGAGATTTTTCTCAACCCATCCAGTTGTCCATCAAATTTAACCACAGCATTGTCTGAAAAGATAAGATAGGGAGAGAGGGGAAGAGGAAAAGTCAGACATGCAGAGAGAAAGAAGGAGAGATAGAGTGAGAAAGTCAGTGTCAGATGTCAGAAATGAAATGAGGGACAGTAGTAGAGACACCTGAACACTGAAAGGAAAATGAACAAATCCTGTGAACAACAGTAGAGCATATGAATTAGTAAACCTATATTAAAAACATAATCTTCCAAAATTCACAAAAGTAGAAATATATAATGATATATACTAGGTATCAGCCTATATTTATTAAATATATTTTTAAAAACTATTAAATTTTCTTTATTTATTTGAAAGAAAGAGAGAAAGATAAAGAGAGAGGGAGTGCATGGGCATTCCTGGGCCTGCAGCCACTGCAAATGAACTCCAGACGCATGCACCACCATGTGCATCTGGCTTATGTGGGTCCTGGGGAATCAAACCCTGTTCCTTTGGCTTTGCAGGCAAGTGCCTTAACCACTAGGGCATCGCTCCAGCCCCTATTAAATATCTTATGCTAATAATTAATAACCTTCCATAACAGAAAGGTCTAGAGTACATGGGGAGTTCCAAGCATTAAAGAAGAAATTATGATAATTCCTCTTTTGTTTAAAATTTTTGTTCATTTATTTGTTTTTTATTTATTTATTTGACAGAGAAAGAGGGAAAGAGAGACAGAGAAAGACAGAGAGACAGAGCGAGAGCATGCCAGGGCCTCTAGCCACTGCAAACAAACTCCAGACATGTGTGCCCCCTTGTGCATCTGGCTAATGTGAGTCCTGGGGAGTTGAACCTGGGTCCTTTGGCTTTGCAGGCAAATGCCTTAACCACTAATCCATCCCTCCAGCCATGTCCGGTGTTTTCCAATCACAACACTCAGCTTGAGAGCTGCTCTTGACCTGGTTTGTGCACAAGTAGTCTATAGCAGGAGTGAGTTCTGATTTCTACCCTCTCATTAGACCAACTTGTCTTTGAAAAGCAATTGTTTGATGACAACTCAGTGGTTGATAAATTTTAAAACTACAAGATTTTTTTTTCATGACACCATTGATATAATCACTGGAAACAATTGAATATAATTAAAAAACAATTTGGTTATAACAAGACAATATGATTGAACTTGGGTTAATTTCTCTGAAGTAATGTGATGATTTGGACCATAACTGGGTGGACAAATGAAAAAAAAAACAATAATAAAAATTTAAAACATTCAGTTCCATTTCTATTGTGTTATTTAGGTTAAGTTTTTTTTTCCATCTTTTGAATAATATTTTAAATTATATGTTTCATCACAAGAATCTATCATTAAAGTCTCATAATATTGTTTGTATTATTATTATATTTTTCAATAAACAGCTTCTAACCAGGCTTTCTTTTAAGTTATAATGAATTTAATACATAAAAATAAAAGTAAAAGCTATGATTTTTTTCAGCATATCTTTTTGTATGAAGCAAGAGTAGCAAAATCACCTCAGCATTACAGACCAATAAAGGGAGGTAACTGACTCAAAGTTATGCTGTTCTTAGTCATATCCTTAACAGAGCTAGAGGTGACTTATACAATGACTAAATATCTCCAGACTAATGCCCAAGATAATTTCAATATTGACTAAAGATTGCTGGAAATTAACTGATGAATTAAAAACAACCGTAGGGGCTGGAGAGATGGCTTAGTGGTAAAGGCATTTGCCTATGAAGCCAAAGGACCCAGGTTCAAATCCCCAGTACCCATGTAAACCAGATGCACAAGGAGTGTATGCATCTGGAGTTCATTTGCAGTGGCTGCAGACCCTAGCGTGCCCATTCTCTCTCTCTTCTTTCTCTCTCTCTCTCTCTCTCTCTCTCTCTCTTCCCTCTCCTAGCAAATAAATAAATAAAATATAGGGTTTTTTTTTCTTTAAGAAAGCAACAACTGTAACTTAAATAATTTTACTTTTTCCCTTCTCTAATTGATTGCACACCATTAGTTTACCTAGAGGCAGTGTGAGTTCCCCAGTGAGCAATGTAATAATGAGGAGGCCTTTTTGCATACAAAGTTTCACACTTGGACATGAAGGCAGAAGGAGGCCTTTACACATCCTTTATCGATACCTCCTAATGCTTCGAAGACCATACACTGCACACCCAGCAATGCTTCCCTTGGGACTCATCCTTGGAAAAGAATTAAGCTGTGAAGACAAGATGAACTAGGTTTACTTCCTCTACCTCCTGTCAATATACCTACTTTTCAGACTACCTGCATCCGATCTAAATTTGGACAGTTTTCACACCTTTAGTAAGTTTAATTTTAGACATTTTGTGGGGGAGAAATCTACCTCATTATATCTACTCCTAAAACTGTTGTCTTTTCAGTCCGTCATGTTTCCTGGGCATATTGGTAAATAGATTATGATAGGTGTGTCTCAGAACAATACTTGTACTGTGGCCTCCGATTGACTTCTTTCTTCTTGAGTATAAACTGGAGTTCATGTTCATTTTCTAAACTACACTTGAGAATAAGCGATGGGCTGTCATTTCCAGTATCAGTTTATGGAAAAGACAGCAGTGTCCTTTGCTCTGATAGTTCTAATATTTTCTCTTCAGTTGCGTGCTTCTTGAGGTAAGCCTCTGCATGGGACGACTATAAGCCAAGGTCCACATGAGCAGATTCAGTAGGGGCATAGTTCAAGGTCTGCTAAGTGGCCATTGACCAAGGAAGAACTCTCCCTGCTAAGCCTGGAAATAAGAACAGGCCTGCAATAAAACTTGCATTCAGGTCTCTTCGGGGAGCTTAGAGTCAAATCCATCCAGATGAGCCCCTCACTCATCCTGCCCCTCAGATGTGTGCCTGACATGTGCTGATACAAGAGATGATGCACGTTTTTATAAAGCATATTTATTTATTTGTGTGTGTGTGTGTGTGTGTGTGTGTGTGAGAGAGAGAGAGAGAGAGAGAGAGAGAGAGAGATATAGAGAGAGAGAGAGAGAGAAAGAATGGTTGTGTCAGGGCCTCTAGCCACTGCTAAACGAACTCCAGTTGCATGCGCCACCATGTGCATCTGGCTTCCATAGGGTCTGAGGATAAAGCCTGGGTCCTTAGCCTTCATAGGTGAGCACCTTAACCAATAAGCTATCTCTCCAGCCTGACGTGCTGTTTTCAGCTGCTAAGTGTGAGGTGGTTTGCAACGCAGCAACAAATAAACTAACAATTCAAAAAAAAGTTGGCTAAATGTATGGAGGGATAAATGACTCAGGGCTTTATGTCAATACTATAAGTCTTGTTCTACTGGTGACAGTGAGTATACAAGAGCAAATTTATCACTGAGTAAAACAATTAATGAGGAAATAATATTTTCCCTGAACTTCACGATTTGATTGCAAACTGATGAACTAAAAACAATTGCGCAAAATGTGGGATTTGGTTTAAACGCTAGGAAAGTGTTTAAACAGAAATTATTCTAAGTACATTCCTTTAAGGAAGACTTTCAAACTCCAAACACCTCTCATCTATCTAGGATGGTTTAAGCCTAATGCCTCAGGGCTAGATTAGATGAGGTATCTCTAGTCCTTTGATATTATGGTAATTAGCACTTATTGAGCCCATGGAGGGTGTATGTCCTCTCCAAGGTGCTACTTGAAAGCTAGTTTAGAGATGTTCTTTTTGGAATGATACAGAGAATGCTCTATACATATTAATTAGAAAAAAAAAACTGCAACTCATTTCATTTGTAGTCTCTTTTTTTTTTTTCTAAATTTACTGAAAAAAATGTTTGATTGTATTATTCTATTGACAATCACTCACATACTGGCTTGTGACATTACTGAAATTGTTATTTTATTGATATCTAATTCTCCATGTAAGAAAATGTGTCTCATTATTTCTTAATGTGCATTTCCTCAGTTCTGACCACACTAAGCATTGTAGTAAAATCTAAAGGAAGTAGATACTAAATATTTTTGACAGAGTAGCCATAAAAATATCATTGTTACTGCACATTAGCTCTCCTATGCATGTGTATAGTACACCTTTGAAGTCCAGGTCCCACATTTATATTCTTTTCCACTGTTTTAGTTGCAGTAAGCTACAGACCTCAAGGTCACTTCTCATTACTCGAAGTGTTTGATCATTGCTCACTGACATGATTGTTCATGATTTCAATATCTATGCTGCTAGGAAAATAAAATTAACAATTAAATCCCCTTCCAGCTAAAGCATCTCTACATAGGAAGCAGAAAAGAGATGATTTGATTGCTGAGTAAACTTTAAAGCTGAATGTGTTTATGAATTTTTTTTATTTCCTTCTTGATTTCTTCAATTATCCATTCATCACTCAGTAGGGTACTGTTTAGTTTATATGAGTTTATATATGTTATACAGTCTTTCTTGCTGGTGATTTGTAGTTCAATCCCATTGTGATCAGATAGAGTACAAGAAATTATTTCAATTTTCCTGTATTTGTTAAAATTTGCTTTGTGTGATAACATAGGGTCAATTATAGAGAATATTCCATGTGCTGCTCTAAACATTGTATATACTGCAACACTTGGATGAAATGTTTTGTAAATATCTGTTAGGTCCATTTCTTGTATGATATCATTTAATCCGGATGCTTCTCTGTTTATCCCAGGGTGACCTGTAAATTGGTGAGAGTGGGATATAACGATTACACACTACAATTGTGCTTGGTATTATCTGTGACCTTAAGTCTACCAGTGTTTGTTTAATATAATTGGGATGATGGGCTGGAGAGATGGCTTAGCAGTTAAGCGCTTGCCTGTGAAGCCTAAAGACCCCAGTTCGAGGCTCAATTCCCCAGGACCCACGTTAGCCAGATGCATAAGGGGGCGCACGTATCTGGAGTTTGTTAGCAGAGGCTGAAGCTCTGGCACACCCATTCTCTCTCTCTCTCTCTCTCTCTCTCTCTCTCTCTCTCTCTGCCTCCTTCTCTCTGTTGCCTCTCAAATAACTAAATAAACAAACAAAAAATACATATAACTGGGATGAAAATAGATCCTTATTTCTTTCCAAGCACAAGAATCAAGTCCAAATGGATCAAAGACCTTCATATCAGACCTGAAACTCCTAAAAGAAAAATAAAAGTAGGAGAAACATTTCAACATACTGGCATACACAACAGCTTTCTGTATATAACCCCAGTTCCTCAGGATGTAAAGCCACTAATCAGCCATGGAATTTCATGAAACCTCATGAAATTTAAAAAGCTTTTGGACAGCAAAGGACACTGTGTATACAGCAAAGAGGCAACCTATACAATTAAAGAAAATCCTTTTTAGCATACATCAGAAATTATTTATACAACATTTTGATTCTTTTAAATTTAATTTTATTTATTTACTTGAGAGAGGAGAGGTAGATAAAGAATGAATGGGTCTGCCAGGGCCTCCAAACAGGATATACAAAGAACTGAAATAAATAAATAATAAGAAATCACACAACCCAATCAAACACTGACTATGGAACTGACTAGAGTGTTCTCAAAATAAGAAATATGGATGGCCTATAAACATCTAAAAACATGTTGTATGTCATTAGCCATCAAGGAAATGCCAATTAAAACTACTTTGGCATACTATCTCAGTTCTGTAAGAATGAATAGTATAAGAAAGAAAAAAAAATGACAATATATGCTGGTGAGGTTGTAAAAGAAGAAGAACCCTTCCACATTGTTGGCGGGAATGCAAACTGGTAGAGCCATTGTGGAAACCCGTGTGGAGGTTACTGAGAGCTAAAAATAGATTTCCCATACGACCCAGCTATACCACTCGTAGTCGTATACCCTAAGACTCTTCTACGGAGGTAGCTGCTCCCCCATGCTTATTGCAAGTGTTACTGCTGATCTAGGAAACAGAACTGGCCTAGATATCCATTAGCTGATGAGTGAATAATGAAGATTTGGTACATTTATACAATGGGGTTCTATTCATCAGCAAACAAAAATGAAATTATGAAATTTACAGGGAAATGGATGGATCTGGAAAGGATTATACAAAGGGAGGTAACCCAGGCCCAAAGAGTCAAATGCCACATGTTCTCTCACATATGTGGATCCTAACTATGAATGCTTAGATTTTTGTGTGAGTTTGAGTAAAAGCCAGTAGTATAGTCAAGAAAACTAGACAAGGGCTATAAGGCGGGAGAAGATGGGAGGACTTAAGGAGAGGGTATTGTATATATGTAAGTAGAGAGATTAATGAAGCTGGAATGACCTAAGTGGGGTCAGTGGAAGGGATTTAGTAAAAGAAGAGTAGAAGGAGGGTTAATCAACATTTAAAATGTTGGGCTAGACAGATTGCTTTGTAGTTAAGGTGCTTGCCTGCAAAGCCTAAGGACCCAGGTTTGATCTCCTAGCCAGATACATGTGTCTGATATTTGTTTGCAGAGGCTGGAGGCCCTGGCACACCCATTCACTCTTTATCAGCCTCTTCCTCTCTCTCTCTCTCTCTCTCTCTCTCTCTCTCTCTCTTTCTCAAGTATAATAAAAAAGATTAAATTTAAAAAATTAAAATGTTATAAATAGATTATAAGTATGGAAACCAATTACTTTTGATAATGATACAACCAGAAGCCATAGATTATTACTAGAAATATTTCAGTACCAGATGTAAGATACCTTTCAATGAGTTGTTGACCAGGGAGCTCTAAGATCCCCCCAAAACATTACAGGCCGTTGTCAAAGTTCTTGGTGGCCCACCAGAAGTAGATGGTAAGACCCTGTTGCTGGAGACTCCACATGCTGCAGGTCACTGAGAAATCAAGCTGGAGTTGAGCTGAAAAACTTCTCCCCGTGGATCAGCTGACAGAAAACTGGAAAGAGCTATGCTGCATGCATCCCTTTGGGACAGAAAAGTCATCAGTGCTGATAAATAGAAGTGAACCCTGAAAGCCTTAAGATTGACCAGCCAGGCCAAATGTGCCAACTGGTGCAATAGTGGCACATTTGTTATGGGGGAAACCAACCACTCTCTACTTGGACTGGAAGCCCACTCCACTAGTGAGAATACATGCCTGGAACTAAAAGCTTAGTCAAAAGCCTATGTCTGGGGTGGTCATGAGCCCTAGAGGAATAACAGCTATTGTCTTGCTAAATGCTTATGCCCACCGAACTGCCTTGTCAGCACTTTTTAAAATAGTTATCCATATATTAATGTTACTGTCAGTTTTAGTAAGAAAGGCTTCTCTTGAGGGCTGGAGAGATCGCCTAGTGGTTAAGGCACTTGTCCGCAAAGCCTAAGGACCCATGTTCCCATTCCCCAGTACCCATGTAAGCCATATGTATAAGATGGTGCGTGTGTCTGGAGTTTTTTTGCAGCAGCCAGAGGCCCTGATGTGTCCATTCTCTCTCTCTCTCTCTCTCTCTCAAATAAATAAAATATTTTTTTTTTTTTAAAGAGAAAGGTTTTGCTGGGTGTGGTGACACATGCCTTTAATCCCAGCATTTGGGAGGCAGAGGTAGGTGGATTTCCGTGAGTTCAAGGCCACTCTGAGACTACATAGTGAGTTCCAGGTCAGCCTGGACTAGAGTGGAAAGAGAGAGAAAGAGAGAGAAGAGAGAGAAAGTTTTCTCTTTTTAGATGTTGGTGACTCCAGAATGACTCAAAACTCACCATAGTGCTGAGAAAAACTGACAGTGGAGCGGTTGGAACTGAGACATCTCTATCACACCCTCCAAAGCTCAGGGTCCATTGTGGTAGAAAGACTATAAGAGCCAAAGGAAGGGTAGGACTGCTTACAATGCATTCTTGCAGGCCCAAAATGGTTTTCATGTTCATGACCTTGCATCCCTGACACTATAGTACACAAGGTTGTCATAATAGGAGGAAAAGATGATGGCATCAAAATAAAAGATAGACTAATTGGAAGGGCAAAGGTATTTGATGGAGGTGGATTTAAGAGGGGGATAATGGGTGTGGAGGGAGGAGATTATCATGGCTTAGTGTACATACATAGGAAAGCTGTCAATAAAATGTTTCTTTTTTTTTTAAGAAGAAGGATGTGTCAAGTAATCGTGATGGCAAGTATAGAAAGAAACATGCACTTTCCTGGACTCAAGCAGATACAAGTTATTAAATATATTTTCTTTTAAAAATATTTTATTTATTCATTTGAGAAAGAGACATACAGGAAGAGGAATAGGGAGAAAGAGAGAGAGGAGGGAGAGAGAGAAAAGTATGAGTACACCAGAGCATCCTGTAAACAAGCTCCAAACACATGTACCTATTTATGCATCTGGCCTTATGTGAGTCTTGGGGAATCAAACCTGGGCCATCTGGCTTTGTAAGCAAGCACCTTTAACTGCTTAGCCATTTCTCCAACCATAAATATATTTTTAAGACTACTGCTACTGTTTCTCAAGTGATAGGAGTTGATAACACCAGAATATTACTCAGCCTAGATTCACCTGATAATTGGAATGAGCATCTGTACTTGCTAATTGACTTTATATAGTGGAAAACAAGATTGTCAAATCGTAATAACAAGTAGTCTTTATACAACTGTGACCAAGACACCCACTGAATTTACTCTACTACTAACCCCAGATATTCCTGGATCAGAAAGCTGATAAAGTTGATTACTTTTTTTTTCACTATTATATATAGTTGAGAAAACAATTTTAAACAAGTAATTATTTGTTTTACACACTTCCGAAGGTTTCAGTACATAGGCAGCTATTAGCTGAGACATGATGATATCTCATGGTGGCCAAGAAACAGCGCCAGGCATAGAAAAGCGAGAGAGACAAGTATTTCCGAGTCATGCTTCCAGTGTTCCACTTCACCCAGCTCATAACCCTCTTTCAATTTCCATTTTATATGCACTCATCAATGGACTCATATATACCAGTTAAATGGGGTTTCCTCATAATCTAATCATTGCCTTTCGTCAGGGCATCAGCTGAGGACAAAGTCTCCAGCACATAACCTTTTGTGTTCAGACTACAATAGTCTCCAGTGAAACTCCCACAAAAACAGCTACAGAAAACAAAAAGCTACAGAGAAGGAATTATGGTTTGAAGCTTCCCAGCATAAATGCTCTGAGAAAACAGGGTGGGAAATATCCCTTTACTCTCCTTTTCACCAGAAATGATTAAAAGTTTTCATTTTTAATTTTACTTTTACCACTTAGATGGTTCATTCAATATGTGGTCCTCTCTGAGACAAATTATATATATATATATATATATATATATATATATATATATATATATATATATATATATGCATAATCACCTTAGATTGAATCCATCTAAAATTAACTGTATTTCCTGGGTGCTGTGGTGCTCCAAAATCAGTGAAAACGTGACCTCTTTACAACAGCCAATGAGGGAATACGTGCCCTGCAATAAAAATAATACTGCTTCTATACCAACAAATCTAAACTGGTCCAAGATGGGGTCCAGTGATTCCCGCACCAGACAAACACACTTCAGCAGCAATGGGTCAAGGTCTCAGGATGGGGCCTTGGGTCACTTCCAACCTGGTTACTCCCCACACTTACAGCCTTCATCCTAATGATACTCCTACTTACATTTCTTTTTTCCTGGTCTTCTAAAACTCTTACAAAGATTTCTTCTAAAACATTTTAATGTCATCACTCACTCCACCATGCATGACAAAATAAAGACAACTCTACTCCTCTAGTCACTCCAGACTCCGATTCCCATTCCCCATGATATCCCCCAAGGCCCGAAGTAGCCAAAGTGAATCTATGGCCCTCTTCCATACATAAAAATAGTCTGGAAATGAAAGAGTTAGCAAACAGATCCTGGAAAAACTGCAGCCATGCTCTGCCCAGAGATAACCAGCTGTGTCTCCTCTATCTTAGTCCACAGGAAGCCCCTTGTTTTTATTTATTTTAATTTATTTTATTTTATTTTATTTTACTTTATTTTTTTGAGGTAGGGTTTCACTCTTGCCCAGGCTGATATGGAACTCACTCTGTAGGCTCAGGCTGGCCTGAAACTCATGGTGATACTTCTACTTCTGCCTCCCCAATGCTGAGATTAAAGGTGTGCATCACCACACATACCTTCTTTCTCTTTCATTACCAAATTCCCATTAAGTATTTGATTTCTGTTTCAAACCAGTAAGGAAATATAATAAGCAGAAAGCTGATATATGCTCCCATATTTAAGGTACTTAAATTTAAAGTACCTCAGGAAAGCTGGCCACATTTCTCACGAAGGCTGTCAACCACTCCCCCATAACCATGCACTTAGTGTATTTCTTCCTACTAACTTAGCAATATCAACTCAGAAATGACGCCCCGGTCTTAGTTATTTGCATTAAAATTAAAGTAAACAGACAAAACCAAAAGCAAAACCTTATCTTTCAGCTACATTGTCTTGAGGTATTTTCTATTTGAATTATCTCTTCATTGTTGCCTGTGTATTAATGTGAGGTGCCTGTGTGTAGGTGTGTGTATATACACATGAGCATACGTGTGTGTGTGTGTTTACATGTACATATATGTGTGGAGGCCAGAGGTAGACAGTAGGTATCTTCCTTAGTGGTTTTCCATCTTATTTCTCTTTGGTTGAGACAGGGTCTCACACTGAGCCAATTTGGCTACAGTAGCTAGTTGAGAAGCCCCAGGGATGCTCCTGTTTCCAATTCCCCAGCACTGGTCTTGCAGACATCTGATGCCTCACCTTGCTTTCACGTGTCTACTGGAGATCTGGACAAAGGAGAAGGCACTTTACACACTGAGTCATCTCCAGGTCTCTTTTTCCTCCAGTCTTTTTCTTCCTGAGAACTGTCACTCATGTATCGATATATTGCCAAAGCGTGTATGTATGTATCTGTATATCAACCATGTGTCTGTCTGGCAATCCATTATCTGTCTTCTGTACATGAGCTTTTCCTCCTTGTCATTCCAAGTGGCAATTGCCAAGATAATTAACAAATTCACTTTGCGAAATCTCTCTTATGGTAATATTATAGACGACACGCTCTGCATATTTATTTCTTTACTTCGCATCCACCAGTATGTGCATGTTTCCTTAATAACAGCAAAAGCATTGTGACGGTGGCTTGCAATGTGTTCTGTGTGATATTTTGTCCTTGATTTCATGTACATCTGGTATCACTATTGTTAGTTTGTCTGTCTTCTCCTTGTTCTCTTACTCATTCATTTTAATCACACTGACTTCCTGTGTGGTAGCTCCTTTCTACTCAGTATACCGAGTATTATCCTGGGTTAGGATTTGAGCATGTGTTTTCCATATTATCTCTACTTTAAAAAAAAAATCTATTAGTTGAACACATCTCTGGAGGTTTTCACACTAACCGCAAGGCTCGCTATTAATTAGTCACCCTTCAGAGTAGTAGCTACTAATGATATAGCTATTGTGTAGGCTTTTTTGTTATATTTCACATTATCTACCACATTCTTCTTCAATCTCTCCTTCCCTCTCTCCCTTTCTCTCTCTCTCTCTCTCTTATCTCTCTCTCTCTCTCTTATGCATGTGGACTTGGCCATACCTCTCCGCAAGAACTCTTCTGGGGTGGCCAGACAGGAACATGGCCTGGCCCCTTCCATTGGTCCTCTTCTTATCTGAGCCAGAATCTCTTTCTGATTCCCAAATTTGTGTTTATTTTCACACGTTCTAGTGAGTCTCCGTTTTCTGCTCCCCTGTGGGACTGGGTTTACAGATGCGCATGGTCAAGCCTAGCTGTTGACATGGGTCCTAGACGTGGAGTGGAACTTGAGCTGTCTCTGAGACTCCTCTGGCCCTCATGCTTGCCCAGGAAGTTCTCTTGACCCCTGAGCCATCTCTGCAGCCTCCACTACTGGGTTTTACTCTGTTAATATTCAATAGAAAATGACACTTTTGGCTTTAATTGCTTAATTAATTTCCGTTCTTAATTTGGTAATAACAGTCCTATAAAATTAATGCATTATCTCTTAAAATATCATTTTCTATATTTCCCACTAATCAAGTAATGCACTAGGTTCATTTAAGCGATGATGCTCTGGGCAAGTTCTTCTACCATGAATGTTCTTCCTGCTTTAAAAGCATCTCACATCATTTTTTCCACTTTCCCATTCAAGTCCATCAAGACTCTGTTCTCGATGTCCTAAATATGCCAGGCTTGCCAGCTGCACTTCTCCTTCTGTCCCCAGAGCTTCCAAATCAATGCTCCCTCACATTAACTTACATCCTCTGCCCCCTTCCCGGCCGGGATCATATTGAACTTGTCTGTGATTGTGCTTATTCACATAGATCTTGCATGTGTCCAAAAGACAGTCATTGTTGCAGTTAGTGTAACTGCAGATATAATTCATGTTTGCTGTATTCATAATTATATTATAAATATATTTATAAAGGTACATATGTAAATGCTAACTTTCCAGTTAGTCCCCTTATCGAACTTTTCCCCTGGGCTATATAGTGTTGCATATACTCAATTAAAAACTTAGTAAGTTGACTAAGTTACAATTGAAAGGGTATAACTAAATTAAATTATTGATCAACTAACAAAGTCAAATTGCTTTTTTTTCTTAGCGTATAAAATATTTTTTTGCTGGAACTGTTGAACACTGAGCATTGACTTACAAATTTAGGCATAATATCAAATAGACATTAAAAGGAAAGAAAAGATACTAAATTTTTCATTCTTGCAAACCCAGTCAGATATTATCTCAAGAGGGATTGAGGAATTCCACGTTAAATTTGCCTCATAATTAAGTACGAATTACATAAACAACAAGACTAGATATTTGTAAACCAAAAAGTAAAGAGTATAGGATTCAGTGTTTAATTAGGAACAATATAAACTTTTCCACTTTTTAGCACTGGGAAAGAGGAAATTTTGTGCTAGGATATAGTTATTGAAGGAGTATATAGGATGATATTGTAGTTACCTTCTTATTTTTGGGCCAAAATATTTGACCAGAATCAGCTTAGGGGAGGCAAGGGGCTTATTTCAGGCTTACATATTCCAGGGATGTCTCCCCATGATGGAAGAAGCTGACTCACTCCGTCATACATCCATAAGCACAGAGCAGAAAAGGGACAGTCAGTGTTCAAGCTGGCTCAGAACACATCTTAGGGCTGGTCTCAGGATTGGCCCTAAAGAGTACTCCTCCCCCAGCAGGGCTCTGCCTGCCTCCACCAGATGAGGCCTAAGCAGAAAACTTAATTATAAGTGCCAGAATCTATAGAGATACTACTTATATTCAAAACCATCACAGATGGTGTTAGTATTGTAGCGGAAATCTCAGAGGAGCATGTGGTACCTTGCTGTGTTAAGAGTGTTTGCAAATGTTCCAGGAAAAAAAAAGAGAAAGTTTAGATTGTATCTACACAAATATAGGTGGTAAGCTGTTGCTTGGGGGATTCATAAGTTGTATCTGTGAACAATACTGCAAAGATATTACTGAGTCCTAATTGTGTGAAAAGGACAGTGGAGAGAGCATGCGCTCCCAACCTTCAGCATGTCACGTGTAAATGATTTCCCCAGTTCAGACACACTGGGTACATCCAGGGTGGTATTTTCATAGATGATTTTGCAGATCAGATTGACTCATTGAACAATATATAGGCTTGGATTAAGAGAAGTGAGACGAATCCTGCTGAAGAAGGACTTTGTGTCCAAACCCTTTGGTGTAAATCCCCATGGGTGCTATTAAATGAATGCTAAATATTCCTCATGGGGTAAACATATTTAAATGAATGTCAGCAAAAAGAGCATAGGGATTAACCAATGAGAGCATGACTGAAGTTGCAGATTGGAGGCACCAAGAGCGTATATTTTTGGAGCGCTGTTTTCATATGCTGAATCTTTTAAAATAAATTTGGCATATCTGCATGTTTCCCTGGGACAAGGTAATTTTTAACACAGCTTGAAAGCAGCTGGAGTGAACATTTTCTCTTCACATTTGAAATGAACAAAGTGAACACGAAGATGAGTAGCAAGAGGACCTAATATTAAGTGTCTAAAATTAGAATAATGGCTCTGTTGATTTGATTTTTAGATACTCACAATTTTATTTCTAAAAGGCAAAAGTATTTGCTAAATGCAAAATAGAAGAAATAAGCCCAAAGTCTGGTTACCAGCTTGTCCCAGATTCATTTGTAACTTTATGATAAAATAAAGATATAACATCATTTTATACAATACATGTTAAAAATATAAGCAGTCCCTGGTCTCTGATCTGAATCATAAGTAATATTTAATTTAATTTGAATGGCTTTATTGAGTATGAACCTCAAGGTGCAGAGATGGTCTAACCCAGTTGTAGAATTCTTTCCTAGCATATGTGAGATGCTAGGATATCTTTCTCTCTCTCTCTCTCTGTCTCTCTCTCTCTTTCTGTGTGTGTGTGTGTGTGTGTGTGTGTGTGTGTGTCTTAAGCACGTACACATATTGTGTATGGGAGCTTGAATCAATGTACTTAACTTCAAAGAGTTCTTAATATTGACTTAAGTTGAAGTAATTCTAACTAATAACAGGGGGAAAAAAGTAGGTTCAAAGGTGAAAATGAAAAGCAATCCATTTCCACTATCATAAGATTCTTACTCATACTGTCTATACTGACTGATAAGAAAAGAAGAAAACTTCCAAATGACTCTTCCACAGTGATAGTAAATAGAGGATTCTAGGAGACATGATCTTACCTTTCTGAAATATCTTTTCACCTTGATCATTTACTTTATTTTCTATAACCAAACTGTGCAGGCTAAAGAAAAGCAAATGATAACATACGCTGTGCATGTGATTCTTTAAAAACTCATTACATCAAGATTTTATTGCCTACGAATGAATTCTTTCTTTATTTTTTTAATTTATTCATTTGCAAGCAGATATAGAGAGAAGAGAGAATGAGAGAGGGTCTCCTGCCTCTGCAATGACCTCTAGACACGTGCACCACTTTGTGCATCTGGCTTTAAGTGAGTACTGGGGAATCAAACAGGACCATCATGCTTTGCAAGAAAGTGCCTTTAACGGCTGAGCCATCTCCCTAGCTCTGAGGGTGAATTCTATTATCACCTTAAAACAATTAATCCTTTCTTGGTTCCCACTGTACTTCCGCTCAACAAATACAACCTCACCTTGTATCATCGTGCTATCCACTGATAGGTTTCTGCTAGAGGGTACATTGCCGCCTGGCTGCTTTCCCAGTTTTTGATCATACATCAGAACCTGGCTGACACTACTGCTCTGAAGCACTCAGGCTGGAAGTGGTCCTGGCTGTTTCTTTTCTTTTCTTTTTTTTTTTTAATGGAAGGAATTCAGCCAAACCCTGGGCTGATGTTCCCATGGAGGTATGTCATCACCTTGATGAATATCAGATCAAGGGACGCTGGAGCAGCTGAATCAGATAAGGAGTCTTCCTTTTGCTATCATCAATATCGTTCCAGTTGTCTCCAAACATAGTTTGTTCTCATTTTAATTAAATCATGATATTTATTGAGGGAAGTAAAGAACCAAGGAAAGAATGAATACATCCACATGTCTTTAAAGCCCTCGTGGTGGGCCAGGAAAAGCCATAGAGTACAGGAAAGAACGTACAAAGCGCGTCTGAGACCAGGAGGGGACAAGAGCCAGTGTGGAGAGTCAGGGCTGAGCCAGAGACACTCACCACAAGTGATGAACTGGCCAACAAGAAGAAAAAGCCAAACATAATTTTGTGGAGTATAGTTATTTAGATTTCTCTCTCTTTCTCCTTCCCTCCCTCCCTCTTTATTTCTCATCTTTCATTGCAGCCTATAATTCAAAGGTCTGTTTCTAAATTATTCATTCATCTGCCTCATCAAGGGCACTTATTGAGGCTCAAATTCCAAGAAGCATAGGAAGAATTTTATTGCCCTCATTGACAAAACCAACATATATAATATTTTAGCACCAGAACTTAGCAACTATATCAATTCAAACGTGAATGAAATCAAACTTGAATGAAACTGTAGGCTGGCATTTAAAAAATATATTTTACTTTTATTTATTTATTTGACATAGAAAGAGGGGAGGAGTGAGACAATAGGCTCGCAAGGGCCTCCAGCCACTGCAAACGAACTCCAGATGTGTGCGCCACCTGGTGCATCTGGCTAACGTGGGTCCTGGGGAATCGAACCTGGGTCCTTTGGCTTTGCAGGCATATGCCTTAACTGCTAAGCCATCCCCTAGGCTGGATTTTAAAAATGATTTAAGCTATCCATTTTCTATTATTAGTTTGTTTGTTTGTTTATTTATTTATTTATTTTTTTGTTTGTTTACTTGGCTTTTCAAGGTATGGTCTCACTGTAGCCTAGGCTGACCTGGAGTTCACTATGTAGTCTCAGGTTGGCCTCTATCTCACAGCGATCTTCCTATCTATGTCCTATCGTATCTCAAGTGTTGGGATTTAAGGTGTGTGCCACCGTGCTCAGCCATTTTTTTTTTTTTTCTTCTATAAAGGCTTATCTTTGCTTCTGTGGAATAAAACCATGGCAACTTGCAGGGATGGTTGCACAAGACTGAATGGTACAATGGTTTACAGCCACGGCGAGCTGGAAAATGGTTCAGACATATTTCCATCACCGTTGCATCAGGCAGTACTTGGGGCTTTGTGGGGTTGATTGCAAATGGCAGATGCCCAGCCCTATCAGAAAGCATGGATCAGTTAAGATCGTTTCTAGCTCTATGCAAGTAGATATTCAGTTCCACTTCTGTGTGGGAACTGCTTAAATGTGTTTCCTGAGACTCAGTTTATCTCCCAAATGCAGGCGCAAGCAAAACCTCGTGATCTGAAGAAGAAATGAGGAACTTCAGTTCTGTGATGGAATTCTGAATGCAGTCTGTCAGCTACTGGGTAGGAGGACCTATAATAAGTCATCAGAAATTCATGTTAAAATGTAAAAACCACAGTGTGAGGAGTATCCTGAGTCATTGCCCCCCGCCCCCACACACTGACTAGTACATTCATGACCCCCATAGAGAATAACGATAACCCCACTAAGGAAAGCCTTCGGTGGAATGGGGCACGGGGAGAGATGGTATGAGTATAACCGGATGAGAATATGACCAACACAGAATATGTGCATGCAGTCAAGTTCATAATTCACAAAAAATAAAAGCAAATACCTTCCCCAGTATTTAAGCTTTAGAGCTGGAGCCTGAGAATTTGATGGAATTTAACAATAAATGAGAAGGGATACGAGGCCCTCTAACCCTTCAATTCTGAGGTTAGAGTGGGCTCAGGCCTGCAGCTGACCAGCAGTGTGAACAAAAATAAGAAGGTAAAGAGTGCTTTTGTCCTTCCTGACTTTGAGTGTTGGCACTGGAGCAACGGGGAGTGTGGTACCAAGCGGAGGAGGGTAAGAGACAGGGACGGCAGTTCTTCCTCAAGGCCCTTGGCTCCTGGAGACAATGTCCCAGATCGAACGTGCTATGCTAGTGCCCATCTCCCAGGCTGTGAACAAACCCCCATAGCTTCTTTATCATGTTAACAGAGAAGAATAAGGAGATACGTCTCATGAATCATTCCAAGAACTAAAAAGGATACTGCACATGAGCACATTTGAGTTCTAAAATGTGTTAGCTAAGCCGGGCGTGGTGTTGCACTTCTTTAATCCCAGCACTCTGGAGGCAGAGGTAGGAGGATCACCCTGAGTTCGAGGCCATCCTGAGACATAGTGAATCCCAGGTCAGCCTGGGCCACAGTAAGACCCTACCTTGAAACACCAAAAAAAAAAAAAAAGAAAGAAAAAAATTGTTAGCTAAAAGGCTTAAAACATTTTTAAAACTACTCCAGCAAATATTTGCAAGATCAATATTGACTTTTTGGATTATCTGCTATCCCAAGTGGTTTCAATACATTGCTCTCAATTTAACAGTTGTTTACTTATTTTGTTTTCAGTGCAAGGACTTGAATGCATGCCCTTGAAGTGCCAAACCTATTTTCCACCACTGAGCTATGCCTGAAGACCTTAGATGTTTAAATTTTCAGTCAACTTACCAGAAAAGAGGTTGCTTGCTAAAAAGTTAAATTGAAACCAAGAGGCTCTGTTTTGAAATTTTAACATGAATGGTCATAATTTATCTGAATACTTATTAAATTTCTGCAACTTCATAATCATGTCTTTTTTTTTCCTTTTCCACACACAAAATCAAACATTAGGATCTTTGAACAGTAATTATTAACAACTGTAAGATACCTCCCACTGCTCATCAGGACTATTAGTCACATATCATTTATCCTTGAGGGAGAACCGTGAAATACAAAATGCTACAGTCAGAATAAGGAATTCAGTTAGGTCAATTGATATTGGAAATAGTACACTATGTAATAAATTAGATTTTTGTAATTGCAGGTAGAAAAATGAAATCAGTAGTTATAGCTTATTCATCAAACTCTACCTCAAGTCCCTTATCCTTAGAATTGGTGGGAAGTGGAGAACAAGAAACAGGGCACTTTAAGTTAGTGACATGCCAGCATCTAAACTTGAATGCTTGTGATTCTAAAGTGCCCCTCTCATTCCAAACTCCTGAGGAGAATTCTCCTTGGCTAAACAGATAGAAAGAAAGAGAGGAAGGGATTGGCATAAGTATGTTCATCAATATTCCCTGAAGATGTCTTTATCATGAACCCTGGCTTTCAAAACTCACCTCTAAGTGGAGTCTGGGGCTAGAGAGATGGCTTTAGCAGTTAAGGAGCTTGCCTGCAGAGCCAAAGGATCCAGGTTTGATTCCCCAGATCCCGCATACACAAGCCAGATGTGCAAGGTGGCACATGTGTCTGGAGTTCATTTGCAGTGGCTGAAAACCCTGGTGCGTTCATTCTCTCTCTCACACATACACATACACATAGATAAATAAAGTAAAATTAAACAAATAATTTTAAAACAGAGTCTGTTAGTTTGTTGTTGTTTTTTTTTATTTTCAGATGATAGATCTGTTCTTGAAGTAACAAATGTTGAAGGAACAAATTATTTCCTTAAGATAAAGAAGGCAAAGTATATTGCCTAGCTATATTGAAATTGAGACTGGCAAAAAGTTCACAAGGAATTTTTATACTAAGAGATTCTTGCTGACTTGAATTAAAGCATCCATGATATAGATTTTTCTTAAAAATTAATTTTGGAAGATCCTATCTTGTTGATATCGCAATGTATTGATGTGTTCTCACTTTTAAATTTATTAACTGAGTTAATATAAAGGTTCCCATAACAGGTATGGATTTTGTTCTCCAAATATTGAAGTCAGTAAGGGACTTATAAATTTCTGAATATAAATTATTATTGCTGAAGGCTACCCTTGCTTAATATTATTTGCTTTAATAAGGATGTAATTTATTTTGAGCTAGTGCTTTTCTCCAGATATATGAAATGTTCTTTTTCCAACCTTTGTAAAGTCTGAATATCACCTATGTGTAAGTATTTAAAGTAAATGATGATTAAAACATGGTAAATTTTATGTATTAATTTTTAATAAAATGTAAACTTTATCAAAATGTGTATGTTTGTGACTTAAAGTTATTTTGTATGAAAAATGCTGAATATACATATTTATCATTGAAGTAAATGTCTCATTTATCTTGAAACTATTCTCTCAAAGTACTAAATTAGAATCTTTATTTTTATTTTTATTTATTTGCAAGCAGATAGGTAGACAGACAAAGGGAGAGAGAGAGAGAGAGAGAGAGAGACTATGGTGGAAGGAATGGGCATGTCAGGGCCTTCTGCCACTGCAAACAACTCCAGATGCATGTGCCACTTTGTGCTTCTGGCTTTATGTGGCTGCCGGGGAATCAAACTGAGGTCATTGGGATTTGGAAGCAAGCGACTTTAACTGATAAGCTACCTCTCCAGCCTTCTTTAAAATACTTTTTTACTTTTTAATATTTTTATTTGATTATGAGAGAGAGAGAGAGAGAGGGAGGGAGAGAATGAGCATCCCAGGGCCTCCAGACCCTGCAAACAGATTTCAGACGTGTGTGCCACCTTGTGCATCTGGTTTATGTGGCTCCTTGGGAATCAAACTTAGGTCCTTTGGCTTTTCAGGCAAGTGCCTTAACTGCTAAGCCATATCTTCAGCCCCCTCTTTACAATATTTCAATAAAGAAGTGTCTTCTCCATCATTAGTATGGCCAATGTTTCAATTTTTGTTTCTGTCCCTCATAATTCACTTATTATGTTTCTCTATTTCATTTTCCTTGTTTTCAAAAACTGAAAATTTAAATTTAAAATATAGGCTTTTTAGTGGCAAACATAAATACACATATATGTGTGTTAATATATGTATATATATGTCTGACAGATTTTGAGTAAAAACTAACTTTATAAAGCAAATGATATGATAACCTTTTATACTATCCTTTTCAGTGTCAAATTCATAGTTTCTACTGCTCAGGAATACATCTAAATATTGTATATAACATCTCTAAATTTTATTATGCCCCTGTAAATACTATCTGAATTTATTTTAATAGATGGTTATTTGGCTTCAAGGCTTGTTTCCTGTTTTCTTAGCACAATAATTTTGTACAATATAATAAATTTTAATTTAATTTTGCATGCAAATGTGTTTTAAGATTTTCTTCTTTTATAGACCATACCTTTGACTCATTGTTCAACATTTCAATACTGTTCTTGTGTTGTTTTACTTCCCTCTAAGTTTCCCCTACAAAATGTACCAATAGTGTTCACACAACATGGTGAAATCCCAAGTTGTATAGCTCTGACATATGGTAGTCTTATTTATAGCAATGTAAAACCAAAAAGAAATCTGCATGCTGCTTTTCAGGGTAGCTGTACAAATTTGCATTCTGACCAGCAGTCCTTCTAATCTCTCCTTCCACATTTCCTCTCAAGCACTGGTTGTCCTTTGCTTTGGGGTGAAATGGAGTTTCACAACAGTTCCAACTTGCATTTCCCTAATGGCTAAGGGTGTTGAAAACCTTTTCAAGTATTTACGGGTGGGCTGCATGTTCTGAGAATTATCTATTCATGTGATTAATCTATTCACTGATTGGATTATATGGCTTTTCTATTGTCTAATTTTTAATATAGCTATGCATATATATTACTTAATATTCCTTTATAAATAGCTTTATAGATAGCTGTCTCTTCCCTCTGGTGGGTCTTTCATTTCTTGTGCCAAAGCTTTTTTGATTTATTATAATCACACTTGTCAATTCTTGGGAGTGTTCTTCAGAGAAAATCCTTGTCTCTGGCTATGTCATTAAGTGATTTACCTGCACTTATCTCTGAGATTTTCAAAGGCTCATGTCTTACATTAATGTCTTTGATCTATTTTTGAATTGATTTTTGTGCAGGTGAAGAGGTTCAGACTTAATTTAATTCACTTTAAAAATTATATTTTTATTTATTTACAAGAAACAGAGACTATGGAAGAGCATGCCAGAGCCTCCTGACACTACAAGTAAACTCCAGATCCATGTGCACTTTGTGAATCTGGCTTTATGTGGGCACTGGGGAATTGAACCCAGGGCTGGCATGCTTTGCAAACAAGTGCCTTGACTGCTGAATCATCTTCTCATCCCAATTTTATTAATTTTATCCATTAACTAACATGAGTAAACCCAGTTTTTCCAAGCACTTTTCATTAAGCAAGTTTAGCTTTTCTGCAATCGGAGTTTTTCAAACTTTTGTCCAAAAATATGTGTGTGGGGTTATGTGGATTTATAACTGGGTTTCCTGTTTTATTTTCATAGTCTACATATTTGTGTTATTATAGCTCTAGAGTATAATTTCAGATGAAGTAGTCAGATACCACCAGCCTTCCTCTCTCTGCTAAGGATTTCTCTGGTTAGTCAGGATACTTTGTGCTTCCAGGTGGTTTTTAATATTATTTTTGCTAAATCTGTGAAGGCTGACATTAAATTATGATGGGGAATTGCAGACAATAGAACTATATTAGGCAATAAAGCCCATTTTCACATTAATTCTCACAACCCATGAACACAGTTTTTTCCACCTGCGAACATCCTTTGCAATTCATTTCTTGAATGTTTCAGTTACCATTCTAGTAGAAGTTTTGTACCTTCTTGACTAGATTTATTCCTAGTTATCCTATTTTGAAGTGTTTTGTGAATGGGATTCTTCACATGGTCTCTTTGTTGGCATGTTTGTGGTTGGCGTAGACGAAAGCCAATGACTTTTAGATGCTGATATTAAATCCTGCTACTTCATTGAAAATACTTACCAGAGTTATGAATTTTCTGGTAAAGTACCTGGGCTTTGAAAGTGTGGGATCGTGTTATCTTCAAGTAGGAATACCTTTTCTCATGCTTCCTATTGTCTCCCTTTAATTTTATTTCTCTTTCCTGATTGTTGTAGCTAGGATTTAGATTACCATGACGCATAAGTGCACAGAGTAGGCCCCATTAACTCATTTCTGAATTTAGTGACAAATCTATTGTTTTTACCTTGCTTAATATAATGCTGCCTTAGGCTTGTCCTACAAAGTGTTCATTGTTTTAAGGTGCTTCTTCTACTCGTAGTTTCTTCAGGGCTCCTTGCCATTATTTTAAAATTACTGACACATATTTTTTTAAATTTTTTGTATTTTTATTTATTTATTTGAGAGCGACAGACAGCGAGAGAAGAGAGAGAGAGAGAGAGAGAGAGAGAGAGGAGAGAGAATGGGAGTGCCGGAGCCTCCAGCCACTGCAAATGAACTCCAGACGCATGCGCCCCCTTGTGCATCTGGGTAACATGGGTCCTGGGGAATCGAGCCTCGAACCAGGGGTCCTTAGGCTTCACAGGCAAGCGCTTAACCGCTAAGCCATCTCTCCAGCCCTCCTTGCCATTTTTTATCATGGACAGATATTGAACTCAAATGGACCTATCACCATTTGTGATGATTGCACTTACTGATTTTAAATGCTTTATTATATCTCTTTCTGATATATGTTCATCCATACCTGATTTCAAGGAGTTAAAATAATTTGGTCATAGTGTATGCTATTAAAGCATTTTTAAATTAATTTATAAATGTTTTATTGAGAATTTTTGTGTGAATTTATGGAAAAAAAAACTGGTCCCAACTCCTTCTTATCCCTTCATATGATTTATTTCTACCCCTGCCTGCTGAGTGCTGGGATTGTAGGCAGGAGCTACCACAGTAGGCTGCTCTTAATAGAGCAGTTTACAGGTCATTAGTGCACGGTCTTCCTTAAAGATGTGGGAGAATTCCGTAGTTGGTCTGTATAGTCTTGGGCCTTTCTTGGTAGAGAGAAGTTTTATCTCTGCTTTAATCTTGCTGGTATTTTATGGGGCTCATTAAATGCTTTCTGTCTTCTCCATTTAAGTTTGGGAACTTGATTGTATCAGGCATCAAGTGTAAGTCCCCTCTCCCCAAAGTATCTGTGAGGGCATTTTCAGTAAGAATTAACTGTAGGGGAAAGACCTGCACCCAGAGTTTGTTGCTGTGGCAACCTGGGTGAGGTGGCAGGAGCAAAGTGACTCCCCCTGCATCTGGCCTTCTTGGCTCCTTACTGGTGAATTCCTACCTTCTGCCCTCCCAGCTTCGTTGGTCTTGCTTTGTTCAACTGAAAACCAGTGACTCTTCTAGGAGTCATCCAGACCTCTAGGGCCAGACTGGGATACCTGAACTATTTAAACACCTTGACTGAGAAGCTATTGTGCTCTCAAGTTCTCCAATATGCAGTCAGTGCAGTCATGTTAGACTCCCTAGCCTATATCATGTAGGTCAATTTAATATATTCCATATTTTATATATATATGGGATACATACACATATACATATACATGTGTATATATACTATGGACAGAATTTATATCTATAATATAATATAATAATTAACATATAATATGTAATACAATGGTTCCTGTAAAGAACTTTGACTAATGAAATCTCTCCATCTCATGAATTTCTACCCTGATCTGTTTTTGTTTTTCTGCTGCTTGTTATTGCTTCTCTAGAACCTTGAAGGCTATTATTAGAATTACAACTGATTTTTAACGTAAGCATTCACAGCTAAAGCTTTCCAAGAACTACTCTTCCTTTACCCGCATGCTCTAGTAGCTTACGCTCTCATGTTCCTCTCATTCTAACAACTTCGAATTTGCTCCTTAGTTTTTTTTGTGACCCATGGGCTACTTGAGCACATATTTCAATAATTATAAATTTGTGTAGTTTCCATGTTTTTTTTCTCCCTATTGTTTCTAATTTTATTGCAATATGATCTGATAGGATAAATTGTTTTGTACTACGAACAACTTTATTATGGTTGGATTACTGTATGCTCTTTCCTTTCTCCCCTCTTAGTATTGGAATTTAGCTAGTTCTGTGTTGGACATGATAGATTCATTCCTGGCTCCCCTTTGTTGCTCTGTTCCTCCTGTGAATTTTATTTTATTTCTGGTCTTAAGGTAACCATTATTAAAGGAGTTTCCTTGGGCCACTAAGAATATGATTCTACATGTGTTGGATACATTTGCTCTCTGAATATGCTAAGTATATTTTCTCCATAATGTACTTCTAATTCTGAGGGTTCTTTCCTACTTTTTTTGTTTGGATTACCTATAGAGATGATAATGGGATATTGAAAGTATTTTTTAAACTTTATTTTTATTTATTTGAGAAAGAGAGAGAGAAAAAGAGGGAAAGAGAAAATCGGCCTGGCAGGGCCTCCAGCCACTGCAAATGAACTCCAGACGCTTACTCCCCCTTGTGCATCTGGCTTACATGAACCCTGGGGAATCAATCAAAGGTCCCTTGGCTTTGCAAGCAAATGCCTAAACAGCTATGCCATCTCTCCAGCCAGAATTTTTTAATGTCACATTTTAATGGATATTTTATATATCCAAGAACTTGTCTCACATACTTACGAACCTCGATATTTCACACACAGATGCACACATATCATATATTCTGGTTGGATTGTCACCTTTCTTAATATGCAGTGGCCTTTTTATATCTGTTGACTAATTCTGGTTTGCAGTCTACTGTATTAGATCTCAGAATAACTCTGCCAACTTTCTTTGTTTCTATTAACTTGGATAGATTATTTTCTATCTTTTGACTTTACACTGTTGGGAACTTAACCAGTAAGGTGTATTTCATGGAGAAACAAAATTCGGATCTAGTTTTCTCATCCAATCTGTCCATATATCTTTTTGGGAGAGTTGAGGACATTGATATTTAATTCTACCATGGAGAGATGTTTTCTAGTTATTATAACTATTGATTGCTTTCCTGGTTGGTTGGATTACTGTATGCTCTTTCCTTTCTCCCCTCTCAGTATTGGAATTTAGCTAGTTCTGTGTTGGACATGATGGATTCATTCCTGGCTCTCCTTTGTTCTCTGTTCCTCCTGTGAATTTTATTTTATTTCTGGACTCTTGTGATGCAGACTTCTTCCTTCCTTCTCCGTATACAGGATTCCTGTTAGACTTTCCTGATGTGCTGGTTTGCTTGTCATGAATTGTGTAATTTGTGCTTCTATGAGTGTTAAGTTTAAAAGCTTGTATGTGTTAAGTTTAAAAGAGAGTTTTTTCACTTATTGGTGCTAGTTATTTACTTTCAGATGTCAAATATACTATGCATTGCCTTCCTGTATGTTAGTGTTACTGATAGTTTTGTTTCGTAATTTTGACGTCTTTATTCTTCATAAAATATGCCCAGAAAATCTTAAAGAGCTAAAGTTTTCCCCAGTATTTTATATCGATGTGTTGGGACTTTTCTGTTTTTATGAATACAGGACTTTATTTAATACCATGTGACATTTCAAATTCATATTTTTTTCTACTTTTGCAATCTTAAGTGACGTGGTATTTAATAATAGTTTTATTTATCATTTCTTAAATACTTAGCATAATGATTCAAAATGTATTCATACTATACTGCTATACTCCCTGAGGGTGGTTTGAATGTAAAATGTCCTGTATAGGGTTTTGGTTTGTTGTTGTTGTTAGAACATTTATCCCTTGCTGCTGGTGCTTTTCGGAATGTTGCAGAACCTTTAGAAGGTGGAGCCTTGCTGGAGGAAGTTGTTCACTTGGGGTGGGCCTAAATTTCACAGATGGTTTTAATATGTTTCTTTCTCTGTTTCCTGCCCGCCAAGGTGACATGTGATGAGCTAGTGCCCACTTACACCTTATGTTCCCCAACTTGAAGATTCCTCTGGAAACTGTAAGCTGAAAATAGTACTTCATTTTCAAAGTTGCTTCTGGTCAGATTTTTGTTCACAGCAACAAGGAAGTAAGTGTTATACTTTCCTCCAAGAGATGGGAGTTTAATTTCTTATTCCTTGCATAGATGCTAACAACTAAAAATAATTGAGTGTGACATGAGTGACTACATTAGGCATCTTAGGGTAAGCATCAAAGGTATTATTGGCCTCCGTCTTCTCACACACTCTGATGAAAGACATCTATCATGCCCTAAAACACTTTACCCAGTCAATGAAGAAGGCCATGTGGAAGAATTATATTTCTTTCCAACATAGTGAGGAACTGAACTAACTTGACAAAAGGCTATGTGAGTGTCATGAACTAAGCTATGTCTTCTCAAAATTCATATGCAGTTATCTTAACCTCCAGTTACTCATAACATGATGCCCTTATGAAACAGAATCATTGCAATAATTAATTAAGACGAGATCACTAGGGTGAGCCTGATCTGATATGGAGAGTGTCCTTTTAAACAGGGGATATTTGAACACAGGTGCATAGAATGAAGAGAAAGGGAGGAAAGGTGAGAGGGAGAGAGACAGAACCTTTTACGTGCTGTGGAAATGAACAGATACCATTCACCATTCATAGCCCTTGACAAGGTAGCAGTCCTTCCAACTCCTTGAGTGCCTTGAATTTCTAGCCCCCAGAACTGTGAGGAAATAAATATCTGTTTCTCTAAGATACTCCATTTTAATTTTAACTCTCCTAGTATACTGAAGTAGATGATCTATGCTAAGAACAGATGCCAGCCTGGGCACACCACCGTCAGAAAGCTTGAATCATTGTGTTTCACTTCGGACCCACGGACACTATGAATAATACATGCTTATAATTTTGAGGTAATAAATTTGTTACAAAGCAGTAGAAAACTAATCAAGCATGCTAAGATTGACTAGTCTTTAAAAATATTTTGCGTGTATAATTTCTATTGTGACTTTTCCTTACTGAGACTTTTCTCAGCATCATTTCACATTGACTTCTTATTGATCAATATCTAATTATGGACAGGAAATAAGAAAGGCTTTGGCAATAGACAATACAAAGGAAGAAAAAACTATTAAAATAAAAGATAAGAATGTCTGTTTATGGAATAATGGTTTAATATGTTAAAGATGTTCTATGAATATGAACTATAGTTTATCTAATATTAAAAATAATTTTGAGAAGACCAATATCTAGGGTTGTAGAGATGGCTCAGTGGTTAAAGCCTCTTGAATACAAAGCTTGCTCAGCCAGTTTCTATTTCCCAGTACCCACTTTAAGCCATATATACACAATGTGGTGTGTGTGTGTCTTGAGTTCATTTGTAGGCACAAGATGCCCTGGTGTGCTCATTTTCTCTCTTCCTCCTTCCTTCCCTCCCTTTCTCCCTCCCTCCCTCTCTCTCTCTCTCTCTCTCTCTCTCTCTCACACACACACACACACACACACAAATATTTAAAAGAAAGAAAAACCACTAGATTCCTATGACATTTCTTAGAGTGGTAATTATGTGGTTTCAGGATTGTGCTTCTGGTCAAACATCTGCATAATTAGTTTGCAGATTGAAAACAAACCTATTTAAAGCCACTGCTATAGGTTTGGGAAAGTAATTGTTACCCTATAATGTGTTATGGTAAAAACAATTATTTGTAAATCTTTTTTTATATAAAGAAACAGTCTCACAGAAGCTACATAAAATGGTTAAAAGAATGCAGAGTCCTGTTACTGTTTTTCTTGCTACAGAGCCAAATCTACACTTTACTTCTCACATTTACACCTGAGAATACAAAGGTCTTAAAAGAAAGTATCATGGAGTATTTATCTACACTCCCATTTCTTTAGCATGCACTTTAAAACAAGTTTAGTCTAGATATCCTCTCACAAGAAATAGTGATATTTGATAATAGAAACAATGCATCACTCCTAATGATAAAATTATATAGTTATATAATTATATGTTACATACAATTATATTAAAATTTATTGTAATATAATTCTACGTTGTAACTTTAAAGCACAAAATAATTTGAAAAGTTAAATTACTAATATTCATTACTCTGCTTTAATATATCACTTAACCAAAATTAGATAAAACAGATCAAGTGGTAAAATTATTTTTCAAAATATTTGTCAATGAAGCATAAGAGTTGATTTGTTTTTATAACATATCTACATTTTTAGTTGTAAATTATTATTAAAACGTTAGGGTTATACTGAAAGTAGCCAATATTTTATACTTATAACAAAGTAAAATACTGAAAATGGAAAATACACAATTTTAAGTATAATACGGCCATCTAATGTAACTCGATTACTTTCTTATATCATTATAGTTAGGACTGTCTTTTTCTCCTCTGAAGAGAACTGAACTTTCTGCAAAGATTAATGGAGTCCTCACTTGACTGCACATTAATATGGAAGACATTATTTCTTTGAGCTCCAGGAATTCCTGGCAGCAAATGTCATTAAATAATAAAATCCGCACGCTGCCTTTTTAGTTCACTTGATATTATCCAAACCTGGCTGTGGCATTATGATGTCATTGTCACCCAAATTTGATTGGAACAGCAGCAGATTTCAGGTTTATATTTGAAGGAAAATGTACCACAATCACTGTATGCATATTATTAAAATGGCATCAATTGTAATAGACTGATATCATTACCAGTGTTTTGAGAACAACTCAGCTTCTTTTTTAATAAGACATGAAAGAAGCAAAACACTAAACGTTATATTTCTTATTTTTATAAGAAAGCCTAAATGTCTTTTTTTAGTCTTACCTTAGAGAAATCGCAAATGATTACTAGCCTGCTTGATTTTGTAACTAAAAAGAAGGTTAATATTTACCAGGTAATGCTACTAGATGTCCCAATGTTTTAGACAGTGTCTCACTTGGTAGCCCACACTGTGCTGAATCTCAAGATTCTTTTGTCGAGCTGTGACTTCAGGCATGCCATCCTATATTTACCTCAGATTTAATGATTCATAAGATTTATGTTCTCTTTTTCAGAGCTGACATCTATTCACAACAGTAACTGAAATGAGGTGAAATCACGTGATATCCTTTGGGTTTATCTACCTTAAATAATTATAATACTTAACTAACCAAGTACATATCTATACATTTTTAGTGTTTTAAACTTTTATGTTCCTACAATAACTTGGAAGTATTTGAAAATAAATATTTCAGTATAATAGTTTAAAGTATTTGAGAAGAGGTGGGGAGATGTAAGACTTAGTATGCCTTGGCAATTATGCCAGTTTTATGCTATGTCCTTGGCTTGACATGAATCTTTTGTCATGGTAAATTTAGGATGTAATTTTATGTTTTATAGTTATTCAGGAAATGTCATTATGACCCCTAACCCTCTACAAGTGGTTAGTCTGCTCAGTGGAGTAATGGCACAAAGGAAAAAATTATGACTGACTTTAAGTCGACAAGAAACTCATGGATTTTCTTTTCACATTAACCTTTCAGTTTGTACTGGGGATTGTTTAGGAAATGTTTACAGCTCAAATTTTGGGACCTAGTGACATAGCAAATGTTATAATACATGAATAACCTCATCAGTAATAATAATTACTATACCAATTAGGTGATTGATTATTTTCTTGGAGGTAAACCCAGTTTTATTCAGTCATTCAGCTTGAATCTTGTTCACTCTTGAACACCTTGAAGAACTCAGGAACTTTAAGTGCATGGGTTATAACTATATTAATTACATTGAATTCCAAAACTGAGGTAATCTTAATTGTCTTTAATTTCAATTTTGAGATACTAATGATGATTGCATTATAGCATAGCATAAAATCCATTTTTACTACAAATAAAAACTTTCTTTTCTTGGTCCTAGAGACAAATTTATAGTTATTTTCTGGAACACAAAGAAGATAATAAAGCAGTAAATAAGGAAGTAAATTAGTTTTCAAGGGCACAAAAGGGAGCTAGGAAATGTGTTAAAACCTTAGCAGAAGTTATTAAAATTTTGAGTTTATTTGATTTATGAATTAATAAAAATACATTTATTTCCATGTAATATTTCTAGACAATATAAATTGTGTTCTTTACAAGAATGATTTGTTATTCATTATACTCATTTCTTTATATTCTTTTTAAACATTTTTATTTATTTATTTGAGAGAGAGATAGAGAGGGAGAGAAAGATGGAGGGAGGGAGAGAGTGAGAGAGAAAGAGAGATAGTATGGGCATGACAGGGCTTCTTGTCACTACACAGGAACTCCAGATGCATTGAACATTTTATGCATTTGGCTTTATATGGTGGGTTCTGGGGAATTGAAACCAGGACCTCAGGCTTTGCAACCCAGTGTCTTTAATCACTGAGCTATCCTTTGTTAAGTGCTCAAGATATTCATTTAAAACAGAAAACGGGCCTGGAGAGATGGCTTAGCAGTTAACACATTTGCCTGAGAAGCAAAAGCACTCAGGTTCAATTTCCCAGGACCCACATAAGCCAGATTCACAAGGTGGTGCATGCATCTGGAGTTCATTTGCAGTGGCTGGAGGCCATGGCTCTCTCTCTCTCTTTCTGTCTGCCTGCCTCTTTCTCTCTCACTCCCTCAAATAAATAAATAAATAAATGAAGGAAGGAATAAATAAAATTTAAAAGAGAAAACTTTTACCTCTTCCAAGTTGAATTTAATTGTGGGGGATAGAAAAGGAATATTTCATGCCATGATTTGTAGACAAAACTCTAAAACTTTTCCATAGTACCTTCACAAATCACAATTAATTATTCTTTAACAGGAGAAAGAAAGAGAAAGAGAGAGAATATAAAGGTGCTTATTTTATAAGCCAGATTGCCTTCTAACCATAGTAGCTTTAATGTTGAGAAAAAGAATGATGAATACCCTAAAAGTTTTCCATTGAGATTTCCTATGCTTATTTATCAGCTCCGTGACCTTTCTTGATGCTGATATTAGATAAAATCCAAAGAATACCTAATCATAATTTATTTGAAGTGCTTTTGGTCAAAAGTTCAGTTCTTTTATTCAAATCTAGTACCTTTTAGGCTACTATTTACTAATTATGTGCACATTCATTATATTTAAGGGATGTTTTTAAATTTACATATTTAGGCCTAACTCTAAACTTGTTGTATCTTTTTATAAGACATAGTAGATAAAATATATGGTCACAAGTAATTCCGTACTACATCTCAGCAATTTTCCTCTCTAAAACTCTTGATTTCTGACATTACATTAAACAAAAAACAGTGTGCTGTTCAAGACACAGATGGCTTCATGAGACTATAGTATTCAACAAAACTCCCACACAATAAGAACTAAATGCTGAATACTGAAGGAACTCATGAGTAAAATAATATTGAGGTTTATTTATGAACTACATTTACTTTGTGTTAATTTTCTGTTTTCTGGGTCATTTTTTCAAAATATTGTCCCTTGTGTTTATAAAGTAAAACAAAATATTTTTAAATGATGTCAGATTCTCAATGGTGCCAGATGGCTATGAAAATCCCAGCAACTATCTTTGTATTTTTATGGCAGCATATTTATTTCAAAGAGTTCTTAAGTCTTTTAAAGACTCTGTTCTCTGATTGTGTTAACGGCATTTTCTGTGGCAGTGGTGGACAGCATTAGCTTGTAAAGCTCACAGGCACGAGTTTGATTCCCCATCATCCACATAAAGCAAGGTGAAAGGGACAAGTGAATCTGTAGTTCATTTGCTGTGGCAAGAGATTCAGGCAGGCCTGTGCCCTTGCACATTCTCTCTCTCTCTCTTCCTTGAAATAAATAAATTTATTTTTTAAAAGTCTGTTCTCATGTTAGACGACATGTAACTGGATATATTGATTGCATAACAAAGGTGTTTTCTGGTTCTAAACTTATGGATTATTAGTATTTATTAAGGTGATAACTAATTTTGTGGTTCTTGTTTACCTAATTTCACATAGATTGAATGTCTACTAAGTCGGGCCAGTCCAGTGAGTATGGTGCCAGATGTATAAGAACCAGAGTTCCCATACCAAGTCATTAAGTGCACTCTTGGGAAGCCTTGAATCATGGCACATTTCAGGAGGCCCCTAAGAAGTAAGAGCACACCCAAGTCTACAAGTATTGTGCATGAAATATTTTAAGCATTTATTTTGGCCTGGGCACACCAAATTAGGTTTTTTAAAAAAATTGTTTATTTTTATTTATTTATTTGACAGCAACAGACAGAGAGAGAAAGAAGCAGATAGAGAGAAAGAATGGGCGCGCCAGGACCTCCAGCCACTGCATACGAACTCCAGATGCATGCACCCCCTTTTGCATCTGGCTAACATGGGTCCTAGGGAATGGAGCCTCAAACTGGGGTCCTTAGGATTCACAGGCAAGCACTTAACCGCTAAGCCATCTCTCCAGCCCCCAAATTAGGTTTTTTAAATGTGTAATCATAGATTCTTTATAGACCACAGTAATTGCTCAGTGCTATGAAATTGTAATTGTATAAAGTAATCTTCAATATGCCTACTGGGTAAATAGAATTTTGCTGAATCTATGTAACAATCAGACCAATCAGACCAAATGTCTTGATGGAAATATTTTGAAATACCAGGTGTAGTATTTGAGATTCATGATCAGAAGGGAAAAATTAGAAATAGTAAAAAAAAAAAAAAAAAGAAAGAAAGATTTACAATTCATCAAAAAGGTTAAAGTGCCATTACTCCCTCAAAATTCCTGAAAATCTAAGTCATTATCCTCTTAGGCAGGTTAAACCTTGTTGATGCTGCAGAAAATAAAAATAAAGTTGTGGAGATGGAGATGTAGCTCAGTCATAAACTGCTTGCCTAGCATGTGTAACATCCTGGGTTCAGTCCTTACTACTGATTAAATACAAATGAAATACAACTGCTTTTTATTTTCTTCCTGTGACTACACCCTTGTTAAATTGCTTTAAATATATCTAATTTTAAACTTATTTGTTTTAGGGCAAAGCTTTCTCTATAAATACAGAGTGTTTCTGCTCAAGCTACCCCTTTTGCTTCATTCTTATGAAGAGTTATATCTGAGCCAGGCATGGTGGCACATGCATTTAATCCCAGCACTCAGAAGGCAGAGGTAGAAGGACCACCATGAGTTCAAGGCCACCCTGAGACTACTATAGTTAATTCCAGGTCAGCCTGGACCAGAGTGAGACCCTACTTAGAAAAACCAATATATATATATATATATATATATATATATATATATATAATTAGCTAACCAATTTATTTTACACCATATTTTATTATGTGTACCTCCTTCTGCCCTCCCTCTCTTATCCCAGCCCCCCTCTCAGACATTTCCGCCCCTGTATTCTGTCCCTCCACTTGCCTGTCAAGTATACTCTCCTCTCATCCCTCCTTGCTTCTCCTCTATCCCCCACAGAGGCTTACTGGTGAATTTATGACCCTACAGTGAACACTGAGAACCCCAATGAGAAAGGCCCTCAGTAAAGTGGGTATAGGGGAGAAGGAACCTAACAGTATAACGCCATGGCAATATGACCAATACACAATATGTTCATACAGTCAAGTTCTCAATTAAGCTTTATTTTATGAATTCTGAGTTTCCTACCTGTATATGGTTATTTGAGCTTTTTGTAGTAACATCTTTTTGAGTTCTCTTAGTTTATTTATTTTTTTACTTTATTAAATGAAGTATTCAGCTAGCATTCACTTGAGAATTTTATGCAAGTCATTCTTTCACTCTTTTAAAACACTGATCTTTCTGGAAGAATTTTATGTTGGATTTTAGTTTGGGTTGGTTTTTCTCTTCTCTTTTCTCTTTCCTTTTCCTTCTTCTTCTTTTCCCTTCTCTCTCTCTCTCTCTCTCTCTCCTTTCTCTCAGAGGGAACCATAAGACAAAAGGTAGATATTAGGCATGAAAATTTATCTTGAGATTATGCTTGGATTATTCTTGGGGGGTATATTTAGGAATTTAAGGATAAAAATGTGCAGAGAAGAGAGACCCTGGTAGCCTTGTTTTTATATATGTAGTACTTTAAATTAAGAAGGCTCCTGACAATGACTGCACACATATTCAATACAAAAGCAATGTAATCACAGTCTGAATCCCGGCTTCAAACATTGACTTGTACTGAGCCCTGCAATTTCAGATTCGTGCACTCTTCAAACATCCTCGGATGTCACATGAAGTTAGATAATTTCAACTTAAGTACCAAAGCCAAGAAAATATAAGAACTCTTATCTAGATTATTTTAACATATACATATTATATATTCAACTGATGTAATGTATCTTTTACAACTAAAACATCTCTTTTTTAAAAAGGACCCTAAATTTTTCAACAGAAATGTAGGTTGGCAGGTCAGTGAGTCAAATAACTTATAGCATAATTCAGGGAAGGTTAACCCCAATGTTAGTTTTAAATCAGAATTACTGGCAGCAGCTGATAAACAATATGTTTCTGAAAAAAATGTTTATAATAGGACCATATTATTAGAACACTTCATCTCAAGATCCTCTCCTTGTTTTGTCCAACAACTGTAAAATAATCCACCTGCAGCCCAAATTGAGACTCTGTATTGCAAAAACCACCATAAACCCAACTGTAAAACTTGATAAATGTGAATTTGCTCTCCTCTTC
This sequence comes from Dipus sagitta, assembly GCA_036346955.1. NCBI lineage: Eukaryota > Metazoa > Chordata > Mammalia > Rodentia > Dipodidae > Dipus > Dipus sagitta. The sequence goes on from CM070788.1 coordinate 18,463,318, forward strand.
CAAACTGTTTCTAGGACTTTGCTGAAAAGGTGCTTGCTCTTCCCATGGTATTAATGAGGACAGTTTCATCTCATGAACAGAATATTCTCATCATATTTGGCAGATATATGATTCAACAATAGCTTTAGAAATAAACAAAAAAAAATAAAATTCTAGTTATTTAGTGTTTTCAAGTCACAGCTAAAGCATATGGTCCTTGTGGGAAATTTTATTGAAAAATGAGGATGACATATGCTTATCTACTACTCAGTAAAGCAAAATGATTGTTTTAGGAAAAAAATAATGATAAAAACGCATCAAATTTAATTTACAAAAGAAGACTTTTGACTATAATAATCTTTGTTATTTAAGTTAAATAAAATTTAAAGTCATTTTGTCAGAAGTCTTCATATAGCTAATATGAAAAAAATGCTATTGAATCTTTTTGTTTTGAGAGTTGAAGCCAGGCTGCAGAGATTGCTTAGTGGTTAAGGCTCTTGCCTACAAAGCTTAAGGACCCAGTTTTGGTTCCCTAGTACCCACATAATCCAGATGCACAAGATGGTGCACACATCTGGAGTTCATTTGTGGTGGCTAGAGGCCCTTGTGCACCCATTCTCTCCCTCCCTCTCTCTCTCTCTCTCTCTCTCTCTCTCTGTCAAATAAATAAAATAAAGAGTTGAAGCAGTCTATATGTGCAAGAAAAAAGAAAAGAAAAGGGTCTGTCATAGGGTTAAAGACAAAGGTGAAGGTGAGTGAACCAGAGGGACAGGAGATAATAGCTGGAGTCTGGTACTCAGTGGGAAGCAGTGGTGTGAAGACAGCGGCTGCGTACTGGAGTGGGCAGCTTCCTGCACTGGGGCCAGAAAAGGAAGAGTGAGAAGCAAGGGTTTGGTATTGGCTCCTCTCTAAGAGTCCTCTAAACAAAGGCTAGTGTAGTCAGCTCGAAACAGCAGACACAGTTTACAGGAGGAAGGGATTTACGCCAAGCATATGCAGTCCAGGGGAGCTCCATCAGTAGCGGAAGAAGCTGCTTACCTCCGCGGGCAGGAGCAGAGAGAAAGTGCAGCAAGCAAACATGACCTGCTATGCCCAGTTCTCTGCGCCCCGGTGACCACCAAGGAGAACCTAACACGTATGCAAGGGCAAGGAGCTTTACTTAGGGCTTAAGCTCGGACTCTTGACTTCACCAGCTCAGTGGATCCTTACAAAAGCCCTGAGCAGCAGGGGGGAGCAGGTTTTTTATAGGGATTTGAACAAAGAAATAGGGAATGGGTACATGATTGGTAGATTTAAGCAGTAACTGCACTTGCATTTTGCTGATAGGTTTAGGATGATGGTGGGCAGGGGGCTAAGGGAATTTCAACAAGATTAGGTAACCTTTATTGTGATTGGCTGTGTGTGTGTTTGAGGAACTTAAGCAACGTATCTCTGACCATAGAAACGTATGGTATAATCAGTTTGTGGTCTTTTTCCAGTAACTGTTAAATTCTTATTTAAACCTTGCGGGGAAACAGAAACTTAGGCCTACTGGTGACTCTGAAGCCTGTCATGGCGCCCCTCTGGTTCCTGAGTCCTTCAGAACCCTGACTTCAAGCTGCCCAAATTTGGGAAGGAATTCAGACCTGCCCCGGTGGCTCACAGCCCGCCCCCACCCCCAACAGCAAGGGCCCACCTGCTAGAGGTTGAAGCTACAAACTCAGTTTTGATAAAACTCCTGAGTCTATGGAGCTACACATTCAACCACAGTGATTTAAGCCATATTTCACATTAATTGCCAAACTGCTTAAGTGGAATACCTCAATAAGGCTTGTAAAGTAAAGGAAACGTTTAAAAATGCAAACAATTCACCTATTCATTGCTATCTCATGTCAGCATCCCAAGTATAAAGTTATATATACGGAAGAGTTATCTCTTTCCATCTGGCCTATAATCGTTTCATTCACTGTATAACTTAAATAGGAATTGAGACTAATGTTGAATCCTATTCAAGTGGATTTTTTTGTTTTCTTTTGAAGTTAATGTCTTGCTTCAGCCCAGGCTGACCTGGAATTCACTATATAGCCTCAGGTTGGCCTTGACCTCACATTGATCCTCTTACCTCTGCCTCCCATGTAAGGTGTTCACCACCATGCTGGGCCAACAAGTGGTATTTTAATGAGTCATGCCAAGGTCCTTATACACAGAGGGCATGCATCTTTGTTACACTTCTTATCATAAATATTATTCTCTTTATTTCCTCAAAAGATGCCTGTGTTTTACGATTTCTGGTCATTTCAGTAATTGTTACTTTTCATAACTAGTAGTCACTTCCTTTAATTTGGAAGAGGTATATTTGGAGAAAGAGACATTATTTTTAACATGCCATTCACAGCATATAAATAAAAGCATAGTTGTCAGTCTTATTCTGGGACTTCCGGTCAAGATGGCGGCATAGGAACCACGCCTAAGCAGCCTAGGGGAGAAAAAGCCAAAGAAAACCCAGCAAAATACACAAGGGAGGTGTATAAGAGATTAAAACAGCAGCGGAGAAGTAGGAGATATCCAGAGCCCACACGGGCAGGCCGAAGCAGCTCCGGCAGCGGCAGCTCGGGACCCGGTAGCGGCAGCTCGGGTTCCGGCAGCGGCAGCTCGGGACCCGGTAGCGGCGACTTGGGCTCCGGCAGCGGCACCTCGGGACCCGGTAGCGGCGATTCAGACTCTGGCAGCGGCAGCGGCAGCACGGGCACCGGCAGCTGCATCACGGGCTCCAGCAGTGGCGACTCGGGATCCAACAGTGGCGGCTCAGACCCCGGCAGCGGAAGCGGCGGTGGAAGCCGGAAGCAGCGGTGGAAGCCGTGACTCCAGCCCCAAAAACACCATCGGCTGCTCCGGTACCGGCCACAGCGGCTTCAGGGCAGCGAATCCAGCAGCGGAGGCTCCGGCGGCTTCAGCGGCAGAGGCGGATCCCGCAGCGGCAGCACCAGCGGATCAGAGGCCGAGGACCCAGCAGCGGCAGCTCCAGCGGATCAGCGGGGGCAGACCCAGCAGCGGCATCTCCAGTGGCGGATCCAGCAGCAGTGGTCCCAGCAGCGGCAGCTCCAGCGGCAGCAGCAGGGATCCAGCATCAGGGGCGCCAATCTGCAGGGCCACAGTTGCCAGGCTTGGTTTGCCCCACAGGAAAAGCCAGTACCCAGTTCCAGAAAGCAGAACAGCGGCCCAACATCCCAGCCAGCAACTTGACTGAGACCAAAAGCATCCAAAGAGGTAACTGGGATTGAACCAGGGAAGGGTCTCACCTGGTCACAAGCTGACTTGGATCCCTCAACAGACCAGAAATCTTAACTTCTTTGTTGATAGAGGATCTGGTTTTTATAATACCTAATCTTGCATAAATGCTCGGTGCTATTCTTGACTGAATGTGTATAGGGTTTAGTTAAATTTTAGAATATACCTGTATTTTATTCCACTCAACCTATTTGAATACCCCCATAGCAGGCAAACTTAACCCCTAGGACCATGTGTCTAGATACTCTGAGAGTGGTAAGAGCCACACCTAACATCTTAATCTCCTACATAGAAGATATACAATATCAGATCAATAGATACAGCAAAGGATACCCAGGTAACTGGAAAATCTAAACAGTAACTTAATCCAAGATGCAAAAATATATACATTATAACACAAGAAACACCAAAAACCAAGGCAATATAAATCCACCAAAAAGCATCAATGCTTCAGAAATGACCTCTAGTGAAAACGAGTTAGAGAAAATGCCTGAGAAAGATTTCAAAAGAATGATTGTAAATATGTTCAATGAACTCAAAGAAGAAATCAAAGGAATCAGAGAAGATACAGGACACCAATTTAACGAAATAAAGAAATCAATACAAGACATAAATAAGGAAATAGAAATAATGAAGAAAAACCAGTCAGAATTACTAGCAATGAAGAACACAGTTAATGAAATAAAAAACTCTGTAGAAAATCTCACCAGTATAATGGATGAAGGAGAGGACAGAATATCTAAGCTAGAAGACCAGGTGGCAGATTTAATACAATCCAACAAAGAGAAAGACAAACTAATAGAAAGGTATGAATGGGAATTTCAAGATATTCGGGACACTATGAAAAGATCAAATATAAGAATTCAGGGTATAGTAGAAGGAGAAGAATTTCAATCCAAAGGTATAGTAGGCATCTTCAACAAAATCATAGAAGAAAACTTCCCCCAAATTGGGAAAGAGGTGCCAATGCAGATACAGGAAGCATTTAGAACACCAGCCAGACAAAACCTGGAAAGAACCTCTCCTCGCCATATTATAATCAAACTACCAAACACACAATCCAAAGAAAAAATATTGAAAGCAGTTAGAGAGAAAAATCAAGTTACCTACAAAGGCAAGCCCATCAGGATCACAGCAGATTACTCAACACAAACTTTCAAAGCCAGAAGGGCTTGGAGTGATGTATTCCAAACTCTGAAAGATAACAACTGTCAACCAAGACTACTTTATCCTGCAAAACTATCCATTCAAATAGATGGAGAAATAAGGACATTCCATGACAAAAGCAGGCTAAAGGAGTATTTGAAGACAAAACCAGCTCTACACAAAATACTTGAAAGAATCCTCCATGCCGAAGAGAAAGAAAAACACACATATAAGGAACCTGGAAAACAGCAAACAACACTCAAATACTAGTTAATATAAGAGAGCAAAGGTAGAACCAGAACCACAAAAAAAAAAAAAAAAAAATGGCAAGCATAAATACACATCTTTCAATAATATCTCTTAATATCAATGGCCTCAATGCTCCAACCAAAAGACATAGATTTGCAGACTGGGTTAAAAAGCAGGACCCTACAATTTGTTGTCTCCAAGAAACTCACCTTTCTACAAAGGATGGACATTATCTTAGGGTGAAAGGTTGGAAAACGGTGTTTCAAGCAAATGGACCCAGAAAGCAAGCAGGGGTTGCTATCCTAATAGCTGACAAGGCAGACTTCACTCCAACATTAGTCAAGAAAGATAAGGAAGGTCACTTTATATTGATTAAGGGCACACTCCAACAGGAGGACATTACAATCCTAAACATATATGCACCTAACATGGGGGCTCCCAAATTCATCAAACAAACACTGTTAGAACTAAGGTCACAGATAACACCAAACACAGTGGTAGTTGGTGACTTTAACACCCCACTCTCATCAATTGACAGGTCATCCCGGGAAAAAATAAACAGAGAGGCATCTGGACTAAACGAGGTCATAGAAGGAATGGACCTAACAGACATATACAGGACATTTCATCCAAATGCTGCAGAATATACATTCTTTTCAGCAGCACATGGATCATTCTCTAAAATAGACCATATATTAGGACACAAAGCAAATCTTAACAAATTCAGGAAAATTGAAATAATTCCTTGCATTCTATCTGACCACAATGGAATCAAACTACAAATCAATAGCAAGAAAGGATATAGAGCATACACAAAATCATGGAAACTAAACAATACATTACTAAATGATGAATGGGTCAATGAAGAAATCAAGAAGGAAATCAAAAAATTTATAGAGTCAAACAATAATGAGAACACAACATACCAAAATCTCTGGGACACAATGAAGGCAGTTCTAAGAGGTAAATTTATAGCTTTAAGTGCCTATATTAAGAAATTAGAAAGGTCGCAAATAAATGACCTAATGCTTCACCTCAAAGCCTTGGAAAAAGAAGAACAAGGCAAACCAAAAATCAGTAGACGGGAAGAAATAATAAAGATTAGGGCAGAAATTAATGAAATAGAAACCAAAAAAACAATACAAAGAATTAATGAAACAAAGAGCTGGTTCTTTGAAAGGATAAACAAGATTGATAAACCCTTAGCAAATCTGACCAAAAGAAAGAGAGAAGAGACACAAATTAATAAAATTAGAGATGAAAAAGGTAACATCACGACAGATGCCAGAGAAATTCAAAAAATCATAGGGACATATTATAAAAACATATACTCCACAAAGTATGAAAATCTGAAAGAAATGGATGATTTCCTTGATTTATATGACCTACCTAAATTAAATCAAGATGAGATTAATCACTTAAATAGACCTATAACAAGCATGGAGATCCTAACAGTTATCAAAAATCTCCCAACTAAAAAAAGCCCAGGCCCAGATGGATTCACTGCTGAATTTTACCAGACCTTCAGGGAAGAGCTAACACCATTACTTCTTAAGCTTTTCCATAAAATAGAAAAAGAAGGAATTCTACCAAACTCCTTCTATGAAGCCAGCATCACTCTGATACCAAAACCAGGCAAAGATAGAACAAAAAAGGAAAATTACAGACCAATCTCCCTCATGAACATAGATGCAAAAATTCTCAACAAAATATTGGCAAACAGAATACAAGAATACATTAGAAAGATCATTCACCCTGACCAAGTAGGCTTTATCCCAGAGATGCAGGGATGGTTCAACATACGCAAATCTATAAATGTTATACATTATATAAATGGGTTGAAGGACAAAAATCACATGATCATCTCATTAGACGCAGAGAAAGCATTCGACAAAATCCAACATCCCTTCATGATAAAAGTCCTACAGAGACTGGGAATAGAAGGAACATATCTCAATATAATAAAGGCTATTTATGATAAGCCTACAGCCAACATATTACTAAATGGGGAAAAACTGGATGCTTTTCCACTAAAATCAGGAACAAGACAAGGGTGTCCACGGTCCCCACTTTTATTTAATATAGTTCTGGAAGTCTTAGCCATAGCAATAAGGCAAGAGACATGCATAAAAGGGATACAAATCGGAAAGGAAGAGGTCAAGTTATCATTATTTGCAGATGACATGATTCTATATATAAAGGACCCTAAAGACTCTACTAGCAAACTGTTAGAGCTGATAAAAACCTACAGTCATGTAGCAGGATACAAAATAAATACACAGAAATCAGTAGCCTTCATATATGCTAACAACAAACACACAGAGGATGAGATCAGAGAATCACTCCCATTCACAATTGCATCAAAAAAAATAAAGTACCTTGGAATAAACCTTACTAAGGAAGTAAAGAATCTATACAATGAGAACTTTAAAACACTCAAGCGAGAAATTGCAGAAGACACTAGGAAGTGGAAAAACATCCCTTGTTCCTGGATTGGAAGAATCAATATTGTGAAAATGGCAATCTTACCAAAAGCAATCTACACAGTTAACGCAATCCCCATCAAAATTCCAAAGGCATTCTTCACGGAAATAGAAAAAACAATCCAAAAATTCATTTGGAATCACAAAAAACCTCGAATATCTAAAATAATACTGAGCAACAAAAATAAGGCTGGTGGTATCACCATACCTGATTTTAACCTATACTACAGAGCCATAGTAACAAAAACAGCATGGTACTGGCACAAAAGCAGACTCGTAGATCAATGGAACAGAATAGAGGACCCAAATGTAACCCCATGTAGTTATAGCCACCTGATATTTGATAAAAATGCCAAAAATACTCATTGGAGAAAAGACAGCCTCTTCAGCAAATGGTGTTGGGAAAACTGGATATATATCTGTAGAAGGATGAAAATAGATTCTTCTCTTTCTCCGTGCACAAGAATTAAGTCCAAATGGATTCAGGACCTTAACATCAGACCTGAAACTCTGAAACTGCTAGAGGAAAAAGTAGGGGAAACCCTTCAACATATTGGTCTTGGCAAAGACTTTCTGAATACAACCCCAATCGCTCAGGCAATAAAACCACAGATTAACCACTGGGACCTCATGAAAATACAAAGATTTTGCACTGCAAAGGACACGGTGAAGAAAGCAAAGAGGCAACCTACAGAATGGGAAAAAATCTTCACCAGCTATACATCTGATAGAGGATTAATATCTAAGATATACAAAGAACTCAAGAAGTTAAATAATAAGGAATCAAACAAACCAATCAAAAAATGGGAAATGGAGCTAAATAGAGAATTCTCAAAGGAAGAAATACGAATGGCATATACGCATCTAAAAAAATGTTCTACATCCCTAGTCATCCGGGAAATGCAGATTAAGACTACATTGAGATTCCATCTCACTCCTGTCAGATTGGCTACCATCATGAAAACAAATGATCATAAATGTTGGCGGGGATGTGGAAAAAGAGGAACCCTTCTACATTGTTGGTGGGAATGCAATCTGGTCCAGCCATTGTGGAAATCAGTGTGGAGGTTCCTAAAACAGCTAAAGATTGATCTACCATATGACCCAGCTATAGCTCTCCTAGGCATATATCCTAAGGACTCATCTCATTACCTTAGAGATACTTGCTCAACCATGTTTATTGCTGCTCAATTTATAATAGCTGGGAAATGGAACCAGCCTAGATGTCCCTCAACTGATGAGTGGATAATGAAGATATGGCACATTTATACAATGGAGTTTTACTCAGCAGTAAAGAGAAATGAAGTTATGAAATTTGCAGAAAAGTGGATGGATCTGGAAAGAATTATACTAAGTGAGGTAACTCAGGCCCAGAAAGCCAAGCGCCACATGTTCTCCCTCATATGTGGATCTTAGCTAGAGATAATTGGGCTTCTGTGTGAGAAGGAAAAAACTCAGTAGCAGAGGCCAGTAAGTTAAAAAAGGAGATAGAAAGGGAAGAGAAAGAAAGGGAGGAGGGCTTTTATTAGATTGGTATTGTATATATGTAAGTAGAAAGATTGAGATGGGGAGGGGATATGATGGAGAATGGAATTTCAAAGGGGAAAGGGGGGAGGGTAATACCATGGGATTTTTTTTTGTTATCATGGAAAATATTAATAAAAATGGAGAAAAAATAAAAAAAATAAAAAGAAAATTTGCATACCTAAAAAAAAAAAGCATAGTTGTATAATTTAAGAGATTTGCAGTGTTCTCTAAGCCCAAAGGATGGACATTTTTTGGGACATTGTATTATTTCTCAAGTACTGTTGGGCAGCTGAGATAAAATATGAGTGAATATAAATGCTCAGTGTGTTTCATACTTTGTTTCTGTCAGAGAATGTGGTAAAATGCCTCTATTTATGTATAAAATTTAAGTTCTTTTTTAAAGATGCTGTGCATAAATGTTAAAGCAGTTACTCTTTTGAATTTAGCCACACAAGTTAAACCACACACTCTCCAAAAAAAAGGAGTCCAGAAAACCATGTGGATAAGCACTTAAAGAGATTTTAAAAAATATTTTATTTATTAATTTTATTTGAGAGAGAAAGAAAGAGGCAGATAGAAAGAGATAGACAGACATGGCATGCCATGGCCTCTACCTAGTGCAAATGAACTCCAGAAGCATACACTACCTTGTGTATCTGGCCTAAGTGGGTACTGGGGAATCAAACCCTTGGGGCCTCAGGCTTTGTAGACAAGCATTTTAACCACTAAGCCATCTCTTCAACCAATGAGCATTTTTTTTTTTTTAAATCTGTGTACTCTTCTCTAACACCACTCTGGGAGAGTGTACTGATTTCACAGATTTTCAGAAAACCCTTCCATTGAACTTTGCACAGGACAGAGCACGAAAAATGAGGCATTCAGAATGGGAAAGCAATTGCTTTCCACTGACAATTCCCAACAATCCCGTCCTTCTCCATTATGATAGCAGGAAAGAAGGGTGCCCGATGCACAATGTCCTGATTCGAATCGTATTTTATACCATTTCAAATAGGATGAGTCATGCGGATGCATAAATTGAACCATATTAACATCTTTCCAAGCTTGCCTAATATTTAGTTTCCAGTTGCCGTTTTGTTAAATCTAGTCCTTCATTATCTCTGCGCTACACCCCAGCTAGAATGTCTTGGAAGGTAGCCCCTTTTAAAAGCACAGCCTTACGGGTTTTTTTTTTTAATAGAAATAAGATAATTTTACACCTCTCACTAAAACTCCATTGTCACTTTTCCAAGAGTAACTCTCATTCTCACATACACGATGTGCCGACCTCTCTGCACCGCTTCTCTCGTTCGTGCCTGTGTGCCTTAGGAAGAATGCCTTTATGGTGCGCCTGGGAGATTCAGTAATACTTCTAAATTGCTTATGGTCCCTCAAACACTTTCTGGTACAGATGAAACCACAGAGGAATTGGGGGGATGAGTAAGAGAGCTACTTCCACGGTGAACCTAACAATCAGTGCCGGGGTGAAGGAGACAGATGCTGAAGATACTCAACATCTACCAAGGCAGAAATCCAGAGGTTCCTAAGAGCTCATCACTGAAGTAGACTTAAAACTCACCCACCACGGCTCAGGAAATTTTGTAGAAGAGGGAGCAGAATGAATGTAAGGGCCACAGGTTGCGACATCATGCCCAGAGGCATTCCTTCCCTATCAAAAAAATAAAAATAAAAATAAAAAATTGCTGCTCTCACATATCCCCCAACCCCTTTGGGAATACCTGTAACCCCACTGAGGAGGTTCCCCAGTGGAATGGGGGCAAAGCAAAGTGGGAATCAATGCATCATGTACCCATATAAGATATGTTGTTAATAAAAACGTAACCAATTTGAAGCTCTTACTGAAGAATAAGACTTTTTAAGTAAACATTAATAAATGATTAATCATCAGATACGTGATCTGGAACATTTATCTTTCGTTCTTATAATTGTCTGGGGGGATGAACGTATTAATATCATAATTGACCAACTTACCTAGCCATAGGGCTCATCTCTGTCTCCTCCAAGCCTTTGAATGTTCTTCCTAGCACCATGTCAATGGGACTATATTTTTGAGAAGGGATTAATGTATGTTCTCCCTAGAGAGCCCTATAGCAATCCTTGTTACTTGAGTCAGGGTAGACCAAGTAAGGATGATATTGTAACACTGGTATATGCATATTAAGTTTCTTGAATATAAAATAGATTCAGCTATGCAATCTGAGTTTTAAAAATATACTTCATTTATTTATTTATTTGAGAGAGACGAGGAGACAGGGAGAGAGAGAGAGAAAGGGGGGAAGAGAACGGGCATGCCAGGGCCTCCAGCCACTGCAAATGAACTCCAGATGCGTGCGCCCCCTTGTGCATGTGGCTTACCTGTGTCCTGGAGAGTCGAACTGGGATCCTTTGGCTTTGCAGGCAAATGCCTTAACTGCTAAGCCATCTCTCCAGCCCTGAATATATATTTTTTTTCTATGACTGAGTTTCATGTCTCCAAGGATGACTTGGAACTCCTGAACTTCCTACTTCTGCAACCAAAGTACTGGGATTACAGACATGTATCACCATACCTCATTACATAATTTGAATTTGCTTAGCTCATTTAATTGACTCTCTTTTTGCAAGTTGACTACTTTAAGAAAAATGTTATTTCAAGTGTATATAACATCTGTGTCTTACATATATGGCTTCTCCTAAGCTAGGATACAGATGAGTATATCAAAGATTATATGGAGATAGGAATATATTATTATCTTAGAAGACAAATATTTAAATGAATGAATATTTCCTTTTTGCTGTGTTACTTTTAATAGGGAGACAAGTATAAATTTCTATTCATGCTAGATAAGTTTCCAGGTAAGTTTTTCTTAGCAAATCCATGTAGATATTGGTATTGCTTACAGGAGAGTAGTGAAGGGTTATTAACAGGGTCATGGTGACTAAAAAGCAGCTTCATTACTGAAGGACTGATCACAGTATGGGTGGCAGTTCCAAAAAATTTTGTTTCTAAGCTTGTAGCTTTTTCAGCTCCCCAAACCTTGTAAATTTGGTGTTCTTTTTTCCTCTATACAAAAAGGATTGTACAAACTGGAGGAAAATGACTATATTCAATAAAACTATGTCTAAAATTCCTACGTCTTCATATTGAGATAACATGTGTGTGAAATGGAATATTTTTCAACTTTAACAACAATGAACTCTAATCAATGTTACCATGTGATTGAACTTTGGAAATAATGTCCTCAGTAAAATAAGTGAAAATGGGCAAATAGTACAATATCTTTGTCTGTGAAATTTCAGAATCAGTAAGTGTAAGAGTGGTTAATAATGGCTGGGAGAAGCGTTGGGTGATCAGGGCAATTACTACTAAAGAGATGTATTTAATTTTGGATAACAAAATGGTAGCAAAGGTGAATAGTGAGATAGGGAACAACAAATGAATGCACATAAAGCCAGATACCTGCTTAAAATAAAAAAATAGTAAATTCAAAGATAAATTTTTCATAATAGGAAAGACATGACATGTATCTTTCAAACAAATTATGAAAGTTATCAAATATATTTCTTAAGGGTCTTAAATTTTTCACTCATAAGAGTACTCCTTTTTAACATTTATTTCTGTGTTTGAGTGTGTGTGGGGGGCAAGTGTGTACCATGAGCTCATCTGTAGATCAGAAGACAATGTCAAGGTCTCTGTGTTCATTTTCTGTCTTCTTTGCCGCTGGGTCTCTTGATGTAGCAAACAAATGTCAGACTAGCTTTCCTGCGAACTTCAAACTCTCCTGGCTCCAACTTCCATTGCTGTGGGTGTGTTGGGATCACAGATGCATGCATCGTTTTCAGCTTGGCTCTCTATATAAGTGCTGGGAAGAATTGAACTCAGGTCTTTAGGCTTTGCAAGTAAGTGCCTTTAACAGCTGAGCCATCTCCCCAGCAGCACATAGGAATGCTCTTTAAATTGAGATATGTTACAACTGAAGTTTATGGACATTCTCTCAGATATTCCAAGAGATAATATTCTTATAGGTCCCTGAACTTTTATCCTGCTCTAAAAAAAAAAATAAAACAAATAAAGAAACATGCATTTACTATCATTTTTGAATCTTACTTTGATGCGATACTTTTGAGTATAAAAGCATTTCAGACACAAAAGAAAAAGGAGGGGGCCTGATGGATGGCTTAGCAGTTAAGGTGCTTGCTGACAAAGCCACAGGGCCCAGGTTCAATTCTCCTGCACCCATGTAAATCCAGATGCATGAGGTGGCAGCATGCATCTGGAATTTGTTTGCAGTGGCTGGAGGCCCTGGCATGCCCATTGTCTCTATCTCTCTCTCTAAATTTATATAATATAAATCAGCCCATCTCTCTCTCAAATAAAGTAAAAAAAATAAAATACTTTTTAAACTCTTAAGTGCTTCCCCCCATTTGGCCCCCACTTTCTCTACCTGCCACTCTCTCACAAATAAACAAATAATAAATAAATGAAATTTTTAATGACATTGAATTTTAAGTCCATTAATTTTTAAAATTTATTTTATTTATTTGAGAGAGAGAGAATAGGCATGCCAGGGTCTTCAGCTTCTATAAATAAACTCCAGACGCATGTGTCACTTTGTGTATCTGCCTTTACAGGAGTACTGAGGTATTGAACCTGGGTCCAGACTGTTCCATGGTCTTTTTTTGTGTTCTATGTTTTTTGAAAATGTTTAATTCAAGTGTAAATAAAACATAAAGTAAAATTTTATATTGATAATCTCATAAAATATTTTTTTTATTTTTTTATTAATTAGTTTTGTATCCAGCAAATACAGTCAGTTTGGTACCATTATTAGGCTCATCCATGACCTACTCCCTCCCTTTGGCCCCTCCTTGTTGAGGTATAATTTTTAACTTGTGTAACTCAGTCTAATGATGTTGGTAAAATTATGGGATATTTTTCTTTCTCAGAATTTAAGTTGACTTTGACCCTTAACATTCATTCTAAGTAGTTTCATTGCTTATGGCCCAAGAATTTACCTTTATATCATTTGTATTGCATATGATTAAAATAATTGATGACAGTTTAGTATATAAAATATAATTTCACAATTTTTTGAAAAGCAAGAACAATTACTGTCACAGACTCTCCCTGTCTCTCTCTCTCTCTCCCTCTCTCTCTCTCTCTCTCTTTCTCTCTCTCTCTCTCTCTATATATATATGTCAGTAAAGATCTTTGGGCAAATTTTCATTATAGGCCTAAATGTTTACAACAGCTCATAAAGGAGGACATCCAATAGCTTAAAATAACTTACACAGCTGCTTAAGGCGGTGGCTGGAAAAGGGGCATTGCAAATAATATCAAATTTTATGTTAAAATATTTTATTACAAAACTAGAAATTATATCAAGCTATTGATTATAAACAATAATATGCACATGAATTTTAAACCTTGGCTTACATTTATCATACTGGTACAAGAAAAAGATACTGATAATTTGTGTTGATCCCTCTATAATTCCTCTGCCATTTATACACACTTACATATAAATTTTTTGTTTTCATTAAAGTGATAGTACTTTCATTATGACTAATAGAAAATATATGGCAGAGGGGAAGTGAGGGAGGGAAGATGTAGAAGATTAAGGTTAGTCGTGATCCTACCCTCTCCAGTGTCTTGTGGTTCAGGTGTTCCCTGTAAGGGCCTGGTGAAGGATCAGCCATTTGGTCTGTCTTTTAGTAAGTAGAAAATTATGGTACCATTGCCATTTGGGCCTAGATTTGTGTTTCCCACCCCCTTGAAGCCCTCCCCTCCCTCCCCTTCCATCCTAGTGTCTAGTCTAGGAGATGCTTGCTGGGTATGTAAGGTATCTTGGGTAGATTCAGGTTAGGTGCTGTAGATGAGTGAGACTATGTGGCGATTTTTTTTCTGTGATTGGGTAAGTTCACTGAGAATGATCTGTTATTATCATTTACTGTCATTCAGAAGAATGCTATATTGAATATCACTATTAGGCAAGTTCAGTTGTAAAATGCTTCCCTTGTTAGTATAATTTTAATATATGGGTATTTACTTTCATTTGCTGGTAAAGAAAATGTAATAACTACTTCAAGTAAATGTATTCACCATATGTTTAATCTTGCCCAATATTTACTTTAAAAAATTTTAAGCTGCTTCACCTTGTGTTAAACTGTATTTAGCTTCTCATCATGCATCTCATAATGAGGAAGTAATTTAATTTTCACCTAATGATTCACTGATTAGTCCTAATTAAAAAATAGGAATCTTGAGCTGGGCATAGTGGCACACGCCTTTGATCCCAGCACTTGGGAGGCAGAGGTAGAAGGAGCGCTATCAGTTCAAGGCCACTCTGAGACTACATAGTGAATTACAGGTCAGCCTGAGTTAGAGTGAGACCCTACCATGAAAAACCAAAAAAAAAAAAAAAAAAAAAAAAAAAAAAAGTCTTATTCCACTTTTTACTGATGTTTAAGAAAGCCTTTAAAACTATTTTTAAATAGCTTCTAACCTTTAGTTTTTTAGTTTTATGTATATGTATTTATTTGAGAGAGAAACAGGTAGAGAAAGAGAGTGAGCACATGCCAAGACCTCCAACCACTGCAAATGAACTCCAGACGCATGCACTACCTTTTGCATCTGGCTTTACATGGGTACTGGGGAATTGAACCTAGGTCCTTAGTTTTGCAAACAAGTGCTTAACTGCTGAGCCATCTCTTCAGCCCAAGACTATTTTAGCTTCAAGAATATCTCAATTAAATCTGATAAAATACCTGCAATACAAATTATATTCACATTTCTAAAGTCAATGTATTTACTATTGAAAAATTAACTGTTAGGCAAGTTCAATTGTCAAAAACTTCCATTGTTATTATAATTTTAATATGGACAATGTTTCCTGGTAAAGAAAATATGGTAACTACTTTAAGTAAGTATATTCATAATACATATAGCCTTGCCAGATATTTTCATTCAAACAATTTAATATTCTTCAATTTCTTTTAAACTGTATTTAGCTTCTCAATATGCCTCTCATAATGAGAAAGTAATTTAATTTTTACCTGACAATTCACTGATTAATCTCATTTAAAATATAAATCTTTAAAAAGTAAAATATAGATATATTATTCTACATTTTCCTGATCTTGAGACAAGTCTTTTTTTTTTTAGTTATGTACACAGTGTGTATACAGTCATGTTGGTACCATCATTAAACTCCTCCCTGCCCTCCCTCTTCTTAAGGGACCCTCCTTGTTGGGGAATGTGAGTCGTGCATTGTGGGGTTTGCCATCAGTTATGGGGAAGAGGCAATGTATCCGTGCATAATGTCCCAACTTGTGGGTCCAACAATCTTTCTGCCCCCTCTTCCACAAAATTCCCTAACTATATTGTTTCGTCTTAGGTCTACTTCAGTGATGAGGTCTTAGGAGCCTCTGTGTCTCTGGATATCTGGTTTGGCAGGATGTGAGTGTTCTCTATGTCTGTCTCCTTCACCCCTGTGCTGGTACCAGGTTCACCAAAAAAGCAGCACTCTTGCTCATTTCCCAATTACTCTATGGTTTCAGCTGGGGCCCTGGTGAGGTGTGATGTGCTGATTCTCTCTTCAGGTTCTGTGTCTATCTGAAAATGTTCATCATCCCTAGGCATCAGGGAAATGCAAATTAAAACAAATGTGAGATTCAACCTTACCCTAGTAAGGATAGAAAACATTAAAAAATCTAATGAAAATAAATTCTGGTGAGGATGTGCAGAAATTGGAACTCTCATTCACTGTTTCTGGGAATGTAAGATGGTACAACCACTATGGAAAGCAATATGGAGACTCCTAAAAAGGTTGACTATAGAGTTACAAACAGACCCAGTTATTCCCTTACTGGGCATTTACCCTAAAAGCTCCATTCCTCAGTTCAGAGATAATTACTCAACTATGTTTATATCTGCTCCATTCATAAGAGCTGGAATCAACCCAGATATCCATCATTAGGTGAATGGATAACCAAGATGTGGTATATCTACACGATGGAATTCTACACAGTACTAAGGAAATATGACAATGAAATCTGAAGAAAAATGGTTGAACTTGGAACAGATCATTCTCAGCGAACTCACCCAATCACAGCAAGGTAAATGCATGATTTCACTCACCTTTGGCTCCTAACCTGAATCTGCCCCAGATGCTGATATACCTAATAAGCATCTCGAGGACAGGACAATATGGAGAGTAGTGTAGGAGGGGAGACTAAGGGGGAGGCACAAAACTTAACCCAAATAAATGGCAATGGTACCATAAAATCCTATATCCTGAAAGACAGATTAAAAGGTTGAAGCTTCATCAGGTCCTTAGAGGGAACACCTGAATCACAGGGCCCAGAAGAGGGTATGATGAAGACTAACCTTGATCTTCCCTTGTTTCTGTCTCTCCGTCTTCACTCTCTTCTCTCTTTCTCTTTTATATCACCTATCTTTTTCTTCCTTCTTTTTCAGAGGCAAGTTTTTAATTTTTTTTTTGCTTCATGAATATCATGATTAAAGCTGATATGAACCATGAAATACAAATTACACTCACATTTCCTTTTGTATATGTATGTGTATAAATGTATGTATACTTGAGACTGAGAGAATGAGTAAGTATGGGCATGCCAGGGACTCTGGCCACTGCAAATGAACCACAGATGTATGTGCCACTTTGTGCATCTGGCTTTGCATGGTACTGGGGAACAAAGCCTGGGTCATTAGGCTATGCAGGCAAACACTTTAACTGACAAGCCATCTCTCCAGGCCTATACTCACTTTTCTAAAGGCAGCTCATTTGCTATTGAAAAATTAATTGGACAGAAATGAAATATTCAATGGAATTTATATCATAGTAAGTCAAGTGAGGACTGACTGCCTACAGATACAGCTCTGCCTGTCCCTGTTGTATTGCTTGGTTATAAAGGAGAACTGTCTAAAAACTACTTTAGTAACTTTCCCCTATATTCCTTATTAAAACAATTTCACTATTATAGACAACCAACTTTAAGTAAAATTAGACGTATTTTTATATCTTTTTTTATATCTTTTTCTATGGTAGATCCTAGGATGTTTATTAATACCAGGCAATCAAAATTAATAAAAAAACTAACATAATAATAAACCCCCCAAAATTAATCAAACAAAACTAAAAGCATCTATTTAAAAGCATCATCAGAGAAACCCCAGACTGGCCCAAAACTCCATGTAGCTGAGGGCGACCCTGAATTCTTGATCCTCTTGTCCCAAGTTTACAAGTATTAGTACTACAAGCCTGGGCCAACACCACCTGTTTTTTCTTTGTTTTTTTGCTAGGGTCAATCTAAGGGCTTGCTGCTCAGCAGCACTGAACACGCCATGCCATCCCCCACCCAGTCCATAATCACCAATATTAATGGAATGAACACTACAGACTAATTTGAGAAAGCACATATTTCTAACACCGTATTAGAGTTAACCAGAACACTGATTTTGTTCTGAAGTAGCTATAGGGTTTTTCACGGACCTTTGCAACAACAGCAGCAACAAAAGTGGAAGATGCTGTTTTTAACAATACTATTTTGTATATTTAGATATCTGACCTCACATAATTAAAACCTAATGTTCTGCACCAGATTTAAACAGGCATTAGAAAAGTTACTATTGGTCAGTTTAGCTACTTGGATTTTTCAACATCTAAATCTGAATAAGAAACATCTCCACTGACTGTCCTTGAAACAAATGATTTCCTTTCTTGAATGGTTCTGGAGGTAATATTCATTACTCAGGGTAGTATGCATTAGTGAGTCTATTTATTGCTAAAAACCAGGGCTAAAACCACTTTTATATGACATTTTATTGGAGTTCTGAAAATTTTACTTCATTTTTCAATTCCAGCTTACGTAAAATAAAAAAAAAAAAAAGGAGAGCCAGAATGAGGGCTTCAGTCATACTTGCTTCACATAGGAAGACCTGGTTGAAATTGGAAGCTTACAGCATGCTCGCCGCAGACTCACCTGTGCCCAGAGGAGTCCCCTAGCTCGTTATCCCCAGCAGCTCAAACACCAAGAATGGAACACTGCACTCATTAGAACACGGAAAGCTGGGGGTACCGCTCAGCAGCTCATACCACCAAATTACTGACACCCCAGAAAACACGAGGTCTTCAAATTCAAGGGGAATAAAGAGCGATATCAAAGAATAAAATAATCAGAGCAGAGCCGTGGTTGAACAGATGCTGAACTTCTACACGTCAGGTAATTGTCGAGAGGAAAGATGGCTTGCCACCAGCTCTCCTTCCTATCAAAATAAAGGGGAAAGAACTGTGACAGTGACATGGACTGTGTAGGCTGAAGAGAATGAGAAGAAGTCTCCTGTGACCTCTGCTGGGGGGCATATCTCTCAGGTAGAAAAGTTAAGGTTTGTTTTTCTTTCTATTACTTCATAAATCATCACATTATTAAGTGCATTGTTTTACACCACATAAAAACGACATAGATTTGCATATCAACTAACCACTGTAAGAGAACATGGGTTATCTAATCTGTCTATAAAAGGCCAATCACAAAATAATACAAACAAGGCCTGGAGAGATGGATTAGTGGCTAAGGCATTTGCCTGCAAAGCCAAACAACCCTGAACCCATGTAAGCCAGATGCACAAGGTGAAGTACGCGTCTGGAGTTCATTTGCAGTAGCTGGACGCCCTGGTGTACCTGCCTCTCTCTCTCTCTCTTTCTCTCTGCCTCTTTCTCTTTCACTCTCTCAAATAAATGAAATTAAAAAAAATCACAAACATGATTGCACTTAAGAATGAAATCTTTCAGAAAGATGTGGAAACATGACATGTAAAACATGATATCAAGTATTTTTAAACATTATATATTACATAATAAATATAACATTCATTTGATTCAATTTAATATGAAAGTATATTGAGTTATTTTCATTCAAATACCATACAGGTAGTGTTTTGATGTATTTATCAGTGATTTTTTAAGATGTAATATCCTTTTGCAAGAAAAAGTAATGAATGTATGATCTTTAGGCAAGAGTTTCAGCCCAAGGTCCACTAATGACTATTGGTAGCTATTTTCAGAAAAAAATTAAAATAAAAAAAACCTTTTAGGCTACTTTCTTTTAAGATAAAATTTTTGCTGTGCTTAATAGCTGAGTTGTTTTGAGGTGTTTCCTGAATTCCTGAATATTATTATTATAAAAATGAATTACTGTGAATGACTCTTCCTTGGGAGACATAGAGCAATATGTAAAGAGAAATACTCACCCCACACAGGACTCTGAAGCACGAAAGAAATATCCACACAAGTCTGCCTTGGTGAGCCAACATGTTCATTTAAATTACAGAAACATAGTCAAGGCATCACCAAAACATCTGCCCAAGCAGAGGTGATGACTCCCACAAGCTGCCTCACAATATTCCCATCACTACTTAAGAGTCCAGCTCCCATGAACCCGAGCATCCCACCAGGAGGTAGAAGTTGCTAGAATCTAAGATCAGGATGGTATGACCCATGTCAACTCCTACCAAGGACCGTCAGTGACCTCATCATCCATTATCAGTAGTGTGTGGCTTTCCTAAGGAGATATAAAAGAAATGTCTACTCACCCCACATAAGAAAGGTGCCAACAGGACAAACAAATATTCCAAGAAGTAGATTTTAGTGAAATAAGTTAGTTTATTAGGGTTATTTATATAAGAATTCACTTTTATGTTTATATACAGAAATCATGGCATGTCTCACTGTACTCTAACAGACAGAAGTTGTCATGATGAAGTTACTCTAACAAGGACTGGGAGGACTATTCCTACCCCACCACTGATCTAATCATCATTGTACCATTATGTTATTTCAGTGTCATGTGTAAATCAAAACATTCTGCAGGCCATCTCAGATGATGCACATACACTTTTAAGGTTATGCTAATTAGACTATAGTTATGTAGGATGGTCTATTTGTGAATTATTCATTAATTCATACTAACCCATGAGGTGGAATGCATTTTACCAAGATGATCATTACTATTAGTTACTCAGTTATGTGACTTTTGATAACAAAATACAGCTATATGAAACACACACACACACACATGTTATGCAACATATTATCACTAACCTAGAGGCTTGGCTTCTGCCTCTCTCCAGTCACTTGCCTATCAATTTGGCAAACATTTTCTAACTTTCATAACCATAATCAGAATTTTATTTTAATTCAGGGCATTTAATATTAATGGCCACATACCTTGTGTTCTACTTTATCATCAGATTCTTGCTTTTAGAATAATGATTACATGAATCATGTGGCTCAGATTAGTAATTTGAGCATTTCTACTAGAAGGAATTATTCCATTATAAAATATATTGTTAACAAACTCACTGTAACATATTTCTGTATATTATAGTGATATAAAATATTATACTATAGTATCATAATAATGCATTATTATACAACATATATACAACAGCATAATATAACAATTTTCTCTAATTATTATTGAAAATGTAGAGATTCAGAGATCTCTGAATAATGTGTCCCTGAACTATTTTATACTTATGTTTGTATTTGTGTAAGCTGTGCTTTTTATTTGCTGATTGGTATGCACTTCAATCATTTTTCTTGCTGTATTTCAGGAGTTTAGACTTTCAATGCATTGGGAATAGAAATATATGACTTCACCTCTTTGTGTAAAATTTAATATTTGTGTAAAAGCAAATAGTGTCTAACTATTAAGGATGACATTATTACTAGGCATTCAAATGGACCTATTATCAGAATAAGGAAATCCTTTCTTGGATGATATTTCTGCAAGTTCACTGAACTTTTTTCTCAATGTATCTTCTCTTTTTCTGAGGTTACTATTTGTATCACTACATTTAAAAAATAGTTTATTTGAGCCAGGTATGGTGGTGCACGCCTTTAATCCCAGCACTAGGGAGACAGAGGGAGAAGGATCGCTGTGAGTTTAAGACCACCCTGAAACTACATAGTGAATTCCAGGTCAGCCTGGACCAGAGTGAGACCCTATCTCAAAAAACTAAAAAATAAATTAATAGTAGTTTATTTATTTATTTTCAAGGATGGATGGAGGAAAGGAGGGAGAAAGAGAGAGAGAGAGAAGGAGAGAATGGGTACACTAGGGCCTCGAGCCACTACTAATGAATTCTAGATGCCTGCTCCACGTTGTGGATCTGGCTTTATGCGGGTGCTGAGGAATTGAAACAGGGTCTTTATGCTTTCCAGGCAAGTGACTTAACCACTGAGCAATCTTTCCAGCCCCATGTGTCATTACATTTTTAATATCTGAAGGTTTTCAACACTTAATGGTTTGAATTGCTGTGGGATTAATTGTGTCTGGAAACAAAATGGGCAGCAATCCAGGTTTGGGAATAGTCCTAACAGGCCTACACCTAATGACTGACTTCTACCATCTAAGCTTTACAGCCTCCCAGAATAGTGCTGCTAGCTAGGGACAAATATTCATATATTAAAAACATGAATGTGTTGTGTCTTTTCTGACTTAAATCATAGCATCGTGGCCTTGAATCCAACATCTGTGGTCTTTTTACAAAAAGGACTATATAATCCATATATGAACATATAGTTAATGTAATTTGAAAAATAAGGCATAGTTGTATCAATGCTTATTCAAACCAGGAAACTTCAAGAGTCATGAACAAATAAAGGACCAGAGGCTAGGTGGACAACATATGCTGATTTTTCTCTCACAGCGCTCAGGAGGAACCAAGTGAGCTAAAAACTTGATCTTGGATTTCTTTTGTCCAGATAGTCCCTGATAGGGGTGCTTCATTATGAAGGACCTAGAAAACTGTCAACATCAACAACATATTGTATTTTTTACTTTTTCTCGCACACACCTCCTTATAAAATTTTCATATGTATGCATTTATGTATGCATGTATGTGTGCATATAATCATGTCAAGACTTTACTTGAAGGCCCAACTCTCAGTGAAACCTTCACTAACTACACAAATGCAGCATGTATCTCACAAAAGCTGTATCATTAACACATACCCAGTATGACAATCTTGGACTGAGATAGTGCCTTATATATAATACCACAGATAGAAAGCTTTCTGAAATGTAAAGGAATGTGGAATCCCAGGAAGGAATGGAAAACTTGAATTGCCAAGGACACGAGGGAACCGTTGCAATGAAAGTTATTTGTACAGTTATGTTGATTTTGGTAAACATTGCTTTTGGTTTGCAAGTTGTTTATTTGGTCGGTGAGAGAGCTTCTCACTTCAGATTGCAGGCTGTTTTCACACTGTACCCACATGGCCTTAAACCCAGTAAAGCCCTCTTGCCTCTGCCTCCTAAGAACCTGGGTTGCAAACATGAGGTACCATGCCAGGCAAGCGGTGATTCCAGGAAAGAGCAGCGCCGACTACAAACTCTAAAACCAATATTAAAACTTATCAATTTTTGTACTGTGACTCTTCACTGTTTACTTTACATAATTATATCCCAAAATATTTTGAATTAACTTTTAAAAAATATCTTATTTATTTATTTGAGAGAGAGAAAGAGACAGATAGATAAAGATAGTGAGATAGAGATAGTGGGCACACCAGGACCTCTAGCCACTGCAAACAAACTCCATAATCAAGTGCCCCCTTGTACATTGGATCTATGTGAGTGCTGGGGTATCAAACCTGGGTCCTTAGGATTTTCAGTAAAGCACCTTAACTGCTAAACCATCACTCTAGCCAAAGAAAAATATTTTTAGTGTAAAAGTTGAGCCAAGATGCAGGAAGGTCATAAAGGCTTGGTTTATTAATGATTCAATAGTTTGTGAGACAGCATGATTACTTTAAAATAAGTTGATGAAAATGACCAGACCAGCTTGAAAGAGAAACTAAAACAAGCATTCAAATAGAGCTAGAAAAATGAGAACAAATAAAGTTGGCGAACATATCCATCTTCACGAATGTCCAAAACACTACAAAGAAACCGAAAGAACCAGAGAAAATAAACCACCGCAAGACATCCACCCAAGTCTCTCAACTTTTGTATAATGGAAGTTGAAACACTGAGAAAACTGAAATTCCTGAGGTAAAAAAATTACTGTGCTACTTTTAAAAACGGTTGCCACATAGATGCCTTAAATAAGTGGATGAACGATTTAGCTGAATATATTCAAAGACTTCAACAAGACAGTCTACAAAGTAAATGAATCTGAGTATGCTGAAGGAAATGTCATGAATATAGAGGAAAAAAATCAGCAAGGGAATTGAGACACTAAAAAACAGAACGTGCAAAATTAAGAAAATGATGAATTAACTGAAAACCACATCCGAAAGCGCCACTAACAAAGTCATGCGGAGGGTAAAAGTCAGAGATGGAGGGCAAGAGCGAGGCTTTGACACACTTAAGACACACATGAATGAAAAATAAGAATCGAACATTATTTTCAAGAAGTCTCAGATACATTAAGAAATCAAACCTCAGAATATAAAGGCTTGATGAAGGAGCTGAAATAAAGGAAGAAAGTAAATCATTGATTGTGTAATGAAATTATGAAACTTTCCCAAACATAGAAAATAAGTTAGTATCTAAATATAAGAGGTATGTATACCATCATATTATTTCATTCTCAATATTTACCCAGTTAGAATTTTCACTTAATGAATGTTTTAAATATATTTGGAAATAAAGTTGTGTTCATTAATATGTACCTACTTAAAATAGTACTCTTTGAAAACAAAGGCCAAAAAAGTGATAAATTAAATTTAGAACTTTTGCACTCTATTTTAATAGATATGATGCTTTAAAATATTAGTAAATTAGCAATGTGCTATGGTATGAGAAGTTTTTATGAAATATCAAAGATTCAAACAAAATCATCTTTATAAAAAATTTTTAAAAATGAGCTGAAAAGTACTAAGCTGATAAACCCTGTGAGAAATGTTAGATGAAAGATAAAAGTAGAAATGATTTTCATCTTAGAAAACCAATAGTTAAAACCCTTGATTATATATTTTTATTTCTACATCTTTTGAGAATTTTAGACCAAATAAATAAATTGTTCAAATTTCCTAAGCATCATGATCTGACTTGATAATTTTTTGCACATTCAGTTCAAAGTATGCATTCTCAAGGAGAACTAGAAGTTAAGTACCAGATTTGGACTCATTGTTTTAGCATTTATATTCAGAAGATCATATTCAGTTTCAAATTGCCAAGAGGACCTTCCCTGTGCATTTTTATTCCAGAGCAGTCCTCTCCCTTTGGAATTATTAGGCCTTGACAGCTGTACATAAAGTTGAAATAATGGGATTTGGCATCTGAGAGCTGCTTAATCTTCTTTCATCAATATAGCCATAATAATTGAAAATGTCATGTTAAAATGATTGCAAGCTAGAGACATCTGTCACTTATAATCATAAAAATTTAGCTATGATTACTAAATGTATGCATCATGTTGAAGCCTATTATAGAAACATAATTATTTGCAAAGCTTAGAAAAGTATGTATCATTTTACAGTAATTATATGTAAATAGTGAAATATGACACTAATTTACAAGGAAAATTGAAGAGGCTCCTTAATATAATTGAAAATATTGGCTAGTTACTTATTGGTGGGCAAAAATATAATGACACTCAATTTGTAAAATAAGTTAAGCTATTATGAGTCCTGGAAGTGGAAAGATATTCTATGTTCTTGGTCTCCAGACAAATAAATATCCAAACATTCTCACTGACATAAATTTTTAGCGAGTTTAGGAAGTCTCTCAAGTTGAAGACTGTTTTTTTCATCTGAACTGTTGAATTTAAGGACTTGTAATTGTGCAGATTATTTTCCTAATCCTGTTTCTGATGTGTAAAGAATCATTAATCAAATGCTAACTTTTATTCCTAACAACACTGGTTGGATTTACTTGTTGACATTTTGGCTTGCTCTATTGAGCTGTAAGTCTCAATGTACATACCATATTTGGATTATCATATATGTAT
Organism: Dipus sagitta; assembly: GCA_036346955.1. Taxonomy (NCBI): domain Eukaryota; kingdom Metazoa; phylum Chordata; class Mammalia; order Rodentia; family Dipodidae; genus Dipus; species Dipus sagitta. The sequence goes on from CM070788.1 coordinate 18,488,947, forward strand.
AATAAGTTTTGCTTTCTAGAACTAAGATAGCTGCAAGTTGTTCTTCCTTAAGATTAATTTGAATACTGATGGTCTTCTGTGATTCCATATGAGCATTTTTAAAATTTTGATGCAAATGCCATTGAGCTTCTAATAAGTTATATCTATGAATCACCTGGTAGTATGGGGCTTGAGTATCCCACACCTTCAGAAACATGAACACAGTGAATTTCTATTGTTCTGTGGCTTGTTATATTCCTTTTGCTAATGTTTTATAATTTTCTCTTTTTATATCCTTTGTCAAGTTTATTCTTAGGCACAGTCGTTTACTATTTTTTTTTATTTATAAATTTTCTTTTAAAAAACCTGCTGTTGGGCTGGAGAGATGGCTTAGCCGTTAAGCGCTTGCCTGTGAAGCCTAAGGACCGTGGTTCGAGGTTCAATTCCCCAGGACCCACGTTAGCCAGATGCACAAGGGGGAGCACGCGTCTGGAGTTCGTTTGCAGTGGCTGGCAGCCCTGGCGCGCCCATTCTCTCTCTATCTATCTGCATCTTTCTCTCTCTCTCTCTCTCTCTCTCTGTCACTCTCAAATAAACAAATTAAAAAAAAAAAAAACACCTGCTGTTGTACTGGGCATTGGCTCACATACTTTCTTTTTAAATTTGTTTTTATTTATTTGAGAGGGACAGACAGGGAGAGAAAGAGGCAGACAGAGAGAGAGAAAGGGTGCTCCAGGGCCTCCAGCCACTGCAAACAAACTCCAGACACGTGCTCCCCCTTGTGGATTTACTTATTAATTCTAATAGACTTTAATTTCTTGGAGATTTTTAATTTTTCTGTAATTAGGGACATGTTTTATGAAATGTGGAGAAATTTTAGTTCTCCATTTCTTTTTTTAAAATTTATTTATTTATTTATTTGAGAGAGAGAGTGAGAGAGAGAGAATGGGCGCTCCAGGGCCACCAGCCACAGCAAATGAACTCCAGATGCATGGGCCCCTTGTGCATCCGGTTTATGTGGGTCCTAGAGAATCGTACTGGGATCATTTGGCTTTGCAGGCAAACACCTTAACCACTAAGCCATCTCTCCAGCCCTCCATTTCTTTTTATTGACTAATTGATTTGATCAGGACAAAATGTTTTTGTTTATATCCCATTAAATATGGATTTATACTTTCATGGCTTTTTTATTTATGGGCTTATATTATTAGGTTCTTTCCTTTCTATATCTTCCTTACTTTACTAAAAATTATGTCCTTCATGTTGTGACAGATGAAAAGGTTTTCTTGCTTTATAACACTGAAAAGTATTCCATAGTGTTCATTTACCATGTTTTATTTATCCACTCTTTGATGGACATAAAATTCAATTTCATATCTTCATTATTGTGAGTAATGCTTGAATCGATGTGCTGACTACATGTTCTTTGGAAACGTACACAATCATGGAATTGTAAGGTCATATGTCAGTTCGAGTTTTGAAAGTTTTGATGGGTTTTCATTTAAAAAATAGATATTTAGATTTAAGAAGAACAGAAGATGACAAATAAGATAAAATAAATTCACATTAGGATACAGTATTCTAAAATTGCTAAAAATCAAATCAAAGAAGAATTTCAAAGCAATAATGGATATCATTGTGTGCAATTTTCAGCTGCCATTACTTTGAACAATTCTTTCAGGTCCATATTTTATCTTCCTGAGTCAACGGAGTATACACTGGTCATCTATAGTTCTCAGTCACTTTCCTTTTTATTTTTTTAAATTTTTCATAAATATTTTATTTGCAAGCAGAGAGAGAGAGAGAAGGAAAGAGAGAGAGAGAAAGAGAATGGGTGAACAGGGCTTCTAGCTGCTACAAATGAACTCCAGTTCTATGTATCACTTTTGTGCATCTGGCTTTATGTGGGTCTTGGGGAATCAAACTCTGGCCATTATGTTTTGAAGGCAGACACCATAACTGCTGTTCCATCACTCCAGCCCCTCTTCATTGCTTAATTCTTTCTTTATATTCTTCTATTTTTCCTGTTCCTCTTCTTCCATCTTCTTTCTCTTTTCGGACTGAATTGTTTCCTGTAACTAGTCTTCAAGTTCACTGACACTTTCTTCCACGTGATCTAGTCTGCTGCTGAGTCCCTGTAATAAACATCCCAGTGTGCACTCCCCCGCTGACACATGTGGGTCCACACACGTAGAAACACGTTCACACACATGCATACACACTGAGTGAAACACACACACACACACACACACACGAACAAAAAGAAGCTAGGGTAAACAGAGCAGTGCAAATTCAATCAATTTTGTGACGATTATAAAGATAGTACAACCGTTCCAGTGTCTCTCACCTAGAGTAAATGTTACTGGAATCAAGAAAAAAATGAGAATACAGGAAGAGCTAGCAAATAATCACAATACTAGATTGTTATCTACTAAGATGAACTGGAAAGGTTTAGAAAATTGATGACGCTTTTAGGTTATAAACATTCTCTAGATAAATGTTTAGGAATAAACATTCTCTATATAATGAAGACTCTTTCAGCACATAAAACAATTAAAACTAACTTACCTTGTGCACTCTAAAACTAGTCAACACTGACAGCATAAATTTGGCAATGTTATTTTTTCTTTAATTTAAAGAGAACATTTTAGCAAACTTAAAAAAAACACATTACACTGATTTATTTCTTTTCATTGAAATAATCAGAAATAATATTTTATTATTATTAAAAATATTTTTATTAATTACTATTCCTTGGGATTTTAATATACATTGAAAACAATTTAATGTGATAGTAACAGGTTTTTTTTTCAAGGTAGGGTCTCACACTAGTCCAGGCTGACCTGGAATGCACTATGTAGTCTCAGGATGGCCTTGAACTCACAGCAATCTTCCTACCTCTGCCTCCCAAGTGCTGGGATTAAAAGTGTGCGCCACCATGCCCGTCTGAAAGTAACAGTTTTAATTCTCATTTAAAAATAATATTGTGACTTTAAATTCTTGCACTATCATAAAATTATATTTTGACTATCATCAAATGTTAGCTATTATAAAAATTATGCTTTTGTTTTCATAAAGCCTATATCTAAGAAGAGTAATATTCTACTGCAAATTATGTTATTTCATACAGATAACAACATTTGATTACTTAAAACTACATGAAAGCAGGGCTGGAGAGATTGCGTAGTGGTTAAGGAGCTTGTCTGCAAAAATTAAAGACCCTAGTTTGATTTCCCAGTATGCATGTAAGCCAAATGAACATGGTGGCATATATGTCTGGAATTTGTTTGCAGTGGCTGGAGGCTCTGGCACACCCATTCTCTCTCTCTAGCTCTCTCTCTGCCTCTTTCTCTCTCTCAAAAACAAATAAATATGAAATATTTTTAAGAGGTATTAAAGATATTATACACTACACACACACACACATATATATATATTCATAAATAGTCTTTTTGTGTCACAAAAATATAAGGTGAAAATAGTTTGATAGTTTTATATCTTGCATTTAACCAGAGCAGCTGTTAGCCTCAAAGTAATTATTTGTATTCCGCTAACTAGCGGAATAAGCAAGAGTGCTGCTTCCAAAGTGAACCTGACAAGCCGCGCCAGGGTCATGGAGACAGACACTGAGGATACTCAAAACATACCATAGCAGAAATTCAGAAGCTTCCAAGAGGTCAACACTAAAGTAGACTTAAACCGCACCCAACAAAGCTCAGGAAATTTTGCAGAAGAGGGGTGGGTATGAATGTAAGAGCCAAGGGTGGGAGGGAATATCCAGAGGCCTTGCCCCCCCTCCACAGTGACTGACAGCTGATGTCACAACTCATAACCCACAACCTCTTGGGGAATGCAGGCAATCCCACTAAGGAGGACTCCCAGTGGTGTGGAAGCAGGGAGGAGGTAGATTATGGTACCAATACATGATGTGTCCATAAGAAACTTCTACCTGAAAAACAAAAAAGGAATTAGGGAGGAGGACAGTCTGAAGCTTTCAATGGTTCTTGCCAGCTCTCCCCTCCAGTACCCTGTCTTGCCAATCCTACCCATCCATGTCTCCCTGGATTCTCCTCTGGGGCACACCAACTTAAAGGCCACAAAATTCCAACCTGGATTCAGTTTTAGTCCACCTATGGGCTAGAAAAAGCAGCTAGTTGAAGAAGTCATATACTGTATTACATATTTCTCTATGACACAAGAGCAACTTTGTCTGTCATTTTGTTTCCAGTAGCTTAAGGACAGCAATTCTTATATCCTAGACATTTTCAAACTATGGCTTCTCAGAATAAACTTGGCAATGTTCATTCGCTTACACACAGTTTGTGAAAGGTTTTGAGAAAATAAATGTATTGTCACAGAAAGTTCCTGAGCCACAGAGTGGAAACCATTTTCGCTCTAGTCCTGTAGAGAAGATGTTTTCCAAGCCCTTTAAAGCCTGTGTTGTCTACATGGTTGTTGTTTTTCTTTGTCAGATATGAAACTAGATTATTAATCCATTTATTATATCAGGCTAGAATCAAATGTATTTCATCATTTATCGACAAAACCATTGGCTGTATTAATTCTTAACATAGATCACTGCAAATTAATGGTCACAACACTAAAAAGAAATAAAGAAAAGCATATGTATATTATAGTATCTATAGTTAATCAGTACCAATGCAGAGGATTACCTCAGAAATTGTTCCTCACATCTTGTTTTATAGTGCTTTCTTTTTTGTCAATATTTTACACTATAGACAAATAATATGAAAAAATAGTTTTTGATTTGTGTTTAGTTGAAATTTCATTCTTCTTTTTTTATAATAGAAGAACACCCATTATGATGTTATTTTATTAGAACTAATCCAATGCAACATGATTTAAGTTTCTAAATTCAGAACAAATAATATCCATAAAACTGATTTATAAATTTCCTGTTTGAAACTTTAAGTTTCTCTGAAAAATTGAAAGTAATACCATTAAAATCTACACTGCTGCTAAGCAACCCTAATACCAGGAAAGTATTCCTAGTTTTATATTTCTCTACATATTCTTTCAATCTAGTTGGACATGTATATTAAATTATAGCATGCAGAATATTCTATAAGTAATTTTCTCTGAATGACTTACTTTTGTGTTCTTAATTAGCTATCATTGTTTATCACCTTACATTCTTCCAGTTTGTTGAAAGCCCACCGACATTCATTTTGTTTGCTAGTGTGTAAGCATATGCTCTAAGTATACACTTTATTAAAACAACTTAACCTATTGTACAGTATCTTGATTTTGAACATCAAGCATTAGATGTTCCAAAGATATTTTTTACACAAAGCAGTTTATCAAAAATATAATTATACGGTGTTTCAGATAGTTATTAAATGATGTGCGATTCAAGTTAAATCTTAGGAAACACTGAAGTGAATGTATAGTCATAAGGAGTGGCTTACACTAAAAAATGTTAAGGTAATTACCTCAGACCTTGAAGCACCAGAATACTAAATCATTTACTGATAGCATGTGTGCGGAGGCATATTGCTGCATATGATTTCTTTCATAGGTTCTTAGATGAATAGAGCAGAGTGACATGGTCAGATTTTCTGTTTAAAAAACCACTCTGGGGGCTGGAGAGATGGATTCGAGGTTGTGATACTTGCCTACAAAGCTTAAGGACACAAATTTGATTTCGCAGAACCCGCATAAGCCAGATGTACATAGTAGCACATGGAATTGGAGATTTTTTTTGTAGTGGCTAGAGTCCCTGATGCTCTCTTTCTCTCTCCCTCTCTCTCATGAATAAATAAATAAATAAATAAATACATTAATTAATTAAATGAATATAAATATTTTTACAAGTCACTCTGGGGCTTAGCTGTTTAGGTGCTTACCCGCAAAGCCCAAGGACCCGTGTTCAACTCTCCAGTTCCCATGTAAGCCACATGCACAAGGTAACATGAGTACACAAGATTGCCCATGTGTACAAGGTGGCACATGCATGTGGAGTTCGATTGCAGTGGCTGGAGGCCTTGGCATGCTAATTCTCTCTCTCTCTCTCTCTCTCTCTCTCTCTCTCTCATAAAAGACACAACAAATATAAAATATAAAAAATAAAAATAAACTCTCTGCTCAGTTGAAGGTAGACTTTAAAGAATAAGAATGTAACTTTGGAAGTCACTTAAAAGGTTATTAAGAGCTTAGAGATGGCTCAATAGTTACAAATGCTTGCTTAAAAAGCCTGTTGTCCTGGTGTGAGTCCTTAGCACTGAGATAAAGCCAGACACAAAGTGGCACATGAAAATTGCAGTTATTTTCAGCTACAACAGATGCTTATGTGTACACATAAAGGCACATTTATTTTAGAAAATATCATTAAATAATTACAGGCTATATAACATAGATACTAATAAATCTAACACTGGAGAAAGGTTTATAGAATTACAAAGTGGTTATATCTCAGACATATTCAGGGAATTGTACGTGGTGCGTAAGAGAGAGATGCTGAAGGCATTGTAAAATCTATTGTTTGTTTCTCCTATATGACTATGAATATATCTACCTGTGTTTTCATTTTCTAACTTTTCTATTTTTATTGTTTGGTTTTTTTTTTGAGCTAAGGTCTTACTCTAGCCCAGGCTGACCTGGAATTCACTATGTTGTCTCAGAGTGGCCTCAAACTCACAGCAATCCCCAACCTTGCCCTCCCAAGCACTGGGATAAAAGGCATGCACCACCACACTAGGCTTTAACTTGTTTATCTTTATTGAGCATCTAGAAGGATGGTACTACTTCTAATTAATGTGGAAAAGAATAAGGGTTTGAGAGAGAGAAAATAACTAAAGGACTTGTTTTTCATAAAATAATTTCTAAACTAGCTAATATTCATATAAATTGAAAGGTTGAGTTGGAAGGGATTAGAGAAAGATGTGTGTTAGAATTAATTTTGTAGATACAAGCATATTACATTTTACTTATGAATCCTAGATATTGAAGAAGGAGGTATGGCTTATGTACACTTAAAGACAAAGCTCTGAAACATGTTACTCTTCAAAGGCAGGATGAATAATAAGGCGGAGGACTAAAGAAGGCAGAGGAGCCTGGCCAGTGAGGGAGGTGGAAGTCAGGAGAAGGATAGTCTCCAGCTAAGAATTTCAGATTTTATTCCAGAAGCTTTGTGAAGGTATTTAAATATTGATGTGACAAGATTAATGCTGTTTCCTTATAAAGACCCACTAATGATTCTGTAGTGTCAATTCATTCACATATGGACAGATAAATCAAACCCATTATTTGGGATCATGTAGACAGCATCACTGGTTGATTGAGTAATTCACATTTTCAGTGAGTAATGCATATATATATATATATATATATATATATATATATATATATATATCCTCTAAATAAAAGTAGCTTAGTCCATAATTTTATATGGCAGTTACATATCAAAAATTCTTGGCTGGATAGATTGCTTAGTGGTTAAGGCACTTGCCTGCAAAGCCTAAGGTCCCAGTACCCATCCAAGCCACATGCACAAGGTGTTGCGTATCTGGAGTTTGGTTGCTATGGATGAAGGCCCTGGTATACCCATTTTCTCTCTCTCCCTTTCTCTCTCTCTCTCTCTCTCTCTCTCTGTCTCTCTCTCCCTCTGCCTCTTTTTTTCCTCTCTTAAATAAATAAATCAATGAATGAATAAATAAAATATTTTAAAAGTTCTATCAGTTTGTACAAGCAAAATGATAATAAATGGATGACCATAAATGTTATAATTTGAAGATGACAAATGGATTAATGGATATAACTATACCAATAAGCATGGGGAACAGAAAAGAAATAGAGCATGTGGAGGAAAAGGAAACAGTAGGACTATTAAGGAACTAAAGCAATTCCCCACAGTGGATACACAGTTTATGTGTAATCTACTTCTTTATGTTAATCTTTATGTTAATCTTAGTCCCCAAGTAGTGTGTAATACCCAGTCTAGTAGACTTTAGACTTAAGATGGATAGTTTAGAATAGCATGTACCCTCTATCCTGGCATAATAACATATTGTATCCCCTTTCCTTTTTATAAAATATGTCAATTTGGATGCTATCATTGGATTATCTATTTATGATGGGTAATTCTTTAACATTTTTCTCATATATTGTGATTGGTCTTTTTTTCTAGAACAAGACCATCTTCTTATCTTGCAGATTTGGTCTTGAGGTCTTTTACTGCGACTAAATCTTTGACTAAAACATTAGCACCTTTCTTGTTATGAAAGATATATTGGCTTGTGAAGAGTTTATATATAAATTTAAAGCAGATCCTTGGCATGAAAATGCAGAATTTATCTGTGGATTTTACAGTGCTAATTGGCAGGTGCTGCATCTCATAAAGTGTTCAGAGTCCATGCAAATGATATGAGCACCAGATGGGACTTGTCCAAAAAGAAATCTCAAAAGCCGTTCCCTTCTGTCTCCTTAGAAAATTAGCCTAAATATTTCCTTTTGAATATTCTTTATGGTGATGAAAAAACATGAATCGAAAAGAATTGCAAAACTAAACAAAAGAAATATTTACCATAGTTAAATCCCCAAGAAATGCATACTTATTTGACCTTGCAACATAATGTCATCTAAACCAATAATAATGGTAGATATGTTACAATTTTATATATGTTTATACAGTATTAATTCATCACATGAACATAATATTGAAAGCTATTATGATGGCTCATTTGGATTCAAACTCAACTGATTTAAATTGTGTAGGAAATTAGAGAAGCACACCACTGGGTAGGTCTATAAGGTGCCTCTGGAATCAAGGAGATCTTGAGGGCTCAGCCCCTGCTGTTTCTTATCCTTTTCCTGAATTGCTTTTTCTTTGTTTACTGGCCACCATGATGTGAACTGCTTTGCTTTGAGACTCCTTCTCCACTGTGATGGGAAGACACTCTAATTCAGAAGCCAAATAAATCTGTCCTACTTTAATTATTCTCTTAGATATTTCGGTTAAAGTAAAAAACGAACCTATGAATCTATATGAAATCACTGTAGTATAAACCATTTCTTCTATGGTGCTTTTTATCTATCTATTTAAAACACAATTACATATTTTAACTTATTTATATGTGACCATATCACATTTATCCTTGTCTTGACTGCTGGATGATAAGTATTTCATACGACACTGTCCTATTAATTCAGGAAACTTTAGCTCTTACTACATGACTTTATGTTTATCAATATACTCAAATACAAATCCACATGTCATTACTTTTCTGGAATATAAGCATTGTTTCATTGCTTTCTTGTGCATGTGTGTTTGTTTGTGTAGTGTGTGTGATGTGTGGTGTATGCACATATGTGTGCTCCTGGAAGCTAGAGGAGAAGGTTGGATATATTCCTATCACTCATCTAAATATGTTTTTCTTTTTTCCCTTGAGATAGGTTCTCTCCCTCCACCTTGAGCTTCTGTCCATCAGTTTGCCCCAGAGACTCTGTAGGTTAGACCACTGACCCACCCCTGCAAGAATGAGGTCACAGAAGTATGTGGCCACACTGAACCTTTAACCAGGTTCTGGGGAATGGAACTTGGTTTTATTTTGCCCTAGAGGCCCTTATGCCCAAGTGGCAAGCACTCTTAACTACTGAGACGTCCCCACAACCTTTTCACTATTTTGGCTGTATCTGTTAGGTATTACGTGAAAAAAATAATAGCAATATTATAAGTAAATTTTATGTGTAATATCATAGTTAGGCAGATATAGACAGCACAATTTGTGTTTCAGAGGATCTTTAATTTCATAGTAAAAATTGGTAGACAAGATAGAGATTTCTTCTATGTCTGCTCTTACTGAAATGGTATACTAGTTACAGTTCATGAATCTACACAGGCCTGGACATCATGTGCTGTAGCTTTTCTTGTTTGTTTGTTGTTTGTTTGTTTGTTTGGTTTTTACCTAAAACTTTATTGCATGTTCACCCTACTCTTTGCATACAGCTTCTGGAATTTTTAAAGTATCCATGAATGGGCTGGAGAGATGGCCTAACAACCCAGGTTTAACTCCCAAGTATCCAATTGTCCATGTAAACCCAGATACATAAAGTGGTGTATGCATCTAGAGTTTGTTTGCAGTGGCTAGAAGCCCTGGCATCCCTAATCTTTCCCTATCTTCCTTCTCTCCTTTCCTTCCTTCTTTCCTTCTTTTCTTCTTTCTTTCTTTCCTTCTCTCTGTATCTCTTTGGAAATAAAAATAAATAAATAGGGCTGTCGGGATGCCTTAGCAGTTAAGGCATTTGTTGGCAAAGCCAAAGGAGCCAGGTTTGATTCCCTAGGAGCCATGTAAGCCAGATGCACAAGGGGGCTCATGCGTCTGGAATTCATTTGCAGTGGCTGGAGCCCTGGCATGCCCATTCTCTCTCTCTCTTTCTCCCTGTTTCTGGTTGTCAAATAAGTAAAATAAGCAAAAATAAAATATTTTAAAAAATAAATAACTACTTCAATAAAAATAAAGTATCCATTTTTTTCTTTCCATATCATCATTTCATGGAAATCAACACTATATAGCTTTTCAAATCCACCCCTTTATGAAACATAAACTTTCTCCACTTGTCTATTGCCTAGTCCTGACCTTTCTTTCCAGTGCTATATAGTATTGTGTTATCTGGATATTATTATGTACAAATTCTCTATTTTTCTATGTTGCATGTGTAACTATGATCTATATTCAGTTAATTTTTATGAAAAGCATATTATCTTTCTCTACAATTCATTTTTTTCATATGAATACTTAGTTGTTCCATCATAATTTGTTGAAAAGACTATCTCTGAGTCACCTGTATGGTGTTACCCCATTATCATACGTTAAATATATTTGTATCAACCTATTTTTGTCATCTATTGTTCCTTTGATCTGTATGTCACAAGGGCTTCTACCTTAATGTCAACAGCCTCCAAGTGAGTCTTGAAGTCTGGTTATATCAGCCTTCTAAATGTACTCTTCTTCCTTCATGTCATCTTGCCTGTGTGAGGGTTTTTGGCCCTCAATCTAAACTCTAATATTAATTTCTTGATTTCACATGGCAGCGATTTCTTTGAAGACAAGGCACCAAACAGAAGCAGCTTATATAAGAAAGGAAAGAGCTTGTTTTATTAGCTTCAAAGTAATTTCTTCCAGAGTTTTAAAAATGTACTGTATAGTTGAGGAGATAGCTTAGAGGTTAACAGCACTTGATTGCAAAGCCTCTTGACCTGGGTTCAGTTCCCCAGTACCCATGTAAAATCAAATGCACAAAATGAAGCATGTATTTGGAGTTCACTTTCAGTGGCAGGAGGCCCTGGCATGCCCATTATATCTCTCTCAATAACAAACTAGCTAACTAACTAAATAAATATATAAAATATACAGTGCCTAACCGTTGTTTGCAGTCTCTGTACTGATCACTGAACACTGGAATGTCTTACTCTTACAAAAGTGCAACTTCACAATGTTGCTCCAGCCCTGGTAATGACCATTATATGCTCAACTTCCATAAGAGATACATTTTCAGAATACACCTATAAGTGAGGCAATGAGATATTACCTCTGATGCCTAGTTTAATTCCCTTGACGTAGAGAAATCCATTTACAGCATATTTTCTCAAATAATAGCACTTAATTCTGTTTATGGTGGAATAGTATTAGGTTAGGTTTGTGTACCACATTTTCTTTATCTGTCAGTTGATGGAAACTTAGGATGCATCTATAAGGAGGCATTGTGAATAGTGCTACCATAAACATGGGAGTGAAGATATCCCTTCAACATATGACTTACTTGAGGCTGGATCTCAATGTTGCCCAGGCTGTCCCAGAACTTCCTTCATATCTCGAGTTGGCATAAAATTCTCAATTTTCGTGCCTTAGCTGCTGCCCTCCGAAGTGCCTTAATTACAGATATGTTCCACCACAGTGGGTTTATCATTCATTACGCTATATAAATAGTTGCGGTATTCTTTGATCCCATAGTAGTTATATATTGGATTCTGTGAGGAATCCCCATGCTGTTTCCAATGGGCTAATTTGCATTCCCACCAACTATGAGTTAGTATTTCCTTTCTTCATAGGCTTGCTAGAACTTATTAATCCTTGCTGTTTTGAATACGGCCATCCTAATGGCACGGGGTTACAAAGTTGTTCTGATTTTCGGGGATTTTTGTTTTTTTTCTCTGTTTTATGTGCATCGTTCTTGATCCATACCATTTTCTTTTTCTTTTTCTTTTTCTTTTCTTTTTTTCTTTATTAGTTAGTTTTGTATTCAGCAAATACATGCAATTTGGTACCATTATTAGGCTCATCCATGACATACCCCCTCCCCTTGGCCCCTCCTTGTTGAGGTATGTGGGTCATGCATTGTGGAGTTATCCCAGTTATGTGTAAGATAAATGTCTATGCATATCATGACCCAACATGTGGCTCTGACATTCTTTCCGCCCCCTCTTCCGCAAAATTTCCCTGAGCCAAGTTAGGTTCATTTTTGGTCTGCTTCAGTGATGAGGTGTTGGGGGCCTCTGAGGCCCTGGCTCTCTGATTTGGTAGGAGTTGATTTTTCTCTGTGTTGATCTCCTTCCCCCTTGTGCTGGTATCCGGTTCATCAGGAAAACAGACCCCTTGCTTTTTTCTCCAATTTTTCTTAGTTTCAGCAGGGGCCCTTTTGAGGTACAATGGGGTGGCTCTCTCCTTAGGATCTACATCTATCTGAAAAAGAGAAGCAGATTCTCCAACGGAGAGTAAGTTAGCACCAGGACAAATGAGATAACCCTTACTTTTTTATAGAGAATTTAATAGGTGTAGGCCCTCTTGTAGCCAATGATTGATGGGAGCTTGATATTGGCGAGTGGGCTTATGTTTGGATATGGTTCTGACTTGTTTCCCAGCTCCAGCTATGGGTCCTGTACCACTGAGGAGATCAGTTAGCCAAATTAAGAGCAGTTGGTTCCCCACCATGGCTGTGTGTCACTATTGCACTTGTGTGGGCATCACGAACAAGTTATTTGCTGCTAAGTAGGTTAGACCATGAGTTGCTTGGACAGATATTGGTCATTTTCCCCCAGTTGCCCATGTAGCACCTTCTGGCACTAGACACGCTGACTGTCTGGGGACTGACTCTCTTCCAACTTCCAGCCATGCCATTCTATTTTGCATGTCAACCACATAAGGTGTCTTCAACAGTAGGGTCTTACCACTAACCTTTGTACCATTTTCTGTATCTCTGTAGATATCCTTTTATTCTGTCTCATAAGCAGGATATTAAAAAAGCATTCATTCAATATCTTTTTTTTTTCTTTTGGTTGTAGAAATCACTCTTTCAACATTCAATACACTTGAAAGTTTTTTTATCCTCCTCAGTGATGTCAATCTTTACCTCACACTCATCTTTCGCAATTACCAACCTGTCGACATTATTCTTTATATTTTCTCATTAGTAGCATGTTGATCCTTCCTTGAGTTATATCAAAGTTCCACCTTGTCTTTGGTGTTGTGCAGTGAAACTAAGCTGTAATAATTTCAATCTTGATCTTGCTTGATCTTTTCTGAGCCTTTTGGATCTCCGGTTTGGTGTCTCCCATTAATTATGTGATATTCTCAGTTAGTATCACCTCAGATAGTTCTTATCTGTTATCGTTTATCTTACACTGTGGCTTTAAATACATGATTGCCTTTCAAAATGTCTCAGTTCCCTTATACATTTTTGTCCTGTTTTATTTTATATTCATTATTCTTCACATATTATTTTGATAAGTGTATGCTGTCAAAGCTTCAAGACTACAGGGTGGTGGTAGTTTTGTGATCTCACAGCTCTGATGGGATCAAAAGTCATTGATTTTCAGTCAATTCAGCTTTATTCTTACTTTATGGATGATAATTACAACTTCCAAGCTTTTACATGTCAGAGCTAATATCCATTCTCTCATATGTTCGTTAATTAATTTGGACCTATTGCAATAGAATGGCCTTGGTTCATGCTCTAGCAAGTGTACACACTATACTCCAGACCCTAGTGGCTTAGGTTATTCTAGAAAGGGTGCATTCTGAGTACAATTATCTCATCCTACATTGGGAAGGCCTTTCCTTGGGCAGTTATACTGCTAGACTCCTCTTTAGCTTGCTCTCATCACTATTGATGGAAGGCAGGACTGTAGCAGGAGCTAGGGGTCATAGCAAACAAATAGAGCCTATTCAATTTCCTTTCTTTTTATTTTATCTTTATTAAATATTTTTGTATGAATGTAGGTCTGTATGTGTGGTACACGTGTGTGTGTGTGTGTGTGTGTGTGTGTGTGTGTTATCTACTGAGACAGGAAACAAGAGCTTAATAAATCATCCCACTAGACTAACTAGCCAGCTCGTGCTGGGATCTTTCTCCTTCCATTCCACAAGTTATAGGATTGTGTGTGTGCCCATCACCTGTATGGCATTTCCCTGGGTTCTGGGGATCCAAACTCAGATCTTCATTCATGTGCAGCACTTTACCAAGTAAAATATCTCCCCAGCCCTCACATTATTACCAAAATTGTCTCTGTGTATGTTAAATGATCTTTGAATGATGTAATTCATATGTAAAACACTATTTTCCTGTAGATTATGTTAATACATATTGTCTTTGAAGAGCATTTTAAGAGCATAAAATTGTATATTTTATAATCATTTATATAAGTATATGCATATTCCTATTTTGTACTTGAAGGAGTAATTCACTTTAACTTATTGCCATGGTTTAAGTGAATTTATTCCCTGAGGCTCACACCTCTTAGATGCTTGGTCTCCAGCTGGAGTAATTTTGGGAAGGTTAAGCTTTTGAGAGGCAGAGCCCTGCTGGAGGAGGTGGGCTATTAGGAGCTGAATTTGGTGTAATACTGCCCAGCTCTATGCCCAGAACTCTGACTGCTTCCTTCCTTCTACTATGAATGTGATGCCTGCCGTCTATCAGCTCCTGTCATACTCTCCCTGTCATGAAGAAGTTCCCACATGAACACTTAAGCCAAAAGATAACTCTTCCTTATATAAGCTGCTTGTGGTTACGTGCTTTATCTTTGCAACTAGAAGGTAACTCATACTCACAGACAAAAAAAGTAAAATTATGAAAAGATTCGCTCTAGCAATATGTTTGTATTCCTTATTTATCCCTTTGCTTTGCTCTCAAACCTCCATGACAGCCATTTTCCCATAGTCATAACAACACAGTTTGCTGGGGCAAATAACTTAGTGTCATAAATTTCAATAAGAAATTGGAAACTTCTGCTAGCAGACATTTATCTATCTAAAAAGAGTTTTACTTATTAGTTCTGTCAACACTGATACAATCTGTCATTTAACAACAGTTATTAAACTTGAGTTGACTTCAAAAACAATTAAGAGATGAAGAGTGCCTATCATTAAAGGGAATTTGTATTGAAATACAAACATTTGTAAAATTAGGAATCATATTGACAATGCTATCTTATAAAACTGTGTAAAAGATAATAATATTTGGGATAATCTTCAAATTTATAAAATAAATATGTAAAATCAAATGGAAACAACAGTTCATTGACTCTAAGTAAGCTCTCTAAATAGATTGTGTACTACAAAAAACAAACTGTCAATATAAACTTTGTTCCACAAAAAGGTATGGTCTTTATTATTTCCAGAAATGTAAGAACTGAAAATTGTGGCAGTTATTTGTCCTAGCCACAATGGCAAAATGTCTGACAAGAAGGACTATAAAGGAAAAGACCTGTTTTAGATCATGGTTTGATGGCACAGTCCATCATGTGGGGAAAAGACATGAGAGCAGAGCCCCGCTCAGCTGAGACTGTGATATCATGAGCCCGTTAATTACATAGACTGGGGGTCAGGACAGAGTAAGGGCAGGAAGTAAAGAGATTGGGAAGGAAGTAGGCTGGGCTGTTTTGACGCAGAAGTCAGCTCTCACCTCAAAGAAGATAAAAAATAGTTTATTCTGGTGCCAAATTTGATTAAGCATGTCCCAGATTCAGTTAATCCCATTTTCATGTTCCAATATATTAACAGTTTCATGAATGTTTTCTAGCTACAAAAAAAAGAAAGTCATAAATCAACGTATGTTTCAAGTACATTGGCTGACCATCAGGTAGGTGGGAGGCAGCAAGGT
Organism: Dipus sagitta; assembly: GCA_036346955.1. Classification (NCBI taxonomy): domain Eukaryota; kingdom Metazoa; phylum Chordata; class Mammalia; order Rodentia; family Dipodidae; genus Dipus; species Dipus sagitta. The sequence goes on from CM070788.1 coordinate 18,505,039, forward strand.
AGGAAAATGTCTACCACAGACAGGCCTCAGATGCTATCTGATGACATTCTTAGCCCTCGGACTGGTGAAAGCTGGACATCTGTTCATACATTCCAAAGAGAACTCATCCGTTCAACTGATAGTCACAAGGGTATTAGGTCATACTGAAAGGTGGGCAATAAATAAATTTGGCTCTGATCAGGCAACATTCCATCCCTCTGTGACCGGCAGGGGTTTTATCAGCAAAATCAGCCTTGGTGGGCATAGATGCAGCAGATGCAGCACCTTTCTGGGAACTCTGGTTCACAGCTGTAACTTTTAACACCTAACCTCAATTACAGACTTTCACACCTAAGTTCCACCTGATAAAGATTTCACAACCTTCCAAAATAGTGATATCAACTGGGAATCAACTGTTCAAACACATGAGGCTGTCAGAAACACTTCACATTCAAACCATACTTTTATGATGAACATTGTTCATTATTTGGGTTTATTTTTTTTAAATTAAGTCAAGTTTAATTTTTTTAATATTGTGCCAAGCAGGATTTTATTTCCTTTATATTTTGAAGCTCTAATACTAACTTTTAAAATGACCATAGATATTTTAGCTTAAAAAAAATAGTGTCATGGGCTGGAGAGGTGGTTAAGGTACTTGTCTGTGAAGACTAAGGACCCAGGTTTGATTCCCCAGTACCCAAGTAAGCCAGATGCATAAGGTGGCACATACTTGGGGAGTTTGTTTACAGTGGCTGGAGGCCTTGGCACACCAATTCTTCCTCTTTATCTGCCTCTCTCTCTCTCTCTCTCTTTCTCTTTCCCCTCTCTCAAATAAATAAATAATTAAAAAAATAAATCTCAGGGGCTAAAGAACTAACTCTATGACAGCACTTGCTGTAAAAGCATGAGTACATGAGTTTATATCCTAAGAACCCATGTAAACTAGATGCAGCAGCATGCCTCGAAATCCTGGCATGCCTATTGTGAGATGGAGGAAGGAGGTTTGAACATATCCTGATGCTTGTAGGCCGGCTATCCCGGCATGTGCAGCAGCTAAAGACCCGAGGTCCTGCCTCAGAATAGGTTACAGGCACCGACCAAAATATAACATTGTCCTCTGACCACACATGTGTGCCACCACACCCTCACATGCCCTTATATATGCAATGTCCTTCCATGAAGGAAAATGTCAAAAACATAATCTCTACCAAGTATTGGAGTGTGTGGAGAAACTGAAGTTTTCACACATTCCAGGTGGAAAGTTGTGCCAGCCAGCCTTTGTAAAGACTGTGGCCTTGCACAAGTTTACATATACACTTACCATATTCTTACCATTCTGAGGTGGCTACCCTAGTGAAATGGAAGTACTGCCACAGAACAGTGTTCATAGTAAATGTATGCATATTAACCCCGAACTACAAAAAGCACACACTTATTTTAACAAAACGATAGGTTTAAAAATAAACCTGTGGTACATATTCATATAGTATAATACAATTTAGCAATAAAACTCTTTTAAAACATCAAGATAATCAAAGAAAATCAAGCAGAAGACAGTCTACATGATTAAATATAAAATACTAGTAATATAAAGTAAACTTGTTAAAGGGTAATTAGAAAATTTCCATGTTGAGTATTTTTTTTTTGTAGCTGCTATTTGAAGCTTCTATATCTAATTTGAAATTTTGCATCTTTGCTGCGAATATCAATTATTTTTTCTGCTTTGAAGATGTTATTCCATGAGTACTACTTACTATATGTTTTTGTACTCGATTCACTAAATTTTCGTGGACTGGTACAAAACCCACCAGGTAAATATATTTCCCCAAAATATTATAAATGTCCTATTTTATTACTACTCAAAAAAAATAAAAACACTTCAAGTATCAATTATTGAATGACTATCAGGCAAATAAAACTGTAGTAATTGAAGACAAAAAATGCAAACACTACATTTCAATGCATGCAAGATGATTATTAATTTCTTATGGAAAACAGTGAAAGGTGGACCATTCTCAGAAAAAGGGCAAAGGCACTGCCAACGGCACAATTTGCTGGTACAAGTGAACCATATAGATAGATGTTATGCCAAATGGTGCTTCACACAGCCTGGAAGTCATGGTTTGATTGAAGCATTTTGTTCTCTGACCTCATCTTTTGATTTTTAAAAGTAGATTTTTATTTTCAATATTATTTCATTGAATCTCGGATACTTCTAAATGCATTGGTGCATTGATCTGGCTATTATCAGAATTTCTCATAAAGGAGCAGTCAGCACAAGTTTTATTTGAGCATTTCACAAAGTAAGATTTGGAAAACAATGGGGGTTTATCCAAGAAATGTGAGGATTTTCAGAAAGAACGACCAGGTCTAACTGCCAGATCTGGCAAAGACATACCTATCATGTATAGGTAATGACATCGAAAGTCTTTTCATGGCTACTCAAGGGATAAAGAGGTACTCTATCATCAGTGGCCTTATTATATAAAATTCCTATGTTTGAAAAAAAAAAAGAAAAGAAAACAATGTCTGGCTGGAGAGATTGCTTAGTGGTTAAGGCACTTGCCTGCAAAGCGAAAGGACCTCAGTTTGATTCCCTAGGACCCATGTAAGCTAGATGCACAAGGTGGCACATGCATCTGAAGTTCATTTGCAGCAACTGGAGGCCCTGGCACACCCATTCTCTCTCTCCCTTCCTCTTTCATTCTCTCTCTCTCTCTCTCTCTCTCTCTGCTTCTTTCTCTCAGTTTCAAATAAATAATAAAAATAAAATATTTAAAAAACAGTGTGATGGAGAACCCTCATACAAGAACTTTGGCCAACATATTTTTAGCAATTATTCACCAGTCTAAGAGAAATCATTTAGCCATTAATCAAATTTAGATTGACCATCAAAGGATTGAGGTCAATGCCTACATCCATTCCCATGGAGATGACTTCTTAATTATTCAATATTTATAAGAACACCTGAGGTCACCCAAAATCCACTTTCCTTAAGTCATTAAAGATGACACACAATAATCAAGCAAAAGCAAAAGGAGTTACAGAAAAACAACATAAAATTAATGATGTGTAAGTGGTATACCAACATTGTGCAAATACTCTCAGGAAAAAAAATAGGTAGTCTGTGAATGCACTTGTTTTGAATTTTCATCTACTTCATAAGTACTGGCCCTAGGCAGCTGCTGTAGACTGCTTCTCTGAAAACTCATGTAAGAATCTAATCCATAACTTGAAGTATTAGGAGATTAGAAACTTAATCCACCCATGGTGATGGGGTTTGAGAATGGGGCTAAATTAAAGGAGCCCCATGATTAACTCCTGGTGCATTTATATGAAAAGAGAGAGACATCTTAACACTGCCACCCCTATGCACATTTAACTCACATACTCACCCTTCTTGCTGTTCTCTGCCACCCAAGGAGTCTTCCAGAAAACAAAAGTGCATTCACCATTCACAATGAGAGACATAATGAATCTTCATTACTCAGCCAGCTTTGGATATTGGGTTGTATCAAGAGAAACACACAACTATTAGAGATGTGAGGGTCACCCCCCCCCTCCGCATTCTTGTCTATGTAGGTTTAGTATTCCACCTTATTTCTATTTTTTTTACAGTATTCCCTCCTTTAGCATCATTTTTGTATTCTTCAGGCCTACATGATATTTCTGTGATCACCAACCATGCCTCTAATCCTGCTTTTCTTTCATTCATTTTCAAATGAATAAATGAATGGACAAATACACGGACAATAAATAGATAGTGTGTCCTTTCAGACTATACTTAATTTCCCTTCATTGTTATTCATCATTTGAAATATTTAGAAATAGATTTAAATATATTTGTCTTGCTCAGTTTGGTCCCAAATTTAACATATTTAACATATTTATAGTATATCAATTTGTTTTTACTTTATACAAATTGTGCTATAAGGCTGGAACCTATTGCTTTCATGCATACTAGCTAAAATGTATTGTAACATTTTTTTATTTTAAATGTTTTATTTATTTATTTTATTTTGAGAGTGAGAGAGAGAGGCAGATAGAGAAAGAGAGTGAAAATGGGTGTACCAGGGTCTCTAACCATTGCAAAAAAAAAAAAAAATCCAGATGCATGAGACACCTTGTGTATCTGGCTTATGATGATACTAGGGAATTGAGCCTGGGTCCTTATGCTTTGCAGGGTAGCACCTTAACTACTAAGCCATCTCTTCAGCCTTAAAACATTTTTTTCTATATACTATTGATTTTGACTTAGTATACAAAAGTCTATTTTCTCTAAATTACTTAGCATACATATGATACTTTTAGAATAATGAGAGACGCATAAAAAATATACATGTCCATTGTCCTTTGGGACTTTCCACAAATTATGCTTTATTATGTCATATTATAAACATGCTTACAGAACATTATAAAGAAGTTTTTAACATACTGTAAATATAATTACCCTCAGAAAAGCCCACTGTATATGCTAAAAACAAAGTTCAAAATTAATAAAAGCAAAATTAAAAATATTCCTAGACAAGTTTACCAATTAAACACATAACTATGCATAATTATAAGAAATCAAATGTAGTTATTTTGTAAAATACATAGGGGCAATACATTTGCAGGTTATTTGCATTATCAATAACTTGCCATGAACTGAACTGAAATACACAATACATGTGATATGAAAATATAAGTGAAAACATTTAAATGTACTTAGTAAAGAAGTCTAAATAGAGAATATTTCCACATTCATATGCAATTGGAAGTCATTGCTTACAATAAAATCAGTGATATTTTATTAGTATATTCATAAGAAAAAATGTTTAGCTTCATTGAAATGAATCTAGAAGTGTATGTACCACTATACAACATATTTTGCTACAAATTTTTTAAATATCTTATTTTTAAATATCTTATATTTAAAACAGGTGAGGTGTTTGGAATATGGATAGTATTCATAATAAACCATATATTTACAGATTATAATTTCACATGTTAGAAGATAATATATGAGATAAAATCAAGAAGCATGTGTAAAAGAACACAATGGAGAAAGACAATTGAGAGTGCAATAAATACAATACTAGAAAAAACTGACAGAGTCTGTAAGGTATTAATCAGAAGCTCTGTCTTTAGGCAGAATTTAATTAGGAAAAGTGCCAATTATTAAAATTATGAGCAGCTGGACTTTGTTACTATTAGTACACATATAACATATATTATGTAACAAATACTAAATTGAAAACATATATTTTTCAAGTCAAATGGTAAATAGTAACCTTTAAGGCTAATAAATTGAAATGCTCTCAAATTTAGAGTTACTTGTATAAACAATGTATTGAACTCATATTTTTTGCAAGGGAGAAACTGAAAAAAAATTACATTCATACCCTAATGTACCTATTTTCAGTGGATACCTACCTATAATATAACAAAGTTAAACATCACATTTTTTACATATGTAAGAGAAAATATAAAGTAAGCTTAGATTGGATCTTTTGTTTAAATTACCTGAAAATAAAAGAAAACATTACCCTTAGAGATATTAAACAACAGCATACTGCTGAATGGATGTGAAAGATATTGTGTTACTGATTTTTGATCATGACCTAAACAAAGAGGAGGGAGGAAAAGGCATATTCTTTCTCAATTTTGAGCATTAGCCAAAAATACTTATCAAAATAATTTATTTAAAGTAAGTTACAAAATACAAAGATTGGGAATATCAAATTATGCACCTTAACATGCTTGATTTTAATATTTATTGAGATTAACTGGATTATGGATTTCATTTGCATTATTAAATAGATAAACCAAGCAGTGTTCTGAAAGAAAATGTTTAACCAGGAACACAATCCTCTCTTGGCAAGAACATTTCAGAACCTGTGTTTATTCACAATTATTTTAGAATATTATCACATAATCTCCATATTTGCTCTTTCTTATCAAATTTGAATATTAAAATTTCCTAATTAAGATGCATGGAATAAATTCATGTTAAAACTGGAACATATTGACTATATATATATATATATATATATATATATATATATATACACACACATACATACATACATACAGATAGATAGATAGATAGATAGATAGATAGATAGATAGATAGATAGATATAGATTATATAATCCATGTGTTTCTGACTTGATAAAGTTCACACATTGAGTAATGATACACAGAGACATTTCCTCCTACCCATGACTGAGAGCTAACTCTACAATGCATGCCCTATATAACCTCAACAAGGAGGGGTCAGTGGGAGGACATAGAAGAGACTAACAAAGGTACCAAATTGTCTGTATTCACTGAGTACACAACTAATTAATAAAAAACAAAGTTTGCATAGATTTTAAGGAGAAACTATGTTATCTATTTTTTGTTTTCTTAATTCAATTAACTGATGTTACAAAATGAGGAAACTTTAGTACCTAAATTAAACCTTTAGTTATAATCCTAGGTGGATGTTACTATATTTTAAATGGTATTCCATATCATATGTGAAAATACCATATTTGAATATTTTTGCTACTTTCCATTTTACTTTCAGGGAAACTGTTTTGCTGACTTAGGACAAAGGTACTAAAAATCTACAATGGACAGAGGAACTGGATACTCATATGCTAAAGACTGACACTTGAAATCTGTCTCTCACCATGGAAAATCCAGTCAACAAGTCAAAGTGGACAATCTGAAACTGTGAAACTACTAAAACAATATGTAGGAAACCCTTTGAGGCAATGCTCCAGGCAAAGCTAAGACTGGCAAAAAAGCCATACAAAAGTAGTAGCTTAATTTTACTCTCCTCAGAAAAAAGTATGTTTTATGTTAAAATGTGATATTTAAAGACTGGTTAAAGAAATTAATTTGATGCTGGATGTAGTGGTGTATGCTTTTGATCCCAGAACTCAGGAGGATTATCTTGAGTTCCATGCCAGATTGCAGGTAAAGAGTGTGTTTCAGATTAATCTGGGCTACAGGGAGATTCTACCTAGATTTTAAAAGAGCAGCAAAATTAATTAATTTAGAATAAAATGCAAAAGATAGAATTTTTAGATGGCCTGATAAACTTTAGATAATATGATGTTATGTAACTATCTTGTGTTTTAAACATGTCTAATTAAGGATTTTAAGACTAATATTTAACCAAATTGTCTAGGTGGGTTTTACAACATTGCCAACTAAATACATTTGTGGAATTTTGACCTTAAAGCAAGTGTTGACAAAAAAATGTATCAAGTTAAGAATGTAAAATGTTATATGACTACAACTATTTGTGATTGGTACCATCAAATTGTCTACCACAATTTCAGCAGCTACTTTGAAGGTTACTCGACGGTATCTTATTTGAAATTTTACATTATTCCAATCACTTTAAGCAATTTCATCATTTCTTATATATTAGAAGTAAAATGTCAAATGTTAGTTGTTATAGATTGTTCCTAAGGCACAGTTGTTATTTTAATTCTGAATTTTTGTCCTTTTGGAATATATCATTATATAGGACTAAGTACTTCTTGTTATAGATGGTTCTAGGTTGTTATGAATCATATCTGTTAATTATACTTTTTTCATAATGGTGTAGCATTGTGAGCATACATTATTATACATGATTAATATGTACATTTTCTCCATTCAATTATTAATCATAGAAGTAGGTAATTAATATAATTTTTGTTAATAAAATACAAATAGTGTAAGTGTACTATTATCCTTATTATCCGTATGAAAATATAGGATGCAGAGAACATTAACAGCTGAGATCTGATTTCCATTTACTTGAAAATGAATAAAGCCTATATGTAAAAACAAACAAATTAATATAATAAATTTCTGAAGTTTATGATAAAATTTCATATATTGTTATTGGGTAAAAAAATAATTCTTCAAATGAAAATCTGGTCTTGCAGAAGTCAAATAAAAATGATATATTTTGTGAGCTACCACACGCATCTTATTTATGATAGAAGAAATTAAAGAAACACGTCACTGAAACTAAACAAGCAAACAATTAAATATGTGATATAATTATCACACCACTAAGATACTTTCAGTCACTTTCGGTCATCCTAAGAATAAGATCTGCCTGCAGCTCTCACAATGCATAACCCATAACCCTATGGGTAATACCAGCAATAGCACTGAGGAGGGCCCCCAGCTGAATGGGTGCAGGGATGAGGGAGAAGATGATACCAACACATGATGTATCTGTACAAAGTATGTTCTTAGTAAACACACACACACACACACAGAAAGAGAGATAGAATGAAATCAGTGATGTTCCTGCATCTGCCTATAGCTCATTTTTGTCATATTTTCTGACATATATTAATCAATTTCTCTCATTTATAGCTATGTTCTAAAGCCTGCATTATAGTATTATATGCATAAGAAATGGCATTTTTAATGGTAGCTAAATCTGTTCACAGTAAAGGTCTCATTAGATCTGCATTTCCAGTGGGGGAAAAATAAGGAGGGAAAAAGCCCAGAAAATTGTATTCAGTTCAAGTAAAACAATTTAAACATAATATGTGACTCACAAGTAGAATGAAAGAAAAAAAAAACGTTAAAAATTGTGGGTAAAACTATTGCATTTGATGAAAAACATTCCAGAAGCTCAACAAACTGGAGTTAGTAAAGTCAGGCATTCACACATTTATATTCATGTAAAATGCCAAACTGATACACTGCTTCTACAAAATTGATAAGACAAGAGTTCCATCTTATTTTGTGACATGAGTTAGCCTACTATCAAAACCCACAAGAACAATGAAGGTAAGTAAGATTAACCATAGTAAAAACACTAACAGATTATGTCTATTTATATAAAATAAGCTTAAACATCTTTAGAAATGAAGTTTATTTTAAGAGTGAAAAATTGTTTAAAATTCAATAGTTGCGATTGGAGAGAGTGCTCAGTGGTTAATGCGTTTGTCTGAAATGCCTAACCCAGGTTCAATTCCCCAGTACCCACATAAAGCCAGGAGCGCAAAGTGGCGCATGTACCTGGAGTTTGTTTGCAGTGACTAAGGCCCTGGCACATTCTCTCTCTCTCTCTCTCTCTCTCTCTCCTTGCAAATAAATAAATAAAGTAAAACAAATGTTTAGTAGTATATGAATTTTCATTTTAAAATTTAAATAACATCTCCATTCCATGAAAAATGTGTACTGAAAACTAGTCAAGATAAGATTATTGAAACTTCTCTCTGTTTCATGGATATTAGATAAAAATATCTATTAAGGACAGGGAGTTATCAAGCAGTTTGGGATAACCGACTTAAAAGTTATTTCAATAACACACATTCATGTGGGGTTTTGGGCTTTAATTAGGGTTAAAGTTTCAAGGAAAAATCTCAGGGCAGTGGAGACATAGTGGCAGCAGAGGGGGGCCTGGTCATCATATAGGTGGGCAATAAGAACACCCCCCCCCCAAAGAAAGTAAGGCTGCTGCATGGAAGTTCTGACTTCAGTAACCTACTTCCTCCAGGAGAGCTCCACTTTCTAGTGCTCCACAACTTTCTCAAACACCACCATCACCTGGCGACCCAGCGTTCACAGGCAGGAGCCTATGTGGGACATTTGACACCTGCACCAAACAATGCATGCATTCTGCAGTTCTCAGTCCCAAAGTCATGCCCATTAGGTTGCTTGCAGGCAGGACTGTGGAGGCAGAAACTGGAGGTTGCAGCACAGTGCACTACGTACAAGATTTGTGCACGTTTATCTCCTCCTAATCCAAGTCCCTGGGCGTACTGTGGTCCACACTCTGTCATACACTGCTTCTACTGGAATCTGGAATGCTCTCCGCAGACTCAAGTCCTAAGTGCACAGTCTGCAGCTTGTGAAAGCCGTGGAATGTTTAAGAGGTGGGGGCCTTGCTAGGATGCATAGGTCAGTGGCTGTGGGTCTTTGATGGCTGTACTGCCCCTTTTGTCCTGAATTCTCGGCGTCATGGCCCACCGCTGTGAAGGGCCCTCTATCACATGCTCTTACAGCCATAGACTCTTCCGAGCCTTGCCCACTAAGATTGATTAAACGGAGTGCTTAAGGGATAGCTTAGCTGGCAAGTGCACTTTCTACACAAGCATGAGTGCCTAAGAGGACATGCGACTGGCTGATTTCAAATCTCTGGATGCCGTATAAAATAGCTAGACATAGCCAAGTGCATCTGTGACCCCGGTCCCATTGTGGAGTAGAGACTCGAAAAATCTCTCACATCCCCACAAGCTCTGGGATTAGTGCAAGAAGGCCTGAGCTCAAAACAAGGCCATGTGGAAGAACAATGGAGCAGTTCACCCATGTTCCACTCCAGCATTGCTGGCCTCTAAAGGCCCAGGTGTGAGGCCTAGTGGAACTTCCTGAGCCTAGCTAAAGTTTGGTGATCTGCCTCTGGCCAGACGTGACTCAGCAAGATGCCTAATGGCTTCTTACCTGCTACCTCCACATGGGAGTTAGAATTATCATTTCAATAGTCACAGTTTACTATTGGCCCTTACCTTTCCCCACCATCCTACAATCCCCGCCTTCACCCCCAACATTATATAGGCAACTGTTCATAGCAATAAATCGAGTTCCTGCTTCTACAAGACTCCCAACTCAGTGTGGTTTTTCTCCGGTGGCCAGGAGAGGTCTGAGTCGTCGGACGCTCATCTCCTCCTCAGCCCCTCGGGAGGAACCAGCGGGCCTGGTCCTTCCCTCGGCACTACCTGCCCCCGCCGGCGGAGCCCGGCATCTGGCGCCTAACGTGCGGCTCTTGGAATCCGGCAGACTAGTGCCCCCTGAGAGACATTCGTTGAGGAGGTCAATCGGTGTACATATGCGGGTGAGCGTACCCCTATAAGTAGTCTTTATATTTAATGTGCTAAACTTTGCTTCTATAACCTGTACTTGTTGATCAACGTCTCTTTGTTCTCTTTCTCTTTCCTTTCACTTTTAGTTTGCAGACAAGCTACATCTGCGGCTTTTGTACAGCATGTTTACCTATCTTTTGGATCCTTGTGGTTGTATTGTACTCATGTGTATGTGGGTTGCTATTGCCCTAATTTTATGGACATTTTTCTCTCAACTTTATAATGTGGGACAGTCTAACTGTAAATCCAATCCTGCCTTAGAATCTCTCAGGGCACTCCTAAAGAGTAGAGGGCTTAATTTGACTGATAATCAGGCTCAACAGACCTGGGATTGCCTTCTCAAACTGGCGCCATGGCTGCCAGAAGGAAATCTCTTTGATTGGGACACGTGGGATAGGGTAGAGGCCCTTGTTTGTCGGGCACATGTGGAGAAGGGTCACATACCCCCCTCAGGGGTCCTCCCTATGATCTCAGCCCTCAAGGCCTGCTTCCCTCCAAGGCCAACCAAACATAAACAAAAGACAGAAGAAAAAGATAATATACAGCCTAATCCAGCTACTCCTCCTGGAGATACAGCTTTAAAAAAACCCCAAAAGGATGCATCTTTATGCTCCTCACTCGATCCCTTTGAGAGTGCTCCCTGGCCTTCCGGGGGACCTCCTCCACCTCCTCCATCAACTAACCCTTTCTGGACCCCCTCGGCCCCTCCTTCATATTCGGCCGCCGAGACCCCCTCAGCCCCTCCATATTCGGCAGCCAAGCCGTCAGAAAATAAAGCTACTTTTTTATTTCCCGTCAATCTAAATCCTGGGGGCAATCGCCCTGCTGCCTGGTATCCGTGGGAAGCTCAGGACCTTAAGGAGCTTAAAAAAGCGGTCTCGGAGGATGGACCCAACTCTCCTTGGGCTGAGACCCTATTACAGGGCCTTGCCCATCAACCTTGTACAACCCAAGATTGGAAAAATCTAGTCAGGGCTGTCTTGTCAGGTCCCCTATACATTAAGTGGTGTGCCTTTTTTAGAGATGAATGCCATGCACAGGCAGAACGAAACCAAAATCAACAGCCCCCTGTGCCGATAACTTTTGGGATGCTCTCTGGTACCTCTGATCAATATGCTACAGGCACTCAACAGGCGGCTATACCTGACCCGTATAGGGACCAGGTCAGGGCACTGGGCTTGGCGGCATGGAAAAAGCTTGATGAGGGACCCTCTGAAACTCCCCTTATGAGTATTACTCAAAAACCATCTGAGGATTTGGCTACATTTATAGATAGGGTGGAAAAAAGTCTCCAAAGAAAATTTCCCCCAGGGGCATTACGGGATCAGTTTACTAAAATGTTGGTCTGGGATGGGATGACGGCCGATCACTGCCTCGCCTGTGCGGGTCTCAAGGACAACTCCATGAGTAGATGGATTGTAGCCACCAAGGACGTTGGCACTATCTCCCATCAGGCTAGGGCCATGGCTGCCGCCCTTCAGGAAAATAAACAGAGAGATTTGGCCAATACGATCTGTGCATTACAGTTAAATTCTAAAAACTTGACATGTTTTGGATGCGGGGACGAGGGCCACTTTAAAAAGGAGTGCCCCAACAGGACAAAGCCTCCTCCGCGCTCTGGGGGGACGACCAACGCCCCTCACACCCTTTGCCCTAAATGCAATAAAGGGTTTCATTGGGCTAAGGAATGTAAATGGAAGTTTAACATACAGGGAAAGCCTTTAAACTCCTCCAGGGGCTTCCCCCAGCCCCGTTAAATAAGGGGAAAGAGACCATCAAAGCCTATTGGACCGTCCCCCTGGTCCCCGGCCTTAGACCCAAAATTATTTTGAATATTGGCAATAAAAAATTCAAACTTCTCATTGACACTGGAGCGGACCGAACGGTCCTGAGAAAGGAGGAAGTGCCCCCCTCCTGGCAGCTTGTGCCCGGCCCTCCCCTACTGGGAATTGGCGGGCAATCCACCTCCTGGGAGACTGCCACGTGGCTCCCTTGGACTGACCCAGGTGGGGACAGGGGAAAAGTCCGCCCTCTCGTGGTGACTGGGCTCACTGCTAACTTACTGGGGCAAGACATCCTTGGAGATGCCGAGGCTTTCATCACTACTGACCATAAGGCCTTTTATAATGATTTGTTAGATAAAAAAGAATATCAACAACAGTCTGAGGAAGGGAGGGAATATCATCCCAATTATAGAGATGACCCTTACTTTGAGCAACTCAGACAAAAGTACTCCAATAAACACCCCCAATTCTAAGGGCCACTGCCCAGCCCCCCCCCCATTTAAAATCCAGTGGAGACCGGGGGATCCTGTATGGGTTGAGCAGTGGCCTCTCCCTTCTTCTAAGTTACACCAACTCCACATACTTATTGATCAACAGTTGGAGGCCGGACATATTCGTCCCTCCACTAGTCCCTGGAACTCTCCTGTCTTTGTCATAAAAAAGCCTAATGGGTCCTGGAGATTTTTACATGATTTAAGAAAGATCAATGAACGCATGATCCCCTTCGGAACTCCCCAGAGGGGACTCCCATGGATCCCAGCTATTCCCAATATATACCATATTACTATCATTGACATTAAAGATTGCTTCTTCTCTATCCCTCTCCATCCAGGAGACATGGAAAAATTTGCATTCTCTGTACCTGCTGTTAATTTTTGTGGCCCAGATAGGAGATTTGAATGGACTGTCTTACCTCAGGGCATGGCAAATAGCCCACCCATTTGTCAATATTACCTGTCATCCATTTTCTCTTCTCTTATCAATCTCCCTGATACTCTGTTTTATATTTACATGGATGATATTATTCTTGGGTGCCTAGATTCCTCCACACTCCAGGACCTTACCCACCAATGTCTAACTATCCTGCATACTCACGGCTTTAAAGTAGCTCCAGAAAAAGTTCAAACTGTGCCTCCCTTTAAGATCTTGGGCTCAATCCTTACCCTAGATACAGTTTCACCTGTTAAACCACAACTTTATATTCAGGATTCTTACACCTTGCCTCAACTCCAGAAGCTTTTGGGAGAAATTAATTGGATGAGGCCTTGGATACCCATAACTACTGAAGAGCTGTCCCCTTTATTTGACCTCCTAAAGGACCTTAACTTCTCCTCTCAGGTAATTTTGTCCCCTTGTCATCAACAAATTTTTCATAAGGTACAACAGGCTATAAATACTGTGACCCTAAAGAGGTTCAATCCTGATTTGCCCATCTCCCTCTACATTTTCTCTGGGGAAACATTATGCACTGCACTGTTGGCCCAGGAAGGTGAACCCATCCAATGGGTCCACCTCTCAATCGGTGGGGTCCCCAGAGTTTATTCTATAACCAACCAGGTTGCTGATTGCATTATCAAGGGCAGAGACACCTCTGTCCAGTTGTTTGGCACAGAACCTCACCTTATTGTCACCCCCTTTAAGATAACAGATTTCACCTGGCTTCAGAGAAATAATAATAGAGTTGCTATGGCTCTCGAGGGGTTTCTAGGTAAAATTGATTGCCATTATGGCCCCCACAAATGGATGAGTTCTTTCTCCAGATTAGAATGGAAGCCCCCCAGGCTTTTTCTGTCTCAACCTAACCCTGACTTTCTTACCGTGTTTACTGATGGAGGGCACCTGGGGGCTTCCCTAGTCGTTTACCCTCCCTTAAAACAGGAAAAAGAGCCTATGCCCATAAAGTCAGTCTCTCATGAGGTTGAGGGGTCAGCACAATTCAAAGAACTATTTGCTGTCGTTCTAGCTTTGGACACTATTCAAGAGCCATTTAACTTATTTTCTGACAGCCTTTATGTTGTTAATTTATTACCCAACCTGGTTGAGGCCCATATTAGACTGGACTCCAACCCTATATCTCCTCTGATGATTCAAGCTCGTTCCCTACTCAAACAAAGAATTAACCCCATTTTTCTTCAACATCTCAGGGGTCATCAAAACTTACCGGGATTTCTTTCTCGAGGAAACAATTTGGCTGATAAAATGGCTTCTATGCCTCAGTGTAATACTATTACAGAAGCTACACGCTTCCACTTATTGACCCATGTCAACTGGAGAGGTCTCAAGCACAGGTTTCCACAGGTACCAGTCAAGGACCTTAAAAAAATTGTCCGGACTTGTAAGTCCTGTCAGCCCTTCCTCCAAGTACCCCCCCTTCAAACTACAGGAAGCAATCCTAGAGGGCTACGCCCTAATCATCTGTGGCAAATTGATGTCACACACTATTCTCCATTTGGGAAACTTAAATATATTTTTCTTTCAGTTGATACCTTTTCCCGTGCCTGCTGGGCATCAGCACATGCCGGGGAAAAATCTAAACATGCCATTAGTCATATGCTTCAATGTTTTGCCACTCTTGGGCTGCCTGATCAAATTAAAACAGATAATGGCCCCTGCTTCGTAAGCAAGGCCTTTGTAGATTTTCTCCAGAACTGGAAAATCTCACATTCTACAGGCATCCCATACAACCCCCGGGGCCAAGCTATCGTTGAAAGATATAATCAGACTCTCAAGTCTCAATTACAAAAACAAAAGGGGGAATCCTTACCCCCACACGACCAACTAAAAAAGGCATTATTTACCCTAAATATTTTAAACTTTTCTAAAGAAGATAAACAACTCTCCCCTTTTCAAAAACATTGGTCTTCATCCATTACCTACAGTTCTATCTGGGTAAGATGGAGGGACCCATTGACTGGGGCCTGGAGAGGGCCTGATCCGCTCCTCACAGCAGGGAGAGGGTTTGGATGTGTCTTCCCTCAAGATGAAAAAAGACCCATTTGGGTACCAGCGAGAGACCTAAAATATTTGTCCCAACAAGAGGACACTGACAGTCACTTCTCTAGGGAGTGTCCCACCCCTGAGGACTGTTCCTAAAATGGTCCTTCACCCTACTAAACTAAACAATTCCCTCCCTTGTGGAGGATTGCTGGCTTTGCCTCCAATCTGGGCCTCTCTGGCTGCTTGCAGTACAGTTGCCTGTACGACCTTAAAACATTACTCAGCCACCTTCCCCATCCCCGTCCAGCTTTTCCCAATGTTTCCCCTGGAACTTGCATTTGGGCCCCGCCTTCCCCTAATAATTCCAGTATAGATGTGGGATACATTCATCCTTCCTTCTGTACTTTTAACACAGCTGATCCCAATGCTCAATGCTGCCCACCTTCTGGAATGGTTTATGTTTGTGGAGGCGGGATGGCCTATGACTTTCTGCCCACCAATTGGACGGGCCTTTGTGCCCCAGCCACCTTAATCCCAGATGTAGATATCATCCCTGGAAATGAGGCCCTCCCTGTATCAGAGGGAGACCTATCTTCAACAACAGCTAGATTCCCTGGCTGAGGTAGTCCCACAAAACAGGAGAGGACTAAACCTACTAACGGCCGAAAAAGGAGGCGTATGTTTGTTTTTACAGGAAAAATGCTGCTTTTACGCCAATAAATCAGGAATCATCCAGGACAAGATTAAGAGGCTCCAGGAAGACTTGGAGAGGAGGCAGCGGGATCTCCAGGACAACCTGCTGTGGACGGGCTTACATGACTTCTTACCCTACCTTCTGCCTCTACTTGGGCCCCTCCCCCTCCTTCTCCTTCTCCTCACTGTCGGGCCTTGTGTAATTAATAAGATTACACAATTTATTCACCAATGGCTAGAGGCAATAAAACCTCATCAGGTCAAAATATCACAGGCTGGCAACTCAGGAATTAAGTTTCGCAGATGACCCACTGCCACCTCCTCTGCCCTCCATGTGACCAATGACGGGTAAGATCCCCATAGGGGGACAACCTAAGACAGGCCATGGGGTGGGTTCTCAGTGAGCAAAACACATGGTACCCAGTGACGGGTAAGATCCCCAGAGGGGGACAACCTAAGACAGGGGCCATGATGAATGCTCTGAGCTAAACACCTGGTACCCAATGACGGTTAAGACCCCCAGAGGGGGACAACCTAAAACAGGGGCCATGGTGACTAATGCTCTTACAAAAACAAAAGGGGGAGATGCTGGCCTCTAAAGGCCCAGGTGTGAGGCCTAGTGGAACTTCCTGAGCCTAGCTAAAGTTTGGTGATCTGCCTCTGGCCAGACGTGACTCAGCAAGACGCCTAATGGCTTCTTACCTGCTACCTCCACATGGGAGTTAGAATTATCATTTCAATAGTCACAGTTTACTATTGGCCCTTACCTTTCCCCACCATCCTACAATCCCCGCCTTCACCCCCAACATTATATAGGCAACTGTTCATAGCAATAAATCGAGTTCCTGCTTCTACAAGACTCCCGACTCAGTGTGGTTTTTCTCCGGTGGCCAGGAGAGGTCTGAGTCGTCGGACGCTCATCTCCTCCTCAGCCCCTCGGGAGGAACCAGCGGGCCTGGTCCTTCCCTCGGCACTACCTGCCCCCGCCGGCGGAGCCCGGCACAGCATCTGCAGGCAAGCAGCCTCCTTGGGGAGAATATAGGGCACAGATGCATACAGCACACATACACACACATGTGCTCATACACACACAGACACACACAAATACACACACACACACGGGCTTGCACACACACACACACACACACACACACCCTCACCAAAAACAAAAGAGAAAGAAAAATTTATCTGAAATCAGAAGCTAGATAAACCCTTTCTCTCTTAATTTCCCAAGCCAGAGGTTGCGGTCACAGCAATGAAAATGTAACTCACACAGATACTAATTCTCCGGTCAACAAATGCCCTCGCAGGTCATAGTCCCCACTCTGCAATCTTCATCTATCCAAACATATGCTCACATAAGAAGCAGGCCCCTGTGATTATTTTCATAGGCATCAGCACAGGGCTCATGAACGTTCTTTCCAAAAGGCAGTGAAGCTCATTTTCTCCAGCTTTGTACCCGTTATAAAATATCTCAATTCTGTCACAACTATTTACCATGTTAAAATAATTCTAATGCTTAATTTAACAATGTGACAATATGTCCATATTAATAATCTGAGAACCTCTATCTGCTTGTCATTTGATTGGAAATTCGATGTACTTTCGGCTTCTCTTGCCACTCAACTGCTTCTCTGTGGCTTTGTTTATTTGAAGCATGTGGCGTTTAAAAAGAACTATTGAAATAGTTATACAGTGTCGCCTGACAAGACTATATTTTTTCTCCTCAGACTTCTTTCAATTTGACATTTGAGGGAAATGGCTCATATAATTATGTGCATTCTTTTATTTGCTGTTCCTCAATGTAATAATTAAAATCCCCCTTCTTCAGTACTTTCAATTAATTGTGTGTCACTGTGTTCATTTACATCATCTTAGGAATCACAAAAGGCACCTTTCTCTATTATCAGTCCATGTTCGGTGGTTTTCCTGAAGACACAAAAGAACTGGCTGAAATAATTGAGAAACGATTTTTAAAGCCAAGGCTAAGAGGCTTGTTTGATATGGTAACTTTCTTAGCCACATGGTTTGTAGCATTTGCAAGGCTTTTACCTTTATTAGTCATCTACACACCATATGAATTTCTCAACTACATGAAATATGTGTGAACATCTGAAGTTGACATTATTTTTCATGAGACTTACTCCTTATGGTGTATCCATGTATTTCAAAGATGTTAAACTATTTTCAGAATCTGGAATAAGTAAAATAGGTATGGAAGTGACATGTTGATACTAGTAATAGTGATTTTAAAATAAAATAATACTTCAGGTCAGTGTATGGCAATCAAATATTCCACGCAATTTAAATTTTCTACTAATTCAAATATGATTCATATTTAACACATGGGAAAATTACTTTGCGTTTGCCATGGTAATTAGCTGTTTATGTATGACTTTAAGTTGTTGAAATAATAAAAGTACACTTGTAGCTCCATGTATGTGACTTTTATCTGCAGCAGTGCTAAACGGGGTTATTTAGCATCTCATAAAGCCGCACACTCAGAGATCCAACAATATAAACAAAAGTGAAGGATAGGACCATGGGCAGTGCTGACTAGAGGAAATGCCTTCTATTTATGGCATAGGGTAAAATGTTGAGTATAGCCAATTAAATAGAGTGAGAGGGAAAGGATTACCTAAATTTGGGTGTGGTGTTTGGTAAGAAGCTGGAGTTCATCTGGGTGCCGATTTCTCTCCCATTCATTGTTCAGCCAGCATGTTTTCAGATGCCCGTTTTCTCCAATAAATACATAATTATCTAGAAAGTCTAAAAACACAATTTACCTAGCTGTATTAAGCATAATGTAATTGGAGATCAACATGTATACAAGAAGATATGATTGAAAATCATAAAATAAAATATGATTGAAAATCTGCCCTCAAGATTATCATCATTAATAAAAATAGCATTTCATTGTCTTGTCTTTCTCAAACACTGTTAGACAAGAAAAGCCAGAACTTCCCTTTCCTGTTCAGTAATCAATAGCAAAACTCACTTTTAACCTTTGATACTTATGTCTTACTAAGTAGATTAAATACTCAATTTAAAGTCTAAATTATAGGACATCAGTTCTAAACTTGAGTAGATTCAGAAAAGCACAGATGTGCATGTGTGTTTGTATGCATAAATATGTACACAAGAGAAAGATATAATAATACCAAAAGCAAATATGAGGGGCTAGAGAGTTTGCTCAGCAGTTAAAGGTGCTACTTAGCAAAGTTTGAAGGCCAGAGTTCAATTCCCAGTGGTGCATAAGATGTTAATTTGAAAGAAATCCACTTGACTATTATATATAATTATATTCACTGTTTAGCAACTTCTGAAAGTCTAAAACTTTATGAAAAGAAAACAGAAGCCTCTCTTTTAAAATTCCAAAATTCTTTTGGGAAATAACACAGGGAGATTGAAAGTCTGCATAGGGCTGGAGAGAAGGACCAGGAGTTAAGTGTGCTTCCAGAATAAGAATGGGTGCCCAAGAGGGCCTGAGGCTGCCCGTATTTGAATCTCCAGAACCTACTTAAACAGCTGGATGTGCCCATCTGCACCTGTACCCACAGTTCCAAGGGGAACACAGAAAACTTGAAAAACATCAAAGTTTGCAGGAAAAAAAGAGAAAAAGTTAAGATCTGGGATTAGTAGAAGACTCCAGTTTATAAATAATGGAAGGAAAAGCAATGAAGTGGGACACCTACCTTTCCTATCTGGCCGCTACAGGTGAGTGCCCGGGATTGCCTATGGACACATGATACACTCACGTGGGCCCATGAGTGCGTGTGCATGTGAACACACACACACACGCACACACACTGTATCACCCCTACAACCACCACACACATTTCCACATGCAAAGTAAAAAAAATAGCATAAACTTACAAATTATGTTTTAAAATATGCTAAGTCCAACTTGTGTGAATAGGAGAAATTGTAAACACTTTTAGATAATGGGTTTCTTTTGGTAAGGGTTGAATGTGCATATTTACTTGAATATCTTACATTTTCAGAATAGATATTATGAGAAGTCTCTTAATTTCATGAAGCATTCGTCTATGATACCAAGTGGTATTGTAAATCTCTCAATGTAATAAAAAATAGAAAATAATTTCATCCAATTTTTTTTTCTCGTGGAAAACAAAATGTATTCACTCTCTGTATCATGTCTCTATAGGACATCCTTTATTTCCTAGTTAGGGTCACAAATAGGATGTGTGGAAAATACAGGCAATATGGAAGTAACCATCAATTTACATTGTCTCTGTTACCAATATATTCAGTAATAACTCATGCTCATATTTACTCAATGATGCCTCCTGTACACTCTGGTTCTATGTCAGTTGGAATGATTTTTATTTTGAATGTCTTCTGAGCAGCTGGGTGATCATGGCTGTCTTCTTTGTTATACACAGTTAAAGTCTACATGCATACATCAGTAGTGATCTTGCAGGTCACAGAAAACTCAGTAAGATGGAAATGTGCCCTGTGACACCTGCTACCTCTATGAACTTCCCAATTACACCACACTGATTGCTTTCCAACATTGAATTCTCCACCATCCAAGAAAAATTTTATGTCACATATTCATTCTTTCCTTTTTTTCAGCTAACAAATATCAATTGTCTTTGTCTTGTCTGGCAGAAGTTATAGACAGTAAGGGTTTGATAAAGAACCAGAAAAGGAAAGTACTCCCCCCACCTTTACAAAAGGTCAAATCTAAAATAAGTAAGTCAGTAAATACAAGGGAAAGTATATAATATGATGACAAGTAACCTATATAAAGATAAGTGAAGTATCATAGAGGTTAAGAATTTGCAAATGTCAAAGGTGATATCTTAAATCATGTGGATTATGGAGTATGGGAACATTTTATTTCCCAGAAAGTCTGTGTAACTATTTAACTTTTCAGTGCAAAGGCCTTAACATTCATGAAAATATTCCAGAAGTCTCAGGGAGCCAAGAAGTTCGTAAGAAAGAGGAAAGGGTGTTAATTTTACTGTAGCCCAAAGTGTCATGACCACAAAAATGAGTTCAATGAATTTGGTTTTAAATTTACCTGAATTGAGAAGACACTGGAAAGTTTTGAGCAGAGAAGCAGGCTTGCCCTTGTTGCAAAACTGAATATAGTTCATAGTGGGCACAGGTGGAAGAGATGAGTCAGGCAGCCGTGAATTCGACCAGCCAAATGCGTGCCAGCTATCACATACAATGTCTGTTACAAACTGTCCGGATTTCCCTACTCAGAAAATTCGTGAATGAGATCTGACAATTTCTTGTATCAAGCGTGAGTAACCCATTAGTCTCTGGGTTCTCTCAGCTGGAAACAGCTGCCAATTAGAGTAGGAAATAAGTTCAGTAAGACAAGCAGTGTATCATCATGTACACCAAGATGCCTCCTCCTCCGTTTATTTAAACATGTGTGTTTGCAGAGCAGCAGCGGAACTGAGGGTGTACCCATCGCAGTAATAACAGAAGACAGATGGCTCAAGCAAATTAGGATAATTTGAAGAGGGTTTGTAAACAGAGACTAATTACTGAAGCATGGGCAGAGTGTGGAGTACCCACAAGGGAGTGTGCAGGAATCTGGGCTGGCAGCCACATAGTAGTCACCACCTATGAGTCCAGGGTTGGAGGAGGAAGCGTCCGCTGGCACCAGGAATGAAAGAGCCCTGCCTCGACTCGATAACATAGAGAATGAGCCACAAAGGAGGTAAGAAGGGCATCGACTTCCTACCTCCCTCTCCTCCCTAGCTGTCCTAGCTTTCGCAAAATTCTATTGTCTGACTGGAAATCAGAAGCAGAAAGGGATGTCATCTATGAAACAAATTCTTACTCTGCCAAGGGTAGAAAATAGGGGGAAATTGAAGTGACCCTAGAAAGGCAAAGGGAGAAGAACTGTCATAGAACCCATGAAAATTACCAAGCTATATTTATGCCCTCCATGCGCTCACTCACTCGCTCAAACATGAGATTTTTTTTTTTTTCTTTTTAATGAGGTAGGGTCTCACTCTAGCCCAGGCTGACCTGGAATTCACTCTGTATTCTCAGGTTGGCCTCAAACTCATGGTGATCCTCCTACCTCTGCCTCCCAAGTGCTGGGATTAAAGGTGTGTGCCACCACACCTGGCCAAACATGAGATGTTTATAATTTATTCAAGATATCAACATCATTGATGAAGTTTGAATTATTCTAGTGGCCTAGTGTGAGATGTTTTCTGCACTAGAAAAATATCATATATATATATATATATATATATATATATATATATATATATTCCATATGTATGTATCTTACAACGCATTATACATAATGGAGATAAACAAGAAATCTTATGTTGTTTTCAAGCAAATCAAGTTTTAGTTTAAGTATGTCCTTCTGTAGAGCTTGTGCCATACTTGAGTCTCTCTGAAAACAAAAGGGACTTTACGATTCATTAGAATAAACACACATGAGGAGTACTGTGCTGTGAAGAAACCTTGAGTGTGACACATCAGTGTTTACACCTGCATGTGAAAACACACAACATGTCCAATCAGAGCACAACCTGGAATGCTGGCTTCAGTTCCAAGGACCATTCCATCGATTTAAGTAAAACTCAGTATGTAGTCACAGTAATTTAAAAATAGAACTCTCATTCCATTGCTTGTTATAGCACCCACACGTCTTGGCTGATTTTTGTGACACAAAGGTAAAGTCCTACACAATCATCTGTGAGAACCTAAATCACGTGGCGCGGGATGTTCCATACTGACTTCGTTCATCTGCCTTAGCCACATTATGTGTTTGCTCTTCTTTGAACACGTCAATCCTATTTCCAACTCAAACCTTTTCTTTTTTTATTTATTTTGTTGTTATTTTTATTTATTTATTTGAGAGCGACATACACAGAGAGAAAGAGGCAGAGAGAGAGAGAGAGAGAGAGAGAGAGAGAGAGAGAATGGGCGTGCCAGGGCCTCCAGCCACTGCAAACGAACTCCAGACGTGTGCACCCTCTTGTGCATCTGGCTAACATGGGTCCTGGGGAATCGAACCTTGAACCAGGGTCCTTAGGCTTCACAGGCAAGCACTTAACCGCTAAGCCATCTCTCCAGCCCTCAAAGCTTTTCTTTTGCATTGTCTAGTTGCTTGGAATGTTTCTTTTTTTTTTTTTTTAATGATTGTTTTCTATGACTTTGGCAAAATGAACTGCAAGGCTTCCTCAAATTTCTGCCACTGCCATAAGGGACAACTCTTCTGAGCACCTAATGGAAGGCGTTCTCACTCTGATCACCCACCAACGTTTTCTCTTTATTCTACGGTATATAGCTTTGGCATCCTATCTGTCACTCCCAGCATACCATACGCGTTACTTATTTGTTTCTTTATAAGCCTTTCTGTTATAACAACTTACTCATTGCAACTTTTGAAACAGAGCTCTTTTACCTATGTGTCTCACATCTTTAACCTTGTGGGAAAAGTACAGATGTGGACTGAATAGATAAGGTGTTCTCTAAACAGCTGAATTTAGAGAATAAATGGATAATAGCCAGTTTGAATCTAGGAGTAGTGAAATGAAAGAGAAGTATGACTAGACAATAATTTCACAACTAATTAAAACTCCAGCAAAACTTAGACACAGACAATGAAGAAGTGACAGGTCATTAAAATGATTTCCTACATCATCACATATAATACTACAATAAGGATCTCTTAATCATGAGTGAAATTAAACTCAGAGAGAAAGATTAGTAAATGAAGTGAGAAGCTTTTCCACTTGTAAAAGGAAAGCTATGTAATTGTCTTCTCAGCTGAAAAATATATAAACAGAAAAATATACATAATTCTGAAATATGTTTCAATCAACAGCTTAGTAAAGGTGATATCTAAATATCATTAATAGAATGAAGAGATTGCTTAGTGGTTAAGGCACTTACCTGTAAAGCCTAAGGACACAGGTTTGATTCCCAAGAGCCCAGGTAAGCAAGAGGCATATGGTGGCACATGCATCTGGAGTTTGTTTACAGTGGCTAGAGGCCCTGACATGCCCATTCTCTCCTTCACTCTTTCACTCTTTCTCTCTCTCTCTCTAATAATAACTAAAAATAAAAAATATTAATAATAATAAAATGAAAGTTATGCTGTTAACACCTCTGAAATTATGGGTACTAAAATATTTTCATTTTCCTACCCAGCATTCCTACACATTTAATTACTTTATATGTCTACATATTTTAAATAAATTCAAAAATATAAAATATAATGACAATTTTGTTGAGTACTAGTTTTGACAGATATTATCCTATTGAAATTTCAAGCATCAAATTGTCAAGAATTGTTTTCTGGGAGATTCTTTCATGACAAGATTCTTCTCCAACCTGGTAAGATAAATAAAAACTATGAACTATTGTGCATATGTTTCAAGACAACAGAGTTTAGCTTTAGAGAAAGAAGTCTATTTACTTAGTCATAGAAAAACTTATGTACATTAGAAAATTGAGACAATTAGGGTCTTCTGATCTTTAGTCAATGTTTATTAACCAAAAATTTAAGATACAGATATGAACAAGCCCATCAGAAATTTACACTAGTAATAAAAGCTAGGGTTTCTATGGGTATTTTTGTAGAGTGACTTATTCCACAAGATGACAATAGTCAACACATTATCCAATTTTTTAATAAAAACTTAGTTTAGTTTAGTTTTGTTTCGCTTTAGGTTCACAGCAAAATTATGAGGAAGACAAAAATTTCTGCTCTGTCCTTTTCTCCTAAAATTGCAAAACTAGGCTGGAGAGATGGCTTAGTAGTTAAAGTTCCTTGCCTAAGAAGCCTAAGGACCCAGGTCCAATTGCCAAGGACCCACGAAAGCCAGATGCACATAGTGGCACATTCACCTGGAGGTCATTTGCAGTGGCTAGAGGCCCTGGTGAGCCCATTCTCTCTTTTCTCTCTCTATCTCATCTCTGTCTCTTTCTTGTTCTCTCTCTCTCAGAAAGAAAGTATGAATAAAAGAGAAAAAGAAAGACAGAAAGAAAGAAAAATATTTTTAAAGGACTGCATATCTCCTCCATTATAAGCATCTCCACTTCATAAATGCCTTTGTTAGGATCTATGAGCTCCTGTTGATGCATCCACAGACAACTTTGGGGTTCATGATGATATGGGTATAGAAAATTCATAGTGATATTTGAAAAGAAAAGTAATGTCGTTTGTAAGCGTCACCTTTGCTTTGCCGTAAATATTCTGTATTCTGCCTATTCATCTCTCATCTTCCATCCATGGAACATCTTTCCATCTCCAACTGATGTTTCCAGAATGGCATATAGTATGCAAACATAGAATATATAAGCTCTGTATATTGGCTTCTTCCCTTAGTAATATGCATTTAATTTAGTAATAAGCACTTAAGTTTCCCTTAACAAGATTCCACTAAATTTGTAGATCAATTTGGGAAACGTTGGTAAAGTTACATTAACTCTTTCTATCATGAAAATGAGTATCAGTTGATTTTTGTAGATTAGGTTTGATTTTTTAATATATATATATATATATATATATATATATATATATATATATATGTAATTTACTTATTTGAGAGAGAGGAAGAGGCAGAGAAAGAAAGAGAGAGAGAGAGAGAGAGAGAGAGAATGGGCACACCAGGGCCTCTAGCCACTGCAAACAAACTCCAGGCACATGTGCCCCCTTGTATCTGGCTTACATGGGTCCTAGAGAGTAGAACCGGGATCCTTTGGCTCTGTAGGCAAATGCCTTAACTGCTAAGCCATCTCTTCAGCCATAGGTTTGACATGTTTAAGTTTTACTGTCATCTAGAGTATGTAAGCATTTTGATAGCTATAAACCTAAGTATTTTATCTTAAGAAGAATATGATGATATAAATGATAATGTGGTTTTATTTTCAAATAGTGCATGATTTTAATAGTAAATGGCACAAGGGTTGAATTCATTTTATAGCCGGAAACCTTGATAAAGTTGCTTAGTGCTTTCAGGAGCCTTTTTAGTCATACCTTCCTTATTTTCTCTGGAGATGACCATTTCATCTGTGAACAAAGACAATGTCATATCTTCCTCCTTAATTAATACAATTTAATTATTTTTCTTTTCTTATTCTATTTTCTAGAATTTCCAATTCCATGATGAATAAGAGTGGTGAAAGGGTCATCCTGACCTCCTTCCTACTCTTACTGGAAAAGCTTCTCTTTACTCATTATTAAATGTGATGTTCATTGTGGTTTATCTGCTTTCTGTTCTTTTATTTTTTACTCTTTTTGAAAAAATTCTTAGCCTGGCAAGGATGATCAATCCCTTTCTGAGCTGATAATTTTCTCAGCTGCTAATATGTCCACATAATTTTCTCTGATTTATTGATGTGATAGATTATATTACATTTTAGGGTATAGACTTCTTCCAACCTGCCAATAATTCAGCTGATAATGGAAAACATGTCTTTTCATTCATTTTTCTTTTCATTTCTTCAAGGTAGGGTCTCACTCTAGTTCAGGCTGCCCTGGAATTCACTATGTAGTCTCAGGGTGGCCTCGAACTCACAGTGATCCTCCTACCTCTCCCTCCCGAGTGCTGGGATTAAAGGCATGTGCCACCACGCCTGGCACTTTTCATTCATTTTTGATATGTATAGCCTTTTTTCATTCTTGGTTATCCTATCTAGATATCTATGGTTGGAGAGTTCTTTCCAGAGGTTTTTTGGTTTTTTCTTTTTTGTTGTTGTTGTTGTTTGTTTGTTTTGTTTTGTTTTTGAGGTAGGGTCATACTCTAGCAGAGGCTGACCTGGAATTCACTATGTATGCCTCGAACTCACAGTGATCCACCTATCTCTGCCTCCTGAGTGCTGGGATTAAAGGTGTAATTTCATTGATTTTCTTTTCTGTATGGATAGTGTGTTTTATATGACCAATATCTACTCTAATTCTTATTTTTCTATAAACGTTAAAATTAATTCTCTTTCATTTCTTTAAAGTTTACTAAGGCAAAAGCTTAGATGACATTATAAATATTCCCATTTTTTCCTCAGATATATATTTCATGCTGTAAGTGTATAAGTACCTCCTTCACTTAATCACCTTAATTTTCTTTTTCTTTTTAAAAATTTCTTCCAAACTTTTATTAACAACTTCCATGATTATAAAAAATACCCCATGGTAATAACCTCCCTCCCCCCACTTTCCCTTTGAAACTCCATTCTCCATCATACTCCCTCCCCCTCTCAATCAGTCTCTCTTTTAATTTTGATGTCATGATCTTTTCCTTCTCTTATGATAATCACCTTAATTTTCATGAGTTATATTTTAATGATTTGAAGGTTAAGATAATTTCATTTTCTCTTGATTTCTTTATTAATCAATTATTTGGTAACATTTTTTTTTCGAGGTAGGGTCTCACTCTAGCCCAGGCTGACCTGGAATTCACTGTGGAGTCTCAGGGTGGCCTTGGACTCATGGCGATCCTCCTACCTCTGCCTCCTGAGTGCTGGGATCAAAGGCGTGCGCCACCACACCCAGCGGTAATACATTCTTGATCTCCATGCAGCCTTCCCTTGCAAATGAGATTTTTGTCATTGATTTCTAGTTAATTCCATGTTTTCCTGCAATTAGATAATGTCCATTTTCTGTTTTTCATATTTGACAAGTTTTGTGGCCCAGTTTCATCAATGAAATGGAAGCTTAAGAGTGAAATGCAATCCATGGACTTCAATTGCGCCCAGTGGATAGATGCTGATGCTGGGTTCAACCATAGCCCCACTAATTTTCTGCCTGCCAAACCCACTTTCTTCTGACAGAAGCATGTGGAAGCGTCCAGCTAGAACAGTGTATTCTTCAGTGTCGTTTTAAACGCTTGCTAATGTGCTAACGCTTGCCTCACATGTTTTGATGTTCTGTTGATGGACACACACATTATAAACTTTTAGAGAATTAACTCGTTTACCCACATATAATAGATTTCATTATTTCTGACACATTGTTTTGTTCTGTTATTTCACTGTCAGGAGTATTTGTACTATCAATGTTAGCATGGTAAATGTTTACATATATTCACTTTTCAATTACATGTGTTTTTATTTAAAATAAATGTCTTTTAGACAATCTGTTGTGGGGTTAAATTAATTGATTCACTCTGAGAGTCTATGGTCTTTTATTGGTGCATATAGACTATAGACCTTCTGTTTTTATTGATACAATCATATTTATATCTGCCATATTTGTTTCCATTTGTGATTATGTACACTTTTTCTTTATTATTCATTTTATACTCTTCTTTTAAATTTTTAATTATTTTTCTATGACTCCATTTTCTGTCCTTGGAAAGCATATTTTTTACTACTTATAGTAAATAGTTGCCTTATTAGAACTTTTAATACATATCCTCAAGTGACTTTCAAACATCATATTATGCCTCATATAAAAAAAATGTCATTCCCAGGCTGGAGAGATGGCTCAGATGCTAAGGCATTTGCCTACAAAGCTTAAATAAACTGGGTTTGATTCCCCAAAACTCATGTAAAGCCAGAGGCACAAAGTGGTATAATTATCTGGAGTTCATTTGCAGTGGCCATATGCCTTGGAATGTCCATGTTCATTCCCTCCTTTCTTGCAAATAATTAAAATTAATGAAATATTTTATTTTATAATCAGATTCCTTGTTTTGATGCTTGGATTGATTAAAAAGATCATTTTTGGCATATATGTGGTGTGCTGTGGTGTGCATAAGAATAGTGTATGTCTATGTGTGCAAATGCAGAAGCCCCATAGGTGTCTTCCCCTATCTCTCTTCCAGATCATTTCCTAGAGACTTTGTCTCTCATTGAACTCAGACCTGCCAAAAAGTCAGACTGGCTGATTAGTGAGCCATGGCTATTCTCTGGTCTCGCCTCCAACTCTCTCTCTCTCTCTCTCTCTCTCTCTCTGTCACACACACACACACACACACACACACACACAGGTCTGGGGTAACACACTGTGTACTCATCCATGCCCAGTTTTTTAAATTGGTTCTGGAGAGTTAAACGTAGCTGGAATTATTTCCTCTCATGCCCTCATGCATGTGCTGCTTGTATGGCAAGTATTTTCATCCACTGTGCCATCTCTCCAGCCCTCTCAGGTTGTGTTTTTGCCTTCTGAGGGACCTTGAAAGGTCTACCTAATAGCTGGAATGGACATGAGTGCTCTGTAAAAGGGATTGGGACAAATCACCCTTCTGAGACATTACTGGTAGATTATTGGGAGAAGAATCATTTAGGTTTCTATAATCAGATATCAATCACTTAGTAACCTAATGCCTTGGAGCTACTTACCATAACGTATTTCTCTCCTTGGGACTCATCACCTCGACACGTAGACGAGTTGGGATGGAGTAAGCCCCTTCTCCAAAGGTTAAGGCTGAAGCCAGCAGGGCTGTGATGCAGTCTCAGCACATTAGGCTCCTGCTAATTGGCTTCTCCTGGTGGTAAATTTGTGAACTAGAGAAAATGACATCATCATTTAACACGGGAATGACCCTCTTTCCCGGAGCCCTGTCTACTCCCTCCACACACCCCTGAATAAAAAAAAAAGTAAAAACACTTAGAGAATTCTTCATGGATAAACTTATTCTTCATGAGTAAACTGTAAGAAGAAAATCTCACCATACTGTGGTGTTTGGTGTGCGTGGGGTACGTGCATGCGCGCGCGTGTGTGCGTGTGTGCGTGTGTGCGTGTGTGTGTGTGTGTGTGTGTGGAGGGGGCATAATCTAGTCCCATGGAATATTAAGTGCAAGACTTGTCTGTTCCATAAACAGCAGTTTGTCCTGTTGTCCTCTACAGTCTCAGCTTTCCAACCCTGGCAATATTCTTATAATTCAATTCAACCCTGGCATTGTGCTTCTAAATTCCTACCCTGCTTACTTGTGGACGCTTATATCTACCAGTCTGCATCTCCCTCGCTGAAGGTCACTGTTTGCCCCACATGTGCCCCATTCTTAGAGACTCAGGAAGAGTTGTTGATACATCACTCTTTTTGCACATCAGTGGCATGGGTGAGATGTCTCCAAACTCCTTATAAATGACTTTGAAAACTGTATTCCAGTTAGTAGATCTTTGATTTGCACGGATACTTGATGCAACTACCCAACATATGGGTGTTACTCAGGGCCGATTCAACCATAAATATGATCATCAGTCAGGACTTGAGTGTTCAGATGAATAAAATTGCTTGGTTATATGCAAATGCAAAGAAGGTAAGAGGAAAATATAAACTTGTGGTGGCGCTTCTAGTCAAGAAAGTGAACAGAAAAATAGTGTAATGCGATTCTACTTTCAGAAAATCAGCTATCCATATAAATGTACTCTAATTTGATTGACATTGCATAAATGAGTGTATTCACTGTCAATATTATCTTCATATGAGACGAGCATATTTTAACCTTGTGTACTCAGACAAAATACCTCTATTATATTTTTACCCTACCCATAAGTTCAGGAACTAGACAAAGAAAATTTTCCAGAATGTGTATCTAGGTTATCCCAGGAGATTCCAATGCAAAATGTTGATGGGAATAAATATGAGTCTCATGTTTGGTAAGAAAAAGAGACAAAAATATTCAAGTAATCCACCAGCCACTTCAATGACCACTACTCACGGCAAGTTCAAGCGGCGTGTGGCTGTCAGGGAACTTAGAAACTGGTGTTGCTGATTCTGATGGAAAGATGGACTCGTGCTGGGGACGGGCACTCGAGCTTTCCCTCGCGGAACACTCTAGCTCTGGAAAATACCAGAATGGAGGGACCTGGAGCAGGACAGGAGAGGAGGCAATGCGCATGATGGGATGTGATTATATACCAAAATACGGAGCACTTCTATCCTAAAGCAAAATCTAAATCTTTGTGAAAGTTTGAGCATAAAGACTACCCTTATAAACTAGAAAATAAAACTATGTATGTTATTGAACATAAGCTTTGATTTGCATGTGTATGTGTGCACGTGTGTGGGTATTTGTGTATAGCAGAGGTCACTAAACTACTGCCCCCTGTTTCAAATGCATCACAGTACCTGTGCAAGTATTGTTTTTTTGAAATACAGCCCAAAATATTATTCACAAATGTGTAGATATGTCAAGGACATGGTAATTTCAGGAATGCAATGTAGTCTGAAGTAAGATTTTACTTTTCTCTCATGTTCGTGAGTCAGGGCTTCCTTTTGTGTGTACTCAATGGGCAGAGATTTACACACACAATCAGAGTCCAGTGAAATGGGTCGAGTGTTCTGCCATTGGAATGTCACCACACGCTTCTGATTTGGTTAGCCTTCAGGGGACCTAGAGAAGTCAGTTTAACACCATGTCAGGTAGAAAAGGCTAATGCTTTAGCATGTATATGTATATTATTTTAGCACTGTGCAATACATAAAGTTAGTGGTGGTTTGCCACACTGAAAAAATTGTTTTTGTTTGTTTTTATTCAAGGTAGGGATTCACTCTAGACCAGGCTGACCAGAATTCACTATATAGTCTCAGGGTGGCCTTGAACTCACAGTAATCCTCCTACTTCTGCCTCCGGAGGGCTGGGATTAAAGGTGTGTACCACCACGCCCAGCATATTGACAAATCTTGCTGTTGTACGATATTGTCTAGAGGTTGTCTATTCTCTTGGAAGGAACACCACTACACATAATTTTGAGAAATCTGAAGTTTCCTTAAAATATTATGAAAGGGTTAGAAAATTAATGTTGAAATATTTTATATTTCCTTTTATATAAAAGTCCCTTATATCTAAACGTTCACGCTGATTGTTGCAGATATAATACAGTAGGGGCTTATATTCATACCAGTAATCCTGTTTTGAATGTAGACTTAGTTGCATTATCATGAAAACTCGAATACTGTGAGAATGGGAAACAGGCATGAACCATGCTTCACACAGCAGCCTGTACCAAGCAGTAGCAACCTCAATGATTCTGATGACCAAATTCAACCTCATTTCCAAAACACCCCTACAAGTCAGTAACACTTCTACTGAGGATCACTGCTGCAAGTGATTACATCATACTTTATTATTGTCATGAGTAGTTTAACTTTGGGGAAATATCCCGTTGTTACAGATGAATCAGCCAGACGATCATCTTACTATAGTTATTATACAACCTAGTTTCTCTTCTTTGTAACCTAGAATATTTCAGGTGTTATAGGGTGTGATCTATGGAGCTTGATACTAATGCAGGCTAAGGTATTCATATTCCAAATAAACACCAAACATCGTGACATTGTCATCACTAAGGTGTACTGTGGCATGTATTATAAGATTAAAAAATAGAGTGTGAATGTATTCAACATAGTAAGGACATGAACGTTCCATCTTGCAGAGAAGAACCAAATGCATTTTCCAGGATGGTATTAAACTGTTTGCTTTCAGAATTTCCTATGAACAAAGACACCCCACTCTCCCTGGAAAAAGGTTCTAAGTACAGCATAACAATTATATATAACTGAGAAAGAACTGGAATAGCTATGTTTTATGTTCCCAGATATAAAACATTGATATGCCAAGACATTTTAAGCTCAAAGTAATTACTGAAAATCTGTAATACAGGGACAACAATGTGTGTTTAATGGGAGAAAGATCTAGTACCCTATGAATATGATTTTTGAAAATAATAAGGACATAAACATAAGTACCCCTCCTTAGACCCTTTTCTCTCTGTATACTAGATCAGATTATGGAACACACAAAAATGAAATAAAAATTGCATTCACAATTTTGATTGAGTGCATGTTCCCCTAAAATCAGAAGTATTCAGTGTTAAAATATTCTACCCACCCATAAATGGAATGTATCGCTCATTACAGAACAGTGCTATATAAACAAGATGAACATTGTAAAACATACATATTGTGCAAAGGAAAACTTGAAGGTAAAAGCATTTGGGAAAGAGGAGTACTTTACTGGCAATGATTGTGCACAAGATTGTCTGCTATACATCAGACATTTACAACATTCCCAGGGAACCAGGTTTGATTATAAACGGCTCACTGCAAAGGCAGTAACTTTTCTATAACATTTATATCTGAAAAAAAAAGTGACCATGTGTTTTCAGGCTTTAGCATCCTAAGAGGAAAGGGAAAAGTTGTTATGGTTGTGGATGAAGTAACTTACCATAAAATTGTACATTTTACTTGGGAAGAAAAGCCAAACATTGATAGGGTGACCTTGTATTGCAAGTTAAGTACTGTATCTCAGTAGTTAAGTTTACAATACCGCTTCACATTTTTAGTCCATGAGTACTGTATATATGATGTATACTAATCATCATGGATGCACACCAAGGTACCAGTCATGCTCTCATTGTAACAATTATAAGAGCAGGCACTGAGATAGCACTAATTGGTGACCATGATCATTCAGAACTATCAATATCACATTAGACTACACTTAGCATGCCATCATTTAAATTACGGAGAAACTGAAGAATATGTTGGATACATGATTTGTCCAAAGTAATAGACTGGTGATTTTAAAAGCAATTATATATTTATTTTATTTTAATATCTTTATATATAATGGAAAAGATTTCTATGTAATAAAAGGCTATATTAATTTTTGTGCTATGTTTGTATACTGTATAACTTTTAATATTACCAGAACAATATAATGGGCTATATGTTACAAATAGGATTTTAAAAATAGTTTTTTCTGATTTATTTTTATTTATTTATTTATTAGAGAGAGGTACAGAGAAAAAGAGAGAGGGACAGAGAGAGAATGGGCATGCCAGGGTCTCTAGCCATTGCAAATGAACTCCAGATGCATGCAGTCACCATGTGCATCAGGCTTATGTGGGACCTGGAGAATCAAACCTGGGTCCTTAGGCTTCACAGGCAAGCACCTTAACCTGCTAAGCTATCTCTCTAGCTCACAAAAAGGATTTTTAGTTTTTTTTCTAGGTATGATCTTATCTTGCCCAGGCTGACCTGGAATTCACTATGTGGTCTTAGGCTGGCCTCAGACTCACAGCAATCCTCCTACTTCTTCCAAGTGCTATGATTAAAGGTGAGTACCATCACACCCAGCTCAAATAGGATTTTTTGATAATATATTAAACACACATGTCTATGCCCACTACTGTCTCTATGTATATGTATCTTATATATGCAATATTTGTAGAAAATATATAGGAAACTATGCCAATAAAATAAAGAACATTTCAGCTGATGAAGAGAGTTAGTGTTCTCATACAGAGAAAAATTCAGTACTTTAAGTATGTCATTTCTTCGCACTTCAACTCGTCTATACACTAAATGTTATTTCAGTCAACTTTGAAAGCTTTATCATGAATTTTGACAAAGCGATGCAAAAGCATGTACAAATGCAAGACCAAGATGATCTCAGGGAAGAACAAAGCACATTGACTTGCACAAAAGAGTATGAGAATCTCTTGCCGCCCCTATATAAAGCTTGTGTTGTTATTTCTGTGGAACTTGAGGGTGTACTGATAGTTCTGAAGAGAAATTTCTGGAAAAGACTACATGTTTGCAACATGAAAATACTATAAAATGCTAGTGGAAGTGACATTGAAAAATAAATGGGTTTAGGAAGAACTTAAAACTGATACAGAAAAATTGTTTTCCATTTCAAATAAAAATTAAATTGGGCAATTTGTATCTAAGATAGAAATCAATTCTTATAACATTTAACAGCTCCAATATGAATCTCACAGAAGAAAAAATTGAAAATATTTATAAAATGGATATGGAAAATATTTTAGTTAAAGCATAGGCAGTCTAACCTATAGCTCAATATAATATAAATATAA
This sequence comes from Dipus sagitta, assembly GCA_036346955.1. NCBI lineage: Eukaryota > Metazoa > Chordata > Mammalia > Rodentia > Dipodidae > Dipus > Dipus sagitta. The sequence continues at coordinate 18,540,072 of CM070788.1, forward strand.
GTTTATCAATAAATATGTCAACAAGTTGAATTACAGTCACTTCTCCATACCATGACTTCAACATGGCTGAATTTAACCAACTATAGATCAAAAATACTTGGCAAAGACATCCTTGTATTGAACATGTTCCAAATAGATATTTTTATGATTCTCTAAATAATACAACATAACAAATGTTTGCATAGCACTCGATTTTTATTTGCATACTATTTATTTACATTGCATTTAGTATTATAAGTAGTTAAAGTTAAATTATATAGGTAATTTGCATAGGATATATGCAAATAGTAGATCATTTTATATAAGGGGCTTTAAGCATTCACTGGAATCAATATCTGCAGGGTTGTGTCTTTTTTTTCTCAACTATCCTGAGGAATTGTTATGTAATACAATTTTAAGAATTTCCATTTTTGTAAAAAAAAAAAAAGGCTGCTCATAAATGTGGAGAACACATGAGCAATATATATTTCACAATACGTTTTATTAAGACATTTATGAAGTACTTTTTCCAATAAAAGAATAAAATATGAAAGTATGAGAATCAAGTTAAATAACTTCACAACAGATAAGTCATGAAAGATGGCTTAGGAAGCTGCCACTGTAGAAGCGTAAGGCCTCCTTGCCTGGTAGACATGAACGTGGACACCAGGTATGTTCTACACGGTCATCCCTCTTCCAGCAATGGGCACATTCGGACACAGCGATCACAGGGCAGCATTTTCCCCTTGTGTTTGTCACTGCCTGTCACCCCCTCTCTCCTTTATTCCAGTCACCTCAATGAGTCCCTTCCTAACTTCTCAACTTCATTTTGCTGTACTTTGCTATAATTTAATACCCAATACTTTATAGATTTACTTTTGTTGCCTGAATCCTCCCACTAAAATTGCAACTATGACTCATCCATAATTATTTTCTTACTCTCCCAGTAAACATATGTTGCAAATGTCTGAAATTTTGCCTCCATCATGAATATATGCATGAAATGTTTCCATACTCACTGTTACGGTTCTGTTCTAAGTCTCTGACACCTCACCACTTTCCCAGCCCAAAAAAAAAAAAAAAAATCATTTACACAGCCAAAAGAGCTTTAATTTTTCTATCTGATTCTCTGATCAACCTTCTTCATCCAACTAAAATGGAAAATCCACAAGGAAAGAAATATGTTTTTGTTTCTGTATTACTTATGCTTTAAAAGGTGCCCAATATACAACAAGCACTCAATAACCACTAAATTCAATGCTTGTCTCTTGCATTTTCATATTACTGTTTGCGTGAAAGGCCATATTTTCCAAACATGGCTATGGTTTTCTTATTCAACTTCTTTCCTCCACAAGGTTCTCCACAAGCCTCCCATATAGAGCTGAACTGATGTTTCTGTAATGGCATTTGTGCAGGGCCGTGACAAAGACCTTAGTGACACTGTATAACCTCCAAAAGATTTATTTTGGATTTGTGCTAATTTTCACACTTAGAACACAGCTGTCATACAAAGCAAAGAAAGTGAAATATTGAATGGAAAGTCCCACATGCTGGCTTCAGTGAATTTCCAAAAAAAAAAAAAAAAAAGTCCTCCTAAAAATAGACACATCAGCCCAAAGTTAGGTAGTGTTATCTTTATGATGAAGAGATGCCTTAACAACACTAACTGCTGTCCAACTGCAGAGTTATGAGTAAAGAGATGATTTGTTTTTGTAAAAAAAAAAAAAAAAAAAAAAAAACTTGTTTATTTTTATTTATTTATTTGAGAGAGACAGACAGACAGAGAAAGAAAGAGGCAGAGAGAGAGAGAGAATGGGCATGCCAAGGCCTCCACTGCAAATGAATTCCAGATACATGCGCCCCCTTGTGCATCTGGCGTGGGTCCTGGGGAATCGTGCTTCGAACTAGGGTCTTTGGGCTTCAGAGGCAAGCTCTTAACTGCTAAGCCATCTCTCCAGCCCTGATGATTAGTTTTTAAGCCATAAGGTTTTGGAAAGTGGCCTTTCATGCCCTGTGTTCCTAGTACCCATGGATCACTCTACTTTCAGTTTCCTGCAGTTTTGCCCTCACTCATAACTCATGTAGTTCATGTTGACCCTTTATTCAGGTCTCTGTTCATGTATGGCCTCATCCTCCACTCAAGCTTTGGGTTTAGCTTCATGTCACAATAACAAAGCCAACGATCTCCATTCAACATAGACCAAAGTGACATTTTTTTTTTCTTTGCCATAAACAGAGGAATCCAACCTGAAATGTAGCATTTGTTCTGAAAGGGGGCGTAGAGTTTGGGTGACTGGACCCCTGAAGGTGAAAAGCTCAGTGAAGTTTGCAGTGCTAGAAATCAAAGATGATCTGACTTCTTATCTCTTGCCTAATTCTCTGGAGTGCTGTTTTTCTACAAACAATCAGGACACCTCCTGGGAAGGAGGTCTTTCATAGGATTTAATCATTGTTATTGGTCAAGTTCAGCCCCTGGAACTTGGTGTCAGGGCTAGCCTCTTCCTGAGACAGCCTCTAGACCTAACCAACCAGCTGTCCCTCTGGTTCACCTGAGTTGGGAGACAGCCCACCACTAAGAGGTTATAAATACCTTTGCAAGGGGAGGGCAGGCTCTCTGACCACTTGGGAATTTAACAGCTGTGGGTGAGTTTTTCCCTCCACTGGACCTGGGCTGGATCTGCCAAGGCCCAGGTCCAGCAGGGAGGTGGGGGCAGCCTAGGTCTTAGCCCAGGCCCAGCCAGGAACACCCCCTAACCCTTACTCTCCACATGAGTTCTTTAAACCCTCCAACTCCCCACATGGCAGGAACTCCTTGAATTTTCTTTGTTCTTTCTTTCCATGAATTTTTTAAAAGATTCATTTTTATTTCTTTATTTATTAGGGGCAGAGAGAGGGCAAGAGACAGAGAGAGTGAGAATGGGCACACCAGGGCCTCTAGCCACTGCAGATGAACTCCAGATACATGCACCACCATGCACATCTGGCTTACGTGGGACCTGGAGAATTGAACCTCCATCCTTAGGCTTTGCAGGCATGCACCTTAACCACTAAGCCATCTCCCCAGCCCTCTTTCCATGCTTTTCTTCTAAGCCCTCCATGTGGGATCTCCAGCCATGTGAGTGCCTTTCCCTGGCTCTATAATTCCGTCAACAAATATAATACTTTAATAATTATCCTTGTGAGTCTTCATTTTATTCTGTTCTTTGATGAAAATTAGAAGCAAACCTAGGGTTTGCGATGCAAGAACTTTTGTGGACCCTTATGCCTGTTACAGTTCAACAGTTGAGAAGTATCATGGCTGAACATCCACTAAATTTTATTAGAATTGATGTTTCTGTGCCATAGTTACAAACAAGGAAGTGAGAAAAAGACAAAATATCTCATTACAACTAAGCGAGAGACCATTAAATTATTATTGTGAAGCCTCATCCAGTGAATCTTTACCTATCTCTGGTCAAAACTTGTCATGTAATAACACTTAAGTTTAAGGAAATATTATCTATTCTTAAGAAGTTATAGAGTATCTTGTTAAAATTGCATAGATTATATGTGAAAATGATATTTGGATACATTTTGGGTTAAAGATAATTTACTAATGTTGAATGTGTCTATTTTCCTAATTCAACAATATATCTACTTAAAAACTTAAAATTATATACATTATATATGCCTTAATGTATATCATATGTAATGTTATATATACATTAAATTATATTACATATTATATTAAATATAAATATATACATATAATATAAATATAATATATATAAACATATATATTATATACATATATTATATTTATATAATATATACAATATATATAAATAATAATATAAATATAATAAGATATGTTACGTATGTTTATATATTATATTAAATATATATAATTGTATCTATTATATGTATATTTCATATTATGTTTTTATTGGAAAAGGATGCTACAAATTAACAAGTAATTCATAAATTTAGAGTCAAAGCAAACAAACTATGGATGGCATCATGGACTTGTTAGTTTTTTTATGGTACAGATCTGAGTTCATTGCTTTTAAATATAGTTTAGATTATCCATCTATCTAATTTAATTTAATTATCCATCTAATTTAGTACTACAAAAACTAGGCCTGAAAAATTTTCAAAGATAATCAATTATTTGTTCCATTACTAGGACAGAACCTAAAACACAATAACTACTCCAAATTTCCAAGCTATTTTAGTAATGTGCCTTCTTTTTTACAACATTAAATATATATTATGTGAAGACCACTTAGCTCGTCACTGGAATAGAGCAAAGCTTAACAAAGTAAGGCATAGAAGACATCATGCATTAATGGGGAATATGTGTGCAAGGGTATCATATTAAATAAAAGGTATTCCTGTGATTAAAAGCAAAGTGTTGGGATGGAGGGATGGCTTAGCAGTTAAGGCACTTGCCTGCAAAGTCAAAGGACCCAGATTTGATTCCTCAATACCCATGTAAGCCAGATGCACAACGTGACACATGCATCTGTAGTTTGTTTTCAATAGCTGAAGGCCCTGGTGTGCCCATTCTGCCTCTCTCTCTATCTGCCTCTCTCTCTCTCTCTCTCTCTCTCTCTCTCTGTCTCTCTCTCTCTTTCCCTCTTAAATAAATTTTGAAAAAGTTACTGTTAAAAAAAACCAAAGTGTTGAGGGAAGTACTATTAAAAATAAATGATTAATTATACTTATCTGGCAAGGGAGATAGCATGATCAGGAATGTGGTTTTCCCAGGACGAGGATTAGCCATTGCTCTCCGGATGTGCTGACCCCTGTGATTTCCGCAAATGAGGGAAACTTGAGGGACTGCATTAGAGCTGTCCCCTGAAACAGAAGAAAAAAAATAAATAAATGATTAATTTACATACCTAAAAGGTCATAAAGGAATTTGAGAAGTAATAAGTGGATGACTAAAGATAAGCACGTCCTTGATGTCAAGAGCAGAGAGGTATGCTGGGGTTGAAATGAGAGCCTTAAATGCCATGATCAGAGGCATGATCTTTATTTATTAAGTAACAGATCATTGTTAGTGGAATTTTAGAGAAGTGTTATGAATATGTAAAGTACATTGGGAAGATAACTCACTGTGCAAAGGATATTCTAGACAGTTACGATGTCTGGAGGAGAAAACATTTACTATGTGGCAGGAGGGATTATCAAGTGGGGAAATGCCTTCCAGATAACACGTGATGATGTAAACAAACATGTTTACTTGCCCCACCCTGGGACAACGTGCTGTTAGTACCTAGTAAACACGAGCAATGGATGGTGCAAAATGCATTTCAGTATACTTAGTATATTTTCACACACACACACACACACACACACAAACACAAACACACACAAGAATTACCTGATTGAAATGTTACTAGTATTGAGGTATAAATAAATCTGTAGTATGACATTGGTTCCCCAGATTATGTCACGCATGACTGATTGATTTTCAATTATATGTAAAACCCTAGGGCTGGAGAGATGGTTTAGCAGTTCAAGCTCTTGACTGTGAAGACTAAGAACCCATATTCTATTCCCCAGGACCCAAGTAAGCCAGATGCAAAATGTGGGGCATGAGTTATGAGTTTAGAGTTCGTTTGCAGTGGCTAGAGACCCTGGTATGCCCATTCTCTCTCTCTCTCCCAACCCCCTCTCCTAAATAAATAAATAATATTTTTAAAAATACCTTAATTAGCCAGGTGTGGTAGTGCACTCCTTTAATCCCAACACTTGGGAGGCAGAGGTTGGAGTATTGCCATGAGTTCAAGACCACCCTGAGACTCCATAGTGAACTCCAGGTCAGCCTGTGCTAGATTGAAACCCTACCTCAAAAAAACAAAACAAAACAAACAAACAAACAAAAAACTTAATTATTTCATGTTTGTCTTCTGACCAAAGTTTCAATGAAAAAAACTAGTCAAAGAAACATTTTATTTTTATTGTCAATATCCTTTACTTCCTTCTACCTTTCTTACCATCTAATAAATAATTATTAGTTGTTAACTGAGTTTAATTTAATTAAGGTAATGACATCCTAAAATATAATAGTACACTTCAGAGGATAAGAGAACTTACATGGACAAGAGTGATACAAAAGGGTTTACTATCAACACATAACATGGATAAAGTCTTCAAAGTTTTAAGTGATATATTTTCATTTATATTTAAGGCATAATGCTTGATTGGTAAGATAAAAATAGAAATTCAACTATAAAATGTTTTATCTACTTTCCAGCAGAATGTTATCAAAGCTTCCCACTAGATAGTAGCAAGGGCCTCTTCCAAGGGGGTATTTGTCAAGATAATGCAATGGGCTGTAACGTCTTCATGACATCGCTACCATGAGATGTCAAACGTTGAAACTGTGTTGTGAAAAGAGGTATTGTGAAGACACAGCCCAGGGATATATATTGTACTAAAGACATAGAACAAAAGAGTTTTAATGCTAGTCATAAGTTAAACAGCACACACATTTAGAGAGGACTCAAGTATGAAAAAAAAAAGCACATAAATAAAAAATGTCCAGAAAGTTCATTACATCAAGCAACAAGGTACAATTCACAAAACTTAAGTACAAGGGAATACTGGCATCCCAGAATGAGTCTTTTCTCTTGCTATTATTTATTTTGACTTCAAAGCATATCAAGCTAGAGTCTTTAGTAATTTTTATCAAAATCATGACATTTGGCTAGTGAGACATTGATGAAGCCTATAGTGTGTCTGTCAATGAAAGCCAATTTATTTTGTTCCATTGGCAGAATCACAAGTACGCTGTGACATGCTGAACTGCAAATTGAATTTTCTCCTATGTCAAGATTAGTAGGACAATTAGTGATTTATTGAAATATTTAACTGGAGCAAAATGAATGAGAAAATAAGCAGAAAAAAAAATTCAAGTTATAGAACATAGTCCACATCCTTAAGGCCACATGTGTTTGTGCATCCACTACCCTGCTAAGGGTAACTTTAATCTTGATTTCTAAACATCCTAGATGTGATTCTCTACCTCACAAACCATGTGACTCTTTGGATATGATTCTGACTTGTTTCCAAGCTCCAGCTATGGGTTCTGTTCCACTGAGCAGATCATTTAGCCAAATCAAGAGCAGTTGGTTTCCCACCATGGCTGTGCCCGACTATTGCACTGTGTGAGTATCAAGTCAGGTTGTTTGCTGCTGAGTAGCTTAGACCATGAGTTGCCTGGACAGATATTGATCATGTTCCCCCAGTCACTCATGTAGCACCTTCTGGAACGAGATGTGTTAACTGCCTGGGGATTAACTCTCTTCCAGCTTCCAGCCATGTACTTCATGTTAAGTGCCAACAGTAAATTGTGTCTTCGGCAGTAGGGTCTTACCACTAATCTTTGGTGGGTCATCAAGTTCTCTGACAGAAATCTGTCTTCTTTTGGGAAACCTTCACAATGGAGATAGACACAGAGAACAATCAACTCCTACCAAACCATATTTCCAGAGACACAGAGGCTCCCAAGATCTCATCAGTGAAGCAGACCTAAAATGAACCCAACATGGCTCAAGGAAATTTGTGGAAGAGGGGGTGGAAAGAATGTCAGAGCCACACATTGGGTCACGACACACAGAGACATTTCCTCCTACTCATAACTGATGGCTAACCCCACAATGCAAGACCCGTATTCCACAACAAGGAGGGTTCATGCAGAGGGGGCAGCCAGGGAGGAGGCTAACAATGGTACCAACTTGACTGTGTTCACTGAATACAAAACTAATTTTTTAAAAAATTTTTTTTGTTATTTTATTAATTTGAGAGCGACAGACAGAGAGAGAAAGAGGCAGAGATAGAGAGAGAGAATGGGCATGCCAGGGCCTCCAGCCACTGCAAAAGAACTCCAGACGCTTGCGCCCCTTTGTGCATCTGGCTAACGGGGTTCCTGGGGAAGCGAGCCTCGAACCAGGGTCCTTAGGCTTCACAGGCAAGCGCTTAACTGCTAAGCCATCTCTCCAACCCCGAAGACAAAACTAATATTAAAAAAAGAAAGAGGCCGTGCATGGTGGCGCACACCTTTAATCCCAGCACTGGGGAGGCAGAGGTAGGAGGATCACCATGAGTTCAAGGCCACCCTGAGACTACAGAGTTAATTCCAGGTCAGCCTGGACAGAGTGAGACCCTACCTCGAAAAACTAAAAAAAAAAAAAAAAAAAAAAAAAAAAAGCCATGTAAATCTAACCACACAATATCAATTATTTTGCAGTTGCCTTCTTCAACTCAAAGTTATGCTTAAAATATATCAGTAGGATGGGTCTTTCAGCTAGTCTTCTCCCTGCATCCTATTCCTCCCTAAATAAAACTTGAAATTCATATCGTCTCCCAAAATAAATTCAATAATCCATAACATATTTTAGAGTATAGTTTTTCAATTTTTTGATAATAAGAATGAAGGCCCAATTGTTGGGGTTCATAAGTCCTTCCTGGACCCCAAAATCATGTATTACTTTTATTTTAAAGAAAGAAAAAACTTAATTAGTATTTTGCTTTAATTTAAGAACTTTTTTTTTTTTTGCTTGTGTGTATGTTTGGGTAGTGTTGTGGTGGTGTTGAGTGTGTGTGTGTGTGTGTGTGTGTGTGCAGGTATATGTGTAGTGTGTTGTGTGCACATGTGTGTGTGTCCTTTCAGCGAGTGAGGTGTCCATACATAGCAAGGTAGGGGGAAGAACTGCTCACCTATGGAGGTATAAGGAGCAGAATGTTGGATGACCTCCCCATTCACTTTTCTGCTCATTCTTATTTTGGGTTGGAGTCTTTCCCTGGTACCAGAGCTTGCTGTTTTTGTGAGCTGGGATAATTTCCTAGTACGCACTCCCCTTTGGGGGACAAGGGTTACAGACATGTGTGTTCATGCCCCTCTGTTTGTATGGGGTGAAGCTCTTCAGTAAGTTTTAGCCCCCCTCAAGCCCTTATGCTTGTGCACATTTAACCAGTGAGCCACCTCTCTAGCCCTTAAGAAAATTTAAAATTAATTTCGGTTATTTTTTGCAAGGAGAGAGAGAAAGAGAAAGAGGGAAGGAGAGAGAAAGAGAGAGAATAAAAATGAGCCTACCAAGGCTTAGTACCACTGCAAACAAACTTCAAACACATTTGCCACTTTGTGCATCTTGCTTTACTGGGCACTGGAGAATCAAATCCAGATATTTAGGCTTTGCAAGCAAGCACCTTTAACAGCTGAGCCGTTTTTTTCCAGTCAAAGATTTTTTAAATATTTTTATTTGTTTATTTTCAAGCAGAGAGTGATAGAGTAAAGAAAGACAGAAATAATGACAATGGATGTGCCATGGCCTACAGCCACTTCGAACAAACTCCAGACACAAATGTTACCTATGCATCTGGCTTACATGGGTACCACTAAGCCATCCCTTCAGGCCTAAGATATTTTTAAATTTAAATAAAACCTAAAAACTTTATTTAAAAATTTATGAAAACCCATTCCACTATCCTCCTTGGTCTCCCACCTCACTTCCTTCCCACTATTCCCTCTTCTACATTTAAGTCTTTGGTAAATTTTTTTTTCCTCTTCCTCCACCATCTAGAGCAACCTGTTGTTGGGTCAAATATTGTGCAGGTATTGTGCATATAATGATGATCAATGTGACATCATGAATACAAGACTACCTTGTGATTGGAAGACTATGATCGCCAGCAGTCACCCTTATCCTTAGGCTCTTCCATTCTTACTAGCATTTCTCCCCTGCAGTCCATGAGCCATTGGAGGGTGTGATAGAAATATCCCATTGAGTACTGAACACTCAAAGGTCACTTCCATGAACTACTTTGATGAGTCCTGACTCTCCCCAGCAGTATTCAATACCTGAAAAGAGAAACTTCTCAAGTCAAAAGAAAAATTATCCCTAATACATGGATACAAACATGAGTGTTGATAAGACAATTTGTTAAGCATCATATATCCATGTAGCCAAATAGTAATAATTCAAATTCCTCTCCTCAGGCCTTGTGACATTCTGAGCTATAGGCTTTTGACTGTGTTTGCAAAGTCAAATATGAATTGCCTACTGTGGAGTGGGCTTCAAATCCAATTAAAGGGGGCTGGAGATATGGCTTTGTGGTTAAGTCCTTGCCTGTGAAGCCTAAGGACCCCTGTTCAAGGCTCAATTCCTCAGGACCCACGTTAGCCAGATGCACAAGGGGGCGCACGCATCTGGAATTCATTTGCAGTGGCTGGATGCCCTGGCGCACCCATTCTCTCTCTCTCTCTGCCTCTTTCTCTCTCTGTCTGTCACTCTCAAATAAATAAATAAGTAAAAATCCAATTAAAGAGAAGCTGGTTACTTCTATAACAGACTTGCCACTATTGAACTAATGGGCACAGATTGCCTGAGTGGCCAGTTACGCCTCTGGTTAAGATTGTGGCTTTTCTCCCCATCTGGCTTCATAGTTCTTTCCAGTACTATCATGGCCAGTCAACAAGGAATAGGCTTCCAGATCTGCTCTAGTTTAAATTCTCAGTGCCCTGAAACCAAAGAATTTGGTATCTTCACCAATAGGTTCTTACTATTTAGTTCTGATGGTCAAACAAGAGCTTTGGTAATAGCCCATATTGGTTTGAAGACCTCAGAGACCTGCCTGACCGACAATATTGGCATTCAAATTCTGGCTTTATTTTTTTTTTCCCTTCTCTAACAACCTATGTCTTGTGGACACAGAATTAACCAGCCCCACAGAGGAACTTAGGCCCAAACTCTCTCTCATTTCTTAACATATATTTTCAATTACCTAACAAAGAATTAGGTACCCATATGGCTTATTCATAACCTCTCTAATTTTAATTTACCCTCCTCCCACTCCACACCATCCTCTATCTGATTCTCTTGATTCCACTTAAACACATTTTATCCTGAATATTACATCATAATCCCTATTCCCTTAAACCCCAAGAAAGTGGGGGTTTAAAAATCCCAAAAATGACAATAAAAGGAGAAAAGAAATAATTGGAAGCAATCACATAACACCTTTGTATTTCTGGCATTTAATATTTAGCAGTGATGTTGACCTTATCCATGTGGTCAGCACAATAGTTCACATTATAGCTATGGGATCCAGGCTTTACTTTAAAGAGGCATTGGAGGACATAAATTTATTTTTTCTATTGTAAGAGACTGATATATTTATAAGTTAATTGTGGTATAGGGGATGATTGTTAGCACAGCAAAAACTGAAATATTTTATAGAAGGATACATGCTCCATTGGTCCAAAAATATACACACCATCAAAGACACTGGCTTCTGTTCACTGAAATTTTAAATGTTCTGTGGATAAAGGGTTTTGTAGATGCGTAAATCAAAGATCACAGCATGGTGATATCTTGAATTAATTATAACTGTTGTTATATTATAAATTCTTGGATGTTAGGGAAAAGAAGGCTCTAACATAATAACAAATTCTTTTGTAGGTGACTCAAAAACAGGCGTTTTAACCGTGGATTTGAATATGCTTTTACAGTGTATAGATTAGGTTAATTTGACATTGAATACAATTTGCCATCAATTTTATAATTTCTCTTACATTATCTTTTAAACAGAGTACCATTATGTTCTGAACTTTTATTATTCAATTAACAGCCACTTCTTAATGACTTTCAGAGAGCGGACCAAGCTGGTTAAGACAGATAGCATCTGGTATTAAACCAAGAAGTGCGTTGTGTGATTTTATTTTCTGTCTTACATAACTTTACTCTCTTCCTGTTTTAACTAGTGTCTGTTTTTCTTTGGTACTCCATATGGTTTTCCTCTGCTTTTCTACAACTATGCAGAAAGTTTAAAAACTAAACAGCATTTTATTATAACAAGTTGTGTGCTATGTGAAAATTAGCTTTATTCTTTGTTCCACAACAGATACATAGCTATGTCTAATACTCAATGTTTTCATCACCTGCATCTATTTAAAAAAGAAAGTTCTATTTCCAATGTCTTCAAACAAATGAGCAATTGAAAACCTGAATTTTAAAAACCCATGCACACACACATTTAAATCAAATACTTCCAGCATTTATTTGCAGTTCCATTCCCTGTCCTTGCCATCTTTACTTATCACCTTCATGCTTTTTCTTTGTATCTGCCTTCTAGAATTCTTTAGACTGAGAGAGATGGAATTCATAAAGACTAAACTGGAAATAGAATGGGATGTAAAGAAAATTAATATTTAAGTTACTCACAATTCACCCAGGCATTAACCACAGAATTGTCAGTGAGGAATTAGGAACTATGAAAATTGTCAAATTATAGAATTATACAAAAAAAATCCCTTGTAAATGGTGTTAGTTTTTAATTTCTTCTCAGAAATGAAGAACTGAGGGGTATGGAAATTGCTCACTAGTATAGGTTAGGCAGCATAAGTCTATGGGTACAGTCAGCATCTTCTAAAAAGAAAGAAGAAAGGAAAAAAGAGGAAGGATTAGAGTGAGGAAGATAAGAAAGAGAGGGGAAGAAGAAGTTAGTTAACTGGATAAATAGGGACATAAGGAAGAAATTTATTTTTCATCAATTCACCTGTTATTCAGCAATACAGATTTGTACTCACAAGGGAACAGGAACAGGCTGAATCACACATAGTTATTCTATGTGCTGCTAGAGTGCAAAAGACAAAAGAAACTTGATAGAAGGTGCAGGGAAGTAAAGCAACTAACATGCTTTAGTAAACTGGTAAAGTGATCTGTGGGATGTCGAATGAGCTTAGTGCACCATGATAGTTGACAAAATTCCCATTTCTGCATTTTTTGTGTATTCACTGTCGGTTTAATCTTCTCCTAAAATATGCTATTGAGAAAAACAGATTCTCTATCAACTGCTCAGGTCACTTTATTTTCCACAATGTGGAATTTTAAATTATTTTACATGATTCTTTGCTACACAAGATTGAATCTGAAAAAGAAAGTTTCACAGTATGAGATCTTAAATTCAAAGGCTGCCCTGTTCGGTTGTATTGACAGCAACTTCCACAAATAATGATTTTGTTTCTCTATAAGGCAGTAAATCTCCCAGAGGTAAAATAAAGAAGCATGAGCACAGGACAAAGATGTTACTCTCATGTAAAAGTGGAACAATACTAAATGCCCAACAAAGGAGGGTGGTTATCAGCTTGACTTTACAAACACACAGAAGTGTATGCTCTTCTCTAACATAAGTTTCTCCTGGGCCTCGTTTCCATGTTAAGGAATGTATGTTGAAGTAATGCCTACATGTCTTCTTCCTGAGTCCTTATATGCCTTTCCCTGACTGGTCAGATTCAAAATAGACATATAAAAGTAAACTAATCTTTTCTCTCAGCCAAATAAGATAGCTGTGGGGGTATGGATGTCAAATGGCTCCCATAGTCTCTGGTATTTGTGATTAAGCCTCCCACTTGATACTCAGCTGGTGGAGACTTCGGGAAATGAAACCTTGTGGGAGGAGGTGTGTTTCTGGCAATGGGTCTTCAAGTTATGAATCTATCCCTGTGTGTGTTCAGGGCTAGTTTACTCAGACTGCTCTCACGGATACTGATATTGACACCAACTCCTTTATTTGAAGACATTGGAAATTGACATAATTGCCATGCTTTCTTCTCTGTGATGAAGCACCCCCCCCACACACACACACAAAAAAAAAGCCAGAAATAAATAATTTGCTCTCAGAAACTGCTCCTGATCAGGTGTTTTGTCCTGGAAACAAGAACATAACTGCTATACCTTCATATTAAATATGTGCATAGATAGATGATAGATAAACAGATAGTAGGTAGGTATGTAGATAGATGATAGATAGATAGATAGATAGATAGATAGATAGATAGATAGATGATAGATACTCAGATAGACAGATAGATAGTATCTAGGGATGTATACCACTATTATTAAAGAGTAAAGAGTTGGGTGTTCACTTAATTTCTAATACATATTCTCCTAATGAATTTCTAGTAATGAAGGTAATATTTAAATCATTTTCTCGGTATGATTTCCCAATCCTTCATTTCACTTTAGAAAGACGTTTTTAGAAAAAGCAGGGTTAGTTTTATTTATTTGTTTGCTTTATTTCACCCAAATGAAATCTTAAAGTTTTAGCCGAACAACTGCATTCAGAAGTAGAACATAAGCTATGATGTGGACACCGACACACACTATTAACTTATATTGCCATTCCCTCAAAACTTTGGTTTAGTATTAGCTTTAAAGATACTTAGGCAGGAAACCAAAACAAATATCATATGTATTTTAATATATATATACATATATATATAATATTTTATTTAATGCACATATCAGACAAATATCCTATAACTATCATCCAGAATCTTCTCTATCAGTATTAATAGCACTTTCTCAACTGGCCCAAATGTCCTGTATATTTCTTATCCTAATACCATGTTTCTACTGGCCACCAAAATAATAATTTCATCATACATCTCTTTAATGTTTGTATCCTATAATTATATATCATTGAGCAGACTCACGTGCCACCTTGTGCATCTGGCTTTCATGGATACTGGGGAATCAAACCACAGGTCCTTTGGCTTCACTGGTAAGCACCTTAATCACTTAAGCCGTCACTCTTAATGTTCCCTAATGCAGGGTGTTGAAATCTCCAGTTATGACAGTGAGGATAATCAATACATGATTCATTCCTGCTCTTTCTCTCTCTTGTCTCATTGTTACTGATTTCCCTCTTCTGAGAGGCCCTATCAGAAGTTAGTCCTGGCTAGTCAGTCTTTATTCAGTGTAAATATTGGTACAGAGGACTTTGCTTTCATCAACATTGACCTTCTGCCAATGCTTCTCAGTTTCAGGAGCTGTTCTCAACTGAACTGGCTGGACTTGCCCATGAAGCATTTAGGCTATTGTTGTGTCTCCTTCTGTCAGTTCTATCAAACACACATTTACTTTCCCCTGCATTTTCCCACACTGATGCCCACGCCATGTGGGCCTCATTCTTGCTGCTCACTCACAGACGGCAAGTTGATGTTAATGCACAAATCCCATCTCATAATAGTCTTTGGATCTACCATAAACTGTTTTAATTACTTCTGAATGAAAAAGTTTTAAAAGATCCTATTTATCTTTTGTCATTTTTTCCAGTATTGCTTTCAATTTTTCATGACTTAAAAGTATGGCTTATGTGGAGTTTTCATTCTGATAAATTACAGCTTCGTAGCAGATTGTTCATAGTCTAGCTATAAATTATAACTCTAGACAGTGGCAAAGTTAACATTTTATTCCTACTACCTATGTGTATTTTGTACCCCTTTTTTAAGTTTGTTTAACTTTGAGACTAGATGGTTTCAACTCCATACCCTCCTACCTCTGTCTCCTTACTGTTGAGATTATAAACCTGCATGCACCATCATGTCCACTTAAATACTGGTTAATAGAAATGATATAGTCTCTTCTGTTCGATGTGATCTGCATTAGCGATCATCTTCAAGCTTGGCTAAACAAAGCTTTGATTTTAGAGGAATAATATATTCAGCTCCCAAGACCAGTATCTTAGGAAGAAGCAGTATATTTTATTATCGAACAAATAAGAAAGAACATCAGGTCCTGAAAATGAACAGAAGGGACAATTTTCTTAGTTTGATTTATAAAAACACATTTCACTAAAATTATTTCAACTCAAACATGAAAATTTTCCATTGAAAAATAGCTAGGAAGTAACAGCGTGTTCCAAAGACATTCTTCAGTAATTTTATTAATAGGAAAAATAGCAATGCATTTTTCTTAGTTTTATATTGGTAAATATACTGATTAGGCTGCAAGAACAAGAAGCACATTTTCTTTAAGTAAAATTGAAAATTTAAATTTTGTATTCTATGAAAGAGAAAAAATTATATATTGCCCATTTTATTTAATACAGGTTACTATGAAAGTGAGACATCTATTTGACATTGCTATAACAAAAGGTTACTACATTCTAAAAACATGTAATGAAATTTCAGAGGCATGATCACAAAAGATAGGAATAAGTACAATAAGTTTCCAAAAAATCTCTGAACCCTATCCTCCTAAAACTCTGAAATACTTGTAATAACTTTCCAAGGAGGCCTTAAAATATGAGCCTTTCTACTTTGGCTATTCACCTTAGGTCTCCAAACAGAAGAGTAGAAATAAGTAGTCCATCCAAGACTAGCAACAATGAGTCCCCCAAACAAATGCTGCCATTAGCTTATCATCCACTTCTAAGATTGAAACTTATCAGAAGGGCAATATTGTGAGTTACCATGGAGAGCTCCACAGAATGGACTCATGTGCCACCTCTCCTCTGAAAAGAAGAAAAGTGGGGAATGTTACTCCCCTCAACCCACACACAAATGGAAGGAACATTTAAGCATCGCTGGAAGACTTGGCGTGAATATCCTAAGGGAGCCGGGGGGAAGGATTGATGCCGATTCACTCGTGAGATACTCTAGTGAGAAGTGGGCTGGAATGCTTAGCAATCATTGTCTAAAGACAAGATTTTTTTTTTCAATTTTCTCTTTTTAATTAAGTAGAAATTTTGTGTGGACACACCATACCATCGTTTTCCCTCCTCCACCCTCCATTCCACCGAGGACCATCCTTAGTGGGATTTTTGGGATTCGCCCTGGAGTTGTGGGTTATGAATTGTGAGAGCAGCAGTCTGTCATTGTGGAGAGGGCTATGTCATGGGATAATCCTTCTCACCCTATGGCTCTTACATTCTTTCCACCACCTCTTCTACAAACTTCCCAGAGCTTTGGTGGGTGTACGTTAAGAATACTTTAATGCTGAGTTCTCAGCGGGTTCTGCATTTCTGCTTTGGGCATTTTGAGTGTCCTCGGTGTATGTCCATCACCCTGGTGGAGGTTGTCAGGCTTGCCATAGAAGCCACACCCTTGCTCATCTCATCAATTCCTCTGTGGTTTTGTCTGGGCCCTGGCTGCTTTATAGAGTGTAGTTCATCTCCTTCCAGGGAGTCAGCTATCAATTTTTGTCTTATTGGTAGATTATGGCTGTACTCAGTTCTTACTGCTTTCTGAAAAGAGAAAAAAAAAAAAAAAAGATTCTCCAATGGCAAGCAAGCTGTTATTGTGAAGTTCCTTCCACCCAGGATCTGCCATGTTTCCTATCCTGTGACCTCACCTTAGAGGAACCAACAAAAGAGTCAGTACAGCAGGAGAGAAAGTAAAAAGAGGAGAAAGAATAGAAAAAGCTGTGTGCGTGCTTTCAGACCACTGGCACAACAGAGTCCACTTGTGAAGGGTGTTGCACTAAAAGGAGTGAAAGGAAGAGAAAGCCTAGTGCCTAGCACTGAAAGAGTCATCTCCATCACACCTGCCAGGAGCTCAGAGAAAACTGTGGAGGAAGTGGTCGATGAAATATGATGGCTGCTTTCACTGTTAGCCAGAAAACCTTCTGTATGAAGACGGTGATAGACACTGAGGAGTCTCAAAAAATGCATCAAAGCAGAAAATCAGAGGCTTCCAAGAGCTCAACACCAGAAGAGACTTATAGCATGCCCTCCAACCCTCAGGGAATGATGAAGAAGAGAGGGCATAGAGAGAGGCATTATCCGCCCATCACAAACGGGTCTATTCATTTCACTACAGTGACTTCCGGTTTCCCTACTGAGTAGGACACTCAGTGAAAGGGGGACAGACAACGACCACAGCTCTATGGGAATACAACCAATTTACAATGTGTCCTCATACTAAGTTGCCCAAAAAAATTATATATATGGGATGAGAGAAAAGTGGGCTGTCTGGATTCTGAGTGACTAAAATCAGACGATGACTACTAGAACAACAAGGCAAGACCAAATGAAATTCAGATTAAAGTTTCATCTTAACCCTACACGTCATTGTAGAGTATATGGCATCTTCTGTCTACATGAGAAAATCACCAGAAAGCCATGGAAGTATGTTGGCTCCTTTGGCAGTCTGTCTATGGCTTTCACAGGTTATTATTATTATTATTAATTTGTTTGACACATACAGAGAGAGAGAGACAGAGAGATAATGGGGGCACCAGGGCCTCTAGACACCACAAAAGAATTCCAGATGCATGCACCACTTTGTGCATTTTGCTTACGCAGGTCTTTGGGAATTGAATTAAATCCTTAGGCTCTGGAGTCAAGCACCTTAATCACTGAGCCATCTCTCCATTCCATATTTATTTTTATTTTTATTTTTTGCCTTTGCTAGTCAAAGTCCACTACAACTATCGAAAATATGGGGCAGATGCTTGGCTTGATATTTTTATGTATGTCTTGACCTCAAAGAAAACTTTCTCAGTAATTGCTCTAGAAAGCATGATGTTTTCCAAATGTATGATCTGAATGCTCTATCAATTATAGAAATTCCTGTTTAATCCTTTAGATACTTTCATCAAACACTTACTGTCTTTTATCAAATATCACATTGTATGGACAAAACTCATATGTATCTATAATTCCCAGTCTACTAAGACTTGTATGGGACATACACACATATCAATATATAATACATAATATAATAAAAAATAAATCATGTATCTTTTCATATAAAACATTTATATTTATAGCAATAACATATAAATTAAAGTAAAATATTCTCAATATACTATTCACATATTCTATCTAATGAGCTCCTTATAATTACATAAATTTTTTATACATTATATGAATGGAAGTTTTTTGAGAAAACAGTTTGATCATATATTTATATTTATGTTTATGTAGGGTAAGTCAACTTTCCTGGTTTCATTTTATTTTGTTTTCACACATGCTTTTGCACTTTACATTTACAGGAAAATTCTGAGTTCATTAGAGATGCTTCTACAAGCATATTAGTCAGCATAGATTTTATTGTATATATGTGTTGACTCTATTCCACAACAGTTTATGTAGTATTATTACTACAATTCAGAACATCTCTCAAAGTATGAATATTTCTTCTTCAATGATTGAGAAATTAGTACTTTAGAAATATGTGATTCTACTTAAAAAATATATACTACTTTTCCTTTAATTTTCCTGATTTCCATTTAATAGTTTGCATTTCATTTGTAAATTTCCTCTTACACTTTATAATTTTCTAATTTTACAAATATTATTACATGTGTATTCTTTTCCTTAAGAAGATAATCATAGTTGGATATTTTAAATTGTTTTTACTCTTTATGACTCATAAGTTATAAGCAATTCTAGTTCCATTCTCTGTTTCCTTATTCTGGTTCTATCTCTTTGGTGAATTATATTATTGTATGCCTGTTGATTTCTGGTTCAAAATTATAAATAGAGTGCCCTGGAACTCTAGGATCAAAATTCACTTCTCCTGACAGTATTATTGATTTCTGCATGATGTATGGGAATATAAGTGACTTGGTTTCAGTTTTCTTTCTTCAGGTGATCATTGATGCAAGTCTTTTAACCATGATCACATTTGTTTTGTGTTTAACTTCTTTTCTTTAAACTTTCTTATCAGTTCAGTCACAGAGAAAAGTTATTTGTTGCTTAATGATATGGTTGGGATGGCTAAGTAATTTCTTACCATTATTGCAGTTTTATACTCTTGAAGTTGTTTTATAATATTATCTTTAGCCTTGCTTAACTACTTCTAACAAGGCTTTAAGATTCCCCTAGTAAACACTGCTAGAAATAGAAGCATGCACAAGTTTGTGAAAGACCATACATTACCGGACATGTGAGTTCACTAATTTTTAGGAAAAGATTAAATTTTAAAAATTGCATGTAAATTTGGAATTTTATTTTATTTTTATGCCATCTACCAATTTCAAGTATTCATAGAGAATTTTACATGTAAAATATTTAACACTTATTCAGTTATATCTTTTTATGTTTTGACTTATTTTGCAGATTTTACCATATATTGCCTATTTACATGTTTTTAAGAAAAAAATGTTTACCTATTTGCACCACAAACTGAACACCAGACACTTGTGATACTTTATGCATCTGTCTTTATAAAGTGAGTCACTGGGGAATTGTACCCAGGCCAACAGGCTTTGCAGGCAAGTACCATTAATTACCAGGCCTTCTTCCAAACCCTGAAAATGATTTATTGTCTTTTATTTGCTGCAAAAGGGAATTTTTTTCTTTCATAGTTTGTATATTGTTCTTCACCAAGAAAAGTGACAGGTATATAGTAAGTTGTTCTGAAAGCACAAGATGAAGACAAGGAATAAGCATTTTGGCAAAATCATTAGTGTGGTAATAATAATATTCCTATCGCCAAATCAGCACGATATGAGCCTATCAGAAAAGATCCAAAGGATATCCCTGCTTCTTGAGGAGGCTTATTCCCTAACAGGAAGGCAGGAGTAAACATGGGCATATCAATATTATCACAGAAAACATGAATTATACAACATAGTAACAGAAATAACTATAGTATTATAAAAAAAGCAACTACATTCACCTCATCAAAAAGATAAATACATGGTTAGTGTTTTATGAATTTAGCTAAAGACACCATTAATATAGATAAGAAACCGATGACAATTATACTATAAGAAATTATAAGTACCATATTAGAATCTAAGGATAAAATAGTGTTTAACTTAAATGATTTATACATATCACTTACTAGGGAAGGTTCATGATATATTACTCACACTGTGCCAAAATGTTGGTTGAAATTAATTAACAGCATACCAGATTATCATTACAATGCTCTGGGCTTAATATTTTTTTGAATATTATGAGATTATATGGGGATAAACAGAAATACACTTACAGATATTCTAAACCAACTCAATTATCTGCCAACATTCAAAAAGTAAATAAATCCTCTGAAGTCTAGTTACTGCCAAGAAATTTTACTTCAAGAAGTATACTAAAGTTAAATTTATAACCAATTTTTTCCAGAGCTTAATAAATTCCAGAATAATTATCAAACATGAATGTATTAATGCTATATAAAACGGAATATTATCCTACTCTATACTACTTTGAAAGATTTATAATTGTACTTGAGGTTGATTATCATCATTTTTCCTTTTTCAGTGACTGATTTCCACAGCTTCTTATTGATGGATTTCAATGTCTACATTAGGTATATATTTTTATATTTTAGTGCACTGACCTTTGAAAGATATTTGAAAATTGTTTTGGTATGAATAATCCAGTAATCAAGTTTCATTTATATTTTATTAATATTTCAAACAAAATTTATTTCAGTTATATTTCAACTAATGTAATTCAGTCCAATAAAACTATTAATAAGCAAATTAAACTCAATTTCCATATGTATGCAATACCATTTCTATATAGGAACATGTTCTTAGAACTCAACTTTGTACAACAGAATAATGAAACCTAAAACTACAGTAACTTTTTAACTCTGGACATCAGAATTAAGTTTTGAAGGTGCAATATTTTTTATTTCAAATCTCAGAACATCCCTACAAAATAGTAACTGGAACACTTCTATTTAAAATTGGAAACTATCAGAAATTTGACCTTCAGACCTCAATTTATCAACATCTAAATGAAATAAAAAGGATTTTCTGTGCCAACTCATAATGTAGATATCAATTTTTTTATTATTGCTTAAACTTAAAGTTACAGATGCTCAAATCAAACTGTTATTGTTCGAAAGCATTATACACACATATCACTAAATAAAGAACATTCCCACATTAGTTCTAACATAGTAAAAATATCAGAATACACCTGGGAAACTTGACTACAGAAAGTTACAAGCCTTGGGTCTTAGAGGGGCTGTGTCCTCTCACAGAAGCATAGTTATAGACCGTTCTACTGGTCTATCTCTGTGTACTAACATAGCAATGTTTGAATCTTCTAATCTCCCTAGGTTTAAATACCTTGATAACCATAGGCAAATATACTATGAAGATATGAAGTGGTACCTTTCTTAAATTGCTCATTGCTCATCTGACCAAATAGCTCCAGAATTTACTCACAAATTTGGTAACAAAGCCTCAAAAGGCTTGTCATCACATGTCCGAAGGATAAGTTTCAGTATCAATTTTTCCAACAGATTCACTGGGAATTATCTTTTAAAATTCAGAGATTACAAATTCACTCCCATTTATAAAAATAATTTGAGCCCGGAGTGGGATTGGGAGGCAGAGGTAGGAGGATCTCCTTGAGTTTGAGGCCACCCTGAGATTCCATAGTGAATTCCAGGCCAGCCTGGGCTAGAGTGAGACCCTATGTCAAAAAAAAAAAAATTGAGAGAAGCATAGGAGGAAAAAATATTTTTTATTATTTATTCATAGAAATATTATTGTGAAAAATCACCAAAACTAGACTGAAATATATTATTTTATAAGCATGACTCTACAATATCCCTTTCTATGTTTGTGTGGATAAATTTTATTGTTATGCATGGCATGTTAAATTTAGTTGCACAAGTATGACTTATTTACATATTAAAATTGATTGCAGCACTTCATACATAGACAATTATATGGAAAATTCATTGAGCATGACTTTACAATTAGCACTATTTATAGCTGAATTTTAATCTATAGAGAAGAAAATTATTATAATAGTATTAGTAGTTTTCATGTTTGCTCAGAAATAAATGCAATACTCTGAAATCAAGTGTGCAACGGTGGTATTATTTCCCACCTTGGGCTAACTGAGTCTGGTAATATTTATAAAACTTTCTCAAATTTACTAGCTTGACAAAATTTGACTTGAAAGACTTCTTAGTCTGCTTTAGTCACTCCATTTGTCTTATTCATTGGGCTGCTATAGTAAAATGCTATGATTGAGTGGTTCATAAAAGAAATCAGAAACATATATCTTACAATTCTGTTTTCGGAAATGTTACAGTGGAAGCCACTTCATTATGCACAGAGAAATATGATTGTCTCAAGGTAAGACAGCCTTCTGGGTATATATGGAGCGTACTAATTTGTCTGAATAAGAGCACTTTCTCAGATTTTGTGGAAATTAATCAAAAGGAACAGGATACATTGGATATAGGGAGAGGAATTGGGTAAATAGGTATTACTGTTAAAAGAATGTCTACTATGTGGACTATTTACAGTAATGGCATGGTTTTAATTGCATTCTGGTTCAAAACTTAGCTTGAGGGCTGGAGAGATGGCTTAGACGTTAAGCACTTGCCTGTGAAGCCAAAGGACCCGAGTTCGAGGTTCGATTCCCCAGGATGCACGAGGGGGCACACGCGTCTGCAGTTCATTTGCAGTGGCCCTGGCATTCCCATTTTCTGTCTCTCCCTCTTTCTCTCTCTGTCTGTCTCTCTCAAATAAATACCAAAAAAAAAAAAAAACCAAACTAGCTTGATAGCCACTACTAAATATGGTTATCAGCTGATCCAGGAAGAAAGAGTTAAAGAGCTTGAAGAATCTGGATTATTTACTCTACAGATGATTAACTCTCCATGACTTGAAATCTCTTCACTTTCAGAGATAATGATATTATCATTACAGTGCCCATATAAGGTTTAGAGGAAACATGGGGTAAAAGGCTGGCCTGCTTTTATTTCACTTCAAAATGTTTCCCAAAATTAGGAATGAAATTTTACAATGTGCCTTTCATGCCAAAGACGATATGAGATAAGATTGTTCAGTCACACATTGTATGAATCTTAAACTCTCAATGACTATGCCATTCTTTCAGCTACAGCATCACCGAAATAAACCCAGGGTGAAACAAGTGAAGGAAGGGACGGGAGCAGTAAGTGACCGAGGGGAGGAGGCAAGGCCCTGTAGATATCTAGCTGCAGAGATAGAAACTTGGCTTCAAATGATCATTGTAGGAAAGAGTCATTTTGCCAAGTACCTTGACAAAGTAGCTGGTCCTTGCAAACAGATAGTTGGACATCAACTAATTTTACGTCTTCCCAATTCGATATTATTAAGTTAAAGACCACACATAATTAGCTTCTTGGGGGTCTCCCAGACGTTCATTAATTAAAAAGGTAAGAACATTAAATTTATTGACTTTTCTATCAAATCAACTTGTTAAAGAATAGTATAATTTGGCTTTAGGCCACAACACTATGCTTTTTACTCTTATTAAGTACTGAATTTAGCCTTTGTGTTGTAAATTAGCTGAATAAATTGTTCCTAATAAGGGCATCATCTTATCTCCTTCCAGTGAAAGGATGTGTTGAGGGAAACAATAATTGATCCCGAAATATGTCCCTGATTTTTTTAAGTGAATGATTTTATTAATTTGAGAGAGAAAGAGGCAGAAAGAGAGAGACTGAAAATGGGCATGTCAGGGCCTTTAGTGGCTGCAAACAAACTCTAGATGCATGTGACCCCTTCCGCATCTGTCTTAGGTGGGTGCTAGGGAATCGAACCTAGGTCCTTTGGCCTTGCAGGCAAGTACCTTAAGCCCTATCCCTGCCTTTTTTTTTGTTTTGTTTTGTTTTGTTTTGGAGTGTATGCGCTGTAGCTGCTGCGTACAGAATCTGAAGTAGGGACGACACAACAGTAGGACAATTAGCAAAGAAAGGAGTTCAGTGAACAGTCAGTGTCGGAAGAAGCGTCCAGAGCTCAGTGAGAAGCAGACACACCTCATACCGGAGAAAGCAAAGACAAGCCTGAGGACCCCACGGGGGATGCTTGACACGAGATTTAAAGTAATCCCTGGGCTTGAATATGTATTTTTGGAAAAATTCTATAATATTGACCTCCAAAGTTTATTAACTTTTCTATCAAATCAAATTGGTAAGGAATAGTGCAATTTGGTCTTGAGCCACAGGGGTATGCTTTTTACTCTCGCTTTCTCTTACTTTCCTCAAGGAGAAGGCGTGGATTGGCTTATCTCCAAGCACAGCAAGAACAATCCTTTTGTGGTTTCCTTTAATTGAAAATTCTAAAAGACTCCAAGCAGTTTTTAAAGGGTGCCATAATCTCAAATTAGTAATGGCAGGCTGGATCTATCTTTCGGATATATTGGGATTGACTGCCTTTGAATTTGGGGATATTTCATACGAAAGTCTGAAATAGTTTGATAAGTATATTTCTGGAAACATTTGCTGTGAATTTCTTCATGTGATCAGGTAATTGAAGAAAACTGCCAGTGATCTTTTACACATGGACTTCATTCTTAGTTTTGTTACAACTGTTATCCTTTCCTAATTTTATACAGAGTTTTAATTATTCATTTTCCTTGCCATGCAGCCCCCAATCACGTTTGAGTTGTGACTTCTACTATTAAAACTGCTGCATCTTTAGCCAGAGACTAGTGTCTCAATCACTGATGTACTTTGTAGCTCAAATATCTTTGAGTCATTTATCACAGGGTTATATAACTCTCAAAGGTGGGAATAGTAAATAACTATTAGATGTATATGCAAGGCATGTCAAAGTCACATTAAGTGAGAACCCTTTTATTCTAGATGATAATGGAAATTCCCCATCAGCTTCTAACATAAGTTATTGTTTTTCCACTAAATATAAAGTGGATAACCTCTTCCCACCTGAATCTCCAATTCAAAGTTATGAAATATATTAGCCTAGTTAGACTGATATTCAGCAAGTTGAATATATTTTAAGTCATTTATCACAGGATTATATAACTCTTGAAGGTGGGAATAGCAAATAACTATTAGACATATATACAAAGCATGTCAAAGTCACATTAAGTGATAACCCTTTTATTCTAGACGATAATGGAAATTGTCCATCAGCTTCTAACAGAAGTTATTGTTTCCACTAAATAAAAAGTGGATAACCTCTTCCCACCTGAATCTCCAATTCAAAGTATGAAATATATTATCCTAGTTTGATTGGTATTCAGCATGTTGAAAGATATTATTTCTCTGTACAGTTCATAATCCCTATCATAAGAGAAAGCTACTAATGGTTATCTTTGCCATAGAAAGATATGTTCTAGTGAAGAAATTTTAGGAATTATAGAAAGGAAATCCAATAGGTGGATGGCGTGGGTGGACATTCAGTAGTGGACAAAGAAAAGTACTCTGGCATCTGTATTTTCCTGATTGTTACATTGTGGAAAAGGCATCAGTATCAGAAAAGTAGGACCTAATGATTTGCACTGTATCTAAAAACATGAAAATTTATGACTTTATTCTTTTAACAACATAAAAGTTTCTTTTAATATTTTTTATTTTTATTTATTTATGAGAGGGAGAGAGATAATGGGCATACCAGGTCTTCTAGCCACGGCAAAAGAACTCCACACGCATGCACCACCATGTAGATCTGGCTTAGGTGGGTTCTGGGGAATCGAACCTGGATCTTTAGGTTTCACAGACAAGCGTCTTAACCACTAAGCCACCTCTCCATCCCCAATATAACAATTTTAAGAAGAAGATGAACAAATTTATAGCCATGAATGCAGAAATCTCTACCTGTAAGGAAGTTTCAGTATTGAAATATGTCCTGTTGAGAAACACACATTCCTTCGTGATCTAATATTATTATTCAAGGAATATTACTGTCTTAATCACATGAACACAGGCTCCCTGTTATAAGAGGTGTGCCTGTGTCCTGACTTTCAATTCATGCTCACACATGACCAGAGCACAGAACAATCACAGGACTGCCAGCGCATAAGAATTGCCTTTCAGTGTTTGACATGAATTTAGAAGGGATCAATGTGCTTTTCTTCAAATATCATAAGTTCTAAAGGTGATATATTCCTGGAATACTATACCTTGTCAGCTTTCTGAGAATGAAACAAATAGAATTAAAAGATCCTGAGAAGAACTGGTGAAAATCCTGGATTTATCCAGGCCTGACTAATGTGAACCAATACATGTCAGTGTTTTGCTTGCTCCTTCCTTCCTTCCTTCTTCCCTCCCTTCCTCTTTTCTTCTATCTGCATTTTCCTGTCCTTCACTCTTTCTTACCCTCCTTTTCTTCTCTTTCTTTATTTCTTCCCATTTTCCTTTCTTCCTTCTCCTCCTTCCTTTCCTTTGTTTCTTTTTTTTTTTTCTATATCTGCTTCTTTCTCCTTTTCTTTCCCCATTTCTTTTTCTTTCTTTCTTTCTTTTTTCTCCTTTATTCATTTGAGGTGGTATCATTAGTAATAACAAAATTCACAAAATTTAGAATCCCAAATGTGTTTAGTCAAATTGAATATAATAATCCTTCAAATTCTCCCAATAAATTTCTTGACGTGAGAAGAGTTGTCACGAATAGCAGAAATCTAAAGATATTGTTTCAGACAAGAGGTACTGAACTCCTGGTAGACGGTGTTGATGTCACAAATAGCCTTCATTCATATGATGGAATATGGAAATAAGAAATATGGATTCTTGATTGTGGTATGAACATTGCAGAAATCTTCACCTTTTTTCTTTACTGCAGTGTCATGATGATTAAGTTCCCCAACTGAAAACATAAAACATAAATTTATTGTGTTTCAGTCTCAGAGCTCCCTCTCCCTCCAAAATCAACCTTAAAAGAGCCCTGCTTTCTCCTATACCAGGGACCCAGACAACCAGGCTCTTTGATTTCTCACCCACACAAACCTCTTCCTACGGGCCAGCCCATCATACCATGACCAAGGGCACAGACATAGAAGCTCTGCCTCCATTAACGTCACTCTCTCTGTTTTCCCCTTTTCACCTCAGTGGACAAGTCTCCTTACCTCAAGACTCACTGATTCTCCTACAAACTGAAATGACATCCATGTCCTTCAATTACAAGGTGCATTTCACTTGATGACTTGATGTAACCCTTCCAAGGATCAGAAGGCAGGCTCTCTGCACTAAACTGTTCATTCCCAATTCAAAGACGAAGAACAAGAGTCTTCCCTGGCTCCCCAGTCACTTCTTTCACAACAGGTACCAGCCTGCTCACTTATCTGCTAGAAGTGGGTAATTTGGGGTACAAGCTGTAATTAGTAAAGCCAGGGCTAATCACCTTATCTTGGTAGCTTTCTATCTACAACTGTACTCTGCCCTTGCGCCCACCCTCTCTCTTTTGTCCTTTCTTCCTCTCTCATCTCTCTCACTTGCTCTCTTTCATTTTATCTCTCTCCACTCCCTCCTCTACCTCTCCCTTGAGGCGTGCCCCTCCTCCACCTCTTCTTTGGCCTGCAAACACCTGAAAGCTGTCTCCCAACCTTCCTAAAATTCCTCCTCCACTTCAGAGAATAATAAAGTGCCCTTGACTTTTTACCAGCACTGATCTCAGCCTCTTTCTGGGACCACTAAACACTTGACAATGTGTTCTTATAATTCAAACTCACTCCCAACATGCCCATAGCCTATACTGAACCTGCCCACGAATAGGGTCAAAGTAATTAGCTCACATACATACATATGTGTATATGTGTATATATATGTGTGTGTCTCTGTGTGTGTACATACTTTATTCTGATAAGGAAGTGACAGACACTTTTATGCCTCTACTTTCATCTTGAGATTTATTAAAGCTAAAATGCTTATGACAAAAGAGTGTGGATGGTGATGTTGATAGGTCACTGAAAAGTTCTTCATGTAACGTCTGGATAATTTCCCTTTCTTAGCCTTTTTTTGTCCTTTGAAATTTCAGAATAATGGAGTATTACCATTGAATTGAAGATTTGTTAAAGGAGACAAGTACCATTGATTTCCATTACTTGATGAAGGAAGTCTTTAACTACATTGGTCAATATCATCAAATTGAAGGACAGAAAAATAGAAATTAAAATGTTTGATACCAGTTGGGAGCTTCATTACTGTTCCTGTCATCTCTTGGTTTTGAGAATGGTCAACTCATGTCTCTTTTCTTCCTGACAAGTTTGGAAGGTCTATGTGATGGTTATGTTTTGTGTCAACTTGATCTGTTCAGAAATCCACAGACATTCCTCCTAAGCAGGTCTCTGATGTTCCTCCCAGGAAGGATTTAACTAAAGGAGGAATCCTTCTCCCAGGTTGAGCCCTTCTCCCAGAGTGGGCGCCCCCTTCTTGGAGAGGGGCTTTTCTAAGGAATCTCTAGGAAGGAAATTTCCCTTCTTCCCACCTGGCTGTCTGTGCTTCTTGCTGTTTCTGGAGTGGACTGAACACCAACAGCTCTCCAGGAAGCCTCCAGGCCTTCAGTGCTGGATTAGGACTGCTGAGGCATCCGCCATGTGGACTGAGCAGCTTCCTGGTTCCTTAAATCTCAGGCCTGCAAACTGCTATTGTTGGGCTGATATAAATTAATCCAATAAATTCTCTTTTAATACAATTTATTCTATTGGTCCTGTTCCTCTAAAGAACCCTTACTAATATACTTTACCAACACATGAAACACTGCTTGAGAAGAGAACTCAACCTTTTGACTTCTTACTTACACAAAAATTGTGGGATACTTTTATTTTTTTTTTCCTTCTTTCTTTTTAGTTCCTTCTTGTTTTTCTTTTTTCTTTTTTTTTTTTTTCTTTTCTTTTCTTTTTTTTTTTTTTTTTTTTTTTTAGTTCTGGGGTTATAGCCCACTGCCATTAAGCCTAGCTCTCTTATGGAATTCCTTTCTAAAACCAACCAACAAGTTAATGATGGGAGCATTGATAGGAATGCATAGGTTACACCCATCTGTGACAGCCAGAAGTGCTGGTCAAGGAACTCAACTGAAAAGTTTAGCAGTAATGTGCTAAGTATCGGACACTGGAGGGAGCCCTTGTGTTGTAAGAGTAGAAGAGACAAGAGACCTGGTGTGACCTCCACCAGCCATTGCCATTCTTAAAAACACAGAGTCAAAGCCCTACCACAAATGGGAGAGGCCCAGAGATTTGTTCTGGAGACTTATGTAACAGAAAGGGCTCTGGTAGTTGTTGCTAAGCTTATTAGTGATACGTGAAATGGGTCACCCTCTGCCCATGAGAGTATGGAATCATAAGACGGTAAAAAAAAAAAAAAAAAAAAAAAAAACATCGAACATGTTTACCCACTCATCAAACACTTGACATTTTTAATTTTGAAATAAACTTGCAATTTCCACATGTCTCTACTTTCTCACACAATCTGTTGAACCAATTTAAGGTCTAATAGAGATGGCTTAGCAGTTACAGTGCTCGGCTGCAATGCCAAAGGACCCAAGTTCTATTCCCCAGTACCCACATAAGCCATAAACCCAAGGTGGCACATGCATCTGAAGTTTGTTTGCAGATGCTAGAGCCCCTGGCATGCCCCTCCCTCTCCCCCTCCCTCTTTCTCTATCTCTCCCAAATAAATAAATGATTTTTTAAAGCATTTTAAATATTTTGTTAGAAAGTGAGGTTTTGGAAGAGGAAAGCAATACTTGAAAGGCATAAATGAAAACGCTGTAAGAAAATGCAAATGGCCAGTATTGTATAACTCAAAGCTTACAGGTGTCTGAAGGATAAATATAGAAACTATTTAGGACAAAATTTATGCAGGCATGAAATGCCCGATAGCAGATCTTCATGAGTAGCTGAAGGTCTGTTTTATGCTTGGTTGACAAGCTCACCAGTAGAGAGTGAATATTCATTAGGTGGCACTAATACATGCTAAAATCTAAGCAATGAACCAAGTATCTATGAAAGAAGCACTCTTTGAATTGTTTAGTGTGAGGTTTGGGGCTCACAGTAGAGGACCAAGGTAATTTGCTGAACACAAGGTCTTACTTAACATCAGAAGAGACTGACATGATCCAAAGAAGGGAGGGGAGCTTTGATCTCTGAAAGCTCAAGCACAAGTTCTGGACCCAAGATTTTATTGTAAGGGGGAAGAGTGAGAAAACTGTAGAGGAATAGGGAGAAAAGAGATAAGAGAGAGATGAACTGCATAGGACAGATGGGGGCAGAGAGAGAAAGTAGAGAGAGAGAAAGAAAAGAAAGTAAGAAAGAAAGAAGGGGGGCAGGGAGGGAGGAAGGGAAGGAAGGAAGGAAGGAAGGAAGGAAGAAAGGAAGGAAGGAAGGAAGGGAAATAAAGAGAGAAAGAAAGAAAGGAATGAAGGAAAAAGGTCAATGTGCACATCAGAGAGGAGGGAGAGGAAGGAGAGAGAGAGAAAGGGGAAAGAGAGAGGCTGCAAACATCTGAAGTGGGAAAACTGAAAGGTTGTGAGTGACCCCCAGGGAAGGTACTGATGTAGAGAGGAAACTGTCCTGAGAATGAGGGTTCTTGTGCAGCATTCAGAGGCACAGATTCTTGGGGGAAAGTGCTTTCTTGTTTGTGGTGGGAGATAAACTGACTAGGCATTTCAGAGTGACAGTACCCCCAACGTGAATAGCTTTCTGTTAGCTAAACATGGAAATTGTCCTTGGGCCTGTGGGAGAAAAATCTGGGTCATTACACTTCACTACAGGCCTTTCCTTAACTTCTCCCCTTAGGGAGTTCCTCCATGCCCTTCTGTGGGAATTAAGATTTGGAGTAACCTGACCTTTTCCAAAATTTCTGACCCCAGATACCTGCCATCAGGAATACACTGGCTAAACCAGCCTTCCATCAATCTATGGGGTTCATAGAAAAATCACAACTTGAGGGCTGGGGAGATGGCTTAGTGATTAAGGCATTTGCCTACAAAGCCAAAGGACCCCGGTTCAATTCCCCAGGACCCATGCAAGCCAGATGTCCAAAGGGGGGACATGTATCTGGAGTTTGTTCACAGTGGCTGGAGTCACTGACATGCCCATTCTCTTCTCTCTCTCTCTCTCTCTCTCTCTCTCTCTCTCTCTGTCTCTCACTCTCCCTGTTTCTCACTTAACTAACTAACTAAATAAAATACATTAAAAGTACTATGCTCCCAATGCATATGAGATACTGTTTTAGGTTACTTAAGTGGAATTATGGACAAAATACTTTGCCAGTAACTCTTGAAATATCCCTTTCACCCTAAAACTTGAATGGATTCTTGCATATTCATAGTGAGTACTGCCATTTGCTTTGATAGCCTAGATTTCTGGAAGAACTCACTCAAACACAGTAGAATGAAAGCAAATCCCAACATGCCAATTTCACAGTGAAGAGAAACAAAGGCAAAGAGGGAGGGGCGCATGTGAAATAGAGTAAAAATTAGTTATTAGTCATATGGATAACCATTTATGATTCATGTAGTATCTAGAACCTTTGTAGATATGACCACAGACCAGAGCTTGTCAAATTGCTGAGACACAAAACAAGATAAACATGACATTATGGGGCTGGAGAAATGGCTTAGTGGTTAAGGCACTTGCCTACAAAGCCAAAGGACCCATGTTTGACTACCCAGTACCCATCTAAAACCAGACACCCACAGTGGTGCAATGCAAAGGCTAGAGGCCCTGGTACACCTATTCACACACACACTCTCTCTCTCTTTCTCTCTGTCTTTCTCACACACACTCTTTCTCTCTCTCTATTTCTCTCTCTCTCTTTCTGTCTTGCAGATAAAAAGGTGAATTTGTTGGGCTTAACTCCAGAAAAATAAATAATTAAAAAAATGACATTTTGAAAATTTTACACGGACAACCGTCACAGATATTCTCGATAACCACACAGAAAAAAATAAATAAAAACAGATATTTGTGAGGATATGAGTTGCACTTGATATGAATTGCACCTAATCAAAAGTTTTTATAAAGATATATTCAAATTTGGTGGCTTAGAGTGTCAGAATGAGCTCTTGATAATAAACTTCAACTTAGTAAGCTACTAGTAAAATTAATAGAATTACTATTATTTTTGAAGTATTTATGGGCTGGAGAGATGGCTCAGCAGTTAAGACACTTGCCTTCAAAGCCTACTACCCAGACCATCTGAGTTTGATTCCCTACTATGCATATAAAGCCTGATACACAAAGTGGCACGTGTCTGGAGGCCCTGATATGCCCATTCTCTTTGTCTACCTCTCTCTGCCTTTAATAAATAAATAAAAGTATATCAGAATAGCAAGTATCCAGAGACTTTCCATCACAACCAATTTTGTTTCTACATTCTATCTGGAAATGGGAATCCCAATTGAATGTCCTGAGAATTTGAGAGTGTACCTATTTTGGCTTTTCTTATCTTTCTCTTTCCTAAGTTTTCTTCTGTTCTCTTTCTTTCAGTTTCATTTGCAGTGCTTGGAATTGAACTCGGGGCTTTCCATGAACTGCAGATAGCTGATTATATACTTTATCCTTCAACTACATAGCCGGTCTAGAATGTGCACCTATAAAAGAACATTTTTTTGTTTTCTTTTTTTAATTGATGCAAATCAGTCATTTTTATTGCAACTGGAAGACAATACATCAAATTTTTTGTTTTCTTACATGATTTTTTCATATTTTTATGCATAATTTTTAATTCCTCAGGATAGATAGCCATTGTACATATGTAAAAGTCCTCAAATTGCATAAGAGAATATTGAATGACGTCTAAGAAGTCACTACACTTATTTTCCCTAGTCACCAGAAAAAAAAAATCATTATTAGGCTCCTAAGTGTGTATGCTATTTATCATATTTTCAACAATTTATTTAGAAAATTATTTAATATCAGAATTTATTTCACTTGAACCTGAGGATAATAAATCATGTTTTGGCCCACCAGAAATAAATAATGATGAAAAACCATAGGAGGCTAAGAAATTTTCAAAAGATAGTTTTCCAAATGACCACACAGTCTTGTTTATCAACTGCTTTGTTATTTTCCTGCTTATGTGATGTTTTGTTTATCAAGCATGTGGGTTGGAGGTAACATGTTCCCCAGATCTCAGTGCTGTCAGTCTGTGGGTCTACTTCAAGGATGACTTTACTATTTACCAACTAATGTTGAGAGCCGGTGAGCAGAAATGATGCAGGTTAGCAAAGATGTGAATCTGGATCATTGAAGGCGTGATGAATAATTCCAGGAAAAAGGAAACAAACAAACGCCGTGGTTGCTTAGAACCAGAGTGTGAGATGACCTGTTTATCTAGTTAAGGTAATGAAGAGGCACTGCTTGTGGTGAAGTGCTTACTGCAGTCTTCTGTTAGGGCTGAAGCGAGGGTACTTCCAGCCACTTCACTTAATAGACTTTTACAATCCATCTGACATAATCATTTGGATATTGCTTCTCTGATAGACTAATATTTCCTTCACTTAATTTTATCTGATTTCCTCTCTTTTTACTGTTTCATCACATTATTCTTGAGGAATATGACTGATAGGCTTTAATGAATATATCTTGATGTATTCCTTTAACTTGGAGCACTAAAGTGATTAAGAAATTAAATCCATACAATAATTCCTTATCTGTCTCATTAATTGCCTCAAATTTTCCTATTATGATTTCACATTGGTCCCATGAGTAATGATATAAGAAAGAACTCATTATGTTAGGGAAGGAAAAAAACTACAGTTATTAGATTTATATCTATGGGTCAAAGCCCATTGCAATGTTATCCCTGATTAATATTATTTTATGTCCCTAAGTTGCCATTATGCTTTGCATAATGGGTGATCAAGATTCAGTACAATGAAGCCTTCACAGAGGTCATGGTCAAACAAGTGAAATCTGGTGAATAATAGCTCCAAGGTCCACAGTGATGCTTAATATAGACTCTATTATTTTCCTAATGTATGTATTCCTCTTTTAATCTAGATATTAGGACATTATTAATGGTCAATGACATCATGACCCTTCTATTAAATCAAAGTCAAAAACCTCTGCATGATATAACAAAGAGTAGATATATCAAGTGTACATGTTACATAGTCTTCTTAGCAACATATGCTAAATTTTAAGGAAAAAATTAACTCATTAAATGTATGCACATCTTTGATCCTACCTTGTTAAACTATTCACAGAGATTTGTGAAAAAGATAACAAGTATAATCTACCACCCTCCCAGGAACACTGAAAATAGCTCAGGAGAACATGTATTCTCAGTTTTTGTTTGGAATTTTGTTACATGGTATTTTTAAAAAATTTTATATTCATTATTTATTTATAATAGAGAGAGAAAAA
Organism: Dipus sagitta; assembly: GCA_036346955.1. Taxonomy (NCBI): domain Eukaryota; kingdom Metazoa; phylum Chordata; class Mammalia; order Rodentia; family Dipodidae; genus Dipus; species Dipus sagitta. Next base: position 18,574,845 of record CM070788.1, read on the forward strand.
GAGGGGAAGAGAGAGAATGGGCACTCAAGGTCCTCTAGCTACTGCAAACAAACTCCAGACGTATGTACCACTTTGTGCATCTGGCTTATGTTGGTGCTGGGGAATCAAACCTGAGTCCTTAGACTTTATAGGCAAGTGCCATAATCACTAAGTCATCGGTCCAGCCCTCTTTCTACAACTGTTACAGTGATAAAACTCCATGTCTTATGTGGGTACTGCCCCTAAATAATGGAAGTATATTCCAGATATTAAGTTTAATGCTCATTTCCTTTCAGCAACTATTCTCCAAGTTGTGCTCTGTATTATGACAAAAGCACACACATTAGACTTATCTCTCACCCACTCTAGGTTATTTACCTAACTCCTGTGATTATTGATTTGAGTGGGTTTTTGTCAGACAATCTTGTAGTGAGCAAAAAATATGCTAGAGAGAATTACTAATAGTACCCAAACTGGACCCATTTTTAGAGTGAAAATATTGGGCAGTTGTTTAACTTTTAGAATGCCCTGGACAGTAGTCAAAATTAGGCAAAGCGAGTTAACACTCTGCTGGCTGTTACGTTCTGAGTACCAGATTAAGAGGCAGCCTACTTGGGTTGGAGACATGGCTCAGTGGCTAAGCATGCTTGTTTGCAAGCAAAGCCTGATGATCTGGGTTTGATTTGTCAGTACCCACATAAAGCCAGATGCACCAAGTGGCACATGCATCTGGAGTTTATTTGCAGTATCTACAGGTCCTGGCATGCCCATTCCTTCTCTCTCTTTCTCTGTCTCTCCCCTTGCAAATAATAGTACTTTTAAAAGAGATCACATCCTCAAATATGCTTATTTATTTCATCTCTGAATGAAGATCCTAAGCACATTTGCTTTGGCTACATAGTGGTTAAGGTAGATCTCACTTTTGCCTTCATGGACCTTGCAGCCTATTAGTAAAAGCAGCTGAACAGTTATAGATGCTGTAAGAGCAATAAAACACAAGGTAGAATATGATGTGATAATGTAAGGGGAAATAGAGCCTAGCATTAGAGAGCAGGGAGAGAATCTTGCAAGAGACACAGAAGCTACATCGCAGGAATGAGCTGCAATTAAGGAGGTAATAGGTAGTGAACAGAGTGAAACATGAAAAAGAAAATCTATAAAAAAAACTGACCAAGATGGCTTTAATGTTCTTCTCAGCCAGGCTAAACTTGAGTAAGATTTCTGACTAACTCTCACCCCTAACCTTTCCTTAGAGCATTTACTTTAGCAAACTTGTGATGACACATTATTTCTCTGCCCTTTTGCCATGTAAACCATCTCTCAGTCTCTTGACAGATCTGTAAACAAAGAATGTCTTTCTTGGGCACCTCAGGGCATCTCTCTGAAATGCTGCTGGCAGAGAAAATAGAGCCCTTCACTCTCGGTCTGTGTGGGAAAACACAAGCTCTACGCACGTAATGGTAACTGGCACATGGAGACAGACTAATGCCTTTGAACATCTCCCATCTAATGTCCTTTCACAATTTCCGGTGGGCTCACGTGTTGCTTAGAAAGCCTGCCTTCTGTTTAATCAGGCTGGAGGTCAGTCTCTCTCCCCTAGCATGCAAGCCCTCTTCCCTTCTGAGTTTCCTTTCCTTCTCAACTTAAAAACTGGGTAGCGTGTGGCACAGTTGAGGAGAAAAGGAGGGCAACATGATAAGAGAAGCTAAAGGAGTAGTTAATACTCTATATTTTGCCGGAAAAAGAAGAGTAACTTTGATTTAGTAAAAAAAAAAAAAAATACAGCAATAGTCTTTTATATTGTTTTCTTTAAATCATATTTCATTAATATAAGGCAGAAATATTTGGTCGTGATGATACTTTTCTTGACTTCTAGGATCCAGTAGACCATTGTTTCTTTATTTATATCTGCTAGCAATATAAATCCTGCATAGAATAAGCTGGACTCATCTCTGAATGTTAGGATTCAAACTTGAACAGGAAGAAGAAGAAAAGCAGAAAGTAGGGAGGGAGAGAAAGAGGGAGAAGAGAAAGAGAAAGAGAGAGAAATATTGATGAAATTCTACCTGGTTTCTGGAATTTCAAAGTAGAGATTTATATGTCCATTCATATATACATAATAAATATTCTCAATCAGGAATGAAGACAGATATTTTCAGATTGACTCTGTCAACTTCAATATTTTGAAGCTCATACGAAGATTACTTACTAAGTTTTGTCTTTCTTGTTCAACTTCATGAGCTATCCATACTAAAATCTTTGAATTCGTTCTTTGTTCTCATAATTATATAATTGGCTCAAATAAAAGGAAGATAATAAAAATAGAGTAAATTATCTCTGATATACTGACATTAAGGCTTAGCAGTATGACTACTTCAAATAAATTTCTCCTTTGCCATGCTTTTCTTGTTTCTCAAAAAATGCTAAAACTTAATCGTCACTTTAAAAATAATCTTCAGTTCATCAAACACTCATAGAAATGTATAAAGTTTCATTATAGAAAAGCTCAAAGATTTGTATCCCTTATCCCTACTCCATACCTCATAAAAAGAAAATAAAATATTACTAAGATTCTGATTAGGCAATTAAGGAGAATGTATCTATTTTGTGATATCACAGGGAATTTTTTGTGAGAAAGAAATATGCTTAGGAGTTTTACTGACCTCATATTAAACTCACAGAGTGACCCACAATTACAAGTGTGCAGATTAATTGCTTTGTGGTAGAAAGAGAATATCTGCACTTGTGTTTCAACTTTCTTCTATGTTTCAAGAAGAATCTGATAGACAGCCATGGTGTGAGCCACTGATTAAAAGCAGACTCCATGTCAGCCGGGCGTGGTGGCACATGCCTTTAATCCCAGCACTCGGGAGGCAGAGGTAGGAGGGTCGCCGTGAGTTCGAGGCCACCCTGAGACTACATAGTGAATTCCAGGTCAACCTGAGCTAGAGTGAGACCCTACCTCAGAAAAAACAAACCAAAAAAAAAAAAAAAAGAAAAACTAGACTCCATGTAAGAAAATTCCTATTGCAGTTAACTTTTTAGAAAGAACCTTTACAAACCTTCCTTATGGCTCTATGGAGTGATGTTCTCACATCTCCACTAAGATATTGAAAGGAAAAATTGAAATTTTTTTCTCCTGGGTTATTGGTTGCTCCCAAAATCAGAGCAGTGTGTTGCTTGCAGTGGCATACACAAATATATGAAGGGTTTTTCATCTGGTTACATGTCTTTGACATTTAAACTAAGAATTTGTTATTGTCGTTCAACCTAATTTATTAAAGCTCTGTAGTTTATATATGACCAGCATCTCTGTAAGTAATAACAAGGTTTTTTTCCCCCAGAACTATTTCTGGTAAACAGGTTTCTTCCATTTAGATGGGGTGTATATTTCAGGAGAAGATTCGTGATTCTGCAAATTCTAGCCAAATATATTGATATTAAATATCCAATAACTTCGTGTGTGCTTGCATATATAAAGACAACTTTGTCTAAATGACTGTATGGTCTAAATATAACATAGGTGTGATTTAAAAATAAATATTAACTATATTGTCAATATTGTTACTATCACATTACTAATTGTATTTATAATTTCAGTGGGTTTCTCAATTTATATTCATTTAATCATTTAATCTCCACTAAAAATTTAAAAAACAAATATAATTTAGCACACTTTAATATGAGAAAATAAAAGATTATATAATGTTGCATTTGCAAAATGTTGATGTATATATTTAACAAAGATATTTTTAAGACAGTGTTTTGATTGCTATAGTAAATCATTTTAAGTTGGCAGGTTTTCAAGTCATTGTTCTTATAGTGTGAAAATAAAATGTATATTTTTATTATAATTATTATGATGATGACCATAGAAAGCACATGACTGATTTTAAAATACATTTGATTGACTATTGGGCGATTTCTCATAAAGAAATAAAATCTGTCAAAATTTTGGGAAACTATTGGCATGAAATCTATGGAATAATGCTATCACCTTGGCAGAAACTGAAAAATCATTGCTTGAAAATGCACACATGATCACAGCAAAGAAAGTTACAGGGTGGAAGAGATGCCTTAGCAGTTAAGGAACTTGCCAAACCAAGCCAGAGGACTCAGATTACATTCCACAGTATGCATAAAAAGCCACATGCATAAGGTGGGCATGTGTCCGGAATTCATTTGCAGTGGCCAAAAGCTCTGGCACACCCATTCTCTCTCTCTCACACACACACACTCTATTTCTCTCTCTCACTCCCTCTCCATCTCTTCCTCTCTCTCTCTCAAATACATAAATAAATTAAATATTTTTAAAAATAAATAAATAAAAAGAAAGTCCCAAGTCAATGAATAATAAAGGAAGTAGAAGGTACTATACTAGGTTCCTACTTACAGAAGCAAAGCCCCAAACCATAATCCTAATTTGGTTGAATCAATTTCAAAACAAAACAAAAAAGTACAATCAGAATAATATACCATAAACTTGAGCATCCTTAGTGCTGCTGGTAGTAATATATGCAGCTTGTAATACATGTGAAGAAGTCATTGTAATTAACATAACAGCTCATAGATAGTGAGCAATTCTATGATCCAGTAAATGTGGGAGGTAAATGAAATTTTACTCAGCCTACTGAAAATCAAGGAAGTTGAGATACAAGAGATAATGGAAGTTGCCTACTACCCCACAGGCAATGACTGAAGGAGGAAGGCTAAATCTAGGGAGTTCTCATCATGCACCCCTTCTTGATTGAACTTGAAGCTAGTATCACCCTAGTACCAAAACTAGACAGTAAGAAAAGAAAATTATAGGCCTATATCCCTAATGAACTTAGATGCAAAGATCCCGTTCAAAATCCAGGATTTGGGGAGCATTCCCTGGTCTCAGATTATGTGGAACAGTTTGAATAAAATTGGTTTAATTTCTTCGATGAAGGTTTGATAAAATTCATCTGAGAATCCATCCAGTCCTGGACTTTTCTTTTTTGGGAGGTTTTTGATTACCTTTTGAATCTCCATGGATGTGATATGTTTGTTTAAGAGATTTATCTGCTCTGAGTTTAGTTTTAGTAGATTTATTTGTTTAGGAATTAATCCATTTCTTCTAGATTATTTAATTTTGTGGAGTTAGAGGTTTTGGAAGTATGCCCTGATGATTCTTCCAATTACATTGATGTGTATTATGATGTCTCCTTTTAAATTTTGATTTTGTTTATTTAAGACTTTTTTTTATTTGCTTGATCAGTTTGGACAGGGGGTTGTCAATCTTGTTTATATTTTTACAAAGAACCAGCTCTTCTTTCATCAAATTTTTAAAATTGTTTTATTAGTTTCCAATTCATTAATTTCTCCTCTAATCTTGATTACTTCTTTCCATCTGGAGCTGTTTGTGCTGGATTCTTCTGGTTTTTCCAGTGCCTTCAGGTGGACAGTCTGGTTATTGATTTGGGATCTCTCTGTCTTTGTAATGAAGGCATTTAGGGCTATGAATTTTCCCCTTATGACTGCCTTCATTGTGTCCCATAAGTTTTGGTAGACTGTGTTTTCATTATAACTCAGTTCTAGAAATTTTACAATTTACTTCTTGATTTCTTTCGTGATCCATTCGTTCTTTAAAAGTGTGTTGTTTAGTTTCCAGGAGATGGTGGAGTTCTTGATGTGCCTCTTGTTAATTTCCAGTTTAAAGCATTGTGATCTGACATGATGCAAGAAGTTACTTTAATTTTCCTGACTTTATGATGACATGCTTTATGGCCTAATATGTGGTAAATTTTGGAGAAGGTTCCATGGGCTGAGAAGAATGTGTATTCTGTAGAGTTGGGGTGGAAAGTTCTGTAGATGTCCATTGGGTCTGGTTGATCTATGATGTTGTTGAGCTCTATTATTTCCCTGATGATTTTGTGCTTGGATTATCTGTCCATTAATGATAATGGAGTATTGAAGTCTCTGACTATGATGATGTCGGTTTTTATTTCTGTTTTATTTTTGAGTAGATTTTGTTTTATAAACTGTGGTGTCCCTATGCTTGGTGAATATATATTTATGATTGTAATATGCTCTTTTTGGATCATTCCCTCCATGAGTAAGAAGTGGCCTTCTTTGTTCTTTTTGATTACTTTTGGTTTGAAGTCTATTTTATCCAATATTAATATAGCAACAATCTCTTGCTTTTTATTTCCATTTGCTTGGACTATCTTTTTCCAAGCTTTCACCCTGAGGAGGTGCCTATCTTTAGTGATGAGGTGGGTTTCTTGAAGACAGCAGATAGAAGGGTCCATTTTTTTGATTCATTCTGACAACCAGTATCTTTTGTTGGGTCAGTTAAGACCATGAATATTTAAGGTTATTACTGTGAGGTTTGAATTAATCCCTGCCATGATGAGGTGTTTTATGGGGTTGGGTGCTTACTTTTGTTATGTACTGTGTTGAACCAGGCTTATTTTGGTTATCATGATCTACTTCTTGTTGGCTCCTGAGATTGGTTGTTTGACTGTTCTTTGTGTACTATTCTCTCAAGTATTCTCTGTAGGTTTGGCTTTGTGTTCATATAATCACATAGTCAACTTTTTTCACAGAAACGTTTTCTTTCCCCATCTATTATGAGGGATACTTTTGCTGGGTAGAGTAGCTTGGGTTGGATGCCATGGTTTTTCAGACTTTGAAGTGTTCTACCATAGCCCCTTCTGGCTTTCAGGGTTTCCATTGAGAAATATGATATAATTCTGATAGAATTGCCTTTGTATGTTGTGAATTGCTTCTCTCTTGATACTTTTAACACTCTCTCTTTGTTTTTGTTGTTAAGAATTTTAACTATGATGTGTTTTGGAGAGTTTCTTCTTTGGTCCCATCTGTTTATTGTTCTGCGGGCTTCTTGTATCTGGATGGGCCTCTCTTTTGCAAGATTCAGAAAAATTCCTTCAATTATTTTGTGGAGTATGTTCTCTATGCCTCTGGTCTGTATTTCCTCTTCTTCTGGTATACCCATGATCCAGATGTTTGGTCTTTCAAGGTGTCCCATGGTTCCCTCGTATTCTGTTCACTTGATATTGTGAACTTAGTAAAGTTTTTGGCATCCCCATCAGTTTCTTCTTTCTTATCTTCCAGTCCAGGTGTTCTGTCTTCCACATGAGTAACTCTGTGGTCATATGAGTGGTCATAGAGAGGTTTTTATAATTTCTATTTTATTTTTGTTTTTATTGTGTTATTTTGTATTGTGTCCATCTCTTTTTTGAGGTACAATTTCAATTTGAGTTCTGATTTTCTTGATGGCTTTCTGTAGTTCATTTTTGCATTTGATCAAGTCTTCGCTAAGGTTAATCAACCAGTTGTTGAGGTCTTCCATTTCTTTACTTACCTTAGATTTATTCATATCTCTTTGGAGGGTTATACCAATTTCTTCAATCAAGTTAAGCCAGCTGTCAAAAGCTGATTGCTCTAGGAGACAATTCTGTTCAATTCCATTGATATGATTTTTGGTTCTTTTATAGTTTGCTTCATGTTTAGCAATTTTTTTAAATCAGGGTCTCATTGGTTATTGTGATTTCATTTTGGGGATGAATTTTTGTTGATTTCTCTGTGATTTCATTAGAGGCTTCTGTAGTAGGACTAGGCATCCTGGGTGGAGATCTCTCAGTTTTCTGACTTTCATTGGCTTTTTTGCATTGTTGTCTACCCACTTGAGGAAGACTTTATTTTATTGAGGAGGAAGCAAGTTTATGTCCTTTGGTCCATTCTCCCTCTGACTCAGGTGAACAGGGATGGTGGTACCTAGTGGCCACTGAGGATACCAGAGCAAAAGGATGGAATCGACAGCTCACACAGGGACCAGGCCTTCCCAAGCAAGGCACAATGGGACCTACCAGAATCAGGGGACTGGGAAGAGCAAGGGAACAGGAATCTGGACTACTTTGTGCCCTGCCCTCCAGGACACAGACCAGTGCAGGCAACCCAGACTGGGGAGGTGGGAGGAGCCCATATACAAGGGTCTGACCTACGCACTCCAGACGACTGCACCTGACCACACACTGTGCAAGGAAATCAGACCCGGAGGTGGGAGGAGCCCAAAAATGGGTCTGGCCTACTCACCCCAGGTCTCCCTGCCTGCCCACACACTGTCTGCACAAGGGTGTGCTGGAATTTTTATATCAAACCTTATCACTGTGAGAAAGATCAAGAGAATGAAAATAAATCCACAGATTATCAGTAAATATTGAGAAAAATATATAAAATAGAAAGTTTCTATTTGAAAATCCCTTAACACTATGTGAAGATAAATAATCTAACTAAAAGAAAATCTGAAAATCCCATAACAATATAAGATATTTAGATGACAGAGAAGAATATGAAAAAATTGCTAACATCATTTCTCATTGAGAACATGCAAGCAGAATACAACAGTGACATACCCCCACACAACTACAGAATGATGAAGATCATAACTTATTTTATTTTATTTTATTTATTTACTTATTTTTTTGGTTTTCCGAGGTAGGGTCTCACTCTAGCTCAGGCTGACCTAGAATACACTATGTAGTCCCAGGGTGGCCTCTAACTCACAACAATCCACCTACCTCTGCCTCCAAAATGCTGGAATTAAAAGCCATGCACCATCATGCCCGGCCAAAAATCATAACTTTCTAATACCAAAGGCTTACATGCATGCTTAGCCACAAGAACTCTCATATATCACTGACAGGCAAATAAAGTGACACTCCCACTACAGGATGGTTTGGTAGTCTTAAAAAACTAATATATTCTAGCCTAAAACTTGCCAATTGAATTAATAACTGTTTAATAGACTGATTTATAACATACAGACATGTAAAATTCTGCATGTAAATTTAAGAATCATGCCTGTATTCATAAGAAAATCAAAATTCAGAAGGTCCAGTTGTCTCAGTCAATGTCCTACCAGTATGAAAAATACACAAGAAAAACTACTGAAAGGATAAAGATATACTTTAGCTAACAGAGATTTCCAATCATGGTCAGTAAGCTCCACTGCTTCTGAGAACATTCATGATGATTTAAAGTGCCACAGTGTGTATGATACAGTTGAGAAAAGTGCTCATTCTATGGCAGTAAGGAGTTCCAAGAAAGCCTGGGACAAGATATATCCCACGAGGACCCATCCCAGGAACCCACTTCTTCCAAAGGAAGTTTCCGATACCTCAAAAAACTGTCATCAAATTTTGAAATAATCAGCGGACTAATTCACAAAATATGCCAGAACACTCATGATCCAATTAGGTCTCACCTAGTCAATCCACCTACTGAAGACCAAGTCTTCAAACCATGAAGCATCACAATAAGAAAGTTCATACCCAATCCATAATGCCAGCCAAGCATAATTTATTTCAGATATGCAAGTCTAGTTTAACATTGTAAAGTCATTTAGTACAATTCATCTTATCAGCAGACTGGACAATAACATTATATGGTCATCTCAACACATGCAAGAAATGACAAAACATGACCTTCATTCATAATAAAAGCCCAGAGTAGATTAAGAAGAGGGAAATTTCTTCAACTTAATAAGGACTATGTATATAAGTCCTACAAGTAACATTATAGTTAGTGATAAGAAAGCAAAAATGTGCATGCTAAGACCAAGAAAAAAGTGAATATGTCTACTCTAAGCAATAGTTTTCAACATTATAATGGAAGTTCTAGCTAGTATTATGAGATAATAAAGAGAAGTATGATTACATGTAGGTTAGAAGAAACAGAGACACCTTTCTTCACGGATGGAATTACTATGCAAAATATACAAAATAATCCATGAAAACAATCAAACTCTATACCTAATAAGTGATTATAAGATGATTGCAGAACAAATAAGGAATATACAAAAATTATCCATATTCCTACATGTATGCTTTGAACAATATACCCAAAGAATATTTTTTTTTATTTTACTTTTGTGATTAAAGCCTTGTATTACCTGGCATTTGGAAACAAACTGGAAGGAAAAAATAATTCAAAATATTTATCAATTAGAAATGATGTTGGGAAGACTAAGACTTTTTCTTCATTGATGCATCATAATTCTATTTTATACTCATTATGAGTTCTTATTTACATTCCAATTTTATTAGCAACCCAATGCATTTTAATCTCAGAGTAAATTGTAAATATTCATATTCAAATAAGCAAATTTTCTTTAAACTTAATTTTACTTTTCTTGTATTAAATTGGATCATTCTTCCTAGTTTCTTCTTTTCTAATAAGATTTTTTTTTTGGCTAACATACCATTTATGCTTTGGAACTCGTATATTAAATTTTTCCAGGGAAATAATTTTGAATGTACTTATATACAGTTAGGCTAACTATTAATGCATTTGGAGATAATCATTATTCTGCCATGATCAAAAGAAGGTCCTCTTCTTTCAAAACTCTCTCCAAGACTTCTATTTGCTTTTATTTTAACCTAATATATGTGAGTGTGATATATATATTCAGTAATCTATCTTCTCTCTTCTGCTATTATACAACTCTGTAATACCTGAGAAGCATTTTGTTTTCCCCAATTGCATTTAGTCACTTAGTACAGAAATCGTCTTGAATTAAACATTCCAAAAATTCATTAAAATGAATGAGGTTTCTGCCATGTGTTTTAAAGGATCATATCCTAGATTTACTTGTCATATTTTATGGAGAAATTTGTATTATTCCTGTGGACATTGTTTCAAAATTCAATTAATGTTGAACAAAGGGTTTTGACAGAAAAGGCAGTGAATAGTAATCTGGTTCATAAAATTTGGTTATGTATACAAAATATTAATTTAGACTCATGAGAATCAATTTTCCAGTGTAAATTTAACTTACATGAAGTTCAAAGAAATAACACGTAGGATTATTTGAATAAGTAAAAACAGTCTGTATCCCTAATGTGCTTTCAGTAATGAGTTAAGAAAACTTAAATTGTGATGATCATTAGATTAAGAGATCTTGTCATGAAAACATGAGGACCTGAATTTGAACCCTAGTACCCAGGTAAAATGATGGGTGTGGTGGCACATGCTTGTGATCACAGCAATGGGTACATAAAGACCGGTATATCTCTGGGAGTCTTAATAGCCCAGCTAATGTAGCCTAACAGGTGAACTCAAGACTAATGAGAGGACCTGTCTCAAAGTAGATGGACTGAGTCCCTGAGGAAGGTATTGAAGGTCATTATACTGACTCCCTTCCCATACACTCACATGAACGTATAAACATCATCACACACATGCGCACCCACACACATATCTTCACAAAAATAATAACTTATAGATTACTTAGCATTTACTGAGAAAAATATTCATTTTATTTTTTAATTTAGAAAACTTGTGGTAAACTTGCAAGGGCTATTGGGATCAATGTACAAAATTTCTATATGTGTTGAAATAATGGAGTAAATATTATTTAATCTTACAAGTTTAATTTTCTAGGTTATCTTTGAACACAAATATTTACCTTGTCTTGGAATTCATAATAATTAGCTGTGCATTTTAATTTTAAATTCATAATATTGCCCAGATACCCTGAGCCAGAGGGTATGCAAGATGGGCATGGAAATTTGTTCTTTTTCAGAAGGTAGTGAGATCTGAGGAAATAAACCACCCCTCACACTTCAACTAAGCCACAGCTGAAACCACAGAGGAATTAGGGAGACAAGCAAGAGTGTTGCTTCCATTAGCGTACAGAAAACAGACCCTGAGGATACTCAACAATCTACCAAAGCAGAGATCCAGAGGCTCCTAAGAGCCCACCACTGAAGTAGACTTAAAATTCACCCACCACTGCTCAGGGGATTTTGCGGGAAAGGGGGCCAGAAGATTGTAAGATCCACAGGTTGAGGAGATGTTATGCCAAGATGTATTCCCTGCCCCCCAAAAAATAACTGACTACTCCTCCCACAACACATTAACCACAACCCCATGGGGAATACTGGAAAGCCCACTGAGGGGCTTCCCCAATGGAATGGGGGCAGGGACAAGGGAAAAGAGGGACCCAACACATGGTGTATCCAAACAAAACATCTTTTTAATAATAATAATAATAATGATAACACTGAAAATCATAATATCTGTATATTTGATAAGTTTTGTAGATTTAGATATCATCGATGAGTTATATTATAAATGGAATAATAATACCAAAGAGGAACTTGAATTTAATATTCCACAGCTTTGACAGGTATGCAACAATACTCTTCAAGATATAAATCACAATTATGAAATATGATCAGGTGCGATAGCATAAATATTTTATAAAAAGGAAAATTTGAGAACTTTCCTCAGGAAAGTGGGAAACAAAGTGTGGCTAATGACCAAAGAGAAGTTATGGGGTGATGGCTCTGTACTTAAAATAGTTCAAACACAGGCACAAGGACCTGAGTTCAGACTTCCAGAAGCACTAGAAAAGCAGGGCACAGTGGTGTATGTATTCCCAAAAGCTGGGGAGGCTTAGACAATGACTGGGGAATCACTGGCAAGCTAGCCTAGCTGAAATAGTGAGCTCTAGGTTCAGCACCAGCCTGCCTCAAAAATAATGTGGAGAGATAGCCTGTTAAGTTCCTTTGTTGGCAGAATTCTGCAAAATGTACGTTACCCACTACTGATATTGTTCAGCCCCTAATGGGTTTGTATTGATTGGTTTCTGGTGGTAGCTTGTCCTAAAATGTGTGTAGAAAACAGGTATTTTATGACAGGATTGTGTAGTGCATGCTCTGTGTGGATTTCAGAGGAAAACCCAGATTCAGTGATTAACAATGCCAAAAAAGTAATGCAAGTAACTAGCCATTGTTCAAATGACAATGGCGCTATTTCTCCTTTGTGGCCTTTTAGACTTTTGTTGCCCCTAAATTCCATTTTATTGGGAATCCATTTTCCACCTGGTCTTTCTTGACAGGGTTTTTTTTCTACTTTAAACAGTTTCTAAATAAAATTCTTTATTTCAAGAAAAAAGAATAATGTGGAGAGAGACTGTGCCACCTTCCAGCCTCCATATGCACTGACACAAATAGTACACCCACACACACACACACACACACACACACACACACACACACACTCATGCATGCATGAAAACCTACGTGTCCCCACACAAGTGAGCATGCACACATAAATATACATGAAGCATGTTTTAAGCGAAACAAGATGAAGTGTCTAATGTAGGTACATTGTTTTTCGAGGTAGGGTCTCACTCCAGCCCAGGCTGACCTGGAATTCACTGTGTATTCTCAGGGAGGCCTCAAACTCAGGGCGATCCTCCTACCTCTGCCTCCCGAGTGCTGGGATTAAAGGCGTGCACCACCACCCCTGTCTCTACATTTTTGAAAGTAAGTATCAGGCTGTGACACTCAGTGCAGGTCTTGGATAGCATCATTTTACTCATCTTCTATAATCAAAAATCACAAGCCACTGGTGTGGCTGAAATCATGTAAAATCTCATGCTTAATAAGACCTTCAAAAGGAGAGTCTATCTTAGTTACATAACTGCCTTTCTGTATGAATAGCTTTGGTGAAGGCCCAAATATGTCCATTCTTATTAGCTACCCCTCAATCTTCCTTTCCAGTATCTCCCAGTCCACAAACAAGTGTCTCTTGTAGCGTGCAGTTTTTACATCCCAAGGCAGGGAGCATAGATTTTCTTATATAAGCTGCTGTATCCTGAAGTACAGTCTGTGGGACACACATCATATCACTGAGGAGTTGCCAAATGGTTTTCCAAAAATACGTTTTGAGAAATGTCACATTTGATAGCCTGTTTCTAAGAGATTGAAAGTCTTCATTGGCATGGTGCATAATCTAGAATAAATCCCACAGAAAATGAAGTATGAGTTATTTTATTTTAAGTAATATTCTTTTGAGCTCAAAGATTTTTTAACAATTATTAAAATTTATACTTATATCATAAATTATATATTTATAGAAAATATGAAATCCCTGGGATAAATTTCTTCAGAATAGACTTTACAAAAGCTCTAAGATATGTGACATATTCAGTACCTACATCAATTAAAAATTTTACTGGGGCTGGAGGGATGGCTTAGCGGTTAAGGTATTTGCCTATAAAGCCAAAGGACTCGGGTTCAATTACCTAGGAACCATGTTAGCCAGATGTACAAGGTGGCGCATGCATCTGGAGTTCCTTTGCAGTGGCTGGAGGCCCTAGCGCACCCATTCTCTCTCTCTTTCTCTCTTCCTCTTTCTCTGTCAAATAAATAAATTATTTAAAAATTTACTGAATATGTACTTCATGTGAAAATTTATATATAATTAATAATATAAATTAGAATACTCTACTATCTCTGGTAATATGATGACAATTTTGTCATATTTTACTTATAGAACTAAATTTCTATATTTTTATGTACTTTCATATTCAAATAATAATATTTTAATACAGCAATTATATCTTTATAAGAGATGTTATTAATGCAAAAATAATATTTAACCTAAGCAATTTTTAATATATGCTACTTGGTAAGTCCTCATTTTAGTGATGCTGTAAGAAAATTATTTGTATTAAGTCCAGAAAATCTGATTCAGATTCCAAAGTTTTCTTTGTAACTAAGAAAGAGAAATAAAACCTCACTTGATATATTTCTTAATATTATTTCAGAGTGTAAAAATTTTCCATAAATTCAACATCCAATCTATTATGATCAAAGGGTTGGAGATATGGTTTTCTTCTTCAATCCTTCATTAAATTTTACATGCATTAAGTGGATTGACTATTTTTTTTAAGTTAATTTAATTTATTTTTGGATTGACTTTTCTGAAAAAAGCATTTTAAAATTCTTACAAAACACATTCATATGGATATATATGTTTTTAAATATCATATCATTGTTCCTATGTTAAATATAATTTCATAATTTTTAATATGCAAATAATCATACAAGTCTATATACAATTTTTAATGGGCTGGGGGTGAGGTAAGGTCTCACACTAGCCCAGGCTGACCTGGAATTCAATCTGTAGCCTCAAAATGGCCTCAAAATCACAGCGATCCTCCTACCTCGGCCTCCAAGTGCTGGGATTAAAGGCATGCACCACGCCCGCCCTTATATCCTAATTTTACAGAGTATTCCTATAAATAAAATTACCAATGTATTAGATATCAAGTTCGGGAACCCAGTATTCTAAGTAATCTTTAGAAATTTTAAATTGATTTATTAGTAGTAGGATCTCTAACGTTTCTGGCATTTGTAGTTCAAATTGCTCCGTAAGTCTGTTTACTCCTGAAAAACGTGTTAATGAGGTAATACCTGGTATTGCATTGTATCGTGATTGCATTTCCTTGTCTTTACGACTTTTCACTTTATCCTTTGACAATCATTTGTGTATCTTGATCTTAGTACTCTGATCTTTTAATGTACTGCCTGGGGGGGGGGCACCCATAGCACCCCTTTGGTACTAGAGCATTTTTGCTAACCAAGTAACAAAAAGTCAGAAGCCAAAGTCACAGCAATATTTTGCAATTAGGTTTGATCCTCTCTGTGTTAATGGATTCATACTCATTAATGTGAGAGAAAATAGAAGCTAAATTCATCATAACATAGAACATGGCAATGCCCTAGGAGAATTTCATGTGGACATCCTTTTTTTTTTTTCTTTAGCCCAGGCTGACCTGGACTTCAATATGTAGTCTCAAGGTGGCCTCGAACCCACAGTGATCCTCCTACCTCTGCATCCCAAGTGCTGGGATTAAAGGCGTGAGCCATCATGCCCTGCCTTGGACATCTTTAAAAATGATTTTCGGGCTGGAGAAATGGCTTAGCGGGTAAGCACTTGCCTGTGAAGCCTAAGGACTCCAGTTCGAGGCTCCATTTCCCCAGGACCCACGTAAGCCAGATGCACAAGGGGGCGCATGTAATTGGAGTTCATTTGCAGTAGCAGGAGGCCCTCATGCACCCATTCTCTCCCTCTCTCTCTCTCTCTCTGCCTGTTTCTCTCTCTTTATGTCACTCTCAAATAAATAAATAAAAATAAAAAACAAAAAAAATGATTTTCATCTATTTCAGTGACATCTCAGGTATAGTGACATCAAACAATAATTAAGACAAAAACAAAAGAAACAATCTATAAATCAGTCCTTTTCCGCTTACCTCGGATCCAAGCGAGCCAGTATATTTAAAAAATGAGAATTACTTCTAAATGTATATTTATATGAAGTGATACTATATTCTATAGTCACAATTATTAATAAGCAGTTATTAAATACTATACCATGCAACTCACAGTCCTATTACATTAGTAAGATTGAATCATAAAGAATTCACTTTTAATAGTGAATTAAATAAAATTTAGGGATTAGGGAGATTGCTTAGTCAATAGAATGCTTTCCCTGCAAGTGTGGGTACTGAGTTCTCACATATATTTGAGAACCACACACGTGAATACCTGGCATGGTGGGTAGCTATGATATCTATATATTCATCTCTATCTATCTATCTATCTATCTATCTATCTATCTATCTATCTAACTATCATTTATCTATCTATGCCAAACGCTATAAAAATAGATAGGCAGGGTAGCACCCACCTTTAATCCCAGCACTTGGGAGGGAGAGGTAGTGGGGTCACTGTAAGTTCAAGGCCATCCTGAGACTACATAGTGAACAGTGAATTCTAGGTAAGCTAGGGCTCAAAAAATAAGTAAAAGTAAAAATAAAAACTAACCCCAAGGTAGAAGCAAGTTTATATACCATTATTAAAAGAAAAGACCTAGTACTAAGAGAAAGTATGAGGAAAAAAAACAAAAGGCTGGGGAGATGGTTCAGCATTCAAGGCATTTTCCTGAAAAGCCTTACAACTCAGGTTCAATTCACCAGTACCCACATAAAGCAACGTGCTCAAACTGGCACATGTGTCTGGAGTTCATTTGCAATAGCTGCAGTCTTATTGTGCTCATTCTCTCTATCTCTCTCTCTTTTGTTTTATTAACAACTTCCATGATTGTAAACAATCTCCCATGGTAATTCCCTCCCTCCCCCAACTTTCCCCTTTGAAACCCCACTCTCCATCATATATCTGCCCCTCTCAATCAGTCTCTCTTTTGTTTTGATGTCATGATCTTTTCCTCCTATTATGATGGTCTTGTGTAGGTAGTGTCAGGCACTATGAGGTCATGGATATCCAGGCCATTTTGTGTCTGGAGGGATCACGTTGTAAGGAGTCCTACCCTTCCTTTGGCTCTTACATTCTTTCTGCCACCTCTTCTGCAATGGACCCTGAGCCTTGGAAGATGTGATAGAGATATTTCAGTGCTGAGCACTCCTCTGTCACTTCTTCTCAGCACCATGATGCCTTCTGAGTCATCCCAAGGTAACTGCCATCTGAAAAGAGAAGCTTCTCTAACCAAAAGTGAGAGTAGTATTAATATATGGGTATGAACATTAAGAGAAGTACTTACTGGGCAGTTTGGTGAGCATAATATATACATATAGCCAGACACCAGCAGACATTACACCCCTAGGGCTCATGACTACCCCTGTTGTAGGTTTTTAGTATCAGGGATGTATTCCTTCCCATGGAGTGGGCCTTTAGTCAAATTAGATGGCGGTTGGTTTCCCCCATAACAGAAGTGCCACTATTGCATCTGTTGTCTCATTTGGCCTGGCTGGCCAAATATAAAGCTTGCAGTGTCCACTGTTGAGTATCTTCACTGTTGATTTCTCTCTCCCAT